>JAPDHH010000252.1:0-600000 GCA_032158285.1 Phytophthora sansomeana
TGCTGATAATAGAGGAATGTTTTTCAATTTTTCCGGTAGCTCAGGATCTTCAGTGACGGAAAAGCAGGGAGTGCTAACGCGCGAGAAGTCAAGATCCTTTATCCAATCCAACGTCCTCTCCACCTTTCTTGCAGTCTCTTGAGCTCTGTGCCACTTCTTCATAAGCGATACGGTCGAGTTAGCAACGACGCCAAGCCCTATGATCTCCAAAGCAAGGTCCAAATTCTCGCACTCCATTGTGCTTTCGCTGGTAGGCCGATACCTTAGCCCCACACTTCTTAATCAAATCCATTGGGAAGGATTCTGACTATTTCTTCTGGTCGCAGCAGTGGTTTAGTTGCAGGAAGCTTCGAGATTTCATGTGCAATCGGGGGCTTCGGGTTTGTAAGAAACCGGAATAACTTGAATTGCCGTAGCTTTTCGCGTGAGTGGTTGAAAGTTGGAGTGTTCTCCAGTATTTCATACGCCGAGAGAAGGTTCAACTGGCTGTCGTGCATATCCATGTCTTCCCTGGACCATCGAAATCGTAAGATTCCTCTTTCTTGCTTTGACGGCTTTAGGCTTCTGCTTTGGTCTACCTTTTGCCTTGGGCGGACTTTGAAGTTCGAATTCATCGGTGGCATCGGCCAAACCAACAGATCGACCCCGCAATTCGTTGGCTCCGGCCGCTATGTCAGATTGCGGCATCGGAGAATTCTGTTGGGCGTTTGTCGTCAGCTGCGATATACCAGAGCCCAACCGCGGAGTATCAGAGCCCAACTGAGCTTCACCAGATCCCAACTGGGTTTCATCAAGCCCCAACTGCGCTGACTGTGGCCCCCCATATGGGCACTATCAGATCCCAACTGAGTTGTTTGCACGGAGTCCGAAGCCGAACTGTCAGCGGCCAGAGTCTCCACCTGGCGAAAGCTGGAATATCGTCGATGCCCTCACCACTTCGGACTCCACGCAGGTCTTCATGTTCGATCTCGATGATGGCTTCGCCGGCATCACTCGAGCTAGCTGAAAATGAATTATCTTCATGTGATGGAGCAATCACGCCATAATTTCCGTGCTTGAATTGAGAGGCGACATTGCGCAGCGCTTCCATTGCTGCTTTGTGCTCTATCATACCCAATCCTCTTAAATGCTTGCTGATGGACGATGCGACGTAATTTGCCTCACGAAACTTACGGTTGGAGTCCTGACACGGTATTCGACTCTTGCAAAACGCGAGTCACCGAAAGAGATTCGCCACTTAACTCAGGAGGTTTGGTATCCGTACGCGACGACGCCAGCAGCCATCTAGGGTGTAATAGCCGTGTAGGAATGATATTATCACGCCCGATTGTCTTCCGAACGAAGTAAAACGTGTCGACAGGGTAGCAGCCCGCGAGCTCAGGAACAAACAGGAACACGACCAGTCACGCTTGGTAACAGAATACTCGCTCATGGGCTCATCGAGTGCGTCTTCTTCGTCACAATCATATTGAACCAGGAACACGCTTGTCCGGTACCGGCTCATAGTACTTGTACTTCGCCTTGGTAGTCGCATACGTGTATTGCTCGTAAAATGAGCTCACACGCATGTTCACTGACCAAGTTGGAGACAAAGCGCATTTCTTCATCGTACTTAGCGTTGTGCACCACAGCCAACTTGTAGACAGCATCCACAAACTTTCTTTCTTCCTGTAGCTGGTAACACATTATCGACGCAATGCATTCGTCGACTCCCATGCACGAGTCGACGAGGTCCTTCAACTGTTTCCAGGAGGCCTCGATACGGTTGTTGGTATTGTTTCGGAGTGTGACTGCGTTTTCCCTCTCGAACGAGCACCACATGGCTCGACATGAATCCCAGTTCTTCACGAAATAAGCTTCGAACGGATGCTTGGGCTCGTTATCATCTTCGGAACCGCCTGAAACACCCAACTCACCACTAGTCATGCCCAATCCACTGCTAACACCCAAGTCAACATGATCCGCACCCAACTCACGGTTACTAGTACCCAACTGAGCCGAACTAGAACCCAAAACAGGGCTGGCGGAATGCACCACCGCGCCCAATGGTCATGATGTGCCGCATGTACTGTCGATATTTCAAGAATTCCCTCTCCGTCTTCGCGTAGATCAACAAATTCATGATTCCCTGTAACTGCTGCTTCTGCCACGGTGTAAATCCGTAATCCGCGCAGGCAATCTCCTCGCGCAAATATTTCAAGACACGAAAATCATGAAATTGGCAGAGTAACACCGTTGCATCTGGAAATGCAATCTTCAGAACCGACATCTCCGTGAAGTCTTTGTCGATCAAGATACACTTGATCTTGGTCCAGGCCGGGTTGTTCCGTTTGAATTCTTCTAACGCTGTCATTAGAGTGTGTCGGCGCTCGTTTTGGAGGACTGCATGCTGGACGAACTGGCCCTTTCCAAAGACGTCATGAGCCATTATCGAGAAGACCTTATACTTGGAAGCGTTTGCTCCGTGCGTCGCGTCAATCATCAAGACCTCAGGGAAACGGTTTCGAACAGTGAACACGTGTGCCCCGTCTGCAATGTAATACAAGTGGCGATTGTCTGCAAGATATTAAAGTGTTAGAGCTGCAGAAATATAAAAAAATAAATACAACTAATCATACCTTGTCTCCCACCGAATAGACGAAGATTCCACCAACATTTCCAGGCTCTTCACAAAATTCAATCATCCACTTTTGCAGTCGTTTTTGAGCTGGTGGGAGCCGTGCTCTCCTGATTTTTCAGTTTGCGCACAATATTGTGAACATCCTGTGTTGACGGATTGCGCTGATAGTTGTCTTGAATGTACTTGAGTATGCGTTTCTTCTTCTTCGCACCAGCTTTGCGGAGCTCGTTCACCGTGGCCACCACTTAAGGCTCTAGCGCAGTGCGCACGTGCGGGTACTGGTTGTACGTGCGTTTGTCAACGGGGTGATTGTGGACCAAGCGTGCAGAAGTAATCCGCAGAATAAAGGTGGGCACCTTATCGTCATCCAACTTGAACGCAGGCATTTATCTGAAAAAAAAGAAATAGAACCCAATTAGCACGAACCCAAACGACTGGCACCAACTCAGCCCAACTGGAGTTTAATAATCGACCAAGTGATCCCAACTCGGAACAGCCGCCACCATACCTGCGCTTCACACTCCATTGCTCTTGACTGGATCCTCTTTCTCTTCCCTTTTCCGCGCACTACGTCCCCCCATGCGTGCAAGTGAACGTCTTGCCGTAATTCTTCCATTCATCTGGAAGCAAAGGTTGCTTTGAACCTTGACGATCAGATCTTGTTGTTGCGCGCAGTGATAATATTATTAGGATTTCGAACGCGGAAGCTCTGCAGACACAACCAATATCAGCAGAGCACTTAAGGTTAGCACAGTAACTTAAAACGCAAAATGGGAGTCATCGTACCTGGTACGTGCGTTTTCGAGCACTCGCCCAGATATTGTTCGAGAGTCACTCCCACGACTTAAACTCCAGTTGGTCCAAGAGGGGAGCTTGCACCTCGAGCCCGTAGCCATCCTCCGACCCTTCCCGAGTGCTCCGAGGATGCGCCAATCCCCCTGATCGCCCTTGCTTGGACTGGCCGCTGGTATTACTGCTGGTCTCGACGGCGGAATCAAGCCATTCCTCATCGCTGGACACGTGCAGCGGCGACTGAGAATGCGCCGAGGAGTCGGCAGCTTTCCTCAATACACAGGTTGCGACGCGCGGCCGGCGAGCGGAGCTCGTACGACGGCCTTCACGCGGAGATCACGCACCATATCCCCCGGTTGCTTTCCCCCCGCTTTCTTTCTGAATGATTGGAGTGGCGAGGCGGAAGTATACGCCCAGTATACGCTATACGCCGGACGGATAGAATTTTGGTGGGTAGGTTAAAACGCTGAGACAATGACCACCTGGCTTTGACGATCGAGTTGGGCGCAGCACTCACTCTCATTGATCAATAACGTCAGCAACAGTGCTAAGGCAGTCCACAGCGATTTGCCTCCGAATCTCGGTGGGGGCGGTCAACATGCTTCCCACCGCACCGTACTGGAAGTATACAGGCCGCCTACATTGCATTGTGCTTATTCGATTCAGACTCGTCGATGTGGCCCCGACACCAGTGAAGCCATCACCTTTGGTGGTGTCCAACTTCAGCAATGCCCATCATTTCACGCCAGTCGTTACAGGTTTTTCGATTACGAGAAAGACCCTCGCCAGTTCGAATATGTGGTGAGCCTGCAAACAAAAGGCCGTGGCAACAAGCAGCTGTACATTGATGCGCAAGAATGGGGACACTGGCTCGCTTTATCAATCACTCGTGCGATGCAAACACGGTGTTTGTTGAGATGCGCCACAACCGAGACGTCCACGTTTTGGTGAAAACCACGAAGGCGATAACAGCGGGCGAAGAAATTACAGTGGATTACGGGACGACGTGGTTCACGCACGCGTGCAAGACTACGCAATGTCACCAGAAGAACCTCCAGCCTGGTAGTGAAGCCTAAACTCATTTTCACGAAATTCGCGTAGTCAGGTTTTGACCCCAACTCAATATCGGAATACTGCACAGTCGTTTTTTTGTATTAACTGTAAATTTGAGCGTGAGAAACTCGCCTAAATAATGTGAACTTCTTCCAGACGCCTATATGTACTGGCTAATTTATTTCCGACGTAGCATGCGCGGAAGACAATCTTCTGACATTCGCGCAATAACACTAGTTGCCCCGGGTCGAGACGGTCAAAATAATGTATCAACCATTCGTGTTACTTCTGTATTGAAGGTGAGATGCTATCGAAAAGGAAGCCAATACAATCTTGCAGTAGCATAACGAATTCCCACAGGCAGACAAGTTGGAGGATGCTGAAGGATCCTCCGGAAGAGATGCCTGGCTGTCAATCGATAACTTGCGGTAGTGCTAATCACGTCACTGTAGTTCATGCCATATACGGTACTCGCCTTGCCTTTACGGTAATATCTAGACAGTACCGTAACGTGCAGTCGGGTACCGTGCATGAAATATTCAAGTACCGTGAATGAACACAAAGTACCGTGATAGAATTTTGCCAGTCAATTCGTATATGAATGGTTTTCCTTCCTTGTTCAGCAATCGGCCTTACACTCGGACTTTCCTTTTGCGTGTGCGGCTGCGGGTGCGTGCTAAGCGGAGTACTGGCCGAACCTGTATACGTATCCCCCTACTCAGAAGCAGCGCCCAAATGGGCAAAGCGCTACCATGGGTGTTGGTACACCTACGTGTGGCTAAAGACAGAAGTGATCGTATCGTTGACAATATGAAGCATGCCAAGCAACACACCGTTATAGTCAGCAACCTTACTGCCTGCAAGGTTTGCAGTTCTCCAGACTTACACCGGATGCGAAACCAGATTCTATCGTACGCTTCGCCGATTTGCTCGGCTGCGTGTGTTAGCCCATTGTCATGTAAATGGCGATGCAAGGTGCTGACTTGCCTGGAAAGCAATGTGGTGAATATCTACGAAATTGTGTCTCACGAAGTCCAAGGAATGGACGCGCCCTCCGGAAAACTAACGGCAGAGCAGAAGGCAAGAGCACGAGAGCTTGCTGCGTATGGAATGAAGCCTGCCCGCATTCGGAACGCAATTTCCGCCATCGTGCCCGAAGATAAAATCCCTCATTTGAGCAAGGTGCAAAATTTTGTGACACATTTTCGAAAGACTGAGCTGAACAATACAGACGATTTGGATATGGTGGCACGTCTCGTGGAGGAGAAGGTTTACAACGAGCAGGTAAATGACATCGATTCTTTTTCTTTCGTGTGTAATTCCGAGACGGGTGGGGAAATATCTATTGGTGCTGGTACGAATCACGATGCGTTTTTGGTGGGATTTACGACGAGAAAACTTCTCAAGCGCCTGGACCGCGACCCAAAAAGTTTTATTTTTCATTTTGACGCAACATACAAATTGAACCAAGTGGATTATCCGACGTTCGTGTGTGGCATTTCGGATCATACTCGCACATTTCATTTGGTGGCGCTCTTCGTTTCTTCCCAGCAACATGAAGTTAATTACACATCTGCACTGACGTCGTTGCGCGCCATTTACGCTCGTGTTCTACAAAAAACCATGGCTGTGCACTACATTCTCGGCGACGCTGACGATGCACAATACAATGGAATGGCGAGGGTGTTCGAAGATTGTCATCCGGAAATTTTGATGTGTTTCTACCACGTCATCGCTAAAGTCCACGAGCGCAGCAGGTCTTTTCTCCCTGGCAAAAGAAGTCTAGTGGTCGCCGATATATTTGATATGCACTACGCTAAGACAGCATCCCAATTTCATTCACGGAAAACAACGGCGGTGGCCAATGGCTTGCGGATCCTGACACAGAAGTGTTTGGCACATACTTCCGGCAGCAGTGGCTGACCAGGAAGTTTACCAAGTGGCAATGCTTTCGAACACCGATTGGGTGGACTACAACCAACAACCCAGTGGAGACGTTCAACGCGAAACTAAAAGTACTTACACCTTGCGAAAACGCATACTAATGGGTTCTTTGCTGGGTCAGCTCCAGGTGTGTTGCCGAATGGAGAGTGTCTCTGGTGTCGGATTTAATGAAAAACCGCTTCCAATAGCTAGACTTCGGCGACGAGCGACTGCGCTGCGCCGAAAACTGCTTCTTGTGGAAACACCGGCCATCGACTGTTTGGATGATTTTGTGCTAGTCGTATCAAAAGCCACGCCCCAAATTTACGTGCGACCCCGTAAGAAAACTATCGAAGTTATGGATCTTGCAGCACAGTTTGGTGTCAATGGTGCGCGCATGGAGCGTGATGAGCAGCCAGAGGCAGGTTAGCCAGTCGATGTCGAAAATCGCTGCAAATTGTAGCGGGGTTACCTGTAACCTGGCTACATTGGTGTGTCACACTAAGTGGTGTGACCACATGACAACAGAAAGGAGTTCTCAGTACTCAATAGATAACAAGAGTCAGTACGTGGCCTCAGAGCCACAGGTATGTATTTGATTAGGTATTAGTATGGTCGATAGTTAGGGTAGGACATTCGCACCAGGGCGGCCCTGCCGCCCTTAAGACTAATACATTCAGTTTTGGAAAACACACAGTAGAGTTTATATACCTTGTTTAAGGTTCCTATAAGACTCTAGGAGCAGGGTACGGATTACCCTTGGCTCGCACCGGTTCTTGGTATAAGAACGAAGGTCGTGGACCTTAACGCTTCCTCTAAGCAAAGAGCTACGGCAGCCCCGCTGCACTTGGTAGCACTTGTAGCCAATCCTACACCTGAGTCGGAACGACTGAATCCTCTGTGAGGATGGACCAGTTTGGTAACTTGACTCAGAGTCAACAGGACGGGCTTAATAAGCTGATGTCCCTGCTTGGCCCTGAGGGCGTGCAGCATCTTGCAGCGCAAGGCCCCGACGCGATCAATGCGCGTCTGGAGGCGTTCTCGAAGTACGAGAATGCTCTGTTGGAGCACATCCAACAAAGGATGGCCGAGTCGGTGGCGTCTGCGACGCGTACCCCGAACTCGGAGAGGTCGGATCGACCGAAACCACTCATATTGAGTGTGAAGGCCTTTGAAGGAAAGGAAGGGGAGAACCTCCTGCTCTGGATCAGAGAGATTGAGATGGCCATGGGTGCGGCCATGCTCAAGATGGAGCAACAACGCGTGGGCTTCGCGGTCTCCAAGCTCGCTGGGCGAGCTAGGGAGTGTGCACTAACGTGCAGTACGTCTGTGGACCCAGCCTTCCCGGCGTGGGATGACTTGAAGCGACAGCTTATGCAAGTCTTCTCGCCGCCTAACCAGGCTTACCGCGTGCGCTCACGCTTCCTTGCTACCCGACAAGGGAAGAAGGAGTTGATGGCCTTTGTCCAGGAGTTGCGAACTCTAATCGCGGGCATGGCCGCGGATCCTCTTCCCGTGGCGGTCACGGTGACCATATTCATGGAGGAACTCCGCACTGGCGTCGCCAGGACGGAAGTCTTCCGTGTGCACCCCACCTCGTTTGAAGAGGCTGTGAAGGTGGCATTGAATGCCGAGTTCAACTTTAAGTCTGCTAGACTTGGGTGGTACCCACACAACAGCTCGTCGAGCGGGCCGGAGCCTATGGATCTCAGCTATGCTGAGGATGAGGAGGCCGAGCTCCAAGCCGCTGAGCAACGTACAGGGGCATCCGTCGATACTTCACCTGTGGTGATACAAGTCACTTGCGTGCGGGGTGTCCGCTACGCCGTGGGCGTCAGGCTTCGTCAAGCCGAAAACCTGCTCCCAACCACGCAAGTGGATCGGGGCGGGAAAACGCCAAGTCCCAGTAGGCGCGGGGCGGCCTACTGGGGAAGAACTAAGTTCTGTTGAGCCTCAGGAAGGAGGTAGAGGTCAGCAGGGCTTCGCCCCGAAGAGCTCCGTGCTCTTTAACACGGAACGTGTATGCAAGCCGGGCTTGCTGGTCGTTGTTGCGACCGTGAAGGGCTTTAATAAGCCGTGGACGATACTCATCGATTCGGGGGCGTCGGGCAATTACGCTTGACGCTCCACGATGGATGGAAGTCAGCAGTATGCTGAGGCGCTGGAAGCGCGTGGGCGTGACATCGTCACTGTTCGCTTAGCGACGGGGACCCGTGTCACGGTGCCCAAGGTCCCTGTGGACCTGGGCGTGAAGTTCCTGGACTTCGATAGCGTGGAACGCTGTTTGGTCTTGGACCTGGATTCGAGGTACGACCTCATCCTTGGCATGGCGTGGCTCGAACGCCACGAACCATGGATCGATTGGAGGTCGAAGACCTTAGGCGCAACGCGCTCTTACTCCTAGCGGAGCTTTGGCGAGTCATGAACCCACCTCCGCTAAGAAGCAGAAGCGCTATTGGCGCGAGCACTGGACCGAGTCGGTCAATGTGCTGGACATCGGCATGTCTGAGTTAGTGGACACCGATGGTGTAATGGACACGAGTCCCGAGCAATGCTCGCGGGCTGAACGTGGAGTGGCACGTAACCCACTGAGCGATGAATCATCGCTGCATGCTGTTAGCATGGTCGACCAGTACGTCGAGGCATCCCGGGCGCGGCCCTCACGATGCGCGTGGAGTGGCACGTAACCCACTGAGCGATGAGTCATCGCTGCATGCTGTTAGCATGGTCGCCAATATGCCGAGGCATCAGGGCCGCGGCCCTCATGATGCGCGCGGAGCGGCGCGTAACCCGCTGAGCGGTGTTCGTCAGAACGACGATGTCCTGCTGTGTGCCGATAACGGCGAAGTCGGTTCTCAACCGAGGCATCTTGGGCGTGGCCCTAATGCGTGTGGAGTGGCACATCAACCACTGGATGAAGACTGCGCGTGTAGCAGTACATCATCGGATGTCGATGCAGACATCGAGGCTCTATCAGAGCAAGATGAGGTGGACACGCCTGATGACGCCCTGGGCGTGAGTGCGATTGTCTCTTCGAGACGCACTACCTCTATGAAGAGGAGGCAACGCCGCAGAGTTCAAGCGGCTAGACGCCAAGCGTCATCCTTCTCACAAGGAGTGTCTGTGCCAGACGATAGCGAACAGCTATACACTCTTGTAGATGGAGTGACGGGGGAGGTAGAGGGCGACATCAGCCTCGACCCCATTCCCAACTTAAGTGCTCTGTTGGAGCTGGACGAGATGTCCCTCGCCGAGTTTGGCGATGGCCTGCGGGCAGGGGACCTCGCCGAGGTGGTCATTATTCGACCAGAAGAGGAGATTAACTCCTCGTCGCTTCTTGATGAAGCTGTCCTGGAGGACACCAAGAAGGCGCTCAATGCGCGGAGTGGATCAGCGATCCTGCAAGATCCCTCGGATCCGTTCTATCCTTTGGTAACGGAATACCAAGATGTGGTCTCGAAAGACCCGCCTTCAGGCTTACCTCCTGATCGAGGCGTGCGTCATGAGATTGACCTGGTTCCCGGAACCAAATACTGCGTCACTAGGCAGTGGCCTTTGCCAAAGGAGCAGTGTGACGTCATTGACGCGTTCTTCCGTGCGAAGCACGAGGCGGGAATGGTTCGCGAGAGCAAGTCTCCGCATTCCACGCCGACCTTCTGTGTCAGAAAGCCTAATGGCAAGTGGCGTATCGTTCATGCTTTCAACAAGCTCAACAAGCTCAACGCTGCCACCATTCCGGCGCAAACGCCTATTCCTAGGAAGGATGTGTTGCAGAACAACATGGTTGGATGTACGATGTACAGTGCGCTCGACTTAGTCGATGGTTACTACCAGTTGCTCATGCGAGCAAGCGATATTCCGCTGACAGCGGTCAGCACTCCGAGCGGCATGCTCTGGGAGTGGCTGGTGATGCCCCAAGGGCTCTCGAACGCGCCTGCAACGTTCAATCGTCTGGTGACGCAGTTGTTCAGGCCCCATCGGGCGTATGCACAGACATACTTTGATGATATCTTCATCCACAGTCGTGCGGAGCACGGTAAGACGGACGTGGAGAACCACATTGTCCATTTGCGAGCGGTGCTCGAGTGCATGCGCACTAACAAGTTGTACGCCAATGCGGACAAGTGCATCTTCGGAGCCGAAGAGATTTCCTTCCTAGGGTGCTTCATTGGGAAGCGTGGCCTTCGTGCGGATCCCGCTAAGGTCAAGGCCATTGTTGACTGGCCGGTTCCAAAGAACCAAAAGGACTTACGCAAGTGGCTTGGCCTCGCCAATTACTTGCACAAGTATAGCGCGAACTACGCGGAGATGGCCTAGGCCATTGTCCAATCTCCTTAAGAAGGATGCGGACTGGTGTTGGAACACCGAGCATCAGGAGGCGTTTGACGAAGTCAAGGAGAGCCTCCTACATGCCCCCATACTGGCGTTGCCAGACCCGGAGCGTCCATTCAGCGTCGTCTGTGACGCCTCGGACTTTGCCATCGGCAGTGCACTGCTACAAGCAGACGCCGAGGGGCGAGATCGGGTGATCGCTTTTGAGTCTCGCCAGCTGAAAGCTGCAGAGAAGAACTACCCAGTTCATGACAAAGAGCTACTTGCAATGAAGTATGCTCTAGTCAAATTCAGGGTTCACCTGCTAGGCTCCAAGCCGTTTGTGATCTATACGGATCATGCGTCTCTACGCACTGCGACTCAGTCGCCTCACCTCTCGCAGAGGATGGCCCGGTGGCTCTCATTCTTTGCAGAATATAACTTCGAGGTGAAGTATAAGCCAGGAAAGCAGAACGCTTTGGCTGATGCGCTATCGCGCAGACCGGACTATGAGCTTGCTCATGTCACGATGGTGACTTCGGCCGTGACGGACATGATCCGCGCTGCGTATGCGCAGGATGACATGTGTGTAGCGCTGCTACGGGCTCTAGGGAGCGAGGAGTTTAAAGACTCGGACAAGAAATTGTCGGCGTGATTGCGCGCGCGAATACACCGGTACTCCATCGATGATGGCTTGCTGTACTACAGCACCGACTCGTCGGACACCCCACGGGTGGTCGTCCCTCACGACGAGGACCTGAAGTATCGCATCCTCTACGAGGCACATGATACACCGCTTGGCGGTCATCTCGGTCGTGAGAAGACCTACAGCTCTGTGAGCAACCACTACTGGTGGCCCAAGCTGTATAAGTGGGCAAGCACTTATGTGCGTACGTGCGAGACGTGTCAACGGGTGAAACCCTCGCCGCATGCGGCTGCGCCTTTGGCGAGCTTGCCAGTCCCCACGGGATGTTGGCAGTCCATGAGTTTGGACTTTGTGTTTGGTCCTGCCGAAGGACTCGGCAGGCAACACGGGCGTCTTGGTCTTTGTTGACCGTCTCAGTAAGATGGTACATCTTGCGGCAGTGCCGGATACTATCGACGGTGTCGGTACAGCTACGCTGTTTATGGATCGTGTGTTCCGCCAACACGGACTCCCAGAGTCGATCGTCTCGGATCGAGACCCACGCTTCACAGGGAAGGTTTGGACTACTGTCTTTAAACTGCTTGGTACCAAGCTGGACATGTCCACAGCGGATCATCCGCAGACCGATGGTCAAACCGAACGCGCGAATCGCGTTGTGGAGGACATCCTCCGTAGCATATGTGCTGAAACGCCAAAGCGTTGGAGCGCCATGCTTCCACTCGTTGAGTTTGCATTGAATAATGCTGTGCATGCCTCCACCGGCTACACTCCGTTCTACGTGAACGGGCTGGCACACCCACGCGTCCTGTTGACGCCACCACTCCGTGGTTCAGGGCTTAGTGGGGGAGGATTAGCCGAACGGCTTGCTGATATCAGCCCTACTGCTGTTCGTAAACAGCTTGACGAGTTTCTGTCAACGCGTCTAAGTGTCCTTCGACACGTACGTGACGCTATGGCTGAGAGCCAAGACATGCAAAAGGAAAATGCAGATGCTAGAGGCAGAGGGAACTTGCAAAGGTTTGAGGTCGGAGGCCTGGTTTTATTAAATGCTAAGAACCTACCTACACATGCAGTGTCTGCAGTCTTCAAGACGAAGCTGAGACCACGGTTTGTGGGACCTTTCAAGGTCGTGGCCAAGAAGGGCCTAGCGTATACGCTCAATCTTCCGAAGAAGATGCGAACACACCCGGTGTTTTACGTGGGCTTGCTCAAGCCGTACCGAGACCCGGCGAAGGTGGACGCTGAGGCGTTGGCACCGGGGCGGAAGCCACAGGCAAGTGGCCGCCCAGCATCCGAGCAAGGAGCTCATTCTGAGCACGAAGTGCCACAACCTCATCCGCCAGAGGCGTTAAGCGAGCAACCTGCTCCTGAAGCGACGCTGTCGCCCGCTCAGCGGCCTCAAGCCGATCCGTTAGAGCGTGGAGATCACGCAGCTGAGGCAGCCACTGGATCTCCTGATCCAAGCGATCGAAATCGTCCGCACAGCGGTCCGCGACCCGCGACGTCGCGTCAGCGTAGCGACGATCACGACGGACTTCGTCCCGAACCGCTCGAAGAGCTTCCTCCGACGCTGGGTGAAAGCCCGGCCGGTCGGCGTCCCACCGCCGGGGCTTCTCGATGAGAATGGCGAAATCCACTATCATGTGGAGCGCCTGTTGGCGCGTCGACGTCGCCAGGGTCAAAACCAGTATCTGGTAAAATGGCGTGGCTATCCTCACTCGGAAAACTCGTGGGAGTTCGAGGTGCCGCTTCGGCAGGATTGTCCGGACGTCGTGGACGCTTTTGATCGGAACGATCGTGACTCCACGAGTCGCCGACCGCTTCGGCGGTCGCCCCGCGCTTCCCGCCAGTAAAGGCGGAGAAAGAGGGACCAAGAGCAGAGCTCAAGCTCTGGCCCTGAGCGGCAGGAGCCGCCGAACCACCATGGTGGGAACGAGCGTAGCTCGCATGAGCATGATGAATAGGTCCGTAGGACACGGGACGACAGTCCGAAGGCAGTTGTCGCCTAGCCTTCAGCTTCGCGAAGGCAAAGCGAAGCCCCCGCTCGATACGAGCATCCACCTCATGACAACTAGCTCGGATAGCTTCGAGGCTTGAAAGCTTCCGGTGCCGTTGCACCCAGCGCTCGAAGAGCGCGTCATCTTCGTCGGCAGATTCACCAGGGGTGAGGACGATTGGGATGGTCCTCATGGAGGGCACGGCATCCCCGCTCCGCTGAGCATGAAGTCGAGCTCGATAGTCGTCGACTGTCATTTCCTGGGGTTCCAAGAACCGAGCTCGAAGAGCCTCATGCTGGTGTAGCTCCGCAGGCGTGGCGGCCGCAGCCTTGATCACGTGACTGACCAAGATTCCATGAACCGCTAGCTTGGCTGCCGTTGCAGGATCCTGGGCTTCGTAGCCTCGCTCCATCCGAGCACTCAGGATGGATCGGCACGAACGTCGGCTGCGACTCAGTGAGTCTGTTCTCCTGGGCCTCGTCGAGGTTGTTGGTAATAGTACCAGGTTCCATGCCCCCGCTGTCAGCTCGGTCGCTCAACCAAGGAGCGGAGCGCGGAGCGGAAGACCGACGTTCGGGGAACGGATTGGGAGTGCGAAGCACCGGCCTGGGGCTTGAACCCTGTGACTCTGTCACCTCGCCCTCCTCGCCAGGCATCTCAGTGTCGGACTCATAGTCCACCTCAAGGTCCTCAAGATCATCGAAGAGGTAATCTCGCGCCATGGGCGGACGACGGTCACGGACCGAAGGAGACAGCAAGTCAGTCGACTTATGCTGCTTCTCCTCCATCACAGACAGTTTGGAGTCGGCCTTCGGCCAGGTTGGGGACGTGGAGTCCGGGGATGCACGGCGTGCAGTAGGAGAGCGTGGGGCCGGCCCGGAAGCGGAGGTCGTTGGTGACGTGTGGTCGAACGACCAAGATGCTTTCTGCCCCGTTGGCATTCGGAGTCCGTCGGACTAGCTCTGAGAGCGGAAGAGGTTTCCGGACACTGTCCTTGACGTGACACGACCACTGTGTGGACACGAGTGTCAACTGTCTTAATGGGGGAGAGTGTAACGGGGTTAAACGGGGGTTACACGTAACCTGGCTACATTGGTGTGTGTCACACTAAGTGGTGTGACCACATGATAACAGAAAGGAGTTCTCAGTACTCGATAGATAACAAGAGTCAGTACGTGGCTTCAGAGCCACAAGTATGCATTTGATTAGGTATTAGTATGGTCGATAGTTAGGGTAGGACATTCGCACCAGGGCGGCCCTGCCGCCCTTAAGACTAATACATTCAGTTTGGAAAACACACAGTAGAGTGTATATACCTTTCTTAAGGTTCCTATAAGACTCTAGGAGCCGGGTACGGATTACGCTTGGCTCGCACCTGTTCTTTGTATAAGAACGAAGGTCGTGGACCTTAACGCTTCCTCTAAGCAAAGAGCTACGGCAGCCCTGCTGCAGTCGGAGGCATCCCAGACGACGCTGAACGGCTTCATCTCGTCTGACAGTGCCAGGACGGGCGCCTGCTGAAGGCTAGCCTTGATGCTGTCGAAGGCATCCTGGTGCTGACGCTCCCAGTGCCAGTCAGAGTCCTTCTTCAGGAGGTCTGACAAGGGTCTAGCTAGACCCGCGTACCCCGCACTCTTCTTGTGTAGGTAGTTGGCCAAGCCCAACCACTTCCGAAGATCCTTCTGGGATCTGGGCGTGGGCCAAGCCGCGATGACTTTAACCTTCTCTGGGTCGGCCCGAACACCGTCGTTGCTGACGAAGCAACCGAGAACCTTGATCTCTGGTGACGCGAAGACGCACTTGTCAATGTTGGCATAGCGTTTGTTGGCTCTCATGACCTCTAACACTCGACGGAGGTGCTCGATGTGCACCTCCATAGCCGTCTTGCCATCCTCGGCACGGCTATGGACGAATATATCGTCGAAGTACGTCTGTGCAAACGCACGTATCGGCCTGAACAACTGCGTGACCAAACGATTGAACGTCGCTGGGGCATTGGACAGGCCCTGTGGTATGACGAGCCACTCCCAAAGCATACCGCTTGGAGTTCTCACCGCTGTGAACGGGATGTCGCTCTCACGCATCAGGATCTGGTAGTATCCGTCCACCAGACCCAGCGCGCTGTACAGCTCGCAGCCGGTCATGTTGTTCAACAACACATCCTTTCGTGGGATTGGTGTCTGGGCCGGCACCGTAGCGCTGTTCAGTTTGTTGTAAGCGTGAACCAGACGCCACTTCCCGTTCGGCTTCCGAACGCAGAAGGTTGGTGTCGAGTGCGGGAATTTCGACTCCCGCACCATACCTGCCTTCGCCTTCGCGGCGAAGAAGGCATCAATGACCTCGCACTGTTCGCGCGGTAGTGGCCATTGCCTCGTGACACAGTACTTTGTGCCAGGCACGAGATCAATCTCATGCCGAACTCCTCGATCCGGTGGGAGTTGTGCCGGTGAGTCCTTGGACACCACGTCCTCGTACTACTTCATCAAAGGATACACCGGATCCTTGGGGTTCTTGAGAATCTCAGAACACCAGCGCGCTTCGCGTCGCTTCCTCATCTCTTCCAGGACAGAGGAGGAGATCATCTCCTCGAGAGCGGTCTCCGGCTTAAGGAGAACCAGCTCAGCGATCTCGCCAGCCTTGAGATCGGCCAGAAAATCTTCTGCCGCCATCTCTTCGAGGTTCAGCAATTCTGACACCTCCGGCAGTGGCTCCAAGTGGATGCCTGCTGCCTTGACTGGCATACCGGTCACGCCGTCGAGGATGTGATAACACTATTCGACCGGCCGCATCTGAGGAGCCCGGGCCCTGGGCTCCGAGTCGCTGGGAGCTAATTCAATCTGAACAATGTTCAGACTCGACTTGCGGCGGCGACGGTGTCGTCGACGGCGACCGCGACGTGGAACTTCGTTTCCAACGTCGTGTGATGTCACACTAGGAACATCGGGAGCATTCACAACTCCGTGTGGAACTATGTTACCGATACAGGAAGCGCCTTCCGCGTCTTCCTCTTCAGTTAAGGTCTGGGCGACCGTGTGTGGAACTATGTTACCCACTTGGTCGACGCTCGTCAGCGTCGACACCGTCCAAGCTTCGGCCACCGGTCTGGACTCCGGTGGTGACTGACGGGTGTCTGAAATGAACTGCCACGCCTCGGTCCTGCGCAGCTCCTGCTGCAGCCATCTTCATGGGGTCGTCCAAAAGATGTCGATGACTCCCAAATACTCCCTGGATGCTTCGGCATCCCGGCGCCCCTTTCGGGTGGCCCAGGTCCTGACAGAGGTGGGAACATGACTCACCAATGCTCTGTCGGACACTGCAGGCCGGCTAGCGCCAATCGCCTTGCCGCGCCAGTCTATCCAGGGCTCGTGCTTCTCGAGCCAGGGCATGCCCAGGATCAAGTCGTACGACTCCATCTCAAGAACAGTGAACAGTTCCGAGCTGTCGAAGTCCTCGAATTTCACAGCAAGATCCATGTGGATCTTAGGGATGGTTATCACCTTCCCGTCGGCTAGTGTGACCGACACTGTCCCGTTGCCTTTGCTCTCTCTCAGAGCATCGGCCAACGTGTTGCTGTTGCGAGCAACTGTCTGGCGGTGTGCAAAGTTCTTTGACGCCCCAGAGTCAATCAGGACACGGAACGGAAATCCGTATCCTCGTACACCTGTGTGTACTACAACCAGCCCTCCGCTGCCCTTCGCCGATTCGAGAGTGCACAGACTCTCAGGGGCTAAGTCTCCATGGTGCGCGCCACCCGCGCACCGCTCATGAAGACTTAGATCTTCCCCAATAGAGCGCCCCGCTCCTACTGGTTGCCTGCGTTCCCCTGGCCTCGGGGTCGCGGCTTCTGCCAGCGACCCTTAAGAGCTAGAGGCCTGGGAGGAAACCGCTTGGGTTGTCCTCCTGCGGGGCAGGCACGTTTTATGTGCCCCAGCCTGCCGCAGCCGTAGCAGCGTATGTCCAGCTGCTCCGCGGACCCGAGTTCCATTGGGACCGGTCCGCTAGGACTCGCCCGGTTTGTACCCGGCGCGGAGTTCCCTGGCCATGCTGACGCCGGCGTACGAGCCTGGCGATGGCTGTACTCTTCCTGGAGTGCGATCTGAATCGCCTCCTCGAGGGTGCCACATTGCACCCGGAACAGCTGCGGGCGGGCGGGCCCCACCCGGTGGCCGTCCATGAACGCCGTCACCTTGACGTGTTCATGGAGTGGGTTTCCCACTAGAGATGCGGTAAGCTCATGCATCTCTTGGATGTACTCACGCAGCTCACGCTTCCCTTGTTTACACGAGAGAAAACGTGAGCGCTGACGATACTATGTTCGCCGGGAGGAACGCGGCTCGAAGCTGTTCACACAGCTGAGCCCAGGATGCAAGGCATCCCGGCGTAGTCGCTTCGCCCAACTCTTAGCATGACCGCTAAGTCTGGAGAGTGCGAACGCCACTCGGAGCCGTTCGCTCGAGATCAGAGCTGCGTCCATGGCGAATTCTACCTCCCGAACCCAGAAGTGAAGGTTCTCACCTTCCTTCCCTTCATATGGGTTCACCTTAAGCCGCAGCGGCTTAGGTTGGGTCGGCTTGGACTCGACCGCGGGAGCCTGAAAGGTTCCCCGAACATGTTCAATGAGTCCTCGCTCATACATGTCAAACGCGTTCACGCGTTCGACCTGCTCGGCCGGCGTTGACGCCCGCTCTGCAGAGCTTCCATACCGAAGATGCCTGCCATCTTCCGAACAGACTCGAACTGCGAGTCGTTCAAATGAGGAAACTCATTCCGGTCCATGTTGACCAGAACGCTAGAGGTTCAGGTAGTCTACCCGCGTAGGCGTGGATTGACTACGAGTGCTACCAAGTGTGACAGGTCACACAGCACCTTGCGCTAGAGGAAGGTTGACTTCCGAGAGTATACAAACTCTCTGTGAACGGCAGTTCACGGGTCCGGGACGGATTACCAATAAGAGGGTAGATTTAAGACTGAGTATATTTATAGGTGTTTCTAAATCCATCTACGTACAAAATGCAAGTCACCTATAGAGTTTCCTAGATGTTATCCTATTGGTTGGTTTTGAGGGCATGTAGCCATGATGTGAGTGACGTGGCTGTGGTGTGTCCACACCACTGGACATCCACTTAGCGACAGGGCACTATTCGTGGGACCCCGTTACATTTTGACTACAGGTCATTTCTAGACTTAGAAAGGGCTTCAAAATGTATGTTTAGACGACTCAGATTGCCTACGAGAATCTCCCCAATGTACACTATGAAATTTCCTTTGTACTCTATGAATATTGCTCTTCCTACACCTCACACGAAGGAGGTTTCCCTCTTGAAGCTAACTAACGTTGAGCACTGCGTCGAGCTGCAGGTTCCCGCCCTGAGTAGACCTTGGGGCCCACAGCAACAATGAACCACCACCCTTTCGAGGAAGATCCAGAACACCCGGACGCCATCGATCCAGATACAAAGTCTTCCCTCCCAAAGCCGTCACGTTCGAGGTCCATGTCACGGTCTGACCTGCTGCGACCACTACCTTGTCGAACTTGTTGCCACCAGACTTGATGTTCACGGTGACATCCTTCGTATCGACACTCTGGAAGGTAATGGTCACAGTACCGTCACCGACTTTGGTCCAGTTTCCAGCACTGTTGTTGAACGCAGTATCCACCGTTGTCAGACCCAGCGCTTCTTCAGCAGATCCGTCATCGATATCGCCAATAAATTCCGTGGGGCCGCAAATGGTCTGGAAGAACTCGGAGATCACGCCACCGATATTCTTCTTTTCCCAAACTGCGTAAAATGTTGCAACCTTGTCAGCCACTTTGTAAACGTACTGACTTGCGGTCAGCAGTGAGCCATTGGTGCTTGTCCCCGAACTGATCAAGTCGTCCATAATGCCCCCGATGCCCTTCCGAAGCGTATCTCGGGTCTTATAAGCCGTGGCCTCATCTGACTCCTCAATTAGCTCCTCCATGCAGTTGTTGGTCATGGTAGGAATCTCGTGTAATGCGAGGTTGGACTGGCTCATCGCGACGCGGATATCATCTTCGGAAATTGTTGGGTTCTGCCGACGCATTTCAGCGACAGTCATCCATGTGCGGTCCAGCAAACGCTTCATGTCGTATCCACAGGTCGAGTTGGATTTCAGTGCGGTCTCCAACGACGTAATGTCGGATTCGTTCAACGAAGAAATCGTCTCACCCAACGTGATGTTCTTCATGAAACTCGTGAATGCACTCCAACTGGAAACGATGGCGGCACCGTTGGCGATGATTTCCTTCAAAGCGAGCTCAGCAGTGTTGAGAACTCTGTCCGCAGTCTTGATTCCTTCTTCCACTTTGACGCCCAAGCAGGCAGCGACAGTCACTGGGACGGGAAGACCACATTGTCGGTTTGGTACAGCATAGTAAGCAGTTGGTCTTCAGTCGTTTGTGGGTTCGAGACTTGGACCGTGCGAACGTACTTGGATAGCGACTTGACCATTCCCATCATCTCCTTGCCGCACTTGAACGCAATCTGGATACCCTTTGGTCATCAACTTGAACTCTCCATACAACCCGTACGTAGCGACAGATAACGCAGCCTGAGCTACAGCCGAAACCTTGCTCACGACTTCTAGCGCGCAGTTGTCGTTCTGTCGGATGCATTCCATATCGCACTCGACAGGGTAGGAAAAAGGACACTGAGCCCAACACGTGCCAAGTTTTGCATCGAACCCAACGGGACACGTCTTCGCAATGTGGGCTTCCCGGTAGCATGCCGTGTCGGGCGCAGTGCCAAGAGCAGAACCTATCCAGTTCTTGTACGTGGACTCGATTGTACTGGTGGCGTTGAGCGCGTTTCCGAAGACGAACACCGAAGACGTAGCGGATACATTTTCGTCGTTGTTGTCTGAAGAATCGTCGTCTTCGCTGTCTTCGGACTCGTCGTCGCTGTCGTCATCAGGACGCATTAACGCAAAGGTGGCAGTCGTCGTGGCGGTACCAGTTGCAGTGGATCTGGCGGCGGTCACCGTCGCTGTAGGAATGGACGCTTCATTTCTGTTGAATGTGTATGACTGAGCGAGACGTGAAGAAATGCCGCGAAGAGGGTGGCCAACACCACGAACAACCCCTTCATGTGCATACTGTATGAAGGATGCATCAGCGCAAAATTAAGAATGGCATTACGAACATGCCATTTTGCTGTATGCAGTGACAGTCAACACTTGCAGTTTTCGTGGTGTTGTACGTGCATGCCGGACATTGCGTGGTACAGTAATCCTATTTCCACGATTGTATTAGGTGGTTCGGCGCAAACGACGGATCTGTACGAAAAAATTCCTTATATTAGTACCGGTACATGTACTGTATACTGTGCACCTGTATATGCGGGCGTATATTCAGATTGTCCGAGTGTAATAAGCTGAGCTGTTGATTGTTACCTGTTGTCGTTCCCAGCAGCAAGGAGTGATGCGAAGGAGTGCTCGGCAAGCCGAAACAACGCCTGCGATAACACGCGGGCTTAAATTCAGGACCAAGCATACCACATCTACTGTAGGCCAGTTTAGGTCGTGTCCCCGTTCTCAAGGCTATCAGGGGAGGTTTGGACAATGGGTTTCATGAAGAAACATCTCCATATTGGAGGTGTGAAGCTCATTACATTGTCGTTGCTTGTGACAATATTTCTGCTGGGGTTGTAGGGCTCGCTTTGTTGGAGAAGTCAATGCCTGCCTAGAATCTACGGAACCTGCACAGCCTCCTATTGGTAGTTCATAAATGGGCTCACGTGTACAGGAAGGAACAGATTAACCAGTAAGTGCCACGAACGGGTGGCAACCACGAGACTGTGCCAATTGTTCGTACGCTAAACGTGACCTACCGAGATCCACATCACAGCGCTCATTCGTTGATTTTGTAACCTGCTGGCAGTAGAGTAAACTCTGAACCGCCGACTTGTCGCCCCGTACCGCATCACGTGATCCCGCCGTTTTGATCCCTTTGCTCTCTTCGCAACCAGAGATGCGTACTTGTCGCTCAATATACCTTGCCGCACACCGCTGCAGCAACTTCCATCCCTCCACGACTGTACTTGCTCAAACCAATGATCGTAGTCGAGTTGCGAGGGATCTTCATCCAAGCATTTGCTTGGACGCGGCAGCTTTTCTTTTCAGCGTTTGCAAAAACTTCCGTCTCGAGTGCACATCGCTGTAGTGCACCGATTGTCTTTCTACTTGACACTCTCGGCTTTCTCCGTTCAGTCTCGGCGATAGCCTTTCATCCACAACTCTACTTGAGTCTCCTCCCTCTTTCATCGCGTCTGGTTCCTCATACGAGAGCGCACCCATTTCGTGCGCAAGAAGAAATTCACGGATCTTTCCAATCTGCTCTCGCTCTTGAGCAAAATTCGACAATTTCACTTGGCCCAATTCATCGACATTGTTCAGTGCACGCTGAAGCTTCTTTGACGAGTAAGATAATGGTACCAGCGGCTTGGCCCCATATTTATCTCCTGTTCTAGCAGCAACTGGATCCACCACCGTGATCACCGGCACCAACGCAGATTTGTGAGGGAAGTAGTTGCAGTTTTCCGGAATGTCGACTTGTACCCGTGCTACAGCAACTCGACACCCAGGACGTTGCAAATCTAATTCTCGCGCCAGATACCCGGAGATCCGCGCACCAACGGCACTGTGATTGAGTGCGACATCCAAGAACTGGTGCCACCGTGACCTACAACCAGTAAATTAGCAAAACAAAACTCCATTTCAACCTTAAAAAGAGATTAATCCACCAACGCACCGCTGTCGACTGCTTCCTCTATCACTCTCCGGTAGATATTTCGAGTTCTCCAGTTCGGGTAGTGGGTAGTCGTCGAAATAGACGCAATCGAATTGGTCCAGGGTGGGCAACTGCTGCTGCCAAGTACCCGCGACTATTTCCACTCCTTTGTGACGGAGTGCGAACCGCTGAGCGCGTTGCAGCGTCTCCCGATCGCATTCGATGATTGTATGGCTCTTGGGTCGCAACGACTGGATGCGAGAGGCCGAATAGGCCAACCCGAAGCCGATTTCCAGTACGCGGTCCGTCGGTTGGATGGCGAGAGCGTCCACGCACATCTCCATGTATTCTTTCTCCCACTGCATCATGACTTGCTGGCCCCGAGAGCTCCAGAGGATCTCCCGTCCCAGCTCATCGAGGCTTATGACGTTACCTTGGGTTGTCATCGAAAACTGCGATTTTATGCTGAATTATTTGTGATTTGGTTAGAGTTAAGACTATTTTATAGTCCCTGTTGCAATTTTCTTATTTGATTACAGTTGCTTCGATTTAACTTTATCTCAGTAGTTAGAACTCTACCATCTTACATGTAGCACAATACTTTTCCTCAACTAACATTAAGTATCGCGGTGAGTTGCAAACTGGTGTGTGATCACGTCTGACGGTTTCCTCAAATACTGGGTAGCTTGAGGGATCCACAGAAGCAAGGAGCCGCCACCTGTACCGGGAAGACCCAAGAAACCCAGGATGCCACCGATCCAGATACAACGTTTTGCCTCCGAGCGCAGTCACGTTCGAGCTCCATGTCACTGTTTCGCCAGCCCCCACGTCCACTTCGTCGATTTTATCGCCACCAGACTTGATGTTCACAGTCACGTCTTCCGTGTCGACACTTTTGAACGTAATAGTTACCGAGCCATCGCCAACCTTGGTCCACATGCCGTCGCTGTTTTTGAAAGCGTCTTGGACGATCGACATTCCTAACGCCTTTTATGCGGTACCGTCGTCGATTTCTCCGATGAGCTCCGTGGGGACACAAATGGGCTGGAAATACTCTGAAATCGTGCTAGCCAGGCCCAGATCGCGTAGAACGACGCTGTCTTGTCCGCGACCTTGAACGCATAGTCTTCCGCCTTCATGAATGTCCCATTACTGCCAGTTCCGGCGCTGATGAGATCGTCCACGATACCCCCAAATGTCTTGCGTAGCGTATCGCGCGTGGCGTAGACGGTTGCTTCATCCGATTCGGCAAGCAGCTCGTTCATGCAGTTGTTTGTTACAATGGGAATGTCTTTGAGCATCAGGTTCGATTGGCTCATGGCCACAGGAACATCGTCTTCCGAGATGTACGGGTCGTTTCTCCGTAGATCTGCCACAGTCATCCATGTACGGTCTAGCAGCCTCTTCATGTCGTATCCACACGTATAATTGGATTCCATGGCGGACTTCAGTGATGTAATTTCGGTGTCGTTCAACGAGCTAATCGATTCACCCAGTGTGATATTCTTCATGAAAGCCGTGAACGCACTCCAACTGGAAACTATGGCGTCGTCATTCGCCAGCACTTCTTTCAAAGTGTACTCAGCAATGGTGAGAACTCGGTCCGCAAACTTGACGCTGTCATCGACCTTGATATCGAGGCACGACGCAACTGTCACTGGTAAGTCAATTATCACATTGTCGGACTGGTAGAGGATCGCGAGTAACTTGGTCTCTGAAGTCTGGGGGTCGGAGACCTTGGTTGAGCGAACGTACTTGGCCAGCGATTTGATCAAACCCAGCATGTTCCTGACGCACTTTACTGCAGCTTGGAGGCCCTTCGCCAACAGTTTGAAATCGCCGTACAAGCCGAGTGTGGCAAACGACAGCGCCGATTGAGCCACAACCGAGACCTTCGTTACGACTGCAAGCGCGCAGTCGTCGTTCTGCCGGATGCATTCTAATCCACACTCGAGAGGGTACGAGTATTTTAACTGGAAGCGTGTGTCTTTGGGGGAAGGGCGACCGAAAGAAAAGTGCCGTCCCCCGCAGTTCAGGCGGATGAGAGCCACGTGGCTCTCACAGCCGCCCTACGTCTGACTGTGTATTGATTTCACTATCACTTCCTGAAACCTCTATAATGTAATACCTGTCATATCCGATACACTCACCCCTTCCTCAGAATTGAGGTCCGTCCGTGGCGTCCGAAT
Organism: Phytophthora sansomeana; assembly: GCA_032158285.1. Taxonomy (NCBI): domain Eukaryota; phylum Oomycota; class Peronosporomycetes; order Peronosporales; family Peronosporaceae; genus Phytophthora; species Phytophthora sansomeana. Next base: position 24,281 of record JAPDHH010000252.1, read on the forward strand.
GTCCGTTTCTATCCCAGCGCCTGTACAGATCCGCCATTTCTGGATTGACCGTGTACGGCGCAACAGGGACTGCTTTCGGGCGGTTCTTGGGGCGACTCGTCGACCGTTGTATGGTGGTGAACTCCCCCGTGCGAAGCTCTATGGGTCTGTCGGCGCCACGCGAAAAGTCCACGCTACCTGGTGTGTTTGGCGAGGCCCAAGGAAGACCTCCGGGCACCTCCGGCTGCGTCTGCCCGCGAGGGCGACGACGCCCTTAATCGACTGGTTGATGCTGCCCACGTAGCATCGCCGCTGGGCCAGGCTTCTACGGGAGCCACTGCTCTCCTGCTCGCGCTGCCGCCAACAGCGAACTTCGACTTCGATTCTGGGATCGTTGATTCGTTCCTGGTCGTTGACGCTGACACGGGGCTCCCCGTGGGTTCATGCGGGGCCGACTCGCCGGTGGCTGCTTCTTCGGCGCCCGTGGACGACGCTGCTGCTGCTTCGGCTCTACTCACCGGTGAAGATGAGCTCGCTGTTGTTTCGACGCTGCGCTCACTGTCGCTGCGCCCTGAATCGTCCGCGCCGGCGCTATCTCCAGTGACGCCTTCGGTTAGCAACGACGGCGTTGCTCCCTCGTTCGACGATGTCTTTCCCGGCTTCGCCGCTGAGCAAGACGAGGGGCGCTCCGCAGTACGGCACCAGCCTGATGAACCTGAAGTCGTGGAGACTTCTGAAGACGGTGTTGCAAGTATTTCGCCTGGTGAAGCTGCACAGTTGGCGGTGTCGGAACCTGCTGCTGTGCCACCCGAGACTCAGCTCGTAGTGGTGCACGAATGTGCCGCTTCCTCGCCATCATGATCAGCACCCTGGTAATCGCCACATCAATCACTACGATCCTGAAGCACCATGGGACTATAGCCGGGGTCATGACTTCGCATACTTCATGGACCGTCATGGGGATCCTCCCAATCGATGGTACCTCGTCAAGTGGAAGACACCGCGGCTACAGCTCTCCTGGGTTTGGGAGGAGGAATTGGCTGGGTACGATGATCTGAAAGAGCACGTCAATAAGTGGGTTGCTGATGGTCGTCCAGGCACGTTCTGCCGCTACGCTGACGAACACTTTGGTGGAGCCACTGCATCGGAGACCGGACACTGCTTCATAGAAGCAATCCACGCAGCTTGCTACCATCTTGGTAACACGTCCTTGATTACTGAGGATCACTGGGAGCGTTTCGAGCGGGAGCACAAGCGCGAGATGACGTACGGCGTGAAGAAAGAAGACATGGCTGAATTCTTCAAGTTCCTCGAGCGCAACTGTGTTCCCCTGGATTACCCAACGCTGTACAAGTCGAAAGTGGTGGGCTCCTTGAACTCCTTGAGTGACTTGGTTTCCTTTGCTAGCCGTGAAAAACTGGCGCGTGGCTGCTACGTCGTTTGTGCTGGTCAGGAACGACTGGATCACTGCTTCGTACTTGTGGTTCGTCTGAATCGCGGATCATTGATGGCGTACGACGCTTTCGATGAATTTGAAGCCCCACCTTGCGTGATGGAGCCATTGATGAACATCCAGTGGATTGATTGCGTCAAGGCCATCTATCGCATTGCCGAGGGACCCAAGCCGAAGCCTCCGAAGGCGAAGCGTGCAACGAAGTGCGACAAGAAGCGCAAGATCAAGGCAACTTCGAAAGCGAAGAAGAATGCCAAGAAGAGAGCCAAGAAGCTTCGCCAGGGATGACACGTAATCCAGAATACAAGTGGACATTGAGCTCCCTTTCATTGCTTCTTTGTCCGTCTTCGGCGCTTCGCACGTCGTGTACTTTCGAATTCGGCGATCAAGTCTGATATCTGCCCCAAGTTTCCAATGGGTTCCCAGGTGGGCTTCTCTTCACCCACCCACTCCACAAGAAATTGGGTTTGCCATTTATGGCGACGTTTACCCAGCAAGCACTTGACGATTTTGCCAACACTTCCGTCCGCGAGGATGACATCGTTGGGCCGAGACAAGCGAGTGGAGTCCTTGTATGGCTTGAGCGATCCCGTGTTGAAGACTGGGTGCAGTTTATTACCAGCTTGGATTTTGAGCTCGTACGCGTGGTTATGAACTTTCCGTACCACCGTGTATGGTCCGATCCATTTCGGCCCAACTTGGTCGAGTTGGGCAAGCCAGTGTGCTTTGGATCGAGATGTTGGTTACTCAGGTAGACTCTGTGCAGCGGGGCTGCCGTAGTTCTTTGCTTAGAGAAAGCGTTAAGGTCCACGACCTTCGTTCTTATACAAAGAACAGGTGCGAGCCAAGGGTAATCCGTACCCGGCTCCTAGAGTCTTATAGGAACCTTAAACAAGGTATATAAACTCTACTGTGTGTTTTCCAAACTGAATGTATTAGTTTTAAGGGCGGCAGGGCCGCCCTGGTGCGAATGTCCTACCCTAACTATCGACCATACTAATACCTAATCAAATGCATACTTGTGGCTCTGAAGCCACGCACTGACTCTTGTTATCTATCGAGTACTGAGAACTCCTTTCTGTTATATGTGGTTACACCACTTAGTGTGACACACCAATGTAGCCAGGTTACGTGTAACCCCCGTGTAACCCCGTTACACTCTCCCCCATTAAGACGGTTGACACTCGTGTCCACACAGTGGTCGTGTCACGTCAAGGACAGTGTCCGAAAACCTCTTCCGCTCTCAGAGCTAGTCCGACGGACTCCGAATGCCAACGGGGCAGAAAGCATCTTGGTCGTTCGACCACACGTCACCAACGACCTCCGCTTCCGGGCCGGCCCCACGCTCTCCTACTGCACGCCGTGCATCCCCGGACTCCACGTCCCCAACCTGGCCGAAGGCCGACTCCAAACTGTCTGTGATGGAGGAGAAGCAGCATAAGTCGACTGACTTGCTGTCTCCTTCGGTCCGTGACCGTCGTCCGCCCATGGCGCGAGATTACCTCTTCGATGATCTTGAGGACCTTGAGGTGGACTATGAGTCCGACACTGAGATGCCTGGCGAGGAGGGCGAGGTGACAGAGTCACAGGGTTCAAGCCCCAGGCCGGTGCTTCGCACTCCCAATCCGTTCCCCGAACGTCGGTCTTCCGCTCTGCGCTCCGCTCCTTGCTTGAGCGACCGAGCTGACAGCGGGGGCATGGAACCTGGTACTATTACCAACAACCTCGACGAGGCCCAGGAGAACAGACTCACTGAGTCGCAGCCAACGTTCGTGCCGATCCATCCTGAGTGCTCGGATGGAGCGAGGCTACGAAGCCCAGGATCCTGCAATGGCAGCAAAGCTAGCGGTTCAGGGAACCTTGGTCACTCACGTGATCGAGGCTGCGACCGCCACTCCTGCGGAGCTGCACCAGCGTGAGGCTCTTCGAGCTCGGTTCTTGGAACCCCAGGAAGTGACAGTCGACGACTATCGAGCTCGACTTCATGCTCAGCGGAGCGGAGATGCCGTGCCCTCCATGAGGACCATCCCAATCGTCCTCACCCCTGGTGAATCTGCCGACGAAGATGACGCGCTCTTCGAGCGCTGGGTGCAACGGCACCGGAAGCTTTCAAGCCTCGAAGCTATCCGAGCTAGTTGTCATGAGGTGGATGCTCGTATTGAGCGGGGGCTGCGCTTTGCCTTCGCGAAGCTGAAGGCTAGGCGACAACTGCCTTCGGACTGTCGTCCCGTGTCCTACGGACCTATTCGCCATGCTCATGCGAGCTACGCTCGTTCCCACCATGGTGGTTCGGCGGCTCCTGCCGCTCAGGGCCAGCGCTTGAGCTCTGCTCTTGGTCCCTCCTTCTCCGCCTTTACTGGCGGGAAGCGCGGGGCGACCGCCGAAGCGATCGGCGACTCGTGGAGTCACGATCGTTCCGATCAAAAGCGTCCACGACGTCCGGACAATCCTGCCGAAGCGGCACCTCGAACTCCCACGAGTTTTCCGAGTGAGGATAGCCCCGCCATTTTACCAGATACTGGTTTTGACCCTGGCGACGTCGACGCGCCAACAGGCGCTCCACATGATAGTGGATCTCGCCATTCTCATCGAGAAGCCCCGGCGGGGACGCCGACCGGCCGGGCTTTCACCCAGCGTCGGAGGAAGCTCTTCGAGCGGTTCGGGACGAAGTCCGTCGTGATCGTCGCTACGCTGACGCGACGTCGCGGGTCGCGGACCGCTGTGCGGACGATTTCGATCGCTTGGATCAGCAGATCCAGTGGCTGTCTCAGCTGCGTGATCTCCACACTCTAACGGATCGGCTTGAGACCGCTGAGCGGGCGACAGCGTCGCTTCAGGAGCAGGTTGCTCGCTTAACGCCTCTGGCGGATGAGGTTGTGGCACTTCGTGCTCAGAATGAGCTCCTTGCTCGGATGTTGGGCGGCCACTTGCCGGTGGCTTCCGCCCGGTGCCAACGCCTCAGCGTCCACCTTCGCCGGGTCCCGGTACGGCTTGAGCAAGCCCACGTAAAACACCGGGTGTGTTCGCATCTTCTTCGGAAGATTGGGCGTATACGCTAGGCCTTTCTTGGACACGACCTTGAAAGGTCCCACAAACCGTGGTCTCAGCTTCGTCTTGATGACTGCAGACACTGCATGTGTAGGAAGGTTCTTAGCATTCAATAAAACCAGGCCTCCGACCTCAAACCTTTGCAAGTTCCCTCTGCCTCTAGCATCTGCATTTTCCTTTTGCATGTCTTGGCTCTCAGCCATAGCGTCACGTACGTGTCGGAGGACACTTAGACGCGTTGACAGAAACTCGTCAAGCTGTTTGCGAACAGTAGTAGGGCTGACATCAGCAAGCCGTTCGGCTAATCCTCTCCCACTAAGCCCTGAACCACGGAGTGGTGGCGTCAACGGGACGCGTGGGTGTGCCAGCCCGTTCACGTAGAACGGAGTGTAGCCGGTGGAGGCATGCACCGCATTATTCAGTGCAAACTAAACGAGTGGAAGCATGGCGCTCCAACGCTTCGGCGTTTCAGCACATATGTTACGGAGGTTGTCCTCCACAACGCGATTCGCGCGTTCGGTTTGACCATCGGTCTGCGGATGGTCCGCTGTGGACATGTTCAGCTTGGTACCAAGCAGTTTAAAGACGGTAGTCCAAACCTTCCCTGCGAAGCGTGGGTCTCGATCCGAGACGATCGACTCTGGGAGTCCGTGTTGGCGGAACACACGATCCATAAACAGCGTAGCTGTACCGACACCGTCGATAGTATCCGGCACTGCCGCAAGATGTACCATCTTACTGAGACGGTCAACAAAGACCAAGACGCCCGTGTTGTCTGCCGAGTCCTTCGGCAGGCCAAACACAAAGTCCAAACTCATGGACTGCCAACATCCCGTGGGGACTGGCAAGCTCACCAAAGGCGCAGCCGCATGCGGCGAGGGTTTCACCCGTTGACACGTCTCGCACGTACGCACATAAGTGCTTGCCCACTTATACAGCTTGGGCCACCAGTAGTGGTTGCTCACAGAGCTGTAGGTCCTCTCACGACCAAGATGACCGCCAAGCGGTGTATCATGTGCCTCGTAGAGGATGCGATACTTCAGGTCCTCGTCGTGAGGGACGACCACCCGTGGGGTGTCCGACGAGTCGGTGCTGTAGTACAGCAAACCATCATCAATGGAGTATCGGTGTATTCGCGCGGGCAATCACGCCGACAATTTCTTGTCCGAGTCTTTAAACTCCTCGCTCCCTAGAGCCCGTAGCAGCGCTACACACATGTCATCCTGCGCATACGCAGCGCGGATCAGGTCCGTCACAGCCGAAGCCACCATCGTGACATGAGCAAGCTCATAGTCTGGTCTACGCGATAGCGCATCAGCCAAAGCGTTCTGCTTTCCTGGCTTATACTTCACCTCGAAGTTATATTCTGCAAAGAATGAGAGCCACCGGGCCATCCTCTGCGAGAGGTGAGGCGACTGAGTCGCAGTGAGTAGAGACGCATGATCCGTATAAATCACAAACGGCTTGGAGCCTAGCAGGTGAACCCTGAATTTGACTAGTGCATACTTCATTGCAAGTAGCTCTTTGTCATGAACTGGGTAGTTCTTCTCTGCAGCTTTCAGCTGGCGAGACTCAAAAGCGACCACCCGATCTCGCCCCTCGGCGTCTGCTTGTAGCAGTGCACTGCCGATGACAAAGTCCGAGGCGTCACAGACGACGCTGAATGGACGCTCCGGGTCTGGCAACGCCAGTATGGGGGCATGTAGGAGGCTCTCCTTGACTTCGTCAAACGCCTTCTGATGCTCGGTGTTCCAACACCAGTCCGCATCCTTCTTAAGGAGATTGGACAATGGCCTAGCCATCTCCGCGTAGTTTGCGCTATACTTGTGCAAGTAATTGGCGAGGCCAAGCCACTTGCGTAAGTCCTTTTGGTTCTTTGGAACCGGCCAGTCAACAATGGCCTTGACCTTAGCGGGATCCGCACGAAGGCCACGCTTCCCAATGAAGCACCCTAGGAAGGAAATCTCTTCGGCTCCGAAGATACACTTGCCCGCGTTGGCGTACAACTTGTTAGTGCGCATGCACTCGAGCACCGCTCGCAAATGGACAAAGTGGTTCTACACGTCCGTCTTACCGTGCTCCGCACGACTGTGGATGAAGATATCATCAAAGTATGTCTGTGCATACGCCCGATGGGGCCTGAACAACTGCGTCACCAGACGATTGAACGTTGCAGGCGCGTTCGAGAAGCCCTTGGGGCATCACCAGCCACTCCCAGAGCATGCCGCTCGGAGTGCTGACCGCTGTCAGCGGAATATCGCTTGCTCGCATGAGCAACTGGTAGTAACCATCGCCTAAGTCGAGCGCACTGTACATCGTACATCCAACCATGTTGTTCTGCAACATCCTTTCTAGGAATAGGCGTTTGCGCCGGAATGGTGGCAGCGTTGAGCTTGTTGAAAGCATGAACGATACGCCACTTGCCATTAGGCTTTCTGACACAGAAGGTCGGCGTGGAATGCGGAGACTTGCTCTCGCGAACCATTCCCGCCTCGTGCTTCGCACGGAAGAACGCGTCAATGACGTCACACTGCTCCTTTGGCAAAGGCCACTGCCTAGTGACGCAGTATTTGGTTCCGGGAACCAGGTCAATCTCATGACGCACGCCTCGATCAGGAGGTAAGCCTGAAGGCGGGTCTTTCGAGACCACATCTTGGTATTCCCTTACCAAAGGATAGAACGGATCCGAGGGATCTTGCAGGATCGCGGATCCACTCCGCGCATTGAGCGCCTTCTTGGTGTTCTCCAGGACAGCTTCATCAAGAAGCGACGAGGCGTTAATCTCCTCTTCTGGTCGAATAATTGCCACCTCGGCGAGGTCCCCTGCCCGCAGGCCATCGCCAAACTCGGCGAGGGACATCTCGTCCAGCTCCAACAGAGCACTTAAGTTGGGAATGGAGTCGAGGCTGATGTCGCCCTCTACCTCCCCCGTCACTCCATCTACAAGCGTGTGCGCTATCGTCTGGAACAGACACTACTTGTGCGAAGGATTACGCTTGGCGTCTAGCCGCTTGAACTCTGCGGCGTTGCCTCCTCTTCATAGAGGTAGTGCGTCTCGAAGAGACAATCGCACCCACGCTCAGGGCGTCATCGGGCGCGTCCACCTCGTCTTGCTCTGATAGAGCCTCGATGTCTGCATCGACATCCGATGATGTACTGCTACACGCGCAGTCTTCATCCAGTGGTTGATATGCCACTCCACACGCATTAGGGCCACGCCCAAGATGCCTCGGTTGAGAACCGACTTCGCCGTTATCGGTACACAGCAGGACATCGTCGTTCTGACGAACACCGCTAAGCGGGTTACGCGCCGCTCCGCGCGCATCATGAGGGCCGCGGCCCTGATGCCTCGGCATATTGCCGACCATGCTAGCAGCATGCAGCGATGACTCATCGCTCAGTGGGTTACGTGCAACTCCACGCGTATCGTGAGGACCGCGCCCGGGATGCCTCGACGTACCGTCGACCATGATAACAGCATGCAGCGATGACTCATTGCTCAGTGGGTTATGTGCCACTCCACGTTCAGTCCGTAAGCATTGCTCGGGACTCGTGTCCATTGCACCAGCGGTGTCCACTAACTCAGACATGCCGATGTCCAGCACATTGACCGACTCGGTCCAGTGCTCGCGCCAATAGCGCTTCTGCATTTTAGCGGAGGTGGGTTCATGACTCACCAAAGCCCCGCTAGGAGGAGAGCGCGTTGCGCCTAAGGTCTTCGACCTCCAATCGATCCATGGTTCGTGGCGTTCGAGCCACGCCATGCCAAGGATGAGGTCGTACCTCGAATCCAAATCCAAGACCAAACAGCGTTCCACGCTATCGAAGTCCAGGAACTTCACGCCCAGGTCCACAGGGACCTTGTCAACTAACCCCTATATTTTTTAGTGCAGGTAAATCTACATGCAACATGGACGTCGGCGAGCGACGACGCCACCCCCGGCACGACGCTTGCTGTACGGCTCCTGTGCCAGTCGCAGTACCGCCATAAGAGAATGGGCAGATGCTATTGTGGTTGGTGAGGTTTCTCGTTTCTGCTCTGGCGGCTGCAGTCGGCCAGAAACGGTGTTCCATCGCTAGAACGTATTCGTGGAGAGCACTTAGAAGTAATGCTACGCCTCTTCTTCTAGCTTAGATATAGCTTTCTAACACGCAAGCAGCTTACAATTCATTCATTAGACTCCAACGACAAATTATCGCTTCGATGCTCACCTAAGCTAAACGTCACTGCAACGATTCCTCATATTTAATAACATCCGTAATCAGATGCAGTTGTCTTCACGATACCCTTGCAATGTAATAACCTGGGAGGAGTCATGCGAATACACAAAAATATTAAGCATATCATTTGATATTTGTATGAAATTATGTGCAACACACAATGGTGGTCATCGAATTAATCCCTGTCGTACACTTCGTTCCGAAGCACTACCAGTATAAGTTATGCCTATTAAAAACAGTCGCGGCCTATTTCCGCGTACACATTTAAAACTCCGGCGAGTACTATAACTCACCTCCAGACAGCTTCAATGTATTATCGGCTCACGCTCTCAAGGCTGGAGAGGCTCTCCGAGAGCTGGAGAGGTGGAGCCCAGCAGCTGGACTCCAGCACCCGCAAATTCGGATTGCTGTATTACAATGTTGCATTACATCATGTACTTTACATGTTATGTACCAATGTAATGTCCAGGTGTCTACAACATCACGAATCTGCAATACATGTACACCAACATACGGCATGCTCGTAATGTCATTCTTCATTTTGCGCTCGTCTTACATTATCAAATGACAGGGTTACATATATGTGTGGTGTTCGCCACCCTCTTCGCGGCATTTCTTCACGTCTCGGCTCAGTCATACACATTAAACAGGAGTGCAGCATCCATTCCTACAGCGACGGTGACTGCCGCCAGATCCACTGCAACTGGTACCACCGCAGTGACTGCCACCTTTGCGTTCACGCGTTCTGATGATGACAGCGACGACGAGTCCGAAGACAGCGAAGACGACGATTCTTCAGACAACAACGACGAAAATGTATCCGCTACGTCTTCGGTGTTCGTCTTCGGAAACGCGCTCAACGCCACCAGTACAATCGAGTCCACGTACAAGAACTGGATAGGTTCTGCTCTTGGCACTGCGCCCGACACGGCATGCTACCGGGAAGCCCACATTGCGAAGACGTGTCCCGTTGGGTTCGATGCAAAACTTGGCACGTGTTGGGCTCAGTGTCCTTTATCCTACCCTGTCGAGTGCGATATGGAATGCATCCGACAGAACGACAACTGCGCGCTAGAAGTCGTGAGCAAGGTTTCGGCTGTAGCTCAGGCTGCGTTATCTGTCGCTACGTACGGGTTGTATGGAGAGTTCAAGTTGATGACCAAGGGTATCCAGATTGCGTTCAAGTGCGGCAAGGAGATGATGGGAATGGTCAAGTCGCTATCCAAGTACGTTCGCACGGTCCAAGTCTCGAACCCACAAACGACTGAAGACCAACTGCTTACTATGCTGTACCAAACCGACAATGTGGTCTTCGACGTCCCAGTGACTGTCGCTGCCTGCTTGGGCGTCAAAGTGGAAGAAGGAATCAAGACTGCGGACAGAGTTCTCAACACTGCTGAGCTCGCTTTGAAGGAAATCATCGCCAACGGTGCCGCCATCGTTTCCAGTTGGAGTGCATTCACGAGTTTCATGAAGAACATCACGTTGGGTGAGACGATTTCTTCGTTGAACGAATCCGACATTACGTCGTTGGAGACCGCACTGAAATCCAACTCGACCTGTGGATACGACATGAAGCGTTTGCTGGACCGCACATGGATGACTGTCGCTGAAATGCGTCGGCAGAACCCAACAATTTCCGAAGATGATATCCGCGTCGCGATGAGCCAGTCCAACCTCGCATTACACGAGATTCCTACCATGACCAACAACTGCATGGAGGAGCTAATTGAGGAGTCAGATGAGGCCACGGCTTATAAGACCCGAGATACGCTTCGGAAGGGCATCGGGGGCATTATGGACGACTTGATCAGTTCGGGGACAAGCACCAATGGCTCACTGCTGACCGCAAGTCAGTACGTTTACAAAGTGGCTGACAAGGTTGCAACATTTTACGCAGTTTGGGAAAAGAAGAATATCGGTGGCGTGATCTCCGAGTTCTTCCAGACCATTTGCGGCCCCACGGAATTTATTGGCGATATCGATGACGGATCTGCTGAAGAAGCGCTGGGTCTGACAACGGTGGATACTGCGTTCAACAACAGCGCTGGAAACTGGACCAAAGTCGGTGACGGTACTGTGACCATTACCTTCCAGAGTGTCAATACGAAGGATGTCACCGTGAACATCAAGTCTGGTGGCAACAAGTTCGACAAGGTAGTGGTCGCAGCAGGTCAGACCGTGACATGGACCTCGAACGTGACGGCTTTGGGAGGGAAGACTTTGTATCTGGATCGATGGCGTCCGGGTGTTCTGGATCTTCCTCGAAAGGGTGGTGGTTCATTGTTGCTGTGGGTCCCAAGGTCTACTCAGGGCGGAAACCTGCAGCTAAACGCAATGCTCAACGTTAGTTAGTTAGTTAGTTAGTTAGTTAGTTAGTTAGTTAGTTAGTTAGTTAGTTAGTTACTTAGTTAGTTAGTTACTTAGTTAATTAGTTAATTAGTTAGTTAGTTAGTTAGTTAGTTAGTTAGTTAGTTAGTTAGTTAGTTAGTTAATTAGTTAGTTAGTTAGTTAGTTAATTAGTTAGTTAGTTAGTTAGTTAGTTAGTTAGTTAGTTAGTTAGTTAGTTAGTTAGTTAGTTAGTTAGTTAGTTAGTTAGTTAGTTAGTTAGTTAGTTAGTTAGTTAGTTAGTTAGTTAGTTAGTTAGTTAGTTAGTTAGTTAGTTAGTTAGTTAGTTAGTTAGTTAGTTAGTTAGTTAGTTAGTTAAAAGAGGGGAAACCTCCATTTGTCCACCTACTGTCCAAAGAATAGAATAATTTACTCACCTGAGAAACTTACATTTATAAAGTGCAAAAACTAAACTTTATTTGCATTAGTGTAGTGCAAATTGGTTTGATGCATGCAGGATTCAATTCAATAGATCCAGGCACGTTTTGGTTTTGGGGATGCACTGGATGCAGACCCTCTACCATGTTGCTCGAAACGGCAAACTATTTCCCCAGAAAGTGCTCTGGTGCCGATGATCACGGTGGTTGCTGCTTGCAGTGAAGGTTTGGTGATCGTTAGAGAAACTAAATGAACAATATACCAAACCTGAAACATGAAAAATGGTCGTGAAGGTATTCCTAGTGTTGAGCCACTGCTGCCATTATCTTACTCGTCGTTTAATTTAAAGCTTTGGCGTGCCTTTTACAAGGTGGATGGTTTGGGCCAAGTGAAATTGTCGAATTTTGCTCAAGAGATTGGAAAGATCCGTGAATTTCTTCTTGCGCACGACGCTATCGTATGAGGAACCAGACGAGAAGAAAGAAGGAGGAGACTCAAGTAGAGCTGTGGATGAAAGGCTATCGCTGAGACTGAACGGGAAAAGCCGAGAGTATCAAGCAGAAAGACAATCGGTGCACTACAGCGATGTGCAGTCGAGACGGGAGTTTTTGCAAACGTTGAAAAGAAAGCTGCCGCGTCCAAGCAAATGCTTGGATGAAGATCCTCGCAACTCGACTACGATCATTGGTTTGAGCAAGCACAGTCGTGGAGGGATGAAAGTTGCTGCAGCGGTGTGCGGCGAGGTATATTGAGCGACAAGTACGCATCTCTGGTTGCGAAGAGAGCAAAGGGATCAAAACGGCGGGATCACGTGATGCGGTACGGGGCGACAAGTCGGCGGTTCAGAGTTTGCGCTGCTGCCAGCAGGTAGGAATCGACGAACGAGCGCTATTGAAACTGCTGATGTGCATCTCAGTAGATTCGGGTTTGGCCTACGAACGATTGATCCGTTTGAGACGGTCTCGCTGTTGTCTCCCGCCTCAGCAAGGATGCAATCATGTAGTCTCCCGACATCTACCACGCAATCTACGTGTGTAAAATTTATACATGTACGCGGATATTATCGTTTTTGGAGGCCTGCCGTGTATATTGACCCTGAATTCGGAACACGATACGAACAGCAAAACTCAACTCCCTCATACCAACCAAGATATCAGCAGGATCCGGATCGCGCTCCATGAATGACATGAAGCGGTCAATTTTGACTTCGACAATCGCGCTTGACTCGAATCTGTGCAAATCGCTTCAACGCGGCGCTAACTTACGTTTCCTTCAGTACACGAGCCCATTTATGGACTACCAATCCTCTTTGGTAGCCCCACGTCATGGGATGTGGAGGTTGTGGTGCTCCGTAGATTCTAGGCAAGCATTTGCTTCAGCCAACAGAATCATCGAAATTTGCCCTATCACTGGAAGCAGCAAAATGTACCATCAGCACTGCTGGTTGAAAGTGTTTGACATGCCGTACAGTTCTATAGAGGCCGCCAACGACTGGAACTTCCAGTGGAAGGGCGGCCAACGCGCTGATCAGTTGTACGTCTTTTGCGTACACAGATTCGTTGTTTGCGCCAGAATACTAGATTCGATACAAGTCTGAAGATCGGATTAATGTTCAGGAGTCCTGGCCTACAACCATGACGAATCTGCAAAGGTTGAGACGGTCACCACATGCCGACACAGAGCAAGATGGCTTGCTCGTAAAAGAGGCGTCCAAGCCTGCGTTTCGGCGGTCGGTTAACTCGGAGTGCCATTCTTAATTTTGCGCCAAAACTATAATACCCTTCTTGCATTAGGCAAATGACAAGGTTATTCGTGCTATATGCCATCCTCTTCGCAGCATTTATCCACGTCCCGGCTCAGTCATACACATTCAACAGAAGCGCAGCGTCCATTCCTACAGCGACGGTGACCACCCCTAGATACACTGTACATGGTACCAACTCCACCAGTGTCACCTTTGAGTCAACGCGTGCAGATGACGAGAGCGACGACGAGTCCGTGGACAGTAAAGATGACAGGTTCTCAGGAAGCACCGACGACGATTCTTCAGATAGCAACGACGAAAATGCTTCGTCTTCGGGGTACGCCTTCGGAAACGCGCTCAACGCCACCAGTACAATCGAGTCCACGTACAAGAACTGGATAGGTTCTGCTCTTGGCACTGCGCCCGACACGGCATGCTACCGGGAAGCCCACATTGCGAAGACGTGTCCCGTTGGGTTCGATGCAAAACTTGGCACGTGTTGGGCTCAGTGTCCTTTATCCTACCCTGTCGAGTGCGGTATGGAATGCATCCGACAGAACGACAACTGCGCGCTAGAAGTCGTGAGCAAGGTTTCGGCTGTAGCTCAGGCTGCGTTATCTGTCGCTACGTACGGGTTGTATGGAGAGTTCAAGTTGATGACCAAGGGTATCCAGATTGCGTTCAAGTGCGGCAAGGAGATGATGGGAATGGTCAAGTCGCTATCCAAGTACGTTCGCACGGTCCAAGTCTCGAACCCACAAACGACTGAAGACCAACTGCTTACTATGCTGTACCAAACCGACAATGTGGTCTTCGACGTCCCAGTGACTGTCGCTGCCTGCTTGGGCGTCAAAGTGGAAGAAGGAATCAAGACTGCGGACAGAGTTCTCAACACTGCTGAGCTCGCTTTGAAGGAAATCATCGCCAACGGTGCCGCCATCGTTTCCAGTTGGAGTGCATTCACGAGTTTCATGAAGAACATCACGTTGGGTGAGACGATTTCTTCGTTGAACGAATCCGACATTACGTCGTTGGAGACCGCACTGAAATCCAACTCGACCTGTGGATACGACATGAAGCGTTTGCTGGACCGCACATGGATGACTGTCGCTGAAATGCGTCGGCAGAACCCAACAATTTCCGAAGATGATATCCGCGTCGCGATGAGCCAGTCCAACCTCGCATTACACGAGATTCCTACCATGACCAACAACTGCATGGAGGAGCTAATTGAGGAGTCAGATGAGGCCACGGCTTATAAGACCCGAGATACGCTTCGGAGGGGCATCGGGGGCATTATGGACGACTTGATCAGTTCGGGGACAAGCACCAATGGCTCACTGCTGACCGCAAGTCAGTACGTTTACAAAGTGGCTGACAAGGTTGCAACATTTTACGCAGTTTGGGAAAAGAAGAATATCGGTGGCGTGATCTCCGAGTTCTTCCAGACCATTTGCGGCCCCACGGAATTTATTGGCGATATCGATGACGGATCTGCTGAAGAAGCGCTGGGTCTGACAACGGTGGATACTGCGTTCAACAACAGTGCTGGAAACTGGACCAAAGTCGGTGACGGTACTGTGACCATTACCTTCCAGAGTGTCGATACGAAGGATGTCACCGTGAACATCAAGTCTGGTGGCAACAAGTTCGACAAGGTGGCGGTCGCAGCAGGTCAGACCGTGACATGGACCTCGAACGTGACGGCTTTGGGAGGGAAGACTTTGTATCTGGATCGATGGCGTCCGGGTGTTCTGGATCTTCCTCGAAAGGGTGGTGGTTCATTGTTGCTGTGGGTCCCAAGGTCTACTCAGGGCGGAAACCTGCAGCTAAACGCAATGCTCAACGTTAGTTAGTTAAAAGAGGGAAAACCTCCAGTTGTGTTAAGTGTTAGTCGAAGTACAGTAACTATAAATCCAAAGAATAGACTAATTTATCAACTTATGGCTGTCGTGTTTTACAACTAAGTACCACGAGAAAAATGGTCTGAAGACTTCAGTATTTCTTGAAAATAAAACTGGAAGATAAGTCTCTTTAGTCGCTTCAGCCATAATCCGAAGTATCGATCGATCGTACGGTACTGCTGTCTCTACGGACAACAAAAACTTGAATGAGGATTGTCTACTCGGGCACACCACCCTTCATGATGAAGTTCACCTTGCCTGTGAACAGCGCAGTCTCCTCGCGTCCGCTAATAGTTGTGACGCACAAGCGTGACATCGTACCGCGATCATGTTGCTTGCACATCCTAATTCACTTAGTTTGCAAGTTCACCGCAGTGCAGCGTAGGCACGACGAAAGAAATGCTTTGCATGAGACGGGCTTTGTGGTCGCGTCTCACTTATCGTCGTCATGGTGAAAGCTTGGTCCAACGTCGTGGCACCAAGCAGAAGCGGTAATCAATCTTCTCTAATCACTTCCCGCAGACTTGCATCGATTAGAAAACGATGTTTGAAAATATATCTGCATGTAGTGAATCGTCAGGACATAAGGCCGCAAAACTTCTCATGCTGAACGGCAAGCAGACTGCGTTGGGAATGGCGAGCGAGCCTGCTTGAGACGGGCTCAACCTGAGACGGCGAACCGACTGAGAGACCAACCGAGGCATTTACATGTACACAGCACATCTGAGTCGCGCATCCTGAAGTTTGCGTCTTTTTGCAGTTTGAGAATGGGCAGAAGATCGGGCGGCAAGTAATCGATACGTGTGAGTATCGTACTACACAATGTACATTTTGTTTGGGTTGTTTGCTGTGAGTGCTATGCTATCAACTTGCGCGGTCAAGCGAACATCAGCTAACCGAAGCAACTGATCCAAGGGAATTATCTTGCAGGTTGGACTCTGCACTGGGATCGACAACCCAAAAGTCGTGCGCTTCCTGAGGGTACCAGTCCACGGTGCGAGCTTGTCCACGTCCGTAGCTCGGCCTTTCCTGGCAGCTTTGGTATACGGTGTGGGTAGTTGTGGCCTACGTCTAGGGCCCGTCGTTTTACGAACAGTGAATGCCTAGCTGTAGCAAACTTTTGTGACCAAACCTATTGCCTAGGGCAAGATCAACTTCGATATACACACCTTGTGTCCATTGTTCATTTTGCGGGCACATCACAATTTGTACCTCACATCGTGGTTGAAAGCTCGCGAGACCAAGATGCTCAAGTTGATCCAAGCAGTTGCGCTGATGAGTACCGGAATAGGATCCTCTGCTGCGCAAACTTACACTTTCCGTGATGCCACAACGCCCATCCCTGTGTCTGCCGTCTCTATCGCTGCGTCTTCGAGCCACGACACTGGATCTTCAGACAGCGATGACTACTCGTCTTTGGATCACAATTACGATGACCTACTAGACGGAAATGACGAGGAGGAGGGATCCCTTGACAGCGCCGACGAGGGAGCAGCCACTACCAGGTCGCCAGGAACTGCTTCCGGCTCATTGGGTGTCACAACCATCTCAACGATTGAGTCGACCTACAACAATTGGGTGGGTCCTGCTCTTGAAAGTGCATCTGACACTGCGTGCTACCGAGAGACCCACATTGGGCAAACTTGCCCGCTAGAATTCGACAACCATCACGACATTTGTTGGGCTGAATGCCCACTGTCCTACCCCGTTCGATGTGGTCTTGAGTGCATACGGCAGAACGATGACTGCGCGCATGAAATTGTGTCCAAGGTTTCCGTCGTTCCACAATCGGCACTCTCACTCGCCACGTTCGGTTTATACGGCGAGTTCAAGTTGATGGCGCAGGGTGTGCGGACGGCCTTCAAGTGCGGCAAAGAGATGATGAACTTGGTGAAACAATTGACCAAATTTGTCCGCACCATCAAAGTATCCAACCCGCAAACAACAGAAAAGTATCTCGAAACGATTCTGTACCAGACCGACAATGTTGTTTTCGACTTGCCGATCACGATCTGCATGTGCCTGGATATACATGTATCGGAGAGTATCAGGACAACCGATAGGGTGACCAACACGGTCGAGCTCTTCGTGAAAGAAATTGTGAACGACAAGGGTGCGATTGTTTCCAGTTGGGCCGCGTTTACAGCCTTCATGAAGAGAATCACGCTGAACAAACCGATGGAATCGTTGAACGTTTCGGACATCTCTTCGCTGCAATCGGCATTGAAGTCGAACTCCACCTGCGGATACAACATGAAGCGCCTACTCGACCGCACCTGGATGAGCGTAGCAGATCTGCGAAAGCAAGACCCGGATATCTCTGAGGCCGACATTCGTTTGGCCATAAGTCAGTCGAATCTTGTGCTCAACGAAATCCCCACCGTCACAAATAACTGCATGGAGGAGCTGCTCGAAGATTCGGACGAAGGCACAGCTTACGCGACGCGAGATACACTGCGCAAGACTTTCGGTGGTATCATGGACGACTTGATCCGCTCAGGAACCAGCCACAACGGAACGCTCCTCTCCGCAAAGGAGTACGCTTACAAAATCGCCGACAAAGCGCTCACTTTTTACGCTGTTTGGGATCTGACCAACATCGCGAGCGTGGTGTCCGAGTACTTCCAGACCATTTGCGGCCCGACCAAATTTACCGGTGAAATCGACGATGGGAGTGCAAAAGACGCACTAGGTCTGAAAACAGTTGGGCGCGCTTTCGCAAACAGTACTGGCGAGTGGTCCAAGGTTGGCGATGGCACCGTGACTGTCACCTTTCTAAGTGTCGATACGAAGGATGTCACCGTGAACATCCACTCTGGTGGCAACAAGTTCGACAAGGTAGCGGTCGCAGCAGGTGAGACCGTGACATGGACCTCGAACGTGGCTGCTTTGGGAGGCAAGACTTTGTATCTGGATCGATGGCGTCCGGGGTTTCTCGGTCTTCCCGGAACGGGTGGAGGTTCGTTGTTGCTGTGGGTTCCTCGATCGACTCAAAGTGGCAGCTTGAATCTCACTGTGATGGTCAACGTGAGTTAGTTTCCTGCTTTCAAACAACTACGATAGAAACGTAATAGAAAATGAATGAATGAACTGCAACAGGAAATGCTGCAGATCTGCTTTGGTGCATATTCGCAGCTGATTGGCTGGCCGCTTCAACTTGCGCGAGTCTTTCTACCAGCATTCCTTCCGCGACCAGTTTCTTAAAGGTGACTCCCCTCCTTCCATTCATTTTCAACCCAGCACCCGTTCCGACGTGGCACACACGAAACGCCCAACCACCTCATTTCACTCTGGTTGACTATGCTAAACCGAAACTCAGAGGGACATAGTGGAATGTGCACTTCCTCCCTGCCATGCCATCCGTCCCCTTCCACTGGAGTCACACGCCCTCGCTTCAAACAGGATTCGCTTAGCTTGAAGAAGAAGCTCCGAGTAGAGAGGAAACATGCGGCCAGTGCACGCGCTGCTGCTGAGTCTGGCGGCTTCCGCGGCCGTCGCAAGTGCATCGCATGGCGGGCATCAGGGTCTGGGCCACCGCCAGGGCGAGGAGATGCCCTGCCATCACGAACAGGAGGAGGAGGGGGTCGCTGGGCTCATGGCGACGCTGAACGAGCACTTCCAGCGCTCCAGCGAGCTGCTCCAGCGCTTCTTCAGCCTCGGGGAGCCCCAGGACGCGGACGTCATTGTGGTGATCGAGGCGGAGGCAGAGGATCCGCGCAAGACGGCGTGTTTGAAGGCGGTGGAGAAGATCCACGAGCAAGACGAGCTGCAGCAGCAGACGGAGACGCTCATCGAGTACTTCCGCTCGGCGTTCGACGTCGTGTCGCTGCAGCTCTGGGGTGGGGCGTCGTGCGAGGATCTCGAGCGTCCTGAACTGGTGGAACAGGTGCCGTTTAATTGACTGGAGAGTTGAAGTGGAGGGGGGACTGATGTTGTGGTTTTGTGTGTGGCAGTGCAACCGCGTGTTGAGCTCGGAAGTAACCGTGAGGAAGTTCTTGCAGGAAGGCAAGACGGACGACGAGGTGTGCGACATCATGACCACAGTCGCCGACTTGGAAGGAACCGACAACTTGTCCTGCAAGTTGTGCCAGAGATTCGTGCAGATGGTGGATCAGGCGCTGGCCCAGGAAGTGCAGCAGGTGCAGCAAGTCCGAGCCATCATTGGAGACCTGTGCGACGCCATGGCGGCGGACTCCATGTGCCACACGTTCCTCAACAACTACGACGCTATTGTGGACTGGCTCAAGCATGGCACAGACCCGCTCGTGGTGTGCACTCGGATCGCCATGTGCTCGGCCGACAGTGGCAGAGACAGTCAGATCTCTGATGTCCAAGCGTATCCCGACGAGCCAGAAGTGATTGAAGACGGTGCTCTGGCTACACCTGATCTTCTTGAGAACGATCAATCGTGTTTCTTCTGCTCCCGCGTAGCCGGAATTATCTACCAGGTTAACAGCCTGTTCCCTGAACAACTCCCAATGCTGAAATCCGTCTTGGGAAGTGTGTGCCAGTTGACTTCTGAAGTCGCCAAGTGCCAGGAGGTGGAGGCGAACTTTGATCGCATCGTCGAGCTGGTACAGCAAGGCCAACGCCCCCGCGAAGTTTGCCAGTCTGCGGGCTTTTGCACCCGAAAACCCGTGCTTAGCATGCCGTCATCGGATTGGATGCACGGAGATGATAAAACGTGCGTGTACTGTGATGCAGCTACTACGGTTGTGGAAGTGATCATGCAAGAACAACCTGAACAGGTTGACCAAATCCGCGAGTATGCCGACATGATCTGCGGTATGTTGGGGGACGATAGCCCGTGCCACGAGTATGTCGACAAGTTGGACACGGTGATTGACTCTTTGAAGGAAGGAGTGCACCCTCGTGATATTTGCAAAGCTCTGAAATACTGCTCCGCTGAGCGCATGGGTGGCCACCCCCATATGGATGAAAACCCTCGTGTCGGAATGATGCGAAATGGCGGACTCGGACATCATGCGCATGTTGGCATGGAAGGGCCTGGAGGACGTCACGGCCACCATGGACCTGGTAAGCGTGGTGAAATGGGAAGGATGCCACTCGGCGAACACCATCCGCATCCTCCTCGCCCGCATCCCCACGGCGGTTGTTTCTTCTGCTCTCGTGTGGCAATGATGGTGATCCACCATGTCAACCACACGTCTCCTGAAAAGTTGCCGGTCGTGAAGACCATTTTAACCAATGTGTGCCAACTGGTGCCTTCAACCTGCAAGTGCGATGTAGTGGACAAAAACTTCGACAAAATTGTGGAGCTGGAAAAACAGGGGAAGCATCCTCACGAGATCTGCAAGTCACTTGGGGTTTGCAACAAGCCGCAAGGCTTGGAAAACGATGTTCCTTCGATTGCAGACGAAATGAAGGGCGTGGTTGTGGCTTCACAATGGCCACCTGGAAATGCCACGGAGTGTACGTACTGCCAATTCGCAACTACTGTCGCGAAAATTGCACTCCAGCAGTACGGTACGGATATTCGCCAAATCCGTGCATACGCAGACATGATCTGTGATATGTTTGGTGAAGAGAACCCCTGCCACGTTTACGTGAAAGAGTTCGACTTCGTCATTGATTCGATCACAAAGGGCATGAGCTCGAAGGCGATTTGCACTGAATTGATGTTTTGCACTGCCCCTGTGGGTGAACAGTTAGCTCTCGCTGAAAGTCAAGACAACGTGGTGGTTGTGAGCTCAAACGAGCGTCCGTCGCACAACCATGGGTGCTCCTTCTGCATTCACGTTGCCATTGCCATTCATCACGTCAATCAAACCGAACCGGACAAGCTGCCGATCGTCAAGACCATTCTGACAAACGTGTGTAAGTTGGCAAAGCCCGACTGCAAGTGTGATGAAGTCGACAAGAATTTTGACAAGATCGTAGAGCTCGAAAAGGAGGGAAAGTGCCCACACGAGATTTGCAAGACCATTGGTCTGTGCACGAGGGAGGTGGACGTTATCGCTGACGAGTATTCCTTAGCTGACACTGTGTCAGCTTTGGTTGTCGCAAGTCAGCCCGATGCTACCGAAGGTGACACGAAGACGTGCTTCTTCTGTAACTACGTGACAACTCTCATCCAAGCTGCGTATGAACAAGACGCCACAAAGATTCAGCAGATTAAGCAGTTGGCAGACACTGCCTGTGCGCTTATCGGTGAGGAGTCGGGATGCCATAAGTACGTTGCAAAGCTTGACTTCGTGCTGGACTCCCTCAAGAACGGAACACACCCGCATGCTATCTGTGTTTCGATGAACTACTGCTCGGCAAACAACACGTTGCCTGCTCCTGCCTCAATTTCCAACGATTTGTCGACATATGATCCGGTGCTGGTTGAAATGGTGAAAGAATCGATGGAGGTATCGGTTGACGGTTGTTTCTTCTGCACGCAAGTGGCGTCCGTCATTGAGGTGGCTGTGGCAGAAGACCCGAGTAAGATCGAGCAGATTCGACAAATCGCTGATGTTGTTTGTCGAATGCTTCCGAGCGACAACCAGTGCCACTCATTTGTCAAGCAATTCGATACTGTGGTGGATTCTCTTCAGAAGGGGGAACAACCGAAGGCTATTTGCCACGATCTGAAGTACTGCACGGTGGATTCCAATCCTGCCATGTCTAAGCTTGCCATGCCATCAACTGACATGATTGCCGTTCGTAGTGATGACGAGGGAAGCAGCACGTGTGCCTATTGCAATGGTGTTGTTACTGTGCTGAAGTATGCGCTCGACCAGAAGCCGGAACAAGTCAAGGAGATGCGTGAAGCTGCAGGCATCGTTTGCCAGCTTCTTCCTGCTGATGACACCTGCCACAACGATCTAAAGATGTTCGATGAGGCAGTGACCGATCTAGAGGCTGGAAAGGAACCCCAAGAAATTTGCCAGGCTCTTAAATTCTGCACGGCAGTTCGAAGTACCAGCTCGCTGGTTTCGGGACTGCTTGACTTTAAGGGGTCGGACTTCCTGCCCTCGAGGTGTGCATCGTGCCAGCAGAATACGTTGCTTCTTGCGTCATTGATTACTCACCCGAACAGCTTGGCGATATTTGAACGCGAAATCAACTCGGTGTGTCGCCTCATCCCAGAGTCTAGCGAGTGTGAACTGCTCATGAAGCACCAGGACGTGATCGTTGATTCACTGAAGAGGGACGAAGATGTGGAGACTATCTGTACACGAATTGCAGCTTGCGGGCCCGCAGAGGTGGAAGAGGTGCCGACGGATAAGGCAATGTCGGTGGGCTGTTTGTTCTGTGAGTACACCGCTGATCTCTTGGAGCATGCCATGAACAATGAGAAGGCTTTGCGCGAAGCGAAAATGACACTCGAAACCATGTGCACGGTCCTGCCGCCTAGGGCGCGTTGCGACGTGCTGTCGTCCAAGTTCGATGAGCTTGTGTCGCTGATGCGCGAGGGAAAGAGCCCGAGCCAAGCATGCAACGCAATTGCCCTGTGCGACTCGGACTTCGTCTACACGCCAACGTCTGACAGCAAGGGCTACGACGAAGATCCCATCGTGCAAGCTTTCGAGAAGGGGCGGCAGAGCATGGGCAATGTGATGGAGATCCAGTAAGTGGGATGGTCTTTCAATAGCGCGAGTGGGGCGTGCTTTCTTCTGTAGGTATGACGACTACTTGGTGGCATCGTTCTGGTCATCTCTTTCTTTACTTACCCCAACGCTATCGACAACGACTAATAATGTCTTGGACAAATAACATCACAGCGTTTTCCTTTTTCAGAATAAACTGCGGCTGATCTCATTCAAGAATTGATCGGTTGTTGTCCACTCGAAGCTAGTCTGCAGGTTGGCGAGACGTTCTGTGCTGAGCTTCGTGTTAAGCGGAGACGGATACCCCAAGTCAGCTTGTGCCCGAGCAGTGGGCACGATATTTTTCTTCACCGTAGCCACTACCTTGGGGTTGTGCTTTGCGCAGGCAGCAAGATACTTGTGGGCAAGCTCCACGCGTGACAGTGCTTCCACTCCACCTACATGTTGTTGTTAGCGTGCTTTGCAAAGGGTAAACATATAGAGTAGTAGCAAACGTACCAACGTTGACAAGGGTCGTGAACGTCTCAGTCTTGGCTGACAGCAACTTGAAAAGGATCGCGACTAAGTCGTGGATATACAGATACGAGCGGAACTCGTCACTCCACAGCTTCAGCGGTGTTCCAGCAGTTTCAGACTGGAAGAGCTGTTGGTGCAGCCACTGCATAAACTTTGGCGCACCTCCGTCGGGGAACAGAGGAGCGGTCGGGCCAACAACATTCGCAATGCGAAGAACCAGCACGTGAAAGGTTTCGGAGCTCTGCTCTAGCAGATATTGGTCGAAACGAAGTTTGCCAGCACCGTACACTGACAACTCCGACGTCAGCACCGCAGAGTCTTCGTCGTAACTTTCCCCCGCGGCTGCCTTCCATCGTAAACGACAAGTGCACAAATCGAATTTGCCACGGAAGCTGTTTCAGTAAAGTCACCAGACCTCGAGGCTGTCATTTCACACATTCAACGTCAGAATACGGCAACGAATCACCATTTTTCTCGAAGTGTGCTGCAAATACCTCGTTGATAGCGCGCGTTTTCTCCGGGTCCTTCTGGCAGACTGCAGGTGACGAGATCGCTACAAAACAACAGAGCTCAGTACCAACTATCAATTTTTAAACTTCTGGAAAGCTATTTTACCTGCGCAATTGATGACAACTGTCGGGTGAAAGTCTCGGATGCAATTCTCCAGAGCTGCCACATCCAACACGTCCACTTCCCAGTACACACGCACAGATGCCTTCGACTGCGCTGCAGAGTCCGAATCCGTCACAAACCCAGTGGGAAGTGGCGAAAACGGCGGACTGCGAATTGTGCACGCCACTGCACAAATTTCTCCCAGTTCCTCTCCGTCAGCTACACGATTTGGTCCATTCTGCAGAAGTCGCTGCAGAACAAACTGCGCCACGTAGCTCGTGGGCCATGCTGGTTACAAAAATAGAGCTCAAATAAGATTCGGGATCAGTTATAGCAGGACTTTATCACAATTATAGGCACAATACGCAGCATGGAGGGCTTCGTGGAGATGGCGCACCAAGTGGGCGGCCACGCCACGTCCAAGACGAGTAAAAGAGCTTGCAGTAGCTGGAGTAAATGCGCAGTTATTCGATATCCTAACGATGTGAATATCGTCTTCTTAAACTCTTTGGAATAGGTCTGAAGGCCCACAACGGCCGCATCTTGAAACCTTTTCAGAGTAAACAGCGAGGACAACGCGAGCGCGACTTCTACGAGCGCGTGTTCGTGTTGGAGAATAATTCGCCAGAGTTTGCAGCTCTAAGAAAGCTTTTACCGACATATTTCGGCACTGTGGAAGTCCCTGATGGCCCGGACGGACAGGAGGTCCCTGTCAATGGACTGCATCCTGGACGTACGCACAAGACAAAGTTGACCAGTTTAGGGGTCCAGTGGATGTGTGGTAATGTGGTTTTTGTGTTTGGTGGTGTGGGGTGCAGAGTATTTGGCGCTGGAAGACTTGACGTGGGGGAGGAAGTGGCCGAGCATCATGGACGTCAAAATGGGCACTCGGTCCTACGAAGACGACGCGTCAGCCGAGAAGATCGCGCACGAGAAGTCCAAGTTTCCGATCCAGGAGACGGTGGGGTTTCGGATTCAAGGGATCAAGGTGTTCCACCCGAAGCTGCAGCGCTACGTCGAGTTCGACAAGCACTTTGGTCGCGGCATCACTTGTGTGGACGAGCTTGCACCGGCCTTCCGCAACTATTTTCCTCCGGACGATGCACCCAAGACTATCAAACTGCTGGAATCGGTACGTTCACTGCATGTTCATTGTGGTGTTGAGACTCTCAAGTTTAGTACCCACCCACTGACTCTCTTGTTCGTGTGTATGTGTTGTGCTTCACTATTTGTTGCTGTCGTTGTCTCTAGTTCCTACGTCGCCTTGAGCAGTTCAAGTTGTGGTTCGATGAGCAGCAAGGGACGGAGTTCATCGCTAGCTCTCTCCTCTTTCTGTACGATAGTGAAGGGTCTGTCAACGATGGCGGGACTGAGTCAGAGGCCTACGCTGCAGACATCCGCCTCATCGATTTTGCCCACGCGACGCAATGTGCTTCTCCTCAGCGAGACGAAGGGCTGCGAACAGGCATCGCCACTCTGATCCATTGCTTCCAGACGCTACTCCATGAAGCCCAGAGTCAGCAGTCATAAGATGGATCTTTGTAGCAAATCGGGCAGATACCAATGGCCCAAGTCGCTACATTACCAACTCACATGCTTTCCACGAACACCGCAGCATGTGAATCCCTAGTAACTGAGACCAAACAATTAAAAGCTCCATGTGCTAATTAGCGTCTAACTTAGTTAGGATCCTTAGTAGTTCTCGTTGAAGCTGTAAAGTCGATGGAAAAAACGAAATATAGAACTGGGCTCCGCAGAGAGGCATCCCAAGCTTCCATTACGTTTTTCGCCGGATCCTCCTCATTAGTCCCATGCGACCGCAGAGTGCGCTCGAGAGCAGTCCCCGCGGCCGGGGCGACAACCAGCAGGACGTGGTCACGTACAGGGCCGAGCTGGAGCGCCTACTGCACACGTACGAGCCGGGCAACGAGGCGTCGGCCGCGCAGCTATTGGAGACGTACGCGGGCATGGAGCACGAGCTCGTCGAGTGCTACCGCCAGTATTACGCCGGCAAGGGCAGCTTCCGAGTGGCCCTGGACGACAGCCAGGAGGCGGCCGGCTCGCCCCGCGTGTCGTCCCCCGGGCCGCTGCATCTGCCCACATCGGCCATCGGCACGTACCTGCAGGCCAAGCTGCAGTCGAGACGGGGCGGCGCGGCCCGCAACGCCAAGCTCGAGGACGTGCGGGGGCCCACGGCCGCTGTGTCAATAGATAGTCCAAGTAGAAGACGCCCCGCGGCCGTGGCGCCCCGACGACGGGCCACGAGCTTCGCCGCGAGACTGCAGCACGACGCCGAGGAGCTCAGCAACCAGGACGACGAGGACGAGGCCGCGGTGCTGGCCCGACGGGCCTCCACGCCAGCGCAATTCAGTGTAGGCCCAGACTATTAGAGCTAATGTGAACCAACTCCCAACTGTACCATGAGAAGCTCGTCCTTCCGTCGTGCGGCCTTTGGCCGGCGCTGCTCGATCTCTGGCGGACACCGCACCGAAAGAGTCCGAGCTTGCACAGTCAAGAGAAGGGCGAGGTGACGTGGGCTGTCACCTTTTGCAAGATGTCGGTGGTGCCGCTGTACATGGGCAGCACTCAAGGGCGACTCAGAGATAACGTCAAAGGTGTCGATGTTGAAGTGGATAAATGCTTTTCTTGCTCGACCCTTCCTTTAGCGTGGTCAAAACTGGTAGGGAGGAAGGCTACGTTCCCTATCCGACGGCACGAAACACTTCTGCCGCTTCCTCGAGCACGAGGAGCTCCGATCCATTGCGGTTGATTCTATCTCTATTACAGCGTGCAGTCTCCTCACAACCGCCTTGCACTCAGTTCGTCAGCTCCGTCTCATATTGCGCGACGTGCAAGAAGCAAACTCGTTCAGCGACTGCACTGTGGCATGCATTGCTGGCTTATAACATCTGCATCTGCTGCTGCTGCATGCCGTGCATCTGGTGCTGCGGGTACCCGTTAGCCGAGTAATACATCATGTTGGGCTGCTGCTGCTGCTGGGGCGCTTGCTGGTCACCGGACGTGGGAGCTTGCGGGGGCTGCTGGCTGTAGTATGCACGCTGGGCAGGCTGCTGCTGGCCGTAGGCGGCAGCAGCGGCGGCCGAGTCGGCGGCGTTCAGGTGGTGGTGGTACTGCGCGGACTGTGCTGGGTACGGCAGGTGGTGTCCTGGTTGCTGTTGTTGCTGCTGCTCCTTGTTCACATCGAAATAGTCAACCCGTCCATCGGGGTGGTGCTGCGGGATCTCGGGCTTGGCGGCCCAGTGCTGAGAGTACGGGTTCTTCATCTGCTCCGGGGCACGCGAAGCGTACGCCTGGCGGTCCATTGCAGTTGTAGGCTTGTACATGCTGCCAGAGACCGGAGGCAGCGAGCCGTTGTCCACTGACATGTAGTGGCGCTGGGCACCGCCAGCCTGCAGACTGATGGGCTCGTACGATCGCTGGTCGGCGTGGATCTGGAGGTACTGGCCGGCGTTGGTCTGCGCCTCGTAGCCCTTGTACCGCATGTCCATCTCCACTCGCTGCTGCACGTAGGAAGCACGCTGCGCGTCAACTTGGCCGGCAACGTGCGGGTCTCCACGCAAATCCTTGACACCCATCGCGAACGTCGGTGTGGTAATCTGTCGCATATCCATCATGTGCTGCGGCATGGGAGCTCCGGGCACGCCGGCCGTGGCGAGTTGGTCCTTGGCCAGCTTGCCCTTGGCGGCGTTGGCGTGGTACGAGCACTTTCCTTTCTTGCGGGCGGGTTTGTTGCAGCCAGGGTGGTCGCAGCGCTTGCCGCCGCCGTGTTCGGCGCAGAAACCTCCGCCACGGTCATTCTTGGTGCAGTCCGGGTGCTGGCAGAAGCGGCTGCCGCCGTGGCCGGCGCAGAAGCCGCCGCGCTGGGCGCCCTTGTTGCATCCTTCCTTCTCGCATCGTTGGCCGCCGCCGTGGGCGCGGCAGAAGCCTCCTCCTCCTGACTGCTCTTGGTGCATCCGGGGCTCTGGCAACGCAGGCCGCCACCATGAGCTTTGCAGAGCCCGTTGGACTGGGAGGCCTTGGTGCAGCCGGGCTGCGTGCAGCGCTTGCCACCGCCGTGACGGATGCAGAGACCCTGGCCCTGACTGCTTCGTTCACAGCCGTCGACCATGCAGCGACGGCCGCCGCCGTGGGCCTTGCACAGGCCCTTGGAGCGCACCCGCTTGGTGCAGCCTGGCATAGTGCAGAGACGGTTAGACTTGAGCGACTCGTTGCGGGCGGGGGCGGCCGCGGTCTTGGCAGCGGAGGCCGACGTGGCCGATGAAGTGGAGGCGGCCGTGGCCGACGTGGCGGACGAGCCGGCCACCTTGGCCACGCTGGTGGGGGACGTGCCGGCCGACGAAGGCTCCTTCTTGGCGTCCTTGGTCTTGGCCGAGGGGGCCGAGCCGCTCACGGCGGCCACGGAGTTGTGCACGGCTTGGTCGTGCAGCGCGCGCTCCTGGGCGTACTGCTGGTAGGACGGGTCGTAGTTGAAGGCCTGTGCGGCGGAGGCGTCGAGGGCGGCGGCGGCGGCGCTGGGATCTTGCGGCTGCATGGTGCTGCTGCTGGTGGACTGGGACGCCGAGGACGCGGACGTGGAGGCCATAAAACTAACTGCCTCGACTCCGGCAGAAAAAATACTTGGGCCCTTGGCAAGACGGGCACCGCGAAGACGAAGACGAAGCGAGTACCAACGGCCTGGTAGGAAACACAATGCAAGCGCAGGACGACCACTCACTTTTCGCCCCCCCTCGCTATTCGGGCGGACAAGACGCCTGGACGGGAAAGAAGGGGCAGCCGCGCGGGGTAGGGGAGCACCATGGAATGAATCGCGTCCAATTGTGTGCTCCACTCCAAACCACTCCACCGAAGCCCGTTCTCTTGAGACACGTGTCAACCTGATTTGGCGGGTTCGCGCTGGCGGCGAAGGCGTCGATGGTCTACATCCGTCGGCAGGCTATAGAAACCTGCGCTCGTAGGGCTGCGCTTGCTTGCCCAGAGCGCTTGGGCCAAGCGGCCATGCTATCACGGGCGGTCGACGCGGTTGCAAAGGAACAACTGGCGCCCAGTTGCTGCACGCCAGATCCCTTCGCGTGTCCCAAAGCCCATCCTAAAGCTCTTTTTCTGGGAGGATGCGTGATAAGAGAGCAGGCAGCGATGAACCAATCGCGGGCGTTCCCGCGCACCGAGGACGGGCGCCCATTGGCGGAATTCAAATTTCTAGGTACCCGACCTGGCGCGTGCACGGGAAAGGGCTTTTAACGCGGGCGCAAAGGCAAGCGCCTGGTCGCGCAAAGGCAATTACAGCCCGGACCGGATCTGCTCCTGGCGATGTGAACGCTGCACCGTGATAACACGGCGCCGTCCTTCGAGCGCGTTTGGACGCCCTCACATGCTTCAGCGCCGTGGCCCGCCATGCATGGGCCTTGCCTTTGCGGTTGGTCTCCTCCGTCGCTGGTCTCCTTTTCGGGGCGGTGCCTGCGTGGCCCTTCTCGCCGCCGCCGAGAAAACGGCATTCGTCAATGCAAAGTGGTGGTATGGCCAGATCGCGTCGCCGCGGGTGAAATGGCCGCCAGGTTGGCTGCAGCCTTGTTGGTCGCCCGTGGCGGCAGCCCTTCCTTACACTTCAGGAATGCAAGCGCGGTGGGCGCGCGCGAGCGAGCGACCTAGCGAAAAAGAGCCGACGCCCTTACGAACTCTCGTCGCCGACGACGGCAAGATTAACGCACCGGGGTATCGTTGGCAATGGTCCTGCACCGGTGCACGATGGCAAGCCTGCCGGTTGATCCGTGAGTACGCCGTGAGCTTCGGCCATGCGGTCGGACGCTGCGTTGCGCTGTAGGCACGGAGGTTTCCGAGAGTGGCTCCCCGGGTCATCAAGGCGTGGTGAGCTCCAACAGCAACCACTGCATGTGGCGCGCGACTTGATCGCCGTGGCCCGGCTCTTGGTGTATCGCATAGCGCGCCGGGCCTCTGCGCCACAGTTGGTTTTGCGGACAAGCAGCGCGATTGCAAAGCAGGCCCGATGACATCAGCGAGCTCGCGACGCTGTGGTGGGTGGGGTGGGGTGGGGTGGGGGCCGCGCGGGATCCTCGACGGAGATCCGCTGACGACGGGATTGCCGGCGGCGGCAGCAGCAGCAGAGAGCGCCGCGGCGACGACGCTCCTTCGCTCAATTGCCCTGTCAACAACAGCGGAGACCCTCCTTCCTTCCGGTGAGGAAGGCGGTGACGAACCGGACGGTCTCCGCAATGCAAGAGAAGGGCTGTGGCCATGGGGGCGGACCGAGCAGCGAGCTTCCGTACTGTACGAGCCCGGCCGCAAAGGGCAGCACGCAGGCATCTCAAGGCCTCTCTCGAATTAACGCCACGCCACGCGTGCGAAGCCTCCATCTCCGTGGCCGCGCTCTTGTTCTGGGAGGAAGGCACCACCACGCTCGCACTCTGTGTGAACGAGAAGGCCTTCAAGCTCCCTTTTCTGCTGGAAGGCCATTTGGATGGTCGCGCCGCACATGCCTGGCCCGCTGCTGCATTTCGATACTCGCCACCATGAAGCTCGCCCGGAAACCCGCTGGCAAACGGTGCTCCGCCATGGCAGCGTCCCGCTGGTCCGCAGCCGAAAGGCCTAAACACGTACTTCGAAGTATAGCTAATGCACCTTGCACGGATCGTGCGCTACAGGCTACGGTCGAGTCCTGCAGCACCTTCATCCTCGCCATTATGCGTAGAGTGCAAACAAAGCAAATCGACCGGACGCTTGTGTGCACCAAGTGCGCCGGCACAGACGCGGATGCAAACTCTGGATTCCACTCGTGCCACAAATGCCAGGGCACAGGCGTGCACACGTCCGTGGAACAGATTGGGCCGTTCCAGCAGCGAGTGCGCTCCGTGTTCGTATTTGATTGATTTCGTGCGTCAAGTAGCAACGCCGCCGCGTTCTAGAACGACCTTACCGCCGCAGACAACCTCAAGGCGCTCGGCTCGACAACCTTTAGATCATCTACGACAAGTACGTCAGCACGTCCAACGGCGCTCTGGTGGGTGCCGAGAGCTCCTCTTGGATATCACCTTGCTAGAGGAATGAAACCATCCAGATACATTCGTGAATCTCAATACCTGCTGAGCTAACTGCGACGTTGTGCGATTTAAACTTAGCAAGTCGTTTCCTATTTTCCTAGTATTTCCAGGATCCCCTTTTCTTTTATCGTGAAGCCCTGTTTCCTATTCCAAAAGCCCCTATTTCTTTTATCGTGAAGCCCTGGGTACATGTAGCGGTCTAACTGGGTAGCGGTCTAACAAGCCAAAAGTACACCGCAGAGCTCACAGTGGAAGTCGGGGCTCAGTGATCTGCCTATAATAGCAGGCTTCATCGTTTTGAAGGAGAGAACCGTGCATGTACGCTGCTGGTCACGTACCTATTGATAACGTCCGACTGACATGACATGTAACAGTGTCGTCGAGGACTGATCCATAAACTACTGTACGTCGCATTTGCTTTATTTGCACTCTACGCATAATGGCGAGGATGAAGGTGCTGCAGGACTCGACCGTAGCCTGTAGCGCACGATCCGTGCAAGGTGCATTAGCTATACTTCGAAGTACGTGTTTAGGCCTTTCGGCTGCGGACCAGCGGGACGCTGCCATGGCGGAGCACCGTTTGCCAGCGGGTTTCCGGGCGAGCTTCATGGTGGCGAGTATCGAAATGCAGCAGCGGGCCAGGCATGTGCGGCGCGACCATCCAAATGGCCTTCCAGCAGAAAAGGGAGCTTGAAGGCCTTCTCGTTCACACAGAGTGCGAGCGTGGTGGTGCCTTCCTCCCAGAACAAGAGCGCGGCCACGGAGATGGAGGCTTCGCACGCGTGGCGTGGCGTTAATTCGAGAGAGGCCTCGAGATGCCTGCGTGCTGCCCTTTGCGGCCGGGCTCGTACAGTACGGAAGCTCGCTGCTCGGTCCGCCCCCATGGCCACAGCCCTTCTCTTGCATTGCGGAGACCGTCCGGTTCGTCACCGCCTTCCTCACCGGAAGGAAGGAGGGTCTCCGCTGTTGTTGACAGGGCAATTGAGCGAAGGAGCGTCGTCGCCGCGGCGCTCTCTGCTGCTGCTGCCGCCGCCGGCAATCCCGTCGTCAGCGGATCTCCGTCGAGGATCCCGCGCGGGCCCCACCCCACCCCACCCCACCCACCACAGCGTCGCGAGCTCGCTGATGTCATCGGGCCTGCTTGCAATCGTGCTGCTTGTCCGCAAAACCAACTGCGGCGCAGAGGCCCGGCGCGCTATGCGATACACCAAGAGCCGGGCCACGGCGATCAAGTCGCGCGCCACATGCAGTGGTTGCTGTTGGAGCTCACCACGCCTTGATGACCCGGGGAGCCACTCTCGGAAACCTCCGTGCCTACAGCGCAACGCAGCGTCCGACCGCATGGCCGAAGCTCACGGCGTACTCACGGATCAACCGGCAGGCTTGCCATCGTGCACCGGTGCAGGACCATTGCCAACGATACCCCGGTGCGTTAATCTTGCCGTCGTCGGCGACGAGAGTTCGTAAGGGCGTCGGCTCTTTTTCGCTAGGTCGCTCGCTCGCGCGTGCCCACCGCGCTTGCATTCCTGAAGTGTAAGGAAGGGCTGCCGCCACGGGCGACCAACAAGGCTGCAGCCAACCTGGCGGCCATTTCACCCGCGGCGACGCGATCTGGCCATACCACCACTTTGCATTGACGAATGCCGTTTTCTCGGCGGCGGCGAGAAGGGCCACGCAGGCACCGCCCCGAAAAGGAGACCAGCGACGGAGGAGACCAACCGCAAAGGCAAGGCCCATGCATGGCGGGCCACGGCGCTGAAGCATGTGAGGGCGTCCAAACGTGCTCGAAGGACGGCGCCGTGTTATCACGGTGCAGCGTTCACATCGCCAGGAGCAGATCCGGTCCGGGCTGTAATTGGAGAACGATCTGCCAGCACTCACAAATGACTTGCAAACACCCAGTGTGTTGTACCAGTACCGTAAGATGTTGGTTGTCACCGGCAACTGAATTCATACCACTTACACTCTGTGCCAGGTTATATCGGCCACCTGTGTCGGTGGCTGTAGCAAAGTCAATATTGACCTATGAAAAGTGCTGTTTGGATATGTAATAGATGTGATTGGTAGAAATATGGGGCTAGTGTTAATTCGCAGTATACGACATGGCGCGTATACAACCTGGTGCTTTTGGTACTGCGACAAGATACATCGGCCACCCGACCTATACTTAAATTAAGTATACTGTACATTAATGATAGTAGCATGATGCACACGTGTGTGCAGCTCATTATGGGAGGAGTAGTGGTGGTCAACACCGACGCAGCTCCAGTGGTCAAACAACTCAATCGAAGCCGCCCAGCGCACGTCTATCTACTTCCTATCCCCCATTGGCATCGTTTCTGCGAGGTTAACGTACAAGTCTGCCACAGCTGAGGCGCAGCAGAGCTCTCTCTGATGGCGACGGCTTTGAAGCATTATTGTATTGAATATGATCAGAAAATGGGTTGGTAGCTATTGGGTTCCTGTGGAAGCCAGCAAGTTACGGCTTAAGGTTTATGTGAGGCACAGGATGTTGCCAAGCTATAATAGAGCGTTAATACTAGTAAAAACATCTCGTTAAGTTACCACTAGTACTCTCACAACGGCCCACCGGCTCGGCGAAGCCTGACACCTATAGAAGTCTGCGTCACTGCGTGCATCATGCTACTATCATTAATATACAGTATACTTGATTTAAGTATAGGTCGGGTGGCCGATGTATCTTGTCGCAGTACCAAAAGCACCAGGTTGTATACGCGCCCTGTCGTATACTGCGAAATGATGCACGTTAACACTAGCCCCGTATTTCTACCAATCACATCTATTACATATCCAAACAGCACTTTTCATAGGTCAATATTGACTTTGCTACAGCCACCGACACAGGTGGCCGATATAACCTGGCGCGGAGTGTATTTCGAATCGTCCCCACCAATCAAATCCCAAAAGAGTATTTTCTGGCACTCTTGGACATTTTAGCCAACCAATTTGCCAGAGAAATCCTACGAGTGAGTGGCTATCATTTCGCAATTATGAAGCCCTCACTCCAGCACCCCCCCCCCCCGCCCCTGCCTCCCCACGCCCGCCACCTCGCGATGAAGTGCTCACATCCATGGGAGATTCTGGCCTCGGCGATGCCCGAAGAGTCGGCCAGCCTGGTCTTGGCAGAGTTCAAGAGCTACCATGTTGTCAAGAGCGATAAAAGCCAGTGCCGCGTTTGTATGCTTGCTTCGCCGCACCCAATGCGCACTTGCCGCCTAGAGTGCGCGTGCACCTGCTGCGCGGAGACATCTCCGTACCTCAAGTGTCCGTGGCGCGCTCGAGTCCAAACGTGCCTTGTGCTGAATCAAGTCACCGTGGAGGTCGCCTATCGCCATACAACACCCGTTGCCCCGCCCCCTAAGCCCTCCCTGACCCCTGCGATGAAGACGCTCGCTCGGGAATGGGCCAACCAGGGTCTGAAGCCTAAGAGGATCTGGGTGGGTTTGATGGAGCGTTTTAGCCTCAACAAGAACAACATGCCCGAGCTCAAGGTTGTGCAACGGGTCGTTAACTACCATGTCAACGCTCGTCTGGGTGGCAGCGACCTTCGCAGTGTTGTGTCGATGAAGTTAGAAGAGGACACAACTTTAGCGGGGATGAGGAAGAAACTACGCCGTTCACGTGCACTTGGCGTGCGGATAGGAGCGGGAACCCTGTTGCGGGTAACGGCAGTGACATGGATCCTTTCATCGTAGGGATGACAACGGAGAGTCTACTACGCCAAGCCGACCGCGATCCTAGCACCTTCATCCTCCATGTGGACGCTACTTACAAGTTGTCCCAAGTTGGCTATCCCGTGGTAAGGTATCCGACCAGTTATTGGCAATCTCGCCGAGTCGCTGCTTAGGAATTTCGTAGCTCTGCAACCAGACCTCGGACGGAAGCAAATGAGGTCTCGTTGGAAAGCTTATCATATCGGCTATCTTGTTGATTTTTTACGCTTGATAAGGAGCCTCGCAAGCCCATCAAAAGCTTAATTCCGCGAAGCGATTGTTGGGAGGGCCCGACCAGTTATTGGCAATCCTGGTTTGACTTGAACTTTGTATGAGTGGGGATGTACTGTTGCGACTCCTAAAAGTACGAGGGCCTGGTGCCGAGCCCTGCTAACCATTACCTCTATCAAGGTTATTTCGCTGGTTACAATGGTGCGTACAGTTTATTAAAAAACAAAGGTTTGCGACTGGTCGTCAGCGTTCAAGGCACTCTGGTTTGATGCAACACGCGCCGTGCTCGACTTCTTCTGACGCTTCTTGGGTACGGCCTTCGATGTTTGTGGTGCCGATTGTTTCTTTGCTGTTGACTTCATCGTTTTGTTGGGCTTGTGTGTCGCCTTCTTGGGCGCGTTGGCGGCGGCCATCTCTTGCAGGAACTGTTTAGTGAGCAAGCGTCCGCCAACAGTGACTCGCTCTTGCTTCGTTGCGCAGGCCTGCGAGGGGGAGGAACGACCAGAATGTTGTCTTGCACTTCGGACTCAACCTGTGTCCAAACATGCTGCTCCAGTTCTTTCGGCACCCCGTTTCGTTTAAACTCGGCAAGGCATTCCATCGTTCTCTCGTGCGACAACGGGTACAGTCCACAGCCTTTGAACCCTGCTGCTATGTTCGCTGAAAAATTGCAGTTCTGCCAGGCAAGTCCCGCCATATTCACCGCGACGTTCTTGGCTATTGAATACGAGTTGCTGTCCTCACACACAAGAAGGTCAATGAAAGCTCTGAGTTTGCTTTTGAAAGACCCAAAAACAGCAATGTCGAAAGGCTGGAATAAATGCGTTGCGTTTGCGGGGAGGCAAACCAACAGTATCTTCAGCTTTTCAGCAATATCCACGACTTCTTCAGAGTAATGAGAGCTGCAGCCGTCCATAATCAGTAGCAAAGGGCGCTCAATAGAGGAAGAAACACTTTCTGAGAAGAATTTTAGCCACCGAATGAACAACCAGTTGTTCATAAATCCTGACTCTGTTGTAGTCACTGCAGCTCCAGTCTTGTCCATATCCAGGATTGAAATTTCAACAGTTTTGTCTGGCAAAATAAACAGCGGAGGAACCACAAAGCCAGCAGCACTACCACAAGCCACTATTGATATGTGAAAGGCAGCATTGATCTCAGATGACCAAACGTTTGACGAACCAACGACAGCAACCACAGGCTTGGCTTTCTTTCGAGACTGAAAAGCAGTCTCATCAACGTCGAAAATTCGCGTAGGATCCAATTCGTTCTTGGTCAGCACGTCGGTCTTGGTTTCAAACAGCAAGTTCACTTGGTCCACATCAACGCTGTTCCGAACCTTGCTGATGGACTGCGCTACTCGATGTGTCAGCTTAGGATGGCGATCCATGAAACGTTTGTACCATCCATCAGTGAGAGGCTTGTTGAACATCAACATTGACACGTCACTTGCACGGCGAATAATGTTGGCGCGGTCCACAGGGTGGCCAACTTGCTGGCGCGCTACAATCCACTCAAAAATGTTGTCTTCAGCCTCCTTAGGCAGCAGTGGAGGAGGCCCCCCGTCGTTTTGGTTCAGCCCTGCCACCCGCGCGAGCTAGCGTGACGTGGTTGCGAATTGTTTTGTACGGAACTCGTGTAGTTTGAGAAACTACTGTTGAAATTTCTCCTGCCAACACCCTGTCCACAGCATCATCGAGCTCTGCATCAGTATAGCACCTTGTTCGCCCCATGGTGCACTTTGTCGTTTGGCGCGCAGTGAGTTTGGCGCGCAGTGAGTTTGGCGCGCGCGCGAATATAAGCTTGTGCAGGAAGATCACCAAACGCACTTCAACCTGCCTTTTATCCAATCAGGAAAAAGCTACGTTTTGATTAGCTATCAGAAGGTACCTTGCCGTTTCAGGCAAACGACAGCATCCTCCATACAAAACAACCCGGATAGCCAATAACTGGTCGGGCCCTCCCAACAGTCGCCTCGCGGATTTAAGCACTCGAGGCGCTTGCGATGATCCCTGTTAAGCGTAAAAATTCAACGAGATAGCCGATATGATAAGCTTTCCAACGAGACCTCATTTGCTTCCGTCCGAGGTCTGATTGCAGAGCTACGAAATTCCTAAGCAGCGACTCGGCGAGATTGCCAATAACTGGTCGGATACCTTAGTTGTCGGAATATCGGACAGAGCTCGCCAGTTCCACTTGCTCGGGCTCTTCATCGTGTCACAGCTCCAGGAGCCACATCATGTTGAGGTCTTGTCGTTGCTAAGGAGGACGTACGCGCGAGTTACCAGCAAACCAATGCGCATCCGTTATGCGATGGGGGATGCTGATCGTGCCCAGTGGAATGCGCTTCAGAACGTATTTGGCCCAGACAACTCGTTCCACTTCCTGATGTGCTACTTCCACGTAGCCAAAAAAGTTTACGAGAAGACACGAACGTTGGCCCCTGGAGAGGCGGCCTCTGTGCTCGCCGATCTGAACGAACTGCACTTCACCGTTAGTGAGTTAGAGTTTCGGAGCAAGCTGGCAGATATTCAAGCGAAATGGGCACGGTCGACATCTTTGAGGACATTTTCGGCCTATTTTTCGGAGGTGTGGTTGAACGATCGCGTGTGGCGCTGCCAGTGTTACTACACTCCCAGTGGCTTTGCTGCCACAAACAACCCCTGTGAGACCTTCAACGCTGCTATCAAGCGTGACACTACGTTGCGTCGTAGACTCAAGATGGGCGCTCTCATCGACCAGTTACTGGTTCTCTGCCGAAGCGAAAGTGTCAGTAGCAGAAGTTCAGTGATGATGCCTCTGTGCCAGACAACATCGTCCGTAGAGCAAATGCGTTAGCCAAGGACAAGCTCCTGAAGGTTGGTTGTCCGGACCGATGCAGCATTGGTTTCTTGTTGGGAGGCGCCTCGATCGATGCAGATGACGGCCAGGAGATTGCGAGGGTTGTAAGTCTGCCCGCCAAGCGCGTTTTCGACGCTATCTCGCGTCGGTCGCAAGAGGACTTGCCAGTTACTGCACAGTTCAACGCCTCGACGTCTCGCATGGAGCGCCTTGGGATGCCTTCGAGTGGATGGCCTGTGAACGTGGAGTCTCGGAGCCGTCCGTGTCGTTTTGCGTACAAGTATGGCAGCTGTCCGCATATTCTGTTTGCCCTGGCCACTCGGGGAGACATTGACTTGTCGGGCAGAGAAACGCTGTTTTACCGCGGAAGCAAGAAACGTGCTCGCGTCGGACTCTCTAGCGCTAAGGAACCAGGACGACCTGCTCTTAATGGCCCTGCGCTAGCTAAGGAGTGATAGTTGCAAGTGCCACAAGATGTTGAAGACAGTGGAGAGTTGCAAGTGCCACATGATGTTGGAGACAACTATAATGTGTTAAGTTTGCTTGTCTGAATACGAATTGAGCAGGCGTTGACAACATAAAGAAACTTCTACCTCGCTTAGTTAGGGCTGCGATTTTGAATGCACCCGCCGAAAGCATAAAGCGTGTAATGATCTATGTTCAATTGGTCTGTACGTTTAAAGTACCATGTCTCCACGACCACGCTAAGCAAACGAGTTATTTCGAAATTCGGGTTGCCATGCCAGGGCTGTGTTTCATGAAAATGCACTTCCTGCTCAACTAATGCTGTGCAACACCAACACAGCATTAGTGAGGTCTAACTACCTTCTTCAAGACAGCACGCAGGAGAGACCGATGATGTGTGGCGTTTAAAGCTCTATACTTATGGGGTATTTGTGTGTGGTATGATGGTACTCCAAATGTCATCCAACGTATGAAGATTTGATCGGCGGACCATCTGCATGTCAATCCGCTCTGTAGAAAATACTTAGTTCACCGCCACTAGCGTTGGCACATTTGTCATCAGCGTGAAAATAAAATTTTAAATCGAGGGCTGCATTTTCTAAAGTCAATCATGTTGAAGTTGTCATTCACCCCACTGTTTGGATCTTACCAAAATGGCATTGAGGCAGACTCCGCCTGTTCGAAATGTGCTACACAATGCAAAAAGCACCATACCTAGGCGTGTTTGACGGAAAATCGGTTTTTGATACTTGGGCTGCGAATTGTAGGAAGTGTCGAAAATGGGTAACACATTTCTTACTCATTAGCCTGTTCTTCTTTATCCATGCATTTTTTGGCACAAAAACACAAATTCTCGCCTTCGTTGCAGTTTGGTCAAGTAAGTTTAGAGCTGAAAAGCTTCTAGAAAGCAAATGGGAAAGCTGGGCTGCGTTTTTTATTGCAGAATTTTTTAACCTGCAGTCGACTGTATGTTTCAATAGTACCTTCATGTCATTATCCGTGCAAGTTACGTTGTGCAAACGGTTGTAGTAATCGTGATAGACAGATAATGCATCAATTGACCTTAGTTGCGTGTCATTGGCAGGTTGGGCTGCGATGTACATATTGTTGTAGAGTTCGAATTGAAAATAGTTTGGCAGCTTCGTCTATAGTATATATATATAGTATTGCAACGTAGGTCGTGGAAGTGTCGCCAAGAATTGTTTCCGTTCGTCATCAAATTTTCTCGTCATCCCAGTCTCTACTATCCATAGCGCAGTACGCTGAGAGGACGGACCGCCACGCTTGTCCTGAACCTTTTCTCGAGCCGCCTCCAACTCTGTCAGCGTACTGGTACGACGCATACTTGTCTTCCTGGCAAATGATAACGCATCCAGATATAGCACTCCACTTCTCACTCTCAGGTGTGTTTTCACGAAATCCCACTCGGACAGAATGGTAGACTATTGATTTCATGTACACCACATCTCCCGGACGTTGAATGAGCACGCGTGACCTTGGATGCTGCAGCATGCGATTTATTGAATTCACTTTATTCTTTACGTTAAAGTTGGTAGCGTCACCGGGAGAATAAAAAAAGACCCACAACTTGAAAGACTTCGTCGCGCAGGGCGGAATGTAGGCGAGTACACGACCGTGATCCATGTGAATTGGGTTCTCTTTGTTCCCTTTCTGAATCCATGTTTCATCACCGTAAATGTATGCTTCATTAGAAGGCAAGCTCATCTTTCGAAAATAACCAGGTAAATCCACTGAAATCTGATCATGTGGCGCAGTAAGTGCTGCTCTCTCAATGAAATCAATTATTGATGGCTCATTGAATAGCTCTTGTAGGTGCCCGGGATCGTCCGGGAGTTTGCGAGCCGAAGCATACCCGTACACATCGTTCACTGCGCCCTGGAAAACCAAGGCAGCAGCTTCTGACTCTACAGCACGTTGCCAAGAAAACCCTGTGCGTTTAGAAATGTAGCGATCGCGTCCTCGCCACAGTCTTGTTATCAACTCCGGTTTTGAAATCGAACGGCCAAAGTCCCCACTAACACACAGCTCTTCCAATTCGCCAAAATCAACATCCATTTTTGAGCTAATCTGTTAGTAACTTCACTCCTCAAACAAGCACTCCCCCATACACAGGCACTCCACGAGATAGAACTCCACGAAACCACACTCCACAGTTACACCACAAGCGCAGCGGTGGCGGCAGGCAGCAGGCGCTTCCCGAGCTTCACAAGCTCCACGAACGCAGCGGCCACGGCAGACGGCAGACGCTCCAAAAGCGCAGCGGCAGACGGCAAGCGCGGACGCTTCAAAGCGCAGCGGCAGGCACTTCACAAGCGTGGCAGTCGCGGCGCTCCACAGGCTCAGGGGCAGACGGCAGGCGGCGGGCTCCTCAGACGCTCCACGCAGTGCTCAGGGGCAGACGGCAGGC
Source organism: Phytophthora sansomeana (assembly GCA_032158285.1). Taxonomy (NCBI): domain Eukaryota; phylum Oomycota; class Peronosporomycetes; order Peronosporales; family Peronosporaceae; genus Phytophthora; species Phytophthora sansomeana. Next base: position 64,852 of record JAPDHH010000252.1, read on the forward strand.
GCTCCACAGGCGCGGCGGCAGGCGGCAGGCGGCGGGCTCTTCAGACGCTCCACGCAGTGGTCACCACGGCTTGTACGGTACTCCACGCTGCGCTCGAGCGGAATCCGAAATGAACGAGTGGCGCGTGGCGCTCGTGGCGGGCGGGTTGGGGTAAAAAAGTGGATGTTTTATGCACTTGGTGCCGCCAGCACGATTGCAGTGCTAGCAGGTGTTTTTTCAGTGTTTCTGCAATTTCCTCCTGTAATTGCCTTTGCGCGACCAGGCGCTTGCCTTTGCGCCCGCATTAAAAGCCCTTTCCCGTGCACGCGCCAGGTCGGGTACCTAGAAATTTGAATTCCGCCAATGGGCGCCCGTCCTCGGTGCGCGGGAACGCCCGCGATTGGTTCATCGCTGCCTGCTCTCTTATCACGCATCCTCCCAGAAAAAGAGCTTTAGGATGGGCTTTGGGACACGCGAAGGGATCTGGCGTGCAGCAACTGGGCGCCAGTTGTTCCTTTGCAACCGCGTCGACCGCCCGTGATAGGATGGCCGCTTGGCCCAAGCGTTCTGGGCAAGCAAGCGCAGCCCCATGAGCGCAGGTTTCTATAGCCTGCCGACGGATGTAGACCATCGACGCCTTCGCCGCCAGCGCGAACCCGCCAAATCAGGTTGACACGTGTCTCAAGAGAACGGGCTTCGGTGGAGTGGTTTGGAGTGGAGCACACAATTGGACGCGATTCATTCCATGGTGCTCCCCTACCCCGCGCGGCTGCCCTCTTCTTTCCCGTCCAGGCGTCTTGTCCGCCCGAATAGCGAGGGGGCGAAAAGTGAGTGGTCGTCCTGCGCTTGCATTGTGTTTCCTACACCATTTCAGGTTCAAATTGAGAATTGGCACGTGATGCTGTCCCCGACTAGGAGGCCATTTGAGGTCCTTAATAGATGTAAAGAGCTCCTTAATAAGGGCCTAATAAAGACTGTTTTCGTACATAACGCCGCCTCAAAAATACAGCAATGCTACTCCTGCCTCCGCAATGCTATCGTTTTGCAGTTTGGAGATCTGGGTAGCCTCGCCACTAGTGTCCTCGATCAATGCCCTGGAGCTGTGGAAGGCTCGCTAGAAGCTAAGTGGCAGGCTTGGCAAAAAGCACCAAAATGGCTCTTTTCTGATCCTGGTCGGGGACGGCAGTCACTTTCTTGAGAATTTCCCAAATCAAAATGAGATTCGCCCAAATCAATTTGAGAATACCTTCAACAATTGATAAACGCGGGGACTATAAGTTTTAACAGATCATTCGATAGCATTCTGGATTGTACTTTGGCGCGTAATGCGCAGCATGGCGAGACCTCTTTCCTGCATTTGTACATATACTGCGCTCCATGCATGGAATATCAGCACTGCACGGACGACCTACGGCAGCATGTCGTCAGTGAGCAAAGTTTGGCGGCTTAATCCGACCTAGAATGCGTCCGTGGCCATTATGTCGGAGTTGAATGCAGTTTCTTCCTGCAACTAGGATGATACGCGTATTCTGCGTCCTCCTCCACATCTGAAAATGGACCAACACATTGGAATTAACTCCATGCTTCGCGCTGGCTATGAGGGGCCTTTGTTACGCGAGCTGGCGCACATCACTGCCCGTTCGCGCGCGGGCTCCATTTAGAGGGCATGCCAGTGGAATCTTAATAAAATGCCAGAGGTAATTAGCTAATAAAATATTATTGATTACAGGTTTTCTTGTTTTGATTTTAGCAGTTCTTGTTTTGATTTGGGAAATTCTCAATTTGAACCAGAAATGGTGTACCAGGGAAAATCACAGAGGAAAAATGCTTTTTCACAGACAGTAGGTCAAACTTACAGAGCGTGCATTCAGATTACAGATGCAAGTGTACAACCACAGAAGACGGTCAATACCTACAGACCGCAGTCACCATTTACAGACCTAGGCTAGGCGTAGTCTCCAAGTTGGTTACTCAGTGTAACCAACGTCAGCCTGAAGCCTGTCCGGTAGTAGTGGTTAAAAAACTTCTTTTAGCATCGCTCTGTGTTGGTCATACCACGATTTGGTGGATGGAGGATGGGCCCTCGCTGCATTTACGAGTGGGTGGGAGTTCTCTCGTGCCAGAACGAGGAACAACTAGAAGAATATCTCGATAAGCAAAAGAAGTGGAAGAATAGCAAAACCCAAGCTGAAATTTGCACTGTGTGTAATTTGAGTGCCGATGTTCATTTGATGCGCTACAAGCTTTTCGTGTGTGCTGATAGTACTTGCAGTAGCACGTTTACTCGCTCCACATGCAAATGGGTGGTGAAGGTTCTTCAATGCTGCTTAACCAATGCTACTACTGTGTATCAGGACGGCACACACCTTTCAGCAGCAGCTTCGTGCAAACTGCCCCACGAGTTGAACTGTGAAACGAAGCGCTACGTGAAAGAGCGTGCTCGTGTAGGTGACAAGCTTGCTTATATAATGAGTACCATGGTTTGTGATCTGAATTTGAGTGCTGGTATCGACAAAAGAAGCTCCTCCCGCGCATCCAGTCCTTAGTACGGTCGTATCGAAAGAAAATATTGCTCGACAACGATTTTATTGACGTTATGGTTGCCGTGGCCTCAAAGAACAGATACAACGACGATTTAGGTGAATCGGATGGCTTTGTGTTTGGATTTGATGTTGACAGTGGCGGCCGAGCTGTAATTGGTGATGGTACTGTTGGTGACCCCCTAGTTATTTTGGTTTTAGTACGAAGGCACTTCTGCGCCGTCTTGAATCTTGCGCCGATTACATCCTTCACATCGACGCAACTTTCAAACTAAACAGCAAAGGCTTTCCAGTTGGAGTGTTGGGAGTATCGGACATGTGGTGGCAATTTCACTCAGTGGCATTCTTTTGATGTCAGACTTGAAAACACCGCAGTGGATCACTGCTTTTCGGACTACCTTTGAGCTATACGGTGCCATCACTGGGAGGAGAGTGAAAATTAACTTTGTGATGATGGATGCGGATGATGCTCAACGTGGAGCGCTAGAAGAAGTAAGTCAAGAGCTGCTTCCAGTAGACGAACAACCCACCTTTCTTATGTGTGTTTTTCACGTTATGACAAACGTGCGGAAGCGAGTTTTGAGGTTGTCGGAGGAAAAGAAGCATTTGATATACAGACACGTCTATCGAATTCACTACGCACGCACTGTAGAAGATAAAAGGCAAAGAGTAGCTGAGACCCTCGCTGCGTGGAAAACTGATGTCGACTGCGAATCTTTCGCGACGTATTTTGCAGAGCAATGACTAGAAGGGCGTTACTCTAAGTGGCAGTGTTTGGAAACAAGTACAGGGATGGCAAAGACAAATAATCCCGTGGAGAATTTTAATCGACAGCTGAAGAACCAGCACTCGTTGAGGAGATTATTAAGATTGAATCCACCATTCGCCGAGCTTTTAAAAGTCAGTCGTGTGTGGTCTGTCCTGAAGGTGGAATTTGCTTTATCTCCACGCGCAGCTCCACACATTAGCAGGGACTTCAGGAAACTCAAAGAAGCTAAGAAACTTTCAGTATCACAGATTTCTCGTGGTTCCATTTCGTATTTGACCGGATCGAGCGAGTTCCGGGTTCACCACAGAGTAGATGTGACGGGGTCACACAGTACCTTGCGCAGAGGAAGTGTGCGCGGGAGTATACAAACTCCCAGTGAACGAGCAGTTCGCAGTCCCCGGCCTAAGGGGACACTTGACCAAGAAAAGGTAGCTTTAAGACTGAATATATTATAGGTGGGTTTTAGTTTGGCCTGCAATACAAAAGGGGGGTGTTTTAGCACTGATAGAATAAGCGATTGCACTCGTGTTTGCGAGGGCAACACCGGAAATTAGTGGCCCTTGCACCCCAAATAGAGAGTGAAGTACCCACACAGCCGGTTGGAGAGTGTCACCTTACTTACGTGCAATTCCACGTACTGAAAGAGTTCGAGCACAGCGATAAATACCAGCACCACATCGAGACCGATGAAAGTGTATTTAAGTTAAGCACTTATATAGTTGTTGCGCACTACCAACGCCTTACTTCCTAGCTCGCTTTCCATTTTGAATGCGAGATTCGCCCGCCCGCTTTGTTGGCTTGTGTGAGCGACGCGAACGTCGGGGAGCCAGTTGAGAATTGTTGACACCGGTTTGCAATCAAGGGATACGCGGCGGCAAATCATTGACAACTCGCGGGTGTACATTTTGTGCGACTGCACTATCCACATCAATTGAATCTGTCGGGAACGGTGTAGCATTGCCTCCCTCCTGATTGTTCTCGCTGTGCAATTCCGCGCTCACTGCAAAGTCAACGTGGGACATCAAACTGCTATCGTTTTGACCTCGATGTTCGGGTGTCGACGCGGTGTCGACACGCGTTGGAAGCTCTGTGTGAATCTCAGTACTGTCAGCGGCAGTGACGGTCAAATCGACAGCACTATCTAGCACATTTGGTTCGCTGCCTCCTTCGGGATACTCTATTTCCTCGTCTCTGTCACGCACTGATCGATGCCGAGGATGCACGAACTGACGATGATTGTTTCCCACACCCGGGAAATGTACACCCCCATAAACACATGCAGCCACTAAGTGACTGCAGGCTCCATGCTTATCGAAGTACAAACACGGACACGCCTTGCTACGCGTATCCACAACCCACCCACGTACTGGCATACGTTCGAGTTGCTTTCGCCTGGCATTCTCGAACTTTATCGACTGCTTCATTGCCTTCCTCTCTGCGGCTGTTAGCTCTATATTGCGATGCATTACACGGTACAAATCGGCCTGTACATTTCCGATCGGGGGTAAACGTCCCACTTCTATGCATTGCCGCTTAGATAGTAGCCGGTACAAAAGCATGAGCCTCTCAGACGCTGTGCAGAAATTGCAAAAAAACACATTTCTGTGTAAAAACGCAAGTCGCGCACAATCCAAACTTTTGATCAATTCATCTGGAGACTTCGGGCCGTCCGGGCACTCCAGTTTCAGTCTGCGATGACACTGCTCAAGCGGATTGTTTGTAGCCGCGTATCCTCGAGGAGTGTGAAATGCCTGACACTTAGAAAAGCGCGGTGTTTCAACCCATTGTTTGGCCAAATGATCTGTAAGTTGTCGAACGGCTGATGCCCGAGGTAGGCCTCTCCACTTTGAAAGAACCCGCTCTTTAATTGATTCAAAATCTTCGCGCTGGGCATAGTGCATGTCATACAAATATTCGAAAACAGCTCTTGTATCTTCGTGAGAAACTCGCATTGCGCGAGCGTGTTTCCAGACGTTCTGCGTTACATGGAACCAACACATGAGAACGACGGAGTGAGGGAGATCCGTGACACAAGCGTTGAACTGAGCCTTGTCGGCGTCCATCATCACAAACGTAGGGTCAAAAGGAGTCCCACAAATGTCTTGGCACAATCGCTTCATGTAGCGGATGCACCAGCCAATGCCTAGCTTGCGTTTTTGAGACGTACATAAGTAAGCCAGTGGGATGAAGTGGCAGCTTTAATCGGAATATCCAAAGGCGAACACGGAGTAACCGTGTATAACCATACTGTGGGTGCTATCCAAATGCAGCAAAGTCGTACAATCTCTGCGACTCTGTACGGAGATATAATCCCGGATTTGCTGTACACAGGACATACCAACGCGGAACGGGAAAGCTTCCGACCCGTCTCCTAAGAGAGATACAGTGCCAGTACTTCCAGGTTGAGTAGCTGGTTGACTGTCACACATGATCATCATTTCAGTAGCCTCCATAGTCGATAGATTTTGCTGCTCGTAGATGTGTCCGTCGCAAATTTCGATCATAGGAGCCATTAGATTTCTTGGATTATTGCGTCTCCAGTTTTTGACGAAGTCAACAACTTGCTGGTCTTTTGGCACAGACCCCGCTAGATCACCTCCATGAACCATACTACAAATCACAGCGAAAAGCCTTGTGGCTGTCGTCTTTGCCCCAGAGGCCAACCGCTCCACGATAAAATCTTTCATTGCAGCAGTCAGTTTTTGCTGGCGAGGGCTTGACACCCCATCCATAGTTGCCAAGTGGTTGCCGTGTTTGATACACCTCCTGCACATCTGACGATAGACACGTCTTGATCTTGTACCGGCATTCACACGGCCCGTTTTCATCATCATCTGGGTCATCACCTTCGACACGCAGAGGGTTGCAGCGGCGAGATCGGCATTTTTTGAGTTGAACTCGCATTTGATGACTAGACGTAGTAAGAATGTAGTCTTTATCTAGTACGTGGTCGATGGTGCAGCTAGTTGGATCGCTCTTAGTTATACTGTGTCCTGGGAGCGACTTCCGAAAGACGTCAACTTCTTGAGGCTCTGTAGTTGATCTCCAGATACGTGTCCAACTAGGTCTACTACTCGGTATCTGGTCGACTTCATCTATACTGTCGGAATCGGATGACACTGACGTCTGGTAGTCGTTATTGCTCTCGTCTTCGCTGGTCACCATGGCAAATTGCCACCTGCAAGTTCTGTAGTGCTGTCAGCTGAGGAACTGAGATCATGCAGGGTGGCTGTGCGTTTTTGGACCGTGGTTTCCCCTTTATTTTTGGCGGGGTCACCAGTTTGTGTTGTGGGTACCCCTGCCCATTTTTGGGTGCAATTACACTTTTTAAAGGTACACTGAACACTGATTACTGGTGGGCCATCTCTCCACTCGCAATACAAACTACAAGACAGCTATAGTTACTCCTATACAAAAATGCAAGAACCACGATTGGTTGGCTCTGAGCACGTCGGCGACGTACCAGCTGTGTGTGCCACATTACGTGTGTGCACCACACTCAGGTATGTAACGCACACCAGTTTGTGTGACCCGTTACAGTAGATGATCGAGTGGAGGTTTGTAGAGATTTGCAAAGTGCCTCTGGTGACGTGGTGCAAGCAACATCAGTCACAGATGACGTAGTGGTGGAAGTATCACTTTCTGGTCTAGAAGCTGAACGAAACATTGACCAACAGCTAGAACATGAAGAGCAAGACACATTTGGGTGGAACGTCGACATACAAGCCGAAATGTGCACCTGCAGAACCATGTTCAAACTAGGATGCTGCGTCCATGTGATGGCCGTTTGATGCATCTGCACCAGCGAGGTAAGTCTTCCCCGACAAGAGGCGCAAGAAAAAAAACGGAAAGACCGACTGAAGTGGGACACGCATTGAGCCTAACATGAAGCCACAGCTATTACGCTGTATCGACTTAAGCAATACATAAAACAATATACGTACATCCAAATGAAATGAAGAATGTGATAAGCTGTATTCGTTTGGCATGCGTCTCTGCAATCGAAACTTATTGTATTCCTCTAAAATATTTGTTTGGCGGTGGTAGCAATGCCTGGTCAGGAATTTCATCGGCTTTTCTCTTCGTTAGAGCAGATTGTAGCCTGTTTAGAGTCTCCCGATATGTTTTCTTGGCCAAGTCGATACGTGCTTGAGCGAACGTAGGTGAAGGTCCGTCCGACTCCGGCTCTGGGTCAAATCGGGCTATGCTCCGTACGGTATGAAATACATCCGATAGTCTTGTTGCAACAACTTTAAACGCGACGTCGGCGGATTTTTGTTTATCGTGATGCACCGCGAGCTGCACTGCGTTCTCTGCACTACTGATAGCGGCGTGAAGTACTTCACAACGAGACTGCCTTGGTCATAAGCAATTTGTAGACGAACTAACTCTTCCTTGGAGGCAACTTTGTAGTATTTGGTGCGATCAACCTCAAACTCATGTCGTACTTGAGATATCTCGTTTTGGGCAGCATTGCCACTAGTATTGAGTCACTTTGGTTGCTGAGGACGATATCACTGCAAATACCCCCACTCACTGAAGATATAGTGACGGATCGTTTCTTTTTGGAATGACGCTCGTCTACAATCCCAGACATGTCGAATAGATGTGTGTCGTCTGGTGTTTCCTTCATAAGCCTCTCACGCAATTGCCCAGGCAGATCAAGCCAAGAATTACGCAACCTTACCCCACCACGCCCGACTAGCCAGTGAGTATCTTGACGTCGTTGTTCGGAAGCGCTTAACGTTTTCCTTTTTCGAGCATAAGTTTTGGCGAACCTATTTCCCTCATCCTCCGCAAACTTCCACACAGCAGCATGTACCCGCATCACTGTTAGTGTTCTCGAGGAAAACCTCAATGCACAGAGTTTTCAAAAAGTGAAAATTATTCTGAGAACACTTTATATTTAAATTGGATCAGTTCTATCGGCATCAGTGCTGGGCTGCTAGCAGTGTATACTATACATGTACTTCTGCCAGCAGATGTGCCTATAGTTACATCTAGTCAACCTCTTTTCGTACTTCTGCCGGCACTACTCACTATACAGAAGTCTAGTCGATGGATTTTTATACTTCTGCCGGCAGAAGTGCGGTATTGTGTAGTCTTGCACATGCATTTTCTCTAAATGTGTACTTCTGCCGGCAGATTTGCCTATAGTTACATCTAGTCAACGCCCTTTTCGTACTTTTACCATAAATTTATGTGGTCCACACTACTTTTTGGTGTCCTAGTTTAAGCCTTTCTATGCTTCTGTAAAAAGTGTTCACGCTCTGTGATTGTGCGTTTTCCGTCTGTGATATTCACGTTTTCTCCCTACCAGGCCGTTGGTACAGTGCTCGCTTCGTCTTCGTCTTCGCGGTGCCCGTCTCGCCAAGGGCCCAAGTATTTTTTCTGCCGGAGTCGAGGCAGTTAGTTTTATGACCTCCACGTCCGCGTCCTCGGCGTCCCAGTCCACCAGCAGCAGCACCATGCAGCCACGTAGCGCTAACATGTAAACAGCAGTGAGCTCTGGCACACCGCACAGTAGACGGGATGATGACCTAGAGCTCGTCTTGGATATCACCTTGCTGTTATACGGTAGAGGAATGCAAACATCCCGATGGTACGTGAATCTCGATACCTTCTGCTTACTGCGACGTTGTGTGGTGCGGCAGGCGCTTGTGGGCTTTACCAAAGACTTCGTGCATCTCGTTGGTATCATCGTTAAACTGCATCGAGAAGCCGTTATGCAGCCCACCGCCATTTGGGAGGTCGGTCCCCAACGAAGGTATGCCGCGCCGAGGTCGACCAGGCGAATTCGGCTTCTTACTCGATGTTGAAGTGGACGAGCAAGAAGCTCGTCCACTCAACATCGCGTATCCAACTGAGCTTGACGCTGCCGCTAAAACTGGTGAGGATAAGCTTACAACAGTACTCACAAGCAAGTAGGCCGTGTATCTTCGGCAGCTTCACGTTGACCAGACGACAGGGTGCTCCTGGCGAGGACGCAAACTGGTTTCGAGTCCCAAATACCATGCTTGAATAGCACTGAAACCTTGTTGCAATTGGACCTGCTGGAAGCAAGTGCGTGCATATATGTGCATCAAAAGAGTAAATTCGGCATCCACATACAAGTACATGTAGTGATGACCAAACATGTAATGAGCCCACTGATGGGTCTTCACATTCATAAGACTGGGGTCGGAATTTCCTCCACAATCTTTTAGAAAATACACTAAATGTGGGGTATTTTCATGTTTTGGGCGGTAAAAAGCACAGTTCCACAGTTTTCATTGGTGGTGCTTCAATGCTCATGATGCTGCGGACGCTGAGCGCTCGCGGGCTGCCAGCGGCGTCTAGCGCCCACGCAGTACCGGCCATCACGACGACCATGTTCTCCGCCTCGTTCTCATCTCCAGCCGCCAACCGCCGCGCTCGGCGGCTGCGCAGAGCCAAAGCTAACACCGAGACCAAACCTGCGGACCCGCGTACGCCTTCCATCCTCGCGGACATCGACCATCTCTCGCGTAATGGCCTGGCCCAGCGAGTGGAGATGCCCACGGAGCTCTTGGAACGACTGGCGTCCGCTGTACGCAGCCGCACGCACTCACAGCTCGAGACGCTGCGGCAGAAGCACGTGGGCGACCCCCGGAACACGCGCAAGCTGCCGCTGGACATGAGCAAGACGCCGCTGGGCTGGACCATGGACCGCAGCCAGCAGATCCCTCCTTTCGCCTACGGGCCGGCCGAGACGATGGCCTTCCTGGCGTACGAGATGGAGGCCACGTACGCCTGCACGCACGCCGTCTTCTCGGAACTGCAGAAACGGCTGCCGGATTTCGAGCCCAAGTCGCTGCTGGACTTTGGAGCTGGCCCAGGAACAGCCTCGTGGGTGGCCAAGGACTTCTACGACAAGTCGCTGGACAAATATCGCGTGGTGGAGCCCAGCCAGTCCATGGTCGACGCGGCGGAAGTGCTGCTCGAGGGCTTCCCTGGCCTCAGTGTGCGTCGCAATATTGCCGACATGGCCAGAGACATTGATGCCGGTAACAAGTACGACCTCGTTGTGGTCAGTTACGTGTTCTCGGACATGACGAACGACTTTGAGCGTGTGGCGACGACGTCGGCGCTCTGGGAGCTGCTGAGTGAGAACGGATGCTTGGTGATCGTAGACCGCGGCAGTCCGTGGGGGTCACACCAGGTTCGCTCGGCGCGACAATTTGTGCTGGACTCGGTCGCGGAAGATGAAGACGCGACGGAAGGGGCTCGTATTATCGCTCCGTGCCCGCACCACTTCGAGGTTTGTTTTCATCGCTGCTAGGTTCATTGGTCTATGAAGTGTCTAATGTTTGCTTTTGATAGTGTCCTGCCGCTGGAAGCACGTGGTGCCATTTTGTCCAGCGCTCACCTGTTGTGAACCGCCCTCGGGAGGCTACGACGAAGCGCTGGCACGGTCAAAAGGGTTCCAAGTTCTCGTACATGATCGTGCAGAAAACCCGCACAGGAAGCGAGGCAGACACGGCTGCTAAGAAGAAAAAGCCGATCGCGCGCATGCTGCGAGCCCCACTGCTGGCAACGCGCCATGTTCATCTTGATTTGTGCACCCCGGAGGTAATACTGCTCCATTAATTGTAGTGCTGCTTCCCAATAAGGCTTGACTGACAGTTTTGATTTACAACGTACAGGGGAAGCTGGAGCGCCGCAGTGTCACCAGAGGCAAGTCGATTCGTGAAGTATACCGTGCGTCGCGCAAGGCCCACTGGGGAGCGCTGTGGCCTGCTGACGAATCAAGTTACAGGAAGCAGGAGTAGAATTGGAGACGTTTGATATTCACCCCAGCAAATAGATGCAGACGACACTGACGACTTCCTAGAGCCATTGACGAGACTGGTTGGTTCCTCGAGAAGGTGTCTCTTCGCGGCCATTCAATTTTGATCCTGACCAGGCTCGGAATGGCGGATGCCACAGCTTCTACAGCTTCGTTGCTGGACTCCGGACTAGCAGCGCAAGACGATGTTGAGAACATCAGCCGATCAGCTTCTTCCTGCTCGGATTTGGATAAACTTGTTGAGACGGACAGCGATGAGAACGAAGACGACGGTGAGGAAGGAGTTAATGCACAGGATTCGGCGGCGACGGCTACTGACGATGGTAGCATGGTCACAATGGTGGTCATGACGCTTCTGTTCGCTGGGTTCCTGGCGGTGTGCGGGGTTCTGGTTGTGCGGTTGATGCGCGCCGATGACGCTGCATTCGTCCGACGTCTGGAGCAGCGTACGGATGCGAAGTTTGCTTTCTGTTTTGCCTACTGCTCGGTTCGCTCACTCGTTTCCACGGCGATTTCAGGCATGCCGCAAGTACCAGCCAAGCACGTCCAAGTTAAAGTTGACCTCGCGCAGCTTTACACCGGCGACAATGTTCAGGTTGAATGCCAATTCGACCCGAGGTCTTCACACTTTACTGCAGGTCTCATGAATGCGACCGTGTGTCCTGGCAGATTGATGTCGACCGGACGCTTGTGTGCACCAAGTGCGCCGGCACAGGCGCGGATGCAAACTCTGGATTCCACTCGTGCCACAAATGCCAGGGCACAGGCGTGCACACGTCCGTGGAACAGATTGGGCCGTTCCAGCAGCGAGTGCGCTCCGTGTTCGTATTTGATTGATTTCGTGCGTCAAGTAGCAATGGGACCGGCAGAGCTCACTGGTGTTTTGCGTTACGTGTTAGGTGCAATGTCTGTCAGGGCAAAGGTCGAGTGGCGAACAGCAAGTGTGGTGTATGCAAGGGTCGAGGTCTCCGTCGTGAGGCAGCCTCGATCAGCGTGCACATTGAGCCAGGTGTTCGTCACGGCGACGAGCTTTTGTTGGTGCGAGAAGGAGACCAGGCTCCGCTTCACATACCTGGACACGTCGTCGTGCACGTGGTAAGGTTGCCGTTGTGAGCTGTGCGGCGAGGTGCGGTCACCATGAAACCCTGATACTTGCTCGCTTGTGCCTGCAGACGATGACACCGCACCCAGTCTTCACTATACGGGATGATGACCTAGAGCTCCTCTTGGATATCACCTTGCTAGAGGAATGAAACCATCCAGATACGTTCGTGAATCTCAATACCTGCTGAGCTAACTGCGACGTTGTGCGATTTGGCAGGCGCTTGTGGGCTTTACCAAAGACTTTGTGCATCTCGACGGCCGTGTCGTCAAACTGCATCGAGAAGACGTTGTGCAGCCCACCACCGTCTGGAAGGTCCCCAACGAAGGCATGCCGCGCCGACGTCGACCAGGCGAGTTCGGCTTCTTGCTCGTCCACTTCAACATCGCGTATCCAACCGAACTCGACGCTGCCGCTAAATCTGGTAAGGACACAACAACATCCATTTACAGCAACAAACCCACCTGCAAGATCAGTCTGCCTCAATGCTCGTCTTGTCCTGCTGTAGCCGTTTGCCAACTCCTGAGCGACTGAATCGAACCAGAAGCGCGAGATACAACAGCGGCTTCCGCTGACCGGGTATTGTCGTTAAAAAGTTGGTTCTTTTTCTTGCATTTAGTGCGCTCTTCGCACGATCCGCCTGTAAGTAGCCGAACAGCCAGCTCTCTCCATCTCGCCGGCGCCGTATTCCCCATTCCTAACTCGAAGGTTCTACCACGCCACTGAACTGCACGCGCGCCTGTCTGCCCTGTCCTGTTCATCGCATCCAGGCAACGGTCACTTCAACATACACTACCAAAAGCGCCGGGGGCTAAACTGATGTATGTACCTCACTCTTGATCGATCATCTTGCTCGTTTACTGCAGCTTGCTGGCCACCGCGTCCACGTGAGGAACGGTCGTCAGCTTACCGATGGCCGCCACGGACGGCGTAGCCTTCAGTGCCTTCTGGGCCAGCTCCTGCAGCTTGGCAGCAGTCACACCCTCCACGAGAGCCGACGGCGACTGGGACACGAAGCCGGTGGTGGCAATGAGGCCCACACGACCAATGGTACCCGCCTGGGTGCTGTACTGATCCAGAGCCTCGAGCGCAGCCGTGGTCTTGGCAGCGGCCAGCTCCTCCTTAGTAGCCGGGGCCGAAGCGGCCTTCTTGAGCTCGGCGGCGAACGAGTCCACCAGGGCGCCAGCCTCCGAGTGGGCGGCGTAGCCCGACAGACCCACGAGCGCGGCGTCGCTGTAGCTGGACAGGAAGGCGGAGGCCTTCTTGTTGTTAAGTCGCAGGCTCAGCAGAGCGCGCAGCACCTGCGAGGCGCCAAAGTCCGCGGAGTCACGGCCCACAGTGGGCAGAGCCAGCGCGACGTGCGTGAACTTGCCAGCCTTCTTAACGCGAGTCTCACCGCCCACGTACTTGGCGGCAGTGCGAGCCGCCTTGGAGCCCTTGGTCACCGATCCGAAGTACTCGTTGGCCAGGTCCGTGAGCGTGTTGTGGACCACGCCGGCACCCACCAGAGCGGTGTTGGACGTGTTGACGTACTTGTCGTAGAAGGCCCAGAGGTCCTCCGGGCCGAGTGCCTTGAGGTTGTCGGCGGCGGCCACGGGGCGGCCGAGCGTCAGGTCGTTGTAGAACGCGGCGGCGTGCACGCCCTCCAGCAGCGAGGCCGAGGCGTCCTCCGCGATCTTCTCGAACTCGGCCTGCACGATCTTCTTCTGCTCGTCCACGTCGTAAAGCGCGAACTTGGGGGCCAGCGTCGTCTCGGCCAGGATCTGGGCCGCGGCCTCCAGCTGGTCGGGCAGCACGCTCACGCTGTAGCGCACGAAGTCGCGGCCGGCCTGGGCGTTCACGACGCCGCCGATGGCCTCAATGTCGCGGTACAGACGCAGGTCCGAGCGGTTGGCCGTGGCCCGGAAGGCCAACTTGGCGAACAGCTGCGAGACGCCCGCCGAGTCCTCGTTCTCGTCGCGCGAGCCGGCGTTAAGCTGCAGGCCGATGGTGGCCACGGGGGCCTCGCGGTCGTCCGAGCCCAGCGCCAGGCCGGACGAGGCCGTGGACGTGCTGAGCTTGGCGGCGGCCGGCGTCTGCGGCTGCGTCTTGGGCATGGCCGGGAACTCCTCGCTCAAGGCCACGCTGGGCATGGCACTGGCCTTGGTGAAGAGCGAGCGGGCCGAGCGGGCCGAGCGGGCCGCGAGCTTGGACGACGACGACGCGAGCATCTTGGGGGACGGAAGTGGTGCGTGCGGTGGTGGGGCGAGGACAACGCGTTTCTGCGCTGAGCGCTCCTGGGCCGCACACGGGCCGCTCACCACCAAAACCGGCGTAAAACCTCGTTTTTGAGGTGAAATGGGGGACCCCACTCACTTGCGCTCAGTAAGCAGCATACGAAACGCAAGACGATTCGGGTAAGTACGACACCCAGCTTCGGACTGGTGTCGGATATGCGCACAACCTTCGTCCAGCGCGCATGAGATGACATTGTAGTTCAAACCCAGCGTCTATATTACAGGAGCAACACTGTCCACAGTCAACAGCAATATACGGCGGACGACTGAGATGGGGCTGATTGTCACCGCTGTGGACGGATAGAAATGTAATGCCCACTGCTGCTTCGTTTGCTACGGTATTCGTCAACTCTCGGTCGACGGTTGCACTGCCATCGTCGTCTGCAGTCTCTGACAAGGCATCTGTCCGATTATCCAGCAGAGGCTCTTTAGCAGGAGATGCGTGCACAACCCGATCGCTCTTGGTCTCCTGTTGGTAGGTACCCAACTCGGCACCATTAACTTACCTCCGCTTCTCCCTTCTCTAGTCTCCAAGTCCACCACCTGCGTCATGTCTAGCCGATCGCCCGCAAAAAAGCAGGACCCACCTCGGGAAAAAGGCAAGTTGTAGTTGCTAAGTTGCGCGTATTTAAAGTTGCGCCACACCAAGTGTACATCAAATCCGCGACCTTTCGCGCTCTCTGCCATTTATTGATTAGGCCCTTGAAGAAGAAGATCGAGCGCTTCAAGAGTAGAATCCAGCGGCCTCAGAAGCCAAGCAGCGGCCTTTAGAGAACCCCGTGGTCGCCATGGAGAGGAAGCGCGTGCTGGCGCGTTTCATGGTGCACAAGGTGGGGAGTTTCGTGGTCAAGGAGCGCGTCTTGTGCCTGGGGGAGTACTCCTTCTACACTTTGGACAGGGAGAACCAGCACGTGACCAACACGTGGCCGTACGAGGACGTGGACAGCGCCAACGTCCTGGAAGGGGAGACGGATTTCGTCATCCACACGCCCCGCCACCGCATCAAGAAGACGGTCTTCCGCTGCCATTTCCGGATGGAAGTTCTCGTCTGTCTCATGCGCTTACGCAGTCAGCATTACGCCAAAGCTCCCAATGCCAAGCACCCGCCACCTCCTGAACTAGAGACACACACGTTCCAGAGTCTCAAGTACCACAAGAGCGGCGTGCAGTCCAATTGCGTCGTGGAGGTGCGACCCGATGGCATCTACCAGAATGACACAGAGGGAGACCTCATGAGCCACATCCCGTACACGAGTTTGGTCTCCATTGACCTCATTTGCGACGACCATGAAGCCATCGCTCTCAACCACTCGGACAACTCGAGTTTGTTCATTGTGCCGAGACGCACTGAGCTGGCACAGGCAATCAATCGAGTCATGAAGGCTTACGGCATGCAGATCAACGAGTACCGCAAGAAAACCATGGAGGCCGCGCTCAAAGACGACGACAAGGCGGCGCTGACCACCAGTGTGTCCTTCGAGTACCAAGTGCTCAAAGTGTCGCAGTCCAACGAGTCCAGTGCTGTCCCCAGGACATTGTCCGTCTCGGAGAAATACATTACCGAGTACGCAGACGCCAAGACGGTGATTTCGAGTCGCCCCCTGGCGCGTATTTACAGTCTCATCATGTACCAGGACACGCTGCAGGCGTTTGAAGTCGTTTACGTTGACGGTGTCAAGCGGAAGTATTATTCTGCCCAGCGCGAGAAGATCGTCTGTGAACTGCTGGCGTCTTGCCATGCGCTGGGGAACTACCAGGTGGGGGTGGAGGTCCTGGAAGTTCCAGACTGGGTGCGCATGATTCCGCGAAAGATCATTTTGCAGGAAGGCAACAAGATCGCCAATACCATGCCGAATGTGAATGTTTTGGATCGCGAGCTACGTGTTGCGCAGGCAACCATTCTGCAGTTAATGTCCGTTCATGGCCATCGTAAGACGGAGCGCTTTCAGCGTCAGCTTCCGCGAGGCCTCGACGAAGAAATGCACTCTTTGGCGGCGGAGCTGAACGCAAATACTCCGACTTCCGGTGTCATAGCCCAGCCTAATAAACCGTTCGAGAGAGTGCTGTATGTTCTTGCACGTGAGCTGAATGACATTGTGAAGCGTCATGGAGCGAGTCAGGACTTTGTAATCACGTATCTCCAGTCGCTCTACCGGCTCATGCTTGCACCGCCAGCGATCAACGAGTTCATGCAAATTTTGACCGAGGTAAACTTGACCGCAGCATTCGCATACCCTGAAATGCATCACTTAATTTTCTTACGTGTGGCGTTATGTTTTCTAGCATCGAGAAGAGTACATGAACATGATTTCAAAGATATTGGTGAGCAAGAACTCCGTTGCTATCTATTGGATGTTCATGGTTTTGAGCCGACTGATGGAATCCAAGGCGCATAAGCTGCAGTGCCGGCAGCTCCTGCTGTCAAACAGCCTTTTCATGATGACACTTTTATCATTGTTGGATGAAGATACTCATGTAAGTCGAGACTGCTGAAAAATATTTGTGCCTGATTGAAGTGAACACTGACGAGTTTGCTTTGTTATGTAGACGGGATCTTTCTTGTCCGACCTCCCGACAATGAAACTGTGCCAGTTTATACTGTTGCTGGTCAAGGCGAATATCGAAAAGCAGCGCAAACTGTCTGAAACGCTGTATCAGCATTTGGCGACTAAGTACCGAATGATGCTTCGAATCCTTTTTTAGTTTTCCTGGGTTGGCGACAGTGGAGGCTTGCGTCGGTATTCTGAGCCGAATGACCAAAAATCCAGCATTTTTGCACTTCGGCAACATGGGCTCCCCGTTGCGTTCCAATGATGGACAACTTCCTCGGCAGACCCTCAGCTTCGGGGAGACGCTTAATTTCGGACCGACTAGTCAACGCGGAACTGTCGCGCCACTATCTCGTCATCCAAACATTTTTTCTTCTCGGCGAAACAACTACTCGTCCAGTCGAAACACGTTTTCGTCATCGGAGTCATTATCAAGCGGTAAGGATGGAGCTGCACCTAACATGGTAGTCGTTCAAAATCCTGAAGTACTGCTGCGACAGTATCGACAGTTTCTCGAAGCAGCTTGTGGATCACTGAAAATGGGCATCGATCAGTATGATGACCCGGTATTTCTGCGCCTCCGATATCGATGCCGTAATAGTTTCCTGCAGGAGCTAATGAGTCATTTGGTGGGTAACTTTGAGGAGTTCAAGCGAGTGTACAGTGTGGACTGCTGCCAGTTCAGTGGATTTATCGGTGCGGCAGATGGACAACGGGAAAAGACCAACTTTTATCTCACTCCACGCGCTCTAATCGCTGTTCGAGTTGTAACTCGACATACTCATGAATTCGAATACAGTAAAATTGAAGAAATAACGCAGGCGGCAAGCATCCCAGACGCGTTCATTTTGACCACAAAGAAAAAGCTGAAGTTTATTTACTCGGACCAAAGTGGTGACATTGTGGCAAAAATGAAGGCCTTAGCTGGTGTCATTGGAATCCACCTGCCGTTCAAAACCCGTGACAAGCTACCAAAGCAACCAGTTGAGAATAAACTCGACCAGTACGCTCTTGAATCGAGCGACGTTTTTGACGTCCAAAGAAGAACCGGTCGGCATGGATCTACTCGTTTGCAGAAAAAGAAGCTATGCTTTGTGGATGGTACCATTCAGGAACTGGCCGACTGCTCTAAAAAGGTGTATGATCTAAAGAATTTGCGGCGAGTTGTTATCCCTGGTGTGGAAAGTACAGACGCTCAAGCTTTGGTAGCTTTGGAGTTTTCGGATTACAGTCGCGTAGTTTACGTTCCGTACGATATCGAAAAGTTCCTGGCAGCGTTATATGATGGCTATCGCTATGTTGACAACTTTAATGTGTCCCTCAGCCGCGAGTTTCCCAACCTAAACCCAAGAATGTCTCCGAGAGCATTGTTAAAGGACGAACAAGAGCGATTTCTCTATCTAAATCATGACGGCCTATACATTCCGGCCCACCTCCTTCTGGAAAAAGAAATCGAAACAATGAGTGGAGATGGCGTGAGTATCACGTCTGCTACGAACAGGATCACGTTTGCACTGGAAAGCCTGAATATGAATGTTGAAACGGAAGATTTTGTGGGGAAGACTATGCGTGGTCGTTTAGAGAAGCTTTCGTTCGGGCCCCTGCTTCGTGGAATTAATAATCTGGTAAGTTGGACTTGTGAAAATTGTACTTCTGCATAGTATGAGCTCTAACATTTTGTTTGCTGCAGCTGGAGCACTCGTGCAAACCTCCAATTCGCGCAAACGAGGTTTGCATTATTTTGGAGACGTTTTGTCGTATTAACGATGGATGCTATCGAATTGCAATGGAGCAGTCAAATGGTGGTGCAATGACAATAGTTCCAACACTCGCCCAGGTACTGGTCTCTGGTGATCCCGTTGCGACGCTGTGGGCCGTCAACGCACTTCACTCGTTGGTCGCGGACAAGTCCCGCTCCAACTCTCATCGGGCAGCTGAGAAAGCCATTCGATTTCAAGTATTTGAACACAATAAGCTTATCTCGCTACTGGCTGGCCTCCTCGAGCAACGAAATCCAAGCTCGACGTTGGTCATGCTGCAATTGGTGCTGGATGTGCTAGTCGTTTCGCGACACAGCACTGACAACAATCAGTTTGATGCTTTGGTCAAAGCTCTTGCGGGAAAGTATACGTTGTTGTTGGAGTTGGCATCCCAAAGCATAAATGCCGGACTAGCTGCAGCTGTGATATGTGTCTTGAAGGTGATCGTCGATCACGGTGACCACAAGATGAGACGACGCATTTGTGAGCTTGCTCTGGAGTCCGGTTTAACCGTTAAACACTTGTTTAAAGCTTTTTCACCCCTCGGATAATGCGAAGGAAACATATCAGTATATCGCGAGTATCTGGGTTACTCATCACAGAGCCTCTCACGAGATGCTGGTGAGAATATTACCTCATGGTTTCATTCGCATGATATCAAGCCCAATGGTACGGAAACTACTAAAGAAGCAGCGAGCTCGGCAAATAGAGTCGAGACGGAAGAGCAAGCACCACCCTCAGGATCAAATAGACGGCTCAGAGTGGTTCATCCGTCGCATGCAACTTCAAATTGGAACACTTTTTGCGAGTGGTTCGAATAAAGAAGTGCGAGTTAAAGAAGACCCTTCACGTATGAACTATCCTGGTGAATCGTCCACTGACATGGCGCTCCTGTCAAGTATGGTGGGCAAAGATTTCCTTCTTCCCGATTTGATTTGGAACGAAGTGACACGAGGTGAGCTCAGGGCTTCTCTCAAGTCGGAGATCGATGAATTTGATCAGTTCAAAGCGAACCAAGCCGCAGCAATATCCTTGGTTGTTTCTCGTAAAGGAACTAGGGAAGCAAAGTGGAATCACGGACAGTTCTCAGTGAGGTACGAAAGCATTTCCAAAGAACTCCAAGTTGATCGATTTTACCTTCGTGTCATCACTGAAAGGATAAACGATGGTTCTCTGCAATTAGAAGAGGTCGCCAAAGTTGTTCGCTCGATGGAGTCAGGAGCACACCGTGGGAAGTTGAAAAACTCGAGTAGTCTTTTCTTTGCCAGTATGGATATTGCAAAAGACCCGGCAAAGTTTTTTAATGAGGTCTATCAATGTTGGCTCGAACACCTGCATCTAAACAACATCCCGCTTTCTGGGACGAATGACTGGTCTGCGAGTGGGAGCAACAGTTTCCCTCATTTCACTGGAGGAACTGGATGCGAGCAACATGGTCACTCGATGTTAAAAATTCTGATCGAGTTAGCCCGAGTGTTCCCCGAAGCTCGGCCTATCACAAAACATCGGGCTCGCTTTCTCACAGAGATTCTGCGGAACTCCTACCTTGCAAGTGAAATTCAAGATGTTGTGGAATTGATATCTGGATTAAGTCTGTCTGGTGACGCTTGTGCTGTGCTGTGCACGAAAAATTTCATTCAAGTGTTGCTGTACATTTCGATGCTATCTCATAGACGTCGCCCTACAACAGTAGGGAGTGAGGCAACAAGCAATCGCAGTGATATTCCAATTATGGATTCACTGAATATGTCGGGAGTAGATGAAACCTCCTCAGTTCCGATTGCGGAGCTTTCTCTGTATGACGAATCCAGGTTCGCACTCAAATGGAGCATAAAGCTGAAGGCTGGGGCAGACACTGGAAACAGCGAAGTTAAGGGTCCATATTCAGCTAACGAGCTAAAGGAGTATTTGGACGCAGATCCTTTCTTTCGGCACCGCCAAAACGATGCGCTTTATGTGTGTAGCTGTTCGGCTCATAAGGATTCCGATGGCGATGACCATACGTGGAAATCGATGTTTGCATATCCAGAACTGCGCTGGATGGAGTTGACAGATGAGCCCATCGACCCGAAAAGTGCCACATTCGCTTTGAAGACACTAAGGAATTTCATGATCAAAGACCAGCGCACAGCGTCGATTGAAAACAAGAATTTGTGGCCACCACCCTTAGTTAATACTGTCGTGGCTAATGCGTCATCGTTGGCATTGGTGATCCAGCTGCTGCTAGTAAGGGACTCAAGCGTGCGGCGCTACGTGTGTGAAATGCTGATGTCACTGAGTGATGAAGAGTTGCAAGACCTGTATCAATATGGCGCGTTTTACTTCATGTTGTCCACCGTTACTATTACCAGAGAGGAAGATAAAGTACCAGCATTCGTTCCAGAAGCGACACTGCTTAAAAAGGTTAATCGTAGTCAGCGATCCGCGGAGCGATACATTGGACAAAGTTTCTTGACGGACCTGCTTCCCGAGTCTCTCATCGGCATTCTGGATTCAGAACCCCCTGAGCACTTTGCTGATGTTTTTATTGGACGTAAGAAAGACAAGCGGGCTATGTGGTCAACTTCAATGAGAGTGCATTTGCATGAAATGCTGGATGAACACCTACGCGACTTCAAAGAGGGTCTTCTGAAAAATGTTGCCGCTAGGTACAGCTACACGCCAATCCCTCCTATTTCCTACTTGGAGTTATCTGGAGACGTGTATTGTAGTGGCTTTTACCTCTCGACTTTCAACCATTCAAACTCTGACGCTGAAGAGGAGGTTGAAGACCCTGTATTCCTAATGAAAAGTATCGAGGAGAAGTGGCGGTACTTGGTCCGCCACCAAGCGGATGGCGTTGATCAGGATATGGATCACTCGTATGCTTACAAGGTGTTCGGTTGGAGTGAAAATGCCACTTACTCGTCAGCAGAGTTGCGTCAGCGTTACCGTGAGCTGTGCCAACGAGAGATCGAAGTAACGACCGTGCGCAGCGCTTTCGATTCCCTGAATGGATTATTGGAGCGCAAGGACGTAGCTGATGGTGGACGCACATCAGACGAAGTTATAGAGCGCGTGTTGAAGGCACAATTGCAGTTGTTGGACAAGTTCGGATACCAATTTTTTCGTACGAGTCGACGACGCTCGACCTACTCATCCGCGTACTATCGCTGCGATCTTCAGGGGAGTCTAGATTTCGCAGTTTAGCCATGAATGTGCTGCGACAACTGCTCTCAGTAGCACCACAAAATGGTCCGCTTTTGGTGAAAGTCGACGGCAGCTGGGACACAATTCTCAACTTGGTCGAAAGTTGTGCATATGGGCACGACGTGGCTGCAAAAGAGAGTATGTTTTCTATTCTGCAACTAATTCTTGCTTCCGATGAAGGAGTGGACTCACTTTTGGAAGGGGAAATTAAAAGCACAAGTAATGAGACACCACCGTCCAAAGCCTTCGATTTCAACAATTTTGGCGACGATGACAACAATTCATTTTTTACTGCGACGGAGTATACGTCTCAAAGCGGAGCAAGCAGGTCCAAGTACGCTCAGCGCGTTTATTCACTACTTGATGATGTCATTCTCTCATTTGAAAATATTCAGCCGTGGCACATCCAAAAGATGTCCTTTGAAATCGCGTCGTCATTGTGCAGGAGCCGCGAGCTTCAAGAGCAAATCATGGCGTCCACACGGGTATTTTGGAAGGGTCTGTACTTGATTTTAGCATCAGCTGAGAGTTCATCAGGAATTGACACGGCACAAGAGTCAACCACAGCATTGGAGAAGCAAGAACGTGAAATGCTCGAGAGTGCCTTCGGAGCACTTCGATCTCTTGCTCTAGGTCCGGATGGGAATAGCCGTTCTGCGGGACTTGATGCCTTGGCAAATCTTCTTCCAATGGATTTCTTGAATTGCCTCGAAAAGCCTACCGGAGATGATTTTTGTACCATTCTGCTTTCAAATATACGCGAGCCAACGTGCATCTGGAACGAAAACACAAGAGATGAGCTTTCTCAGCTCACAGAAGAGTTCTGCACCGACCCTAATGGTGACGGATTGTCGTTTCTGGAAAGCGCTGCTAACCACATGTACGATTGCCTGAGTACAGAGCCATTTGTTGGAGGAATCTACTTGCAAATACTGCTGGAAAAGTCGGAAGAGGATCCGCTCTCAATAACTGAGGACATGCTGTACCCAACAACAGCAGTCGATTTTGTGGCGGCGCTGTTCTTGTTTCTGAACGAGAATAGAGATCCCAAGCTTGGTATTTATTCGGATACGCTTCCAGCTTTGGATTGCTTAAGCTTTCTTTGCGATCTACCAGCATTTCGACCCGCCATTGTGGAGTGTCTCGAGCAGCATATTGATGACGTGGACCCAGTGAACGCTTCAATATCCGTGGCAACGCTTGGCAGATATCTACTACCGTTCGATGGTGATGATAAATCGAAGGCTGTGTCGATATCGTCTCGGCGATCCTTGTCGACGTACGGATTCAAAGCGAAGGCTGAAGCAGACGATGTTCCAGCAGCAATGGAGACTGAGTTTGGAAATGTCGATTATTTAAACCGCCAGGAGCTTGCTCTGCTTATTCTGAACAAAATTTGCGGTTTCGAGTGTAACCTAGAGCGAATGCTGGCACCATTTTGCCAGTTCACGTGGTGCCTTCAGGTAATCACGGATCACCTAGGATACGAGCAGGCATTCTATGCACTCTCCTGTTTGGCGGAGTTGTGCGATACGTGCCTAGTTATTGCCGAGTACGTGCAAATCAGCGGGCTTTGGGTGGAAATACTGGGCATCGCTCTTCAGTCGAGACAACACGTTCTCCACGAGCACTTTCTCCGGGCAGAAGCGCTGCGAGCACCAGCCTTTGAAGTTCTATATGCGTTGCTGATGAAAGATATGGCGTTGCGAGAGAAGATGTACAGCGGGCTTTGCCGCTTCCTTCCGTACCCTATTGTGTACCAAATCCACTTAGACCCAAACCAGGCGCCACGATTCTTCGATGATAACCACGAAAAGAGTGACTTGATCTGGAATTCTCACAGACGGACAGAAGTTCGTAAGAAGCTTGACCAGATCATTTGCCGGAATCGACTGGAGCGATCTGTAGCAAAACGAGACTCCGTTCTACTGGACGACGAAACGGACAGTATCCCATTCCCAAAGAATTTCGTAGCTGGTCTCTACCTCGATCGCTTTTTGTCACGGCCGGACCCGGAAAAACTAACTAATCCAGCCTATAATTTGGAGCTGCTTTTCCAAACGTGGAGAACAGAGCTCGACCTTCTCATGGGCTTTGATCTACACAATCCTCCAGAAACCCTCAAGAAAACAGCGGATCAGATCGACAAGTATACCATGGCGATGACGCACATATTACGGACATCACTTGATATTGACGAGAGTATTGCCAACAATCGCATACCTGAGCAGATCGTGAAGCTTGTTCGTTACTGTAACCAGAACTTGATCACAACTTTCCCGTATCGTTGCATTTTACGCATTGCTCGGCGGCTGGTGCAGTTTCCAGAAATCACTTCAAAAGAATTTGTGGAACTACTCATTTGTCGAATCACCATGCAACACCCGGATATTCCATCGCTGCTGAAGGTTCTTCGTCGTGTTTTGGAGGCACGCAACACCGCGCTCACAGAAAGCGGAACGAAGGATGACCCGGAGTACTGGCTGAAAGACCTCAAATACTATCCCCAAATGCTGGCGTTTCTGGAAGGCTTGGTGGAAAACAAGGAGCAGATCGAGGTTTCGCTGCTTTCTAACGTGAATCGGGTATTACGTATAATTCACGCTGAAGAACCAAAAGAAACGCATTTGAAGCAGATTTCACGCAGCTTCATGGGGAGGTGGCACAACTTCACACTGGAAAGCAGGCCGTCGATCATCCGTGGCTCGGTTAAAAATGGGCAGTCGGAAACGAAGCCACCGATTACAAGTAATGTGGTCTCTGTGAACCCCGACGTAGTGAGTACTCGAAGCTTTGACGTGGATGGGGCTAGGGAAGCTCCTGCGGACAGCACTAAAAGCTTTGATGTTGATGGCGAGCGTGAGCCTTCTATCCGTGTCGACATCAAAGGAATACCCGACGACCGCGAAATTGACATCGATGGCACATTTATCCAGGCCCCTCCGAAGAGTATTAACTTCGCAGATGGCGCCGTCGAGGTGGGAGATGCTGTTGCACCACGTAGCTTCCGATACAAGGGAGAAGCCGTTCGCAACTCGCCATTACAGTCGCCCACTTCGGTACGCTACTCGACTCTAGGGGCTCAATACGAGCCGATCGACTCGCAGTATCACTCGAAGAAGGCAGCTGAGTACGATGAGCTTGAAGAAGACGAAGATATCTTTGCAACGCGACCACGTCGAGGAAGTGTGCCTTTGAAACCCGATGACGTCGATGTGATGCCAATCAATCAAAACGGGCAGGCGACTGCCGCAGCTGCAGGTAACAGTATCCCCATGAGCAGCATCAACGCCAACTACTCGCAAGCACCAGCAACTCGACGCAGAGCTCCAGCAGGGGGCGAAGTCCCGTCGGACGCGACATCCTACGTGAGTCGACAGAGTGGAACGAGTGCGATCAATTCCGAGCGTCGCTATTCGTTGCTGGATTCCTGGAAACCGCCAAGTTCTGCCGCACCAAGTTCAGCACTGACGTCTCTCACGATCTCGCGTCGAGGCCGTCGAGCCGCCATGATCTACAGTCGGCACAAGTCCCAGAAGAAGAAGTGGTACGAATTGAGATAAGAGTTGGGTAACCTGGTTACGACCAACTAAAGAATTACTAAAAAGGCAAGTTGAAGTTGAGACCATCACTCTTGATTCCGCATAGGAGAACGCCATGATGCCGTACATGGTTCAAGCCCCGAGGGGGCAGGAAGAAGTCGCTGCTGCTCATTCAAATGAGGCGTCGGGGGATAGCAACATCCTTCGATACATCAACACGCTGACGAGTCATCAGACGAACGCAAAGCAACAGCGAATGGACAGATACCTACAGCAAGTCAAGCACCAGCCTACACAAGATGAGGTTGTGAAGCCTCCACGTTACTCGGTTGCTAAGGCTCCGCAGAAGGAGGTTTCTATGGCTACAGGGACGTCGCAGTCCGTAGCTCGCAAGAAGCAGAAGGAGTTGGTCAAACAAGGAAAATCTGTGGGCCGCAAGAGCTCGAGAGAGAAGCGTCAGTATGAAGGGGAACAAAACTACCAGCAACGAAAGAAACCCAAGCGAGCACCACGTGAACAGAAGAAGACCGCGGTGAAGGAGATGGATCGATTCCGGTTTAACGGAGCCAACGGAGCGTGGCCGCAGAACCGATCGCAAGGGATTGCAACGGAAGACAGTGAGGTTCCTCACCTTCGTACAGGTTTGCCTGCTGGAAACAAACGTGTACAGCTCGGAAAACTACGCCAGACTCAGCTCCAAGGTTGGCAGCGTCGGGAAGACACGTCACAGACGACGAAATCGAAGTACTGCCACCAAGTTGGTTTCGAGCCTGTGCAGGTTTTGTTCTTTGCAGGAGAGTCACAGCGATCTACGTCTGGAACTAATACGTGTCTGATGATGTCAGATGCCAACACAACTGTCACCAAAGGTGTTCACGGCGTCTACAGATGAAGACCCACATTGCAACTCTCTTCAAAGTGTCAACTTTTTGTCGGCCGAGGAAATGCTTCAAGACCGCAAAGACGCTGCACCTGGCGATGAAGTCTTCGTTCCTGCTTACGACCCTCTCAACTCCATCATGGAGTTCGTTTTCTTCTAATCTGATAACCGTAGCAACGCCTTCGCTTCACTCGCTCCGTTTGAACGTATCTTCAGCAAAGGTCACGTGACCAGTCAAGTTCGATCCTTGCGTCTACCGGTACATTTCTCCATCCGAGAATCTCGGACCGAGATGCGACTCCATCCTTGGTGGTTGCTTCTGCTGGCGTTGATAGCGCGGTGCTGTGTGTTTTCAGGTGGAGAAAAGTTGTTTGTCCAAGCGAACGATTTTGCTGCCTCGTACCTGTCGTCCGCATCGTTGTGCGGAGAGAACGTCGCCAAAGAGACTGGGACGCTCAATGGTCTCTACTACGTGTTCTATCAATCGTCCTCCACACGAAATGACATCCCTGTGATTTTGTGGCTCTCGGGTGGTCCTGGGTGCTCTGGACTGGTCGCTTTGCTGTTTGAGAATGGTCCTTGTTCTTTCGACGATGAAACAGAAACGATTTCGATCAACCCGTACTCTTGGACTGGACTCGCGCACGTTGTTTATCTCGACCAACCCAAAGGTACCGGATACAGCGACGGCATGCACGGAATCAAACAACCTTGGTCACTTGGTGGGGCAGCAGAAGATATGCGCGAGTTTCTCCGCCAATTTTATGAGCAGCACCAAGAGCTGATAGCCAACGACTTTTACATTTTCGGAGAGAGTTACGCGGGACATTTCGTTCCAGACTTGGCGGTGAAGTTGCTCGAGAAGAAAAGCTTGCTTCCAACACTGAAGGGAATTGCACTCGGCAACGGTGTCGTGTCGATAACTGCTTGGGCTGAATCCGCGATACCCTTTTTGAAATCCAATGAATACGGCTACAACTTCCTTGGCGCCAACGAGGAAACACTCCAGGACGCCGTTGATCACTTCAAGTTGTCGATAGCGAATTGCAGAAGCCAGTCAATGGAAAACACGGGAGAATTTTTGCGCCATTCTCTTCGAGACCGCGCTAGTCCTGATTGCGAGGAGGCACTCCAGAGACTCTCTAGCATCGGCGCTCATGTTTCTTCTTCAGTTTGGGAGCGAGGTAGAAACGTCTACGATATCCGTCGAGTGTGCCATCGCGAAGACCCTCTCCAGCTGTGCTACCGGTTCGGCAGCTTGCAAAACTTCGTCAACAGTCCAGAAGCAAGTGCTTACTTTGACGAGGCTCCTCACGAGTGGAAATTGTGTTCACGTGGAGCGGTTGAACAACTGGCAGTGATGGACCGACTCGAGGAGAGCGAATCGAATGTCGCGCGAGCACTGGAGAAGGGGTTCGAGTGCTGGTCTACGGCGGGGACGCCGACACTGTCGTCAACTGGATGACACAAGACTCGTGGACTCGCCAACTCGTCTGGAAAAGCCAAGCAGCTTTTTCCTCTGCTTCATTCGCTGAACAAAGCTTGAACGGACAACCCATTGGTCGCATCCGCACCTCGCACGGCCTCAGCTTCATGAAAGTCTACAACGCAGGCCACGTACGTTGTCCCCACGCTCATTCTTCTGCTAGGCCACCAACTAACCTGTTTCGATTATTGCTGCGTAGATGGTTCCTCACGACCAGCCCGGTGTTGCGTACGAATTCGTGCGTAGCTTCCTGTACGACACACCAGCCACTAGCATGTTCAGTTAGATTGTCACTCCCTCCAGTTCCGCTGCACCTTGACACAAAGCTAGAGACATGCACATTAGAATTACTACTTAAAACCTGACTTGCAGAGCTGCAGGCAACAGCTTAACTCCTCCGTCCTCTTGCTCCTCTACCCCCTGGACTGCTCCTGGTTGCACGAGAGACAGAAGACGCGGTCGAACTGCTCGTCGCAGTTGAGCGTCGAGCACAGCAAGCAGAAGACGTTGCAGCACGCGTCGCACTCGCGGCGGCAGCAGTCGCCCATGCTCCTCTCGCAATGCGAGCACCGGTGCATCTGCTTGGGCTGCAGCTGGCGCTTGGCGGGTCGTCCGGAGCTCTCGCACAGGGCGCAGCAGGCCAGCGGCGTCTCCGTGCGCGCGAACAGCTTGCCGATGGCGCTGTGTCTCTTGATGCGCGCGTTCGTGACGGCGGCGGACATCATGCGGCTCAGTGCGTCTACAGGAGAGAAAAGGCGACGTAAAAAGTGAGTTTAAGCGTTAAAACACGAGTTTCAGCGAGTAAAGCCACGCACCGACGGGCACAGAGCGATCTCGGCAGCGTTTGGCGGACGCGTGCGACGGCTTCCACGGGGAAATGGAGGCCCAGAGGGACGACGGAGGGGGCGTCATGCCCAGGGCGTCGCAGTCCTCCACGGAGCTCTCGTCACGGGCGCGCTTCATGGCTGACGGAGGGGGCGAAGAGTGATGGTCACCTTGGGTGGTGACTGTTGTTGCTGGCCGCGCGCCAATGCGGAAGTGAGGCGCTTTGTGGCGGGAACGATTCCCGCCTCTCCCCGAAAGTACCGTACATTTTGACTCGTAAGCGTTGAGTGGTGGCACCGTAACCACTGAATTAAGTACGTATTTTTTGGAGCCTGATAAAATATTATACTGCATCTACATCAACAGTAGGTAGCTTTCTGCTATGATAAGAGCTTCGACAAGGGATAATGGGAAGGTGAACGTGTACTTGAGAGAGGCAAACTGAGGTCTATTCAAATTCGTGCGATTTAATGCTTCCAGCTGCGAGGGGACACAAAAGCGAGGGAGGGTTAGTGACTGGTCAAGTACGTCAGCAGCAGCAACAACGTACATCTTGATGGTGCGGTCCTTGCTGCCGGACGCCACCATGTCGCCGTTGGGGCTCCAGTCCAGCGCGTACACCTCGTCAGCGTGGCCCGACAGCGTTGTCTTGGCGTTCTTCGGGGCGCTGAGCTCCCACACCTTCACGGTCGAGTCCTTGCTGGCCGTCACGATCAGGCGCGAGTCGCTGGACCAGCACACCTGGTACACTGCGCCCACGTGGCCCGTCAGCGTGGCAATGAACTTGCCCGTCTGGCCGTTCCAGATCTTCACCTTCTTGTCGAAACTTGCGCTCGCAAAGTACCGTCCATCGGGCGAGAAGCTCAAGTGGTTCACAGGCTGCTGGTGACCTGTGAGACGAGCAATCGGCTTCTTGTTCTCCGCGGGCTCCCAAAAGAACAGCGTGAAGTCGTCCGAGCCGGAGACCAGACGCTCCGGCTGGCCCTTTCGAGCCTCCTGATACCGCTTCAGCGCCGCCTCCTGCATCTCCTCACGTGACGCGAAGCTCTTGGTGTTGTGGCCGAACGGTCCCGAACGGCAGACGTAGTCCACATTCAGCGCCAGTGTGTTGATACGGTGTCCGTGTCCGACCAGTGTGCGCACGAGTTTGCCCACGTGCTCGCCCTCCATCGCCCACACCTTAATGGTACGGTCACGCGACGCGCTGTACATCAGGCCTTCACCTCCCCACTTGATACACTCGACCGAATCCGTGTGACCTGAAAGCGAGGCGATAGATCTCCCTGTGCGAGCGTTCCACACCTTGATAGACCCGTCCTTGGATGAGCTCGCAAATCGCTCACATGTGGCATTACGGTGCATGGGCTCCCACGTCAGCGAGTTCACCCACTGTTTGTGTCCCTTCATGGGCTGGCCGATCTGCTTGCCTGTAAGCGGGTCCCACAGGCGGATTTCACCGTTGCGATCCGCAGACGCAAAGCGTGCTCCATCAGGCGACCAGGCCGTACACAGCACGTGGTGCTTGTGTCCACGACCCGTGTGCTTGGGCATGCAAGTGTTCGTATCCCAGAAACGCACGGTAGCGTCGCCTCCTCCACTCGCCAGTCTCTTTCCATCGGGGCTGAAACTCACGTGCAAAATGGCCTCCGAGTGTCCCTGCAGAGTGTCACTGCAGCGAGTCACCGGGCGCACACGGAACGCAGCCAGCGGTTGGAACGTGATGGTCAGCGCAGTCTCTGTCGACAATTTCTATTCACCAATGCAACGAAGCACAAGTCAGCAGCCATTTCTCAATCAAACACACATTTTCACCACCTACCAGCTCCTCCACCGTGGCCTTGAGCGACGTCGTCACCTCCGTCACGCCAATGAACAGCGAGTACGGCACGCGGTTCTTGCCGTTCTGCAGCAGTTCGTTCACCAGCTCCTCCATCTGACGCACGTTGGAGCCCATGGGGATCTCCAGTTGCGGACCCACATTGGTGCCCTACACACGCACAAAAATGCCACAAATTAGCGCCTTCACCCACTTCTACAGCTCTAAAATGTGTCATTTGAGGCACGCACGTCTTCGCTCTGGAACTGGGCGATGGCCGACGTGCCGCTCTCGTCCTCGTCGTCGTCGTCACTAGCGCTTGGCTCTTCCTGCTTCATGGCGACGTCCGCGTGGGCGCTGGAAGCGATGGGCTCGTGCTCCAGCTTCATCTTCTTGGCGACGTGCGTGGCCATGACTGCGAATGGCTTTGTTCGGACCAATCGTTTTTACCCGTGACAGTCACGGCCAATCGTTTTTACTTAAGTACCTAAAAAGGATTAATCGTTTTTACAGTACTATGAACAGCGTCAATCTGTTGGCAACGCCCGACAGTCTCAAGGCGCAGCTGCACAAACCTTCAGCTCCAGTAGAAGGAGAGAGCAAGACGCCACGTGCAGTTCTGGAGCAACTGAACTTTAACACGACAACGCTGGAAGTCGTGGAGTACACAAGAGAGCGTGAAGAAGCATTTCTGCATTATGATGTTGCGTTAGACCTTGGCTGCCGCCTGCAGCTACCCTGCCTTGTAGATCATCACGGCCTTTTCGTTGTAGTAGAAGAAGACAAAGTTTCTCGTGACGTGTGTGACGAACGACCCGAAGTTCCTTCCGATGCACACGACCCAGTGCGGATCCCACGCTTCATCCAAGTGCGCCTTGATTTCCTCGCATACCTATCAGTTCATACAGAAGAATGATGCACCAACAAGCACAACCATTAAGTAGCGTATCAATGCATAGTTACATGCACAAAGTATTGCTGCTCACCGCCAGACCGTTCTTCTCCCATTCCTCCGTGTCGTACTTGGTCAGTCGCGACGTGACGTGCTTGATGGCGTCTTCGAGTACGTCGTCCTCCATATCGCAGGGCATCTTGACCTTGGCCCCCCACATGTGCTGCCAACTCGGTGCCTCCCCCATTCTTGTGATCGGTGCTCGTGTAGCAATGGACACTTGCAGATATGGCGTCGTTTCGGTCGAGTTTCTATCGTTTCTATTGTTTTAGAAATGGCTACCTTTGAGCACGAAACGACGTAGAGCATTCCAAGTACGTCACCATGGTGAGGCGGTTAATGAGTCGGCGTGGAGGGAGCGCCAGTCAGCCGCAAGTGACGCCCTACCAGCAGCTCGAGGTAACGTTGTGTGGTAAAGTGTACTCTGCATTGAAATGGGGTGACAATCTGACCTCTTGGTTGTGTGACTGTCTGACTCGGTAGCTGGACGATGGATGGCGGGAGTGGGAAAACACCAAGCAGGAACTCGTTCTGGTGAAAAGGCAACTCGCAGAAAAGGTTTTGGGTGTTTTGTATTGTGGATGACGCCTAGACTGAGCTAACGTGAGAGTATTTGGTTACGCTAGGACGCATTGATTGTTCAATTGAAGACGGGGACTCGGAGACTGCAAGAGACTCTGCGAAAGAAGGACAAAGATGTAAGGCACTCACTTGTCTTGGATGCACTGATCTTGGCGTATATCTGATTCTATGACGCTACTGCGACGCGATATGCGAGTAGCTGCATGCCGCTTTTGCGATCCTGAGGTCACCACAAGAAGCAAAAACGACTAAAACCCGCAAGCAGGAGTTTATTGACCGTCTTGTATCTGAATGCATGCAACGGGTATGTTTGCGTGGTGCCTACAATTGGTTGTGGCTATTAGTTGTTGGTGACACTCTGTGGGTACTGTCGTATCGTTGGTTAGATAGGCTGTGACCGCTGAAACGCTGGCTGAAGAGCGGAAACGGGAACTTGACCGGTTAAAGTACAGCAGGTACGAGAGTAAGGTACTGCTGTAACTTATGGAGCTTAATCACGTGCATGATAGCAAATTTCTTCGCTTTCAGGAACTGGAGGTCGAGATTGAGGAATGTCATACGGAAATTAAGCGTCTTCGAGCCAAGATTGCGACGACCGCACCTTCGCCGGTTGTTGCAGTGAAACTGAGAGTTTCGTCAGTGCCCTTGCTCCCTGCCAATGGTGGTGGAGGTCTGCCGAAGAAAATCACACTCGAGCCGTTGAGTTTGCCAGAAGATGATGAACCAGAAAACCAGCCCAGTGCGAGTGCGCCCACCAACGTGACTGGGGCCAGAATGTATGCTGCTCATAGTTCATCAGCACAAGTTCGGGTTGTGCCACTCGCTAAATTCGATCACCGAGAGGGATTCGTCTCTAAGACTCGTCGGCGAGCACTCGAAGCCGAGTACTACAAGCAAGTTCGCCTAGCTCAACTGGAAGTCGAGTGCGAATTAGAGGAAAATCTTCACATTCGAGCAGCTCGGGAAGCAAGAAAACTTCAATCTTTAGAATTACAAGTCAGACAAACAGAATTGGTGCTCGATACAGCTCGGTCTCAACCAGCAGATCTCGAAGTGCAAGGTGGCGAATGTACAAACAAGGTTCAATCGAGTGATGACCTCAAAGAGACCACACGAAGTGCAGGTAAACCCGAGCAGGCTCAAATACCTGCAGATAATCAAGAAGCTGAGATCAATAAGCAGGTGGTTGCTAGCGAACCACAATGTACCGAGGATGCAACGACAGATATTGTTGCCACCTCACCTCAAGACCCTACGTTAGATGGAAAACACCAGAATGGACTTGAAGGTGACGTGAAGACGGAAGGTATCCGCGAGAGTGTTGACGATGACTACACTGATGACGATCCAAAACACCAGAAGCAGAAGACATATGAAGATGACGATTTTGATACCAGTAATGATGATATCGACGTGAAGCACACTGTTTGGAATGTGGATCCAAACCCGCAGAGCAGCTCTCAGCTTGACGATCATCCTGTAAATCTCGATCAATCAGCCGACATCAATAGCAACAACAACATGCCCGACCGCACTGTGTGGAACGTCGATCCGGTACCATTAGCTTCCGATCAGTCCCCGATGATCAGTGAAGAAGAAAACATCGGAAATGTGGTTTGGAATTTGGACCCTTGTCCGCAGGAATCCGCTACGCTCAGTGGTAATTCGGTGATCGATACAAACAATGATGTAGAAGAAAATATCCCTCTCGCTCCAGTACTGCAGGAACAGTCAACGCAGGGGGAGAATGGTACAACGAATCAAGTCTGGAATTTGGATCCAACCCCGTCCGAATCTGTAAATGAAAAGCTCGACAATGCTTCCGACGGTGAAGCTAGTAGTCCTGGAGGTGATGTTGAAGATAAAATCGTGTGGAACGTGGATCCTGCTCCGTCGCCGGGATCTGTTCCTCATACAAACATTGCTGCTGACGGAAAGCCTTCCAATGAAGACGCGCAATCCTCTGCGTGGAACTTAGACCCCGAGCCTGTATCCGACAATATTTCGTTGTCCCCCACAGATAACGTCAACGAGGCTGAATTTGTTGCTGAGGTTGCAACTGAAGGGACCGAGGACGGTAGCAATACCACAGCCAACACTGAAACCCCGCCGGAATCCAGGGGAACTACCAACAATGAAGGAGGTGATGGCGCCTGGAATCTGGATCCGGAACCATCATCACCTTCTTCGCCAACCTTTTTAAAAGATGAACACATTGACCCCTCCGAGCAGCTTGTTCCTGATACTACTGCTCTCGATGAGAATGAAACTCCAAGCAAGACTTGGAATTTAAATCCAAACGTGTCAGACAAGGATGCAATTGAAAATGTAAACGATGTCGGCAGGAGCTCTCCTGCTAGCAGTGGTGACAATGAGAGGTCAGTCTGGAATCTGGACCCTCACGCTGGAGATGCTAACGAACCCACGCCCAACAGCGACAATAAAATGGTTGACCCAGTTTTTAAAGAAGATGCCGAGGGCACTTCTCCTGACAGTGGCAAGCCACAAGTAGACTCAAGTATTGATGAAAACGTACCAACATTTAGTCGCAGCGAGACCCCAACGCTGGATGCTTCCCCGTTCATTCCAACAGAAGCTGTGACCACGACAACTGACCCGCAGGATACCGATGAACAGGAAAATGCTGCGTCCGATTACGACGGCGTTGATTATGAAGAAGATATGATCGACGAACCTGAACCAACAGAGCGTACTAGCGAGAACGCAAGTAACCAAAATTCTGCTCGAGAGTCTCAACCGGATAGCCCCATGAACGACGATACTCCAGAATACACGCCACCGTCTTCAGCTCGAGACGAGTCGGGAGACGACAACTCCGACGATACCACTTGGTGATGACGTGCCAGCTTGGAAATTCATTCGTGCAACCGTCGATGCGGTAGCACAATGACCCTCAGCCGTGACACGCAATTTCACTGCAAGGCTGAACCACTTAGACAGCCCTTTCAACTTGATGAAGGCGAATAATGAGTGCATCCCCAAAACTGTCCGGTGAAATTGACTTACCCGAGTGTTTGCCAAGCAACTTGTAAACCGTGGTGGAATATGACGAGAAGAAGTACGTTGTTATGATGGTGCAATTGGGAGCTAATGCGATCCCAACTTTTTCACAAGACAGCTAGTTGACCAAAAGTCAGCATTTGAGTTTCCAGTTCACCTACTCGCACCATGTTAGTCAATCTTCAAAAGTTGGCAAGCGTGATACTGACCAGGTTAACCCAACAATTGAAGCAGCGCGACTGAAGCTATAGAAACCCAATCAATTAATGAGCGATACCTCTTCATGTTTCCATGCGAATGTCCGCTTCGACGTCGCTCATGGCTACAGTATGCATTCTCCCAAGATGGCTACAATATCGATTCTCACAGGTCATTATCCCTTCTTCCTATTGCATACTGGAGGATGATCGCGTGCGTCGCCGTCATCGGCGCGGCGGTGCGTCTCCCGTAGCTCCATACAACCCCAATCCTCTCACCTAACACCTCTTCTCCCCTCCTACAGAACAGTCCGCTGTACATCCGCACGTTTGGCGAAGAAGGCGAAGACTTGGGCTTCCACTACATCGCGCACGTGTCGCTGGACGTCATCGAGGAGAAACTACGAGGCACCGGCGTCACCACGTCCAAGGACGACATGTTTCTGGGCTTCCTGGGGCCCATTGAGGACTACCGAGTGTATGGTTACGTCACCAACACGTCCGTCAAGTTCGTCGTGGTGCTGCAGGATGCTCCTGTGCGCGAGTCGGAGCTGAGACCAGTGAGTTATCGACATCTTTGGCTCGGAGAGTGTGGGTGGGGAGGTGTCTGATACTGTTTCTGATGCTGTGTCTGATACCAGTTCTTCGCGGAGGTGCATCGACTGTACGTGAACGCCATGTCGAACCCGTTCGCGCCGCTGGGAGAGCGTCTCACGTCGCAGACTTTCGACAAGCGCGTGTCCAACCTCGTGGTACAGCACAACACAGGCAGCTAAAAGGGGAATTACGCGCTCTTTGCTCGGTGCATTTTATCTGCTGGCAGCCCCTGACTTTCTCTACATCCCCAACGCTTCGACGGACAGGTCGCCCACGCCGCTCTCGTCCTCCGCCTGCTCCTCGTCTTCTGATTCCGACTCCTCGTCTTGATCCTCTTCGTCGATTTCAGGCATGGGGAAGCGCAGGATTGCAGCGATACCGCTGACTTGGCCGAGTTTCTCGCCCGACACGTGCAAGCTGCTGAACAGCCGAACCGTGCCGCCGTTGTCGCGCACGCTTTCCACGAGGTCGACGTACTTGCGTCGAGTGGCGATATCCTGCGACCGGAAGAGAGCGTCTGTGATCATGAGCGTCTCGATTGCCATGTTGGCGTTGGCGCGGACGACGTGCTTGTAACCGTAATATGCGCGATCCTGGTCGATATGCAGCATGTTGAAGAATCGCTCCAGACACTTGACGTCCTCCACAGCCTTCGTATCTGCCACTTGCGACTGAATTGCCTGGGTCGTTGAGCACCTCATCCAGTGCATGTTTGTGGCCAGATGACGAGTGGCACAGCACAAACTTGGGCTTGTTCTCCAGAATGAGTTTGTCGTCCTGGCGGACAGCCTGCTCAATCATGAACTTATAAAAGTCGTCCTTGACGAAACCAGGACTGGCGAGCAGCACACACTTGACAAGCTTGAAATCGATGTGCTGTCGAATAGAGCGCACGATATTTTCGTAAAACTTTTCCGTGCCCTTGGCGTGCGCCGAACTCCCCGGGCGCTTCTTGGGCACGCTCGTCTCGATCTTTGCCCGGATGACAGTCATATCCCCCTTGATCAGACACAAGTGCGCCAGGCCGACCTGCATGACCACAGCCGCCAGTTCCGCTTGCTTGGTGATATCGCAGGCTATCTCGATGCGCTCCAGCGACATGACGTCCCAGCAGTTCTTGGTCAGCGTGAAGTCTCGGTTCATCTCCAGATCCAGGGTGTGGTACGCCCCCAACTACACACAGAAACACTGTAAGCTGATTGTGTTACCACGTTGTCATCACTGCAGACCACGCACCCGAACGTATTGACTCTCCATGACGTTCTTGCCCTTGATACGCAGCACACACAGCGCTGGGTCGAAGTTTACCTGCTCCACCTGCACAGTATCCACTTTTCAGCTCTTCTCCACGACCTTTTCAAGCGCAACCAGAGACGAACCTCAATCTGCAGCGTCATGCGCACACGTTGGCTGCTGGTAGACCCCGTCACGCCCTCCTTCACCACCTACAGAGACCATATCAACATATTATTCACTTAAGTACGATAATCAATTATACTCTTCTACCGTTAACAGCTTCGTACCTTGCGGATCGTCGTCGTCTTGACCGAGTCCGTCACGTGGATGAGGTTGTAGATGTGCCACATGTCCTCCGGCTCCTCGGCTCGCAGCACCACAGACCCGGCGCCATCCTTCTCACTGATCTGCTTCTTGAGTAGCTTCATCTTGGCCTCTCCTTACCAAAATGGACAATAGGCACTCAAGTGAAGGAGAATAGTGACATTAAACTTTTGTCAGAAAACGACGTGATTTGACTTCAACTTGTCGCAAAACACGGTGGTAACCGTGACATGGCTACACTTCCTTGATCGGGTGCGGTGGTGGCGCCTGTCCGGCGCGAGAGCGATCGATGGCGTCCGAGACGTCCACACCACGAGACTCGCACACTCCGAGACCGATAGCGGACCAATCCAAGTCGCTACGACCTTTGGCGCGCTCGCTCAGGAAGCGGTCGATGAGTGTGGACAGGAACGGCATCGGCACTTGCGACTCCATGGCCAACTGGTGCGCCAAACGCTGGTCCTTGTAGCCCAACTCTAGCGCAAAGCCGCCCGGACGATGGTCGCGCTCGGAAACGCGCTGTCCGTAGCCTTTGTGGATCACCGAATTCATAAACGTGCTGCTGTAGAACTCCATCGCCAGCACGCGGTCCACGCCGTTGGCTTCCAGTAGCGACAGCGCCTCAGCCATCGACTCAATGGCAGTCGCAATGAGGAAGTTCCCGCACAGCTTCACCGCGTTCGCTGCGCCGGGGTCTTTCGTGCTGAATGGAGCCACACGTCCGTTCGTGCACTTGTGCAGCCACGGCGAGGCCTCCTCCACAGCGGAGACGTCGGAGCTCGACACGACAAAGTTCGCTTGCATCGCCTCCATCCCGTCCGGTCGAGCAAAAATGGGAGCAGCCACGTACTTCGTCTTCGCTTGGCGGTGCTTAGCGTCAAGAGACCGAGACGTGCTCGGGTGGATCGTGGAACAGCCAACGTGCAGTGCTCCAGGTGCCATGTTGGCTAGCAGTCCTGAGCCAGGCTTGGTGTCATCTCCCAGCACCACACTCGAGAGGATCTCGTCATTGGGCAGCACCGAAAAGATCGTGTTCGTCTGTGCAGCCACTTGCTCAACAGACTCGGCGGGTTTTGCTCCGAGCAGCGCGAGTCGATCGACGTTCGATCGGTTGGCGTCGAAGCACAGGACGTCGACTCCAGCCTTCAGCAGGTTGTGCGCCATTGGGAAGCCCATGTTACCGAGACCAATGAAGCCGACGGCTGACGTCGCATCACTGGAAGCTGCAGAAATTAAACAAGAGATTCAGAGGTTTGATGGGTCTAGAGCAGAAGTGGACACGAACCGGAGAGAGACCGACGTCCAAAGGGACCGCAATGACGGGAACAGAGTTGACGCAGCATTCTTCCAAGTCGAGCAATGGAGAACTGGTCTAGTGCTACGAAGGACTTTACTGGTTCGGATACCTAACGGTCCCATGAGCTCACTTCAAGCTCATCATCGTCACTCTTCTGAGCGTACCTGTCACTCATCTAGGAGGGGTGACCCGTCTCATGGGGCAGGGCGACATCTAACTCACTTGGCCCCAGCATTCGCCTTTAGGAAGCGTACCGCTCGCACCGGTTTTACTGGTAACCTGCTTGCGCTCTGCGTACCGGTACCGTTCGTGCGTCATGGTGAAGCGCTCGGACCTGCCTGTTGCGTCCACTGCGAGCGGCCCCGCGAGCGTCTCGGCCGTGTGGTCGTACTTTGACAAGGACGAGAGCGGCAACTCGGTGTGCAAGTTCTGCGCGCGCGTGATCAAGGGCCACCACTCGTCCAATCTGCTCTCGCACTTACGTACCGCTGGACGTACCGACGCCACGCACCAACAGGCCAACAATGTGTGCGAGGAGCACCGAGAGAGCAAACGCCACCTCAAGCGCCAGAAACTGGGACTTCAAGTGGGTGCAGCCGGTCAATCGCCCGTGGAACTGGTGGCTGCAGCCATGTACCCGTCGTCCGGAGCTTCCCAAGCGTTGGCGGCGGCTGTGGCGGCGGCTGGAGGCTCGCCCAGCATCTTCTCTGCTGCTCTGAAGAGAGAGTCCAATGCGGCACTGTACACGTGTCCGTCGCCAGCTCTGACCAAGGAGCGAGAGGTGCTGGGCGCTGCTTACGGAGTGCAGAGTGTTCACGTGACTGCAGAGCAGTTTGCACAGGACTTGGCGCTGATGGCGCTGGTGGACAATTTGCCACTGAATTTCACCACCAAGCCAGGGATGCACTACGTCATGAACCAGTTGCTGGGAGACAAGAAGCTCCCTCTGCCCAGTGAAAAGGCCGTGGGGAAAGCCGTCTTGTTGCTGCAGGAGAGCGTGTTCGTGACCACCAAGATGGTGCTGGCCAGGGCCAAGAGCGTCGCCGTGTCGCTCGAGGTGTGGCAGCATCCGGCACACATGGAACCCAAGCCCACGCAGTATTTGGCCGTGAAGATCCACTTCAGTGTCAACTTTCGGCTGTTTGAGATCGCTGTCGGAGTCGCCCCGCTGGATGAATCGCCTAACGTGGACACGATCAAAACCATTCTGGACTCGTACCTCGAACGCCTTGGCATCAAGGACAAAGTGATTGCTTGTATCAAGGATGAACTGCCTGCGAAGATTGAGCTGACAACGTCCGACCTCCCGTCACTCTTTGTGCCGATTAACTTCGATGGTCGACTTGTTTCGCCCGATGCTGCACAAAGCACGTTACTGCTGACGTCTGCGGTGCAGCGTCTCCGTGTCTGCTTGGCCCAGGATATTTTCGCGAAGGCCTTTCCTGACGTGGTCAATCAGGTGGAGGATTTCGTCACTCGGTTAGCAGAAGATGAAGGAGCGATGCTGTCCCTCCGCCGCAAGTGTCCACTTTTTAATATCGAGCTTGCCGTGGACGGCCACGGGTTGATGTCTTATTACGAGTTCCTGCGCGACTTCCTAGACCACCTGCTCACGCTGGAGCAAATTGCGAGCGCGCATCTCGTGGAGTACCTACCTGGGCTGACTGTTTCGTTCATTGAGCTGCTAGTGAAAAAATTGCGGCCATTTGCTCGATACTCTGAGGCGTTGGAAGGAGAAAAGAACAAGAAAACTGGTAGTGACAAAGAGGTGAACAAGAACGGCATTTCCAGCATCTCAACGATTGCTGCAGCCCTGGTGTCGTACGCCAACAAGCAAGCACAATCGGCTGCCGAAAGCGTGCCAGCTCACCTGGAACCAATCACTTGGAAACGCTTCTTCGAGATGCTTGCGCGGAAACTTCGACAGCAGTTTGCAGCGCTCCCGCCAGTCTGTTACGCGGCGACGCTCTTCGACCCGCGGTACAAAAATCGTGAATATTGCTATTTGTCCCCCAAGACTGAGTGTGACGTCGGGAACGATTTTCTCCGTAGGATGTTTACACCGTCGGGGCTGACTGAGTCTGGCGCTGACTCGGTAGCTAGAATGGCGGCATCTTCCTACGCAGACTTGGCGAAAGACCCCAGCAGTCCAACAGGCAACGACGTGTCACTCGATGATGAAGAAGAGGATCTGCTATC
The DNA here is from genome assembly GCA_032158285.1 of Phytophthora sansomeana. Classification (NCBI taxonomy): domain Eukaryota; phylum Oomycota; class Peronosporomycetes; order Peronosporales; family Peronosporaceae; genus Phytophthora; species Phytophthora sansomeana. Next base: position 105,777 of record JAPDHH010000252.1, read on the forward strand.
GCATCTGCCATCCGAGTCTTCGAAATCGTCTCTGCAGGGTGACAATGATACGGTGGCTACGTGGGAGAAAGAGTTGAGTGCTTTCCTGAGCCTCCCTGCTACAGAGCGCAACGTGGACCCGTTGGTGTGGTGGAAAACGAATCAGCTGCGCTTCCCACTGATCGCACCTTACGCCGAAATGTTGCTGTCGCTGCCGGCAGCGTCCTCGAGTGGCAAGACTGTCCGGAAAAACGTCTACGATGTGCTTCTGCGCACAGAAGGCAACGCGCGCGAGGCCGCGCTGGCAGATAATCCGGCTATGGTGGAGTCTTTCTTGTGCTTTCAGAAGAACAAGGAGTACGCCCTGGAGTGGTTCCGGTCGGGCTCCAATGGCATGGTGGACGCTGTCGGTCTGAGTGACCTGGAAAACACCGCGGCGAGTTTCAAGCATATCGAGAACGTATGAAGAATGCGGCCGTCTTTCCAGCTGATGGAGTGAGTACCGTCTTGAGATGTATCAATGGCACGTGATGAAATACACGGAACACTCATTTTGCCATGCAACGTGTTGACCTGCTCGAAATGGCTACACCAAGTTGAAGTTGTCAGTGTCTTCCATCCAATCACAGGTCAGCGTAAAAGGCAACAAGTGACGACAAGTGCAAGTGTACTGACAAGATCACCCGACAGTGTTAGAACAAGAAACCGGTAGCAATGCTGCCTACTGTTGAGAGCGCCCTTCTCGCCGCGGAACCAGGCCTGGATCTCTTCCGACGTCTTGCCCATGGTCTCCGGCATGCAGAAGATGAAGAAGCCCACATACAGCAGCGTCACAGCCATGAACGGCACGAACGAGTAATCCTCGAGACCGTCGTTCATGTACGGGAACACGACGCCCACGAACAAGTTGCAGATCCAGTTGATGGCGATGCAGATGGACACACCCGTGGGTCGCTGCGACGGCGGAAACAGGTCGGACGTGACTCCCCAAATCAACGGACCACAACCCAGCGCGAACGAGAGCGTGAACGTGGCCGTGAACACCACCGAGAGCGTCGGTGCGTCGCAAATGTACGCGATTGTCAAAGCCGTCGCACTCAAGTACATGCCCGTAGCACTGCCGGTCATCATCTTCCGGTTGCCAAAGCGCTGTGTGAGCGGGATCAATGCAAAACTTGGCAACAGCATGAGCAAGTTGTCAATCACCGATCCGATGCGGCCGTCTGAGATGCCACCGCGAGCGAAGATCGTTGCCGAGTAAAAGAAGATGGCGTCGATGCCCGTGATCTGCTGCGCGCATGCCACACCGATGGCGATGACCAGCGGTTTGCGGTACTTGCGAGACGTGATCAATCCCCACACATTCAGCGTCTCCTCTTGGTCCTCTGGCTCTGTCGACGTACTGTCCGTTGAGTTAATCGCAGGCTTTTCAAGCCACTGAAGGGCGTGTTGCACTCCGTCGGGGCCGTACAAGCGCGAAATCACGTTCATTGCATCTGCTCGTCGGTCTTGGGCCAACAGCCAGACCGGACTCTCCAGCATTGTCCCCGGTGCGAGGATCAGGAAGAGGATTGCGTTGAGCACAGGGAGTCCCGCGATGACTCGCCACCCAGCGACTGTATCGGCGAAGAAGAAGAAGACGACGACCATGAGCAGTCCGAACGTGAAGGAGATTTGGAGACCCAGGTGCAACACGGACTGGAGATGGGGAGGCGAGATCTCCGAGATGTAGCTGCCGACGAGGCCGGTTGCAACACCCGACGCGAGACCAGAGACGAATCGGCCAACGATGAACTGGGCGATGTCGAAGGACGTGGTTTGAATGACGGCGCCAATGATCATGACGACGGCGTTGATCGTGAAGACTTTCTTACGGCCCAGGCGTTGAGCGAGAGGACCACAGTACAGACTGCCAAACATTCCTCCTACGACCCAAGCGTTGACGCTGAGGGTCCACGAGGCTTTCTGGTGTCCAGGAAACATGATGCAAGTGCCATCCACCACAGGTCGAGCATTGCATTCCTCTTCATTGTTGAAGGTGTTCAAGTTCAATTGGGACGTGGACCAACCGTACTGGAATGGCTGCAGCAGCGGCACCAGGAACGTGAGCCAGAAACCAGACGTCAGCTTCACGGCATGGGACGCCCTCATCTTGGCATCATCCTGTGGGGCCTTCGGCGTCTTGACGTCAACGTAGATGGCGTCGGCCGACTTGGAGTCGTCTACGATTGCCATTGGAGCTGGAAACGAAGACGCTGGTGTTGCAGTTGCTGGGGCTGAAGCGAATTGAAGAATGAAACTCTTGCAGCGGTTGGCGAAGGAACTTCTGCTTGGGTTTGCTTCAATGGGCGGTACATGCAGATCGCTTGCATGTGGAGTTGTGCCGGTACCGCGCTGCATTCGCTTGGAACCACCATCGGCACGATCTCCGTTTCTATGATCTCTGATGCTGCATCTATCGCAAATCGGCAGCAAGGGCGTCGGCGCTGCTTCGTTTTGCGAAACCTGGCGTCCGGCACAATCACCCACCGCTCGACCGTTGTCGCTCGGGAAGCAAAGGGTTTTTGCATGCTATCGATTTATCCATCACGTTGCTAGTCAAGGAGCTATGCGGCTGAGATTTCGTCCAAGCGCGTGAAGTGGCGACCACAGGTCTTCAGTGTCCGATCGCGACGCAAAACAATCCGTGCCATTGACACCCCATCACGACGACATTCCAAGCAGTCTCTTCCCATTGTGCAGAGCACTCGAACGTTGTTCAGCTGGTGAATATCGAGCCAAAGCCATCGACAAAAGTGTTGCTTAAGCTCGCGATGCAGACGTCTTCGGTTCGCGTGCCTATCCGGATTCTTTTTACTCTCGACGGGTGAGTGGTTGCACCTACATGTACTGTACGTGACGTCTCCAGCGCTGTAGCTAGCAATCAAGTCCACGCGGACAGAAATAATATGACCACGTCTCACCTAAAACCGATCTTTATGATCGTGATCTCCGTTCATCGCTGGCGTGGGATCTTCCGAGGGTGGGCGGAGCCGTGCTCGCAGGAGACCAGACCAGCCATTGTGGTGTCCGAAAGATTCGACTGCAAAATCGACGGCGTAGCGTCCTCGCCTCAACAGTGCAGTATCGTCACTCGAGCGCAGAACGTCGGACCCGTCGATTGGCATGACGTGCACTTCAACGCAACGCTGCAACGTCTGCTTGGACTCGACCGAAGATGATAATATCGGTAGCAACCTGCATCATAAACTCGAGCTAGGCGGTATCACCTCATGGCTTCATTGAAGTGCTTTCGCCAATCGTGCCAGGATTTCGTCATTGGCGATCAAAGACAACTGCCCTTTTAAGGCGAGTTTTTGAAGCTACGCCGTCGATGCAGCAGTCGAATCTTTTGGACACCACAATGGCTCGTTTGATGCAGTTACGGAGTGACCTGTTGAAGGTCAAGGTCGCCCTCAGCCCATCGTTTGAACGCTATGAGGAAAGTACGCCAACCTTGTCGGCAGACTTGATAGAAACGCAGTCGGGGCGGCAAGATGCATAGGGGGGTGAAGCGATCGACTTGATACTGTATGCAGAAGGCACGACGAATGTCGTGTCTGCACTGCAGATTTGGTCAACGGAAGATGAGTGCATTTCTCGTTCTGTGGACACTTTGCTGCTGCTGTTTGTGCCGAGTGCTTGATTGTTTCCCCTTTGCGACCACTGACTTGAATCCAACGGGACAGCAACATAGTTCGCGTTATTGTATGAAGCACGGTCCACAGCAGTCGGCTTCGTTGGCAGTCGAGAATGGAATGCTGCGCCGACACAATTGAGGTCCAAATACGTGTATGATTTTGCGAAGAACAGAGGTGTTATCGAAGAGGGGGTCAGCATGCCACGTCAAGACTGCGGCGTTGCGTTGTGGTCATGTTGCTTGACTGCGTAGGTACTCGTCATGACGCCAGTCCGCGTTGTTAATCGAATCCTAAGGAGGAGTTTACCACAAAAAAACAATTACCCCAACGTCTTAAACGCAAACAAATGTATTTCTGAAAAAAACAGTGTTTCTCTTCATGCAGATTCTCGACGCCAGGTACCATACCTAACGAGCAGCTTTACACCAGCATGGGGTACAGATACTTGTCGTAGATGGGCCAGAACTTGCAGCCGCCCTCGTCGCCACGCCAGCAAGAGTGCGAAACATCCTCCACCGTGTGCAGGAACAAACCTCCGCGCTCGTTCAGCGTGCGCAGACTAAACGTGTCCGACGTGTACTCCAGCGTGTCAGGCATGTCAACGATCGTCAGGTTCATGTACTGCGACTCAATCTCGTCGATCGTGTCCACCTCCGAGTAGCGACCAAAGATGCAGCTTTGCCACGGCATGATGACGTTGTCTGCAGGGGAAGCGAAGAAGTGCGCCTCCTGCAGCTTGAGGAAGTTGGCTTTGCGGCGGTGCTGGTCGTAGATGCACTGGTCATCACCGGGCAGGCACGGGTTGACGTTGTTGTAGACGGGCAGGAACTTGTTGGTGGTGGACCAACTGCCGAACTGCGGCCAGCGCTGGTTGTTGAACTGCGCGTACTGGTATTGCGTGGCCGGATTCTCGATCGAGAAGAGCGTGAAGTCCTTCTGTAGCTTGCCATAGTATTCCTCCGGCGTGTACGTCGAGTAGTTGAAGACGGTCTCTGGAACGATCCTGGTCAGGAAGGCTGCACCGTTGGCGATGGACATGTTAACCTTGTTGTGGCCGATGAACTGTCCATTTTGGAGACCAGCCATGCTGATGTAGCGCACGACCTTGTGGTCATCCATTTCCTCGATCGTGGCTCGAGAGATCGGGCCGCCTTGAGAATGGCCGATGAAGATGTAGCCATCGTCGAACACGGAGTTGTTGGCGACGTGCTCGCGCACAGCCTTGATAGCCTCGGGCACCTGCGTGAGCAGCGACTCGATGGAGCACGTGCCATCGCAGAAGGAGAGCGAGACGACGGTGCGGCCCTCGGCGGTGAGGTTCGCGACAAAGTTGTTGCCGGCCGTGTAGTTGGACATGACTCCATGGAAGAAGAAGACTGGCAGCTTGGAGACGTCGGTGGTGGCGCTGACCATTGCAACAGCACCAGAGAGGAGCGTGGAGAGGAACGCGAAGCGCGCCATGTTGACGAATGCGGTGGAGACTCGAGGAGTCGTCGGCAAATCCGGAAATGGCTACTGTAGAGCTCGCTCTTCGAGTGTGATCCGAGCACCTTGTGTGCGCGCTGCCCTGGAGTCTTCACGGGAAGCTTATCAGTGAAAGTTGGAGATGGCATTGCACGCGCTGCAAAGCCAGCGAACCATGGAGACAGAGTTGTGCGTGGACTTCGGAGTGCAAATCGCGCTTGGCAAAAAGTTGTCCTGGTCCAGCTCCTTGGCATTGGCGTTGATCAGTGTTTACGACAAGTCCATTTGCAACCTTACCACAAAGGACCTAGCAGTACTGTACAATACAATACAACCTTGGATCACGCGTTATTTCGTCCACCTGACTCACAACAGACGTTGTTAGGCAAGGACTTCTGTCATGATGGGAGGTGCTGTTGTGTCCAAAACATCGAAATAGTTACTCCCATACTCACAACTGTTGACTTTCCGACTGCCGACTGTGCATGTGGGTAGTGTTGTATTGAATTGAATTGAACTAGATGCCATGCCCACGTAGCTAGCAAACACGTTGTTCACAGAGAGTTAATCGATTTTTTCCTCCTCGTCTACCAGACTGTGGTGATCAGCGCTTTGGTAGAAATGGCAGCAAGCGAGCATTACCACAAGTGGGGAGATAGTACAGTCGACTGTTGCGCATGGTAGAGCAAGGTGTGCTAAAATCTATCGTACACGTATTGTACGAGTGTACCATAGGCACAAATTCAATATTGGTTGCTGCGAAGACGAGAAGGACATTTTATGAAGATCACTCAGCAAACAAAGCGAAAGAAGGATTTGTGATAAATAGTGAGAGAACTCTAAGTGTGCACTGCAGCCGCTGAAAGTCTAACTTCGATGCAGTCAAAGAAGGATTTCGCGTTTCGTATTCGACAGTGTCGAGTCGACACTACAAAGTGGTATTGAATGCACGTATCCAGCCAGAAATGTCCATTTGCCTGGTCTGCTTTCATTACGCCAATGGATAGATTCCGTCTAAAATGACCACGCTTCCGTTGAAGATCCGAGTGATCCGACATCGTCTGTACGCAGCTTGCTGGCATTACATGTGCAAATGAAGTGGGTAGATAGTCGTTAGGGAAAGAACTAAGTGACACCAATGTACCTCACTGGAAAACGAAAACGAAATGAAGTGGGTAGGGTGAGCCCGCGCGCGAGTCCCGGTTGCTGGGCCGGCATGCATGCATGCAACTACGTCAACTTGCAGAGGAAGATGCACCCCTCCCTTTCGACAGAGCAAAGGGTCCAATACATGTAGAGACCACCGCCAGCAACCCTGGGCTACAGGCATGGCGCGAGCAAACTCAAGATGAGTGCCGAGCAGCAGGTTTGATAGGATTATGGGCCGCGTCGTCGTGGATTGCGCGTCGTCGATTATCCCTGCGTCCGTGCAGCACACAAACCGCATAGACATGAGCTGGAGTCGATCCTCCAAGCACCCGCCACTGGTACAGTACAGCAACCTCTGCTTGGTTCGGGTGCGTGGGTGAGTGAGTTGGTAGGTGGTTGTCGTGGTCAACGCGTCGGCACCAATATGGCCGAGTTCTCTAGTTTCATTCTGCAAGTTCCTGTGAAGCGACCAAGCTGCACACCACACCCCCATCCAAGTCAAGTCAAGTCGAGTCGACTCACCCATCCACCATGCCGCTCACCGTCCCTGGTTTCCACACCAACACGCCGCTGGACGCGACCTTCGACAAGGACATCCGCGACTTGCACCTGATCTACGACTACGACGCCGAGTCGGCGGACGGTAAGCCGGAGAAGTGGCGCTACGAGTTGTGGTTCTTCTCGCACGACCGCGTGATGTACGCCATCCACGGCGGCCCGATGGCCGGCCGCGTCAACTACCAGACGTGCTCGTACCAGTGTATCCGCCCGGGCGAGCTGTGGCAGTGCAACTGGCTGGAGGAGACGGGTACGATCGTGAGCCTCGTGTTCGACATCAAGCTGCAGAAGCTGACGACCATGATCGGGTTCTCCAAGGGCCACTGGGAGCACCCGGCGGAGGCCCACGGCGACAAGCGCAACGCCGAGGACTTTGCTCGCTGGCGCAAGCTGGCCGACTACGGCAACCAGAAGGACCGTCTTCTGCTGTGCGAGCAGGCCGACATCCTCGAGTCGTTCAAGGGCAAGGGCGACCTGGTGCCGATCGCGCCGGACGCCGAGACGCTGTAGGTTCTGGCAACGAGTTCGTCCGTATGATATGGTAAGGCAGTGAGTAGTATGCCGGTTGGTGTTGCTCTACGCGTGAGCTCTACAGTACATGTAGACGTGTATTGTTGCACTCGTCGTGAGATCAATACATGTAGATTACTCTTGCTGCACTCGAACGTTATCTTTTGTCCACGTCAAGCGATTACTACAGTGGTTACAGTAATTAGTGGTAATGAGACTAATTGTTGTGAGGTCATTCTCATCTGCCGCTCCTATATTAGTCTGGTGGTAAGCTGTTCAGACTAATTTTGTGCAGAGACGACTTATGGTCACCAAAAGTAGTATGAAGTTTAAAGCACGATACTAAATGCACACCTCGCATCTAGACGAGGGCCTCCTCAATCACATCGGGGGGTCGACGCAGGCTTCGGAATCTCATCTTCACGGTTGTCGTCCTCCTTCGCTATATCCTTCCCTGCGAATTCTAACGGGTACTTCCTCACGATCTCCTGTAAGTGGGGAAAAAGCTGCTCCGTCGACCAAGTTCCGTCAACGCCCAATGATAGACCGCAACGCATCATCGCTTTCCGGGCATAGTTGATCCCGTTGTTGTCGCGCTTCTTGTTCACTTCTTTTACTGCAGCTGCGGTCAGCTTTAGAAAGAACTCTTTTCCTGGATTCTTCAATTTACCTGAGTAAGTTCCATCCTTCCGAACTTTGTTTTGCCACTCATCTCCTTGAATCAGATCGATCTTCTTTTTCATTCCACATTCGCGACCACACGTCTTTGATTTTTGCAATGACGAACGAGTCAGCAGGCTGGCAAAGATCAATGGCGTTGGGAGGCAAGTAGTGCAGACTAGCGTTCAATCGTTTAAGCTCTGAGCTGCACTCGGACTCGTCTAGATGACCAGAGCAATTGTCTAGAAAGATAGCTTTCTTTCGCCCTCGAGGGCCTGCGTTCATTGCCCTTCGTTCGTTGAGATACTCCCGAAACAACCTTTTATCCATCCAGCCTTTGGGGCCCGTGCGGTAGCACACGCCATCAACTTTATCAGCCACACCACGGATAGGGTAGCTTCTGTTAGCGTTTGTGAAAATCATCATTGGTGGATGAATATATCCTCCAGCCCCGCCGGAGATTCGTACAACCATTGTCATCCATTCGCCACCGGAGACGACATCGGCATATTTTACTTGCTTTTCGCCCACAAACCCAAGCGTTTTTCCATTATCGAAGTCGATAACGAAGTGGGTTTCGTCAATGTTTTCAACCGCATTTTCGTCGAGGTTGCCATTGAGAAAATCACGCTTCAGTTGCCCCAAGTGAGATTCAACTTCACGTTCAATCTGCATCTGCTTTTCTTTGCAAACTTGGCGTTTCCCTGTGTGCGATCGTAGCACGATCTGGTGCTTCTCCATGATTACCTGCACCCATCGTGGAGTAATCTTTGACACTAGCAGATCTCCAGCTGCATTCGCCGACCTCACATCAAAAGGAGCTGTTGGGTTGGTGAACTGTTTGATTGCAACTTGTCGTAGCAATGGAGCGTCGAACCTTAGCCCCGCCTTGCGCAAACGGTCGAATTCTTCGAGGAGGGTTGGATATAGCCATATTACCATTTCACTAGGAGGGCGCCCCCTACCTTGAAGGCACTTGCGGTTTGCCCGAACACGTCCATGTTTCCGGAGACCAGAGATGACCGTGGCCCCACGCTCAGCTTGCCGAATGGAATCTCGCTTACGCCACCAGACCATGGCTTTCGCTATATTGGCTTGACGGGTCCGAGACTTGAAGATGGATGGGAATCTGTCGACTGCCTTTGAGTAGAGTAACTTGTCTCCTTGTGTCTCGACAGTCTGCATCATCCACTTGAGAACTTGTCGTCGCTGAGCTAATGTACTGACGACCTGGTGAGTTTGGTCCATCGCGTACTTTGACACATTCATTCTGTGCTCGGGTGAATTGACAACCGGTTCCGTTTCTGTGTGCCTCGCGGCGGTAGACGAACGCGGTGATCCCACTTCAATCACAGAGGGTGGACCAGCAACATCGCTGGACTTGCATCGTTGGTGATGATGGGCGGCCATCAATTCTGCTCCTGCAAACGCTTCCTCAATTGGAGATGCTGAAGTAATCCGAGGCTTCTTAGCAGGTGTTCGAAATGAACGAGGTACCATCCCTCCCCCGGCATGTCTTGGCTTCCCCAGAACTTGACTGGGAACTGCTGAACGTTGACAAGCATTGACGGCATTGAATTGACTGGCTGAATCCTTCTTCACCGACCGGAGTACCGCAAAAAGGGTGCATTGACGCCTTGCAGCCAGGACATTGGTGGACACTTCCAACGTTTTCACCGCACCCTCCACAGGGAGAAAAAATATTGCTGGTAGAAGTCATCTGGGAAACTATTCAGTGGTCGGTCGAATTGTAAACTGAGACTTTGCCACAGAGAGAGCTCTGAGGGGTATAGAGAAAGAGTCAGCACAGGCGGAACCAAGAGAAATGAGCAAAACGAAAGAGATAATAGGTAAAAAGAAAGAGAGAGTATTGTGCGTTTCTTCCTTTTTTGTCTATGCTGGCATCTTAGTCTGAGGATAAGGGATCGATGATTAGGTTGCTGTCAAACTTTAACAAACGCATACCTGCGGATAAGGCTCAGATTAGAGGTGGTAAGCTCCGGCTCGACGTCTTATAAAGACGGAAAAGTCCAAATGCCGCCAATCTGGCTGACATTCGGAGATTTCTCGCTGTTATGACTTACTCACAGGACTTAAAATGGAGGGCGATAGTGCTTCTGTACGCGTACAACGTTCCAGTTCACATGTTGTCGGTTGTTCTAGGTATGACGGAGCGTACATTGCTTAGATGGCTGCAGCATTTCCTGACGACTGGGAACGTGGACAAAAAAATTCGCGAGAAAACGAAATCGTCTAGATGGCCACGTGCGGTGCTTGATTTTGTTGACGACTACGTAAAGCAGCATCCGTGTTTTTACTTTGAGGAAATCAAGACCGCAATCGTGGAAAACTATTCTGAACTAGACAACGTATCAGACGCCACTGTATGTCGCGTTCTTCGTTTCGACTTGGATTTGTCGCGAAAGAAGTTGACAAAGAGGGCTCGTGAAAGTGTTCCTGCTGAGCGGAGGGACTATATAGCCCGCCTGGCACCTTTCTACTCTAGTCCTGATCAGCTCGTGTTCGCTGACGAAACGTCAAAAGACGGCCGATCAATGCTGCGTCAGCATGCATGGTCTCCTCGTGGCCAACCTGCAATTGTGTTCCTACCCTTTTCACGTCGTAAACGGGTTTCGTTACTTGCTGCAACTGATGTCACTGGTTTTTTCTCCTGGGGCCATGTCGAAGGAACATTTACACGATCAGCGTTCCACGAAGTACTTCGCAGCAAAATTTTACCGTTCTTAAACCCGTGGCCGCTACCCCGTTCCATATTGATTTTGGATAACGCACTCATTCATATGTACCGTGAAATTCAAGACCTCGTTCACTCCACTGGAGCGCTGCTCTTCTTTCTGCCTCCGTATTCCCCAGAATTAAATCCGATCGAAGTTTAATTCTCACTATTAAAGAGATGGATTCAAAAGCACGCCAACATGGCTTTTAGTGAAAACCCTCTAGCTGTATTGAGCGTTGCTATGGAGATGTGTACTAAAGGCAACGACCAAGTAGGAGTCAATCTCTATAGGCATTGCGGCTATAGCGACCAATCTCTAACAATAAAATAAATCATCGTCGTCCTTGTGCTCTTCGTCATCAATTCTGCGCTTTCAGACAATGGAGACCCAATTGGATAATTGTTATGCGCTCTAAAGGGAGGGCGCAAACTCCATGCCGGTAGTCCGAGTATTCGACGTAAGTTGCTGACGTGGACGCGAACAGGAACGACAACGTCGTGCAGCTTGATAGGGATAAGTGAGTAGGTATCACTCTCCGACGCAACTGCAGCTGCATCATTTTCGTCTCATGCGCCGCTGCTGCTCGTCCACGTATTGTAGTTGCCGGAACGTAGTATTGGTCGGGATTGCAACGGGTGCCTCCGGAGGGAGGCGAGCTTGCGATGTTGCCACGTACAGTGTTGTTGCAGGACCAGCAGAGACTTGTTGCTCGCGCAAAAAAGCAGCAACACGGGGAAGTTGTTCTTGATCCGGAGGTTGTGTTGCTCTTCGAATGGTGGTTGGAGGTAGTGTACGCTGCATGTAAATGAACAACTCCAATTCAAATCCTTCGCGTCCGTTTTTGCGATGACGAGCACGGCGCCATATCGTCGATATTTGTTGAGTAAGATCGTGGTTGGTTTGTGCAAGAGGTTGATACAACTTTTGCGAGGGATTGTTACTGGGTTTTACGTACACTGTAGTCGAAGAATCTAGTCGTTTTCTCATCTCTGTGTCGAAAAGAGTTGATACTTTTGCTCGCAGAACTTCGTAGCCATCGCACACTCTAAAATCGAACCGAACAACTCGCCCCTTGTCGCGGCTTCGACCTAAAGCTTCCCTTTCTTGATCGTCAAAGAGCAGCGAATTCCAGGAGGGAGCGTGGCCGCGGTGTCAGTAGAAAGAAGCGCCTGCATGTTGCTGTCTGAGCATTACTCGTGAGTGGGCTGCAAGAGATATTATTAGCGGCACACTGGACAATTATAGCCGTCGTAGTCCGTTTTGCCCTGACCTTAAGCTGGGTTTAGAGTTGCCCTAATCCCTACCAAGTCCGATTATAAAGCCCGTATTGACCGGCAAAATTAGTGAAAGGGACAATAGGCAAAAAGAAAGAGAGACATTTGACAAAACTGCCTGCTCATCCATACGGCCGACCCTCTACCCAAGGGAGTGAGAGAAAGAAAACGTTGTCCTTGGCGATTAGCCTCCAGATGGTGCCGAATAATCATCACACGCAGGGACTCGAACTCATGTCATGGGAGTGGACGGGCAGAAACCAAACCGCTTCCCCAAGTCAAGCCCATAGATTAATTATGAATAAAAGTATTCAGACTATTTTTGAACATGCTGGAATCTCACGCTCAAGAATTAGTCTGATTCAGACTAATAATGAACACAGACTAATACTGAACTCAGACTAATTACTGTGACCACTGTAGCGAAACAGTTTTCGCATGTATTATAAATTCTGTTTTCAACATCGTGGTCCTACATGTACTAGAGACTGCTACTTCCGCTGAACAGCCGGGGTAAACGCAGGTATTATCTGACTGCATGCCCGCCTGTGAAGCAGCAAACACTTTCAAGAACGTCTACTTTAAACTTTACTCATCATGACGAAGACTGGGAAAATGGTCCAACATTCGTTTGAGTGCAGCAAGAGTAATCTACATGTATTGATCTCACGACGAGTGCAACAATACACGTCTACATGTACTGTAGAGCTCACGCGTTGAGCAACACCAACCGGCATACTACTCACTGCCCTTACCATATCATACGGACGAACTCGTTGCCAGAACCTACAGCGTCTCGGCGTCCGGCGCGATCGGCACCAGGTCGCCCTTGCCCTTGAACGACTCGAGGATGTCGGCCTGCTCGCACAGCAGAAGACGTTCCTTCTGGTTGCCGTAGTCGGCCAGCTTGCGCCAGCGAGCAAAGTCCTCGGCGTTGCGCTTGTCGCCGTGGGCCTCCACCGGGTGCTCCCAGTGGCCCTTGGAGAACCCGATCATGGTTGTCAGCTTCTGCAGCTTGATGTCGAACACGAGGCTCACGATCGTACCCGTCTCCTCCAGCCAGTTGCACTGCCACAGCTCGCCCGGGCGGATACACTGGTACGAGCACGTCTGGTAGTTGACGCGGCCGGCCATCGGGCCGCCGTGGATGGCGTACACCACGCGGTCGTGCGAGAAGAACCACAGCTCGTAGCGCCACTTCTCCGGCTTACCGTCCGCCGACTCGGCGTCGTAGTCGTAGATCAGGTGCAAGTCGCGGATGTCCTTGTCGAAGGTCGCGTCCAGCGGCGTGTTGGTGTGGAAACCAGGGACGGTGAGCGGCATGGTGGATGGGTGAGTCGACTTGACTTGACTTGACTTGGATCGGGGTGTGGTGTGCAGCTTGGTCGCTTCACAGGAACTTGCAGAATGAAACTAGAGAACTCGGCCATATTGGTGCCGACGCGTTGACCACGACAACCACCTACCAACTCACTCACCCACGCACCCGAACCAAGCAGAGGTTGCTGTACTGTACCAGTGGCGGGTGCTTGGAGGATCGACTCCAGCTCATGTCTATGCGGTTTGTGTGCTGCACGGACGCAGGGATAATCGACGACGCGCAATCCACGACGACGCGGCCCATAATCCTATCAAACCTGCTGCTCGGCACTCATCTTGAGTTTGCTCGCGCCATGCCTGTAGCCCAACGCATACAGGCATGCCGGCCCAGCAACTGGCCTTGCGCGCGGGTTCACCCGCTTTACATTACATGTCCGAAACAAGCTACTGTAAGTGCAGGCGCTTGTGTAGAGTTTCTCGGACTCAATCGGGCGGCGCGTTGAGGTGCAACTTTTCTGATGAGGGTCGTTGCCCTGTAGATTCGAGACGGGAACTACACGAAGACGACATGAAAACAGCCGATCAACTGCCACAACCCGATTCTGAGTCCGTTGCCCGAATTCAAATAGCCAACGAATGTTAACAAGTGTTCAATGGTACTGTTGCCAAAATGACGAAGCCGTTCAACACATAAGCCCGATTCATACTTTGTAGATTAGTCCAATTCAGTTCACCAGCGCGTTACATTCTTCAAATTTCAGCAACAAGAGGGTTCCAGCACGTGACGTGTCAGCACAAATTGTTGCGAGAATCAGACACTCTACCATTTCAAATGTAACCTCGCGCAATAGCGTTACTGCTTCGATCTTCGTGTCGCCGAAACAAACTCTTCGCCGTGGGCGTTGGTTACCTCCGCATGGCGTAAAAATGCCCCAAGCGCCCCGAGATAACCTTCATGTTTGCAAAAGCGCGCCTCCATCGCACCATTTGACCAGAAGTTAATTGCGTACGCCAGCGTCCGCGATGAAATCTTGTTATGGCGGAGAAAGTTTCCAACGAAAAAAATGTTCTTGGTCTTGTACAAAGTCGCGTTCAAAAAGGCGACTTGGCCGATGTTTTGTGTGATCATGACCAGCAGTGAGCGAGCCAGATCAGCATCGCTCACGCTTTCGCGTGACACCGAAATCATTTTCCCAAAGCTGCTGGCGACGGTGGATGCTGGTAGTTTGAACTTGTCGTATGCTCCACCATAGATATCACCCACACTCATATCAACCGACTTGTTGGAGCCATGAACGCACAATTCTAACGCTTCGTCGTACGACTCACAGTGAGTCATCAACCGGCAGAGACCCCAATATGTGCCCCCACCGATACTGCTGCCGCTTACACGATCATAATCCCCCGGCCCCTTTACGTACAAAACACTTACTCCCGACCCAATGCTGACAAGCTGTGGCAGCACCGATAACAAGTTAGTTTCGAGGATGGCGAATAGCAACGTCGTGATCTTTTCAACGTACCAGATACGGGTACACATCATCGTCCACGTCCGTCTGGATCGTTTTCACTCGTGATGCCGCCAATGAGTTAAAATCCACGACCTGCATCCCAAACAAACTCATCATGTCAGCCTATCCTTACTACAACCAGCACAAGAGCCATCGTCCATACCTCAAACGTGTACACTTCATCCGACAGCGTCGTGAGCAGCAGATGCAGCCCCAGAATGGTGCACTGGATCTCGTCGTACTTCTCCAGCTCAATGCCCGCAATCTCAGTAAACGAAGATCCATACTAGCAGCCACCTACCGTCAGTTCCACTATCCACCTCAGCTCCTCACCTCAACTTCTCACCTTGTGGGCTCCTCCTCCTGTACAAGGCAAAATGCGGAGCGACTGGTTGATGCCATTGCTGGCGATGAACTCAATGGCGTCGCGCGTCTTGCTGCTCTCGAACCGCACAAAGTGGAACACCTGCCAGCACCAATCCAACACTAAGTACGTAATTCTCCTGCATCCTCCAGTACCCCAGCAGCTGCGTACCCCATGGAGCGTCTTGGAGTGGATCCGCAGCCTCACGTCCTGCACGCCCGTGCGTCCAAACGACTTGTTCTCGCGCAGGAACTGCGTCATCTCGCCCGCCGCCACGTCCAGCGACGGCGAGCGCGGCCGCTTGCGCGTGTCGCTGCCCACCTCGTGCCGCTCGAAGTACACGATCTTGGCCAGCGTCCCACCGATGTCCAGGCCGAAGCACGCGCCCAGATCCGACCTGCGGACGCAGTAAAAGCGGTTAAAGGGGTTTTTTAAGTGGTTAAAGGAGGTTAAAAGACGACGCAAACGCACGATTTCGACAGCTTCTTGTAGGTCAAGCGCTGGCGCCACACGCGCTGCCGGTGACGCTTGCGCTCGAGGCACAGGAGCGCCACGGTGGACGACAGCAGCAGGAAGCCGCCGGCCAGCAGCGCCTGCTCCGACGCCGTTCCCATGAGATTCAACTTAGCGGACCCCTCCCCTCTGAGGCGCCGGATTGGCTGAAATGATGAAAGGATACTTTCCACCAATGCGCGTCAAGCATGGAATCAAGGCGATGAATTCATTTGGCAATTTACTTAGTACGCAGCGCGTTCAACTAGTGAATTGTGCTCTTTGGTCTCTGATGTTGCCAAAGGACCGACGCACTACTTTTTATTTATTAGGATCAATGAGCAAAGAATTAAAAGGTGCACGACTCACTAACATTATTCATTACTTTTTTTGTTTCTCCTTGTGCTACGTGAGCCTTGTTGTGGTTGAGTTTGTCGGCGTGCTTCATCACCGGGAAGTAGCGAAGATAGCTCGGTCATATATTGTCGCTGATGTCCAGCGGTAGAAGCCTACTCTATCAATTCTTGTTGCTAAACCTCGGCTGCATGAGAGGTTATTGTTTGCTGCTGAGCTTGTAACGGTATCTCGTCCCTCGCTTCCTCGACCATGTCGTCGAGCTTTGATTTCCAGTATTGCGAATATGGTAGAATCCCCCCACCACCACAATGTCAAAACCAATCATCCGACACACGATACGCGATCGACCAGGAGCTGTTAGACATCCTTTTTCGTCGGTTGGGTTTTCTCCATAGGCCAAAATAATGCTTGTAATGATCGCCAAAGTGACAGGTGCGAAGCATTGTATGTTGATGATCCATCATCTGTACCCTGCTCTGAAAGTGAAGTTAGCAACAGCATCTCCAAACACGGGTGAGCATACCGGTACGTACGCTTATATTCCAGCGTTCTGAAACCAGTTTCGCCAATGTCAACGCGAGCATGCTTTTGTGCCATCACCAGCACGTGAACATCGTTTTCGCCTTAACGTCTTCCTTCGTGACTTGGAACCGCACGTCTTCCTCCGATAAGCCAATTAAGTTGAGCGGCGCTCCCGCAACGTCCAACAACTCCAAATTACTCGTGCCACTAACACCTTCCTTCACCTCTTTCTCCGTCAGCCACGCGCCGGCGCCGCCATCCTTCTTCGCCAGGAAGAGCTGCAGGTCCTTGGCGTCGGATGTGAACGTCGCTGCATTCTCCGCCTTGATCGCCTTCTTCAAGTCATACACCGAGTCGCTCTCGTCCAGTCGCACGGAGAAAGCGCTTCCCGCCACACCAACAATCGCACAGTAAAGCTTCAACATCTTTCCTCAAGCCGGCAGATTATACATGTTTTTCAAGAAGGGATTCCGTTCGTATTTAAGCGGAAATGAAGCTGGGTCAATTGATTTCATTTGGCAGTTTGATGACGCAGCGCGTACAACTAGTGAATCGTGTGATGTATGGGACTTTGGTCTGTGATGTTGCCAAAGGACCGACGCGGACCGATTGAAATCAACCAGCGATTGATCTATGTTGTATGGTACCAATCTCCTCTTGGCGGATGATTCAAGCTGCTGCTCTTGGGCCTGTCAACCGAGTGGACCAACTGCTCTCGCAGTCACACGCTGGCACCGCGCCCGATCCGATCTGCTCACGCTGCTGCCAACGATAATAGTGAACCCATCCGCGATGACGACAAGGACGACGAGAGCCTGCCACGTTGCCAACCAGCGCTGCGAAAGTATCCGCGCGCCAATCCAGCGCATGGCGCTTTGTCGGCGAGGATATCGCGCAGTTTACTTGAAATACGGGCTCTTGGCGTTTGTATGGCGTCGACCAAAATTCGACTCTTTTTTCCCGATTTTTTAGAACCAGATGGAGGTGTCACCCCTCTACCTTCGCATATCCCCTCCAGCTTCGGCACGAACGAGTTTGATCTTCCCATACAAACCTTTTAGAATTCAACCTTTATATCGCAGGTGTAGGTAACCAAAAAGAGAATCCACTCCACCTGATTGGTACCTAGTGTCGTGGCGTCGTCAGTGGCTCGAGTGATGGGCGATCCCATTCCTTGAAGCGATAGTAACTCCCGTGCGACTTCGTGCCCGGCAGCTCCGTAGCAGTCATCTCCATTCCGCTATTTGCAGCCCCCAGCCACTGAAAACCAATGTCCAGCAGCGCCATTGCCTCGCCGCCCAAGTCGGTGCGCCGCATCGTGCGTCGGCCGCTGCAGTTCGCGTCGCCCGCCAAGGAGCAGCAATACAGAGCCGAGATGGACCACGTGCAGCAGTACATTAGTGCTCAGGTGGGCGGACTGGACGAGGACGCGAGTCTCCTGCTCGGCGTGCACGACAGCCGCTCCCGCAGCTACTACGAGGAGATCCAGGAGTTCCTCGAACGCAAGCACCAGCTTGAACAGCAGCAGCAACAGAAAGAGACCGCAGAGCGCGTGCTCATCCGAGGACTGGACGAGTACCTGAACGAGTTGGACCCGAGTCTGTTCGTCGAGTCTGCCCCCAAGCGTCTTGCGGTCGCCAACCTCCCGCCGTCTAGCAGCTACATCCGCCGCAAACAGGAGGAGGCCATGCTCGCCCGCCTGTGGACCAAGTACCAGTCCGTCGAGGCAGAACGCGGCCCAGTCCCCTCAAGCGACAGCGGGTCATGTGAAGGACAGCAGACCCCCATAGAAGTAGACAAGAACGTCGGATTACGGACGACGCACACTTGTCGGCAGGCCCCACGTACTATAACAACCAACCTAATTTATTGGCCCCCCTTCCAGGGGCCTTCTTCCTGCCGTAAACGCTCGTCCATCTTGGAGCGAGAAGATCTCCAGCCGCCAGATGGAGCGATTGCCATCAACAGAGTATCCAGCCGGTGAACGGGATCCAAAGGAGTGATACCCACAAGAGGGAGCAGCAGAGCCTGGAAGTGTTTGGCATCGAAGCTCATCGTCCAGGCCGACATGTGCTCGTGTCGATCTGTGTGAGATATCTCTACAACACCAAGATGTATTGTTGCCTCCGCATTGCTGCAGCAGCCTGGAAGCTTCGGCGAGGCTGAAGCGATTTGCGTTGACAGTCAAAATTGTCTTGCCATGATTACGATCGATGCAGCTCACCAAGCTTTTGATGCCGTCCTCTGCCTGGATATTTTGGACTTCAGCGGTGTCAGGAACGTTGCCGTCGGATGGACAAGTGCAAGGAGGTTCTGTGGCTGGTCGCACTGCAACTTGTAGTCTTGGTGACAAAGGCAACTCCCAGATTTCAGAGATACTGGTTTGTCTTAGTCAGAAGTCGACACTCTAAGATCATCAACGCAGCACAATTGCATGCAGCGGCCTAAGGTAAAGAAACATCCTATGATACCTCGGAAACGCTCAGGGCGAGCACTCCACGGCAGTGACTGCAGTCGTAAAAAGCATCTCGCCTAGTACGACGGTCGGCTACCAATGTCGGTCCAGCTAACTACCGGTTGAATCTTACATCATTCATGACCGCCACGCCCAGCACCCCAGGCAGCAGCAGCACTGCATACGAGTCACGGCGTTAAAATAGCGCTGCGGTTTGGTGCTTCGGAGGAAGTGTTGCTCAATTCCACATATTATGGTGTTGGCCCTTTGATCGAACATCCACCACCTGCAACGCTGTGCTTTCGGATCACCGAAGACTTTCACCGCGATGTGTTCGATGGAAGGACTGCATGCATGGGAGCTGCTGAATGTCGTGGCTAGCCCTTGCAGTGTTTTTATCCCTTAAGACCCAAGTGATGGAGGTGGCGCTTGCTTGACAGCAGCACTAACACTGCATTTGTCGCCACTCCCATAGGTTCACAGGAGCACCGGCAATGACAGGTGCTTCGGTGCTCTCGTGGTGTAGTGTAACTCGATTACCAAGCTCGCTTTAAAATCGGCAAAAGAGAACAGCGTTAAACATGAAAACGTTTCACCCACCAGGCAATTTGCGAAGGCGGTTCTGTAACAAGTACTTTGGTTGGGTTAGCGCATGAAAATGGTCTCCGATTTTGATGCACGCATCAATCTCAGAAGTATTTAGGGAGTGAATCACTAAACATGTACTACGTGATATTTGCTGTGCATGAACGGCCATAACGCTTACTGGCGCTGCCACTACAGGTAGAGACAAAGCTGCTTTCAGAGAGGGGCATGTCGTTCGCTACGGCAACGTGCGTCGCCGTCAGCCATTTGAAATGGCAACATTCAACAGAGCTTTGTTTTGATACTGATGCAGTTATGTTCGCCTGATGCATTTGATGCGTGCATCCTAACAACAGTAGTAGCAACTTCCACAGGCAAAGTTAACGAGGGGAGGGGGGGGGGGGGGGGGGGGGCAGTCAGCGAAATATTATCTTTCTTCAGGCGATGAGTTTGAATTTGTTGCGGTTAAGGCGACTACGCCCGAGGCGCACTACGCAGCATCCTCGCCTACGAAGAGCAGGTCAAAGCCTGGACCCTGCGGTAGCTACGGGATGAGGTTTCAAGACGTGGTGGTGGGATGTGAAAGTATCAGCAGATACAGGATTTCAGTACGTCTATGAAGTGATCAGAAAAGCAGTACTTAGTCCTGTTCCTACCTTTACCTTGGCGTACAGGTGGCGTGCCGCACCACCAACCTTTGGTGCTGGATTAAGAAGTCCGCAGTTGACTCAGATTATGCGGTTGCAGTATGATGGGGTTCCTCAGGTGTCGGTAGCAAGTAGTGGTGTGCAGCACCGCGCGTCGACGTCGTTTGATACGATACTCCACAACCTCGTTCTAATGACTCGGAAACTGCAGGTATTTTCACTTCTTCGCTGGCCTGTGGACGCTGCAGTGAGAAAGAGGACGCGAGAGGACGCCGGTTTATATCCTACTGAACTCTTCGTATCGTTTTGTTAGGCGCAGCGCCAATTCTTTTGGGCCCTCCCAAGTTGCTATTGGTCTCGGTTTTGATCCAGAAGCACTAGTTAAAAACTAACAGGTTCATAAGCGCCGACGATATTTTAAAATTGCCAGCCAGTGTTGTTCCTATTGTCTAATCTCGCGGTCCGGTTTACCTCCAGAATGCATACTAAGTAAAGAGCGAACTCTACCATATTTTTAATGAAAATGATATCGAGACCTAGCGATTTAGGCGGTTTGTTCTATTGTACCAATGAAGACGACACCTGAGCTGCCTACACCAATTCAATTTTGACGGACACAACTTGTCCACCTTAGGTTTTGCAACTGCATGACTGGTGCTGATCACCCCACGGCACATGTAAATAAGCTGAGTCAAATCCATTCAAATCCATTGAGTCACAGGTTCTAGAGGCAGAATGTTACACATCCGCTGTAAATGTGATAGTAGTTCGGAATCTCCAAACAGTAGTGTGATAGTGGGTTATCACACTTGCCTGAAATGCAGTTTCAATCTCCTTGAAAACACTTGAGTTCAATATGCAAAAAATAAATAGTGCAGATTCACGGCAAGTGTAATATTCGGCTATCACGACTGAGGGGCGGCCCTTTGAGAGGACGACAAACTCTATTTTGCGATGGCGCGTGGTCGAAAGCGAACTGCAGATAACTCTGTGGATGGAGCTGCGGTTGTGCAGTCGCTGCAGTCCAAGCGAACGAACAGTTGCACCAAGCGAACCTACCTATCAAAAGTAAATGCCAAGAAGGAGTGGCTTGTGGAGCACTTTCCTGCTACTGTCGACTTAGAGACCGCTACTTTGCGACTCCCTCTTCCTAAGGACGCTGTTCTCGTTTTTTTTTTGTCATCTTTGCAGTCCCGCGAGCACTTGTGATCGAGAAAATATCCATGCCAATGAGGCTTCAAGTGCACCGCTATCGACTTCATGCGTTTGGGGATATCGAAGCGCTTTGGTAGATGTTTATCGCGCCAAGTTTCTCGAACTTGAACCTGATCTCGACACGGAGTTGCGCCGCGCCCTTGATGGATACGAAAAGGTCATCAACAATTTGAAGAAGCGTGGTCTTATGAAAATAAACGAGGGAAAACAGCATCGCAAATCCACTGGGTTTGGTTTGCTTGCTTTGAAATTGATGACGGACACGCCAACTCGAAAAGGTCAGTCCTGGGCTACTATTATGTTTGGATGGAGCTACTTTGTGTTGATGTGGAATTTGATGAGTCGATCTGACTCAGTTGACACAATAATGCTGCAACATTTGGACTGGTCTGAAAATTGCCTTACTGTAGAAGAGCAAGGCCACAAAGGTGACCAAACCGGAGCAGAGAAGTTTGGTAAACACGTGTACGCGAATCCGTACGAGCCATCTCAATGTCCAGTATTGTCGCTTGCCATTCATCTTTCTCTTGCCCAGAACGTGGGTCGGGTGGTAAGCAGCAGCTTTATTTAGGCACTGACAACAAGATCGGTTCGGCCGCATTTTACGCCGTTTGGTTACTGCTTTGGGCGACGATGAGTTGGCAGTTCTTGGTTGTAGTGCAGGAGATGTCGGTGCGCACAGCTTGCGCAAGGGTAGCAGTTCATATGCGCTGGGCCAAGTCAATGGGCCTACACCTGTATCAGTCTATCTGCGTATGGGGCAAAGCCTCGGTAAACTAAAAGACCGGTACATTCATTTTGGAGAAGGAGCGGACCAGCTGTGTGGAAGAATAATTGCCGGGTTGCCATTCAATTCTGAACGCTTTGCTGTACTACCACCCCATTTCCCTGTAGCGCTCACTAGCAAAATGAATATCGACTATTCAACCAAGTTGTTAGCGGATACTCCAATTACCCACGTGGCGTACAAGCAGCTTTCCCATTTCTACTAGCATCAATTATCCACCATGAGCAATATCTCCGAGAGACACTTGTCGCGTCCCACCCAATCTTCAAGGCTAGAGTTTTTATAGGAAATAGGCTCCTGGAGCAGCAGCGTGGTGCGACCATATTGGCAATAGGCGAGTCTACTAAGTGTGGCCTTAAAGCAACGGGTATTCCAGCCCATCTTGCTATTGCCAACCAAGTGAATTTGCTGCGGGACGAGCTTAATGAAGCTCGCAGGGAGATGGACCTACTCAAAGCAAATGTAGCTGAAAAGCTACCGAGCGATGTTGCATCAAAGGTAGTAAGTGAATTACGCCAGCATTTCGTTGTTCAGGGTGTTACCCCCGTTTCCCTGCACGACATCGACACAAGATTCGACACACTGCGAACAAGTCTCGCTTCAGAGTTTCGGCAAGCAATTAATGATATTGCGGCTCCTAACCAAAGTGCTACAGCAAACCTAGTTGATGAGCAAAGGCCAATATGGAGCTCATGGAACTGGAGTGATAGTCAAATTAGCCACGCAGTACCAGCGCACTGGGAATTTCCAGCCCGATGTAGCGTCAAAACGATGTGGAACTTATGGTTCTTCGGTGACAAGGACACAGGCATCCGTCCATACCGACTTCTCAGCAAACAACATGATATTAAACCGAGCCACCAGATGCGGCACTCACGTGTCCGAATTGTAATGGAGTTCATGCAGCAACTTGTCAAGGAGGCCGCCTTATTGCCCTCAGGTGTGCACAGAATATCGAAGTTGCAGCTCACCACCGCAGATGAAGTATTCCAAAAAGCGTTTGCTACAATGCTGAATCTGATTTACCCGTCAACACCAAAACGAGCTGAAGAGGTGGCCTGTGGAACTGTGTACAAAATAGGATATGTCGTTATCGACGGCAACAATCGGTGCATGAACGTCAATAAGCTTTCCCAACCTTGTAAGTTTTCACAGCCAACTCATGTTAGCTGCGCGGTCCTGCGTTCTGTATATCTTCACAGCGTTGTGGAGTGCGGAGTGGGCGGTCGTGACGTTGCACAGGGAACTCCCGTTGTTTTGCTCGACCTCGAAGGCCATGTGGTCCGCGACGTAGTCGACGCGACGCTGTACGATGTACTGTCATCACCTCCGAGCGTTGTTGGCCATCTTCAGCGGCAGTCCATGGGCGTAAGCAGCTGCCGTGTGCTCGAATGCAGCGGGTTGACGGCGGGAGCAGGGCTAGACACGCTTGAGAATGAGTTGTCGTAGTCCCTGCGTTCCGTATTGGCTTCTTTCAACAGTGACCCAAATGATGGGTACGCTACCCATAACCGTCCCTATAATTTTGTGATAAAGGTCCTATCACAGATGCAGTCATTATATATTAATACATCTTGAAGTGGATCTTGGATCTGCTCTGGGATGTGCAAACGCAATTGTAAATGAGTACTGTACTGCTTTCCATATCGGCACTGCCGAGAGCGAGAGCAAGAGTTGGGGCACGAGCAAATGATAGGCAAACCGGATACAAGGACTTTGTAGATGTGACGTCGTTGTTTAATGTATCACAAGCAGCTCAAACTTGCTAGGAATGGAAGACATGTATGTGATATCCGGTATTCGTTTACTATCCATAATATCTGTTGATTGCCCCCCCCAAACAATACAAAAGCCACAAGCATTATCGGCACGAAACTGTGTAATGTTCTTTCATAATTAAGTTCGACGACTTGGATGATACATGTACCCATACAAACGTTACTACATTGTACTGCAAGCATACCCTACAATGTAGCTTGCATTGCTGGAAAACATCGTCCTTAGGGCCTGGTCGGGGAACGATCGTCTTGGTTTTCGATCGTCTTCGACAATGTGGCGACAAAATCTCTTGAATTTGATTGGCCAGTCGGGGCATCGATCGTCTCAGTAGATCGTCTTCAAACCGCCCAAACTGAGACGAGTAAATCACTTTGGAGACGATCGTCTCAGTGGCACAGAATCAAAATAGTGACTCACATGGACTGGGGCGAATGCGTGGCGGCTACTGTGTCACTACAGCGGCAGGAGCTGTTGCCGCGTGTGCCGACGCTGCTGCATGTACTCTTCCCAAGCCCCACGAAAACATTCTGACGCTGACAGGTCTCGAGTTCAGTGCCATGCTTTCCGACCCACGCTATGACGAGTGGTTTCGGCTGAGTCTGAGGTGTGGCCAGGATTCATTTGTACGGTTGAGCCCCTCGCTCTCTGGAAAGCGCGGCGTTGCTCCCCTCAGCCCCACTGATGTCTGCATCCACGCCACTCATGGTTTGCTCTCGAGTGCTTTCGACAGCAGCTAGGTCGCTACAAGTGGCAGTAGTCTCACCCAAAGCGATGCTTGTTGTCGGGGTTTGCTCCATTCAGTAGCGAGTTCTAGAATGTGAAGTGTACACAACATTTTCAAAACCAAAACTCGGCTCAGGGTTAGGCTGCCGAAGACGATCGACGATCGTTCCCCGACCAGGCCCTTAACAATTGAATAAAGTACCACCTCGTCCCAGTTCTTCTAATTCTTGTTGGGCACATTTAGTATTGTAAACTACCAACGAACTACAGTGTAACAACAAACACAATTTCTAGATGGGCGAATAACCACGTCGTGGCATTCACAAGGCCACACTCAGACACACAACTGCCACGAACGACAGCCCACTTCAAGTTCATTATTTCGTGCCACAAAACTACTTTTCTCCAAATTCACCCCCAGCGCCAACGTCGTGGGCAACAGCATGAACACTGTGAACTGGCGCCACGCTGACGCACTGGGCAATGCTGATGATGTCGACACATGGCACGAGCCACCAGGGATCGGGGCACCTTCCGCGATGGGTACCTCCCGAACCGCATATTTGACAGTCCTTCCATATTTCCTTCCACAAGATATCCGTTCTCGCGTCAACCAACGGCGCCAAAACCCGGGTGGCGACAACAGATCTCGCCTTCTGGACGAGCTGTCGAAAAGCTGCGAACTGGGGGAGGAAGCAACATGTTCCACGGGGAGGCGCGCGAGCATGGGGACAAGGTGCGAATGGTGGCGTCTTCCCCCCTTTGCTGCATGTACCTTTGTAATCTTATATCTCGTCCTGTTGCTTTGGTGTATTCGTTCTCACAGAAACGTCAGCGACTCACGCCCCCGCCCAACGAAGTGTGGATGGAGGCTATTATGAGCAAGGGCAAGACGCCAGATGGCTACATTCCAACCTCGGCGGTGGGGAGGTCCAGGGGCTGGGAGATGCAGTATCCACAGCCACAACAACAACAGTATCAGGGGAGGACGGTAGAGCGGTCTACTGCGTATCCAGCACAGGGGCGAGCTGCAGGCTTTTCAAGGTAGAACGATGGACGCAGCAGTGTGGTTCCAAGGTAGAACGACGAACAGTTATCAAGGGAGGATCATCCAGCAACGTCCGGCGGATTCGCAGCGACCGGTAGAGCCGTCCACGGGTTTCAAAGGGAAATTGGCGGAGGACTACAAGAGGGAGAGGAAACTGCCCCCCAGAGTGGAGGGGATGCTCCGCGAACAGGTGAATCTGGACGAGTCCGTGCTGCATGACGCCTTCGCAGTGGCGATGGAAGACTTGATCCCCGAGATGGAGGCCAACTTTGTGGCCAAGGGACTGTGTCACTTGTGCGGAGTGAGTGAAAAGCATTACGCTCCTGTGGTCAACTTTTGCCCCCATGCGGATGAGGGCCATTCCTTGTGTCGGGAACATCTACGCAGTGTCTATCGAGTGAGGATGGAGGCGCTGTTTGTGGGCAAGAACGGATCGGCTCCCAACCGCCGTCTATTGCGATGCTTGGTTTGCACGAGCGGGTGTCCCTGCACCACTTGCACGCAGGTAAAGGGACAGGAAGTCCAGAAGTACAAACGCTACCTCCTCGACACACTTCGCCGCAATGGACAGGGGGCACGGCCGTGCTGAAAGACAATGGCGCAGCTGCAGCTTCTACTCCGACAGGATCCGACGGGCGAATCGTGTACAGCGCCCCCAATACAGCGAACAGTGATAGTCGCCGATACGCTCAATATCCGACCGGCGCGCAAGGTGATAGCCGTGCACCTGGCGTTTCTGCTCCGCGCAGTGCTGAGGACGGGAGGATGTGGGAGGGACGCAGACAAACGCCAAGCCAGCAGTCCGACTACGAGCAATATCCGACGGCACAACGAAACACCCGCGATAACTACCCTCCAAACATGCAGGCTCAACAAAAGCCTATGTCTCGGTACCCTCCTCTTCCAAAACGTGCAGCAAAGGATACACCCACTGACATGCTGTCTGTGATCGCGGACAGCGCACAGGCTGCTGATCCGCGAATTGCTGGTAGAAATACCCCACTGAACGTCCACCAAGGCTCATCAGAGTCGCCAACTGCGGCGACCGTGCTGAATTGCGCCGAGTCAGAGAAATCCTTGGTCCACCTGCTCAGCACACTTGGCCAAGATACGGCTCCTTCGTCGATGGCGATGGATTTAAGTGGCAGCAGTCAATCCAGCAAGGATAGTACGTATCGCCAGGGGATTCGCACTACAGAACGAATGGAGTCGTAGGTAGGAATGGAAGCAGTGAAAAGGTTCAAGATTCTGGCGATCAAGGCTCTGGTGACCAAATGGAAGCATCTCCTCGGACTTTCACTGGCCAAGGAATTGCACACAGGCGCCGTCAAACAGATAGCCCGGACCAAGACCAATCGTCGACCAGTTCAGGTGAAAGCACTCCTCGTGATCGATCCAGCGCAAGCGTAAAGTCTGCAAATGACAATCAGGCACGAAAGCGGACGACAAGTGAAAGCGATGCGGAAGATAGTCCAGCGCCACGCGATTTAAGCGATGCACCGAATGATTCAAGTTTACTTCGCAGCCATGATAAACCTGCAAGCGAACACGACGAGGAGAAAAACCAGTACCCGTCAGAAGTGCGGCCAAAGCTTTCCACCCATCGAGATTTTAGTGCGAAAGATAGCACACCCGAGGCGGGGAACAAGGGAAGTCGTTCAGCGGAGTCTTCGCCAACCTATTCCCCAGCGCACCACCGTCAATTGAAGGAAAGTCGCTCCGCTGAATCGTCACCGGCGTATGGCCCAGGCCGACCTCGCCAACAAAAGAACGACACACTGAGTAAAGCTCCAATTGCGCCACGCGGGGAGAGGAAGAGCCCCCAAGAGCGGAAAACTATTATGCCGGTAAAGCGGGGGAGAGGTAGGCCTCCCAAGCACGCCAAACGACTGAAGCGTGAGGAAGAAGAAATGGAAGATGAAATATACAACGAGGAGGATGATGAGGACGAAGATTATGGCGAAGACGACGATGAAGGTGAAGAAAATGGTTCCGAGAGTGAGCTGGACACCAACTTAGATTTTTGTGAGGTGTGTCAGGGCGCTGGTGATCTGGTGTGCTGCGACAAGTGCCCACGCTCCTTCCACCTGAAGTGTCTGCACATGAAGGAGATTGACTTACCGGAGGGTGATTGGCAATGCGCCGAGTGCCGAAAGCCTTCACGTTTTGATTCCTACTCCACGGCCATGGCTTCAGAGCAAAACTTGCTGGACAAGTGCGTGAAAATTGTCGAGTGCCTGAAGTCGCATCCGTTTTCAAAGCCGTTCCTCACACCCGTGGAGAACATTCCTATGTACACACGGGTGGTGAAGCAGCCGATGGACTTATCGACGATTGAAAACAAACTGAAGGAAGGCGAGTACGTCGTGGACAGCAACACAGTGGCGGCTGGTGTCAAGGAGCTTGACACGACGCACTTTGCGAATGACATTCGCCTCATGTGGTCGAACTGCAAGCTGTTCAATGATGATGGATCGGGTATCACGCGTGCTGCCGACATTTTATCGGCTGGTTTCGAGAGGTTGTATAAGGAGTCGATTGAGCCACCGCTAACTTCGTAAGGATCGGTGGAGATGATCGAGTGAATTGCGTCCTAGCATGATTTCGAGCACGAGTCTTCAGCAAACGGCACGCAAAACATCAGCAAAAACGTGGTGTCAACAGCGATCCGCTGCGATCTGTGACGTCGGTATCTACAGTGTAGGAGGGTGTCCAAGTTAGTCGCCGGTGCAATTTGAGATGATAAGTATGAGTGCTATTCTTACGAGTTGGGTCTCTTCCTGCAGCGTCGTTCTAAGTTTATGGTTGCAATTTTTAGGAACTGAAGACGGCAGGAGGCAGACAGACCACAATTACAACGGCCAATAATCCCCCGTGTGACTGCGTTAGTCGTCTCGGTCGTGATGGAACTTGCTTTGGATGAAGAGGGGGCCCAGGTGACAGCAGTGACTTCGTACGATCCCGACTTCCCGCCCGTCAATATCCTGGATGGGTGTGTAGTGTTTCTGCTTGGTGGTTTGTAGCTTGATCCACTCACTTGCTTTGATGCATGCAGAGAGCAATCGTCCATGTGGGTGACGACAGGAAACTTTCCACAAGAAATCGTGATTCAGCTAGCTACGACAGCTTCCGTGGTTCGTGCCAAAATGTGGACACGAAATGCCAAGGAGGTGTCTGTAGAAGCCTGTAGTGGACCAACACCGAACAAGTGGGAGAAGCTCTTCGATACCAGTAAGTGAGTCATTGAGTTGTCGTGTACTAGCTCACTTGCTAATGTTTGTTTACCTTTTACCAGAGTTAAAGGAGACCGACGGGGAGATGCAGATTGTAAGCGAAAACGTCAAGCCGACAGATGCCTCCTTCATCAAGTTCAGGATCCTCTCTGGCTGGGACGATTTCGTGCTCGTACACCGAGTAAGCGTCGAAGGCTCGACGTCACGACGGTAGATGGTTAACCAGCTCTATATATTCGCTAAATGCAACGAAAGCCTCCTCCTCTACTTCTTACCAAAGAACGAGGTCAGCGACTTCATTCCGGTGCGATCCACATTGGCCAATTTGCTCTTCTTCTTGGCAGCTGCAACACTCGCAGGCGTCGGGCGTTTGGATCCACTCTCCCGGTGTCTGACGTCGGTCAAATCTCTTGAAAGTGTCTATTGGTGCTCCAGCTGAAGACTTGGCAGGCGTCTTCACTTCCACCTCCTTCCTCACCCTAAGAACAATAAAACCCATCAGTCTCAGCTTATAACCACCAAAACTCGTGCAACCTACTTGAACTCGTTGCACAACAAGTCGATCCACTCGTCCGGGAGGTAGTTGCCCAGCACGTCAATGGCTTCTCGATGGTGACGTGCGATATCTTCCTGCTTTACATGTCCACCCTCTCTTTTTCCCCCTTCTCCTGTTCCCTTCTCCAGTTTCTGTCCTGGTAAATGCACATGACTCGAGAACGCCAACTCACTAGCAGCTCTGTTCTCTCTCTCCTTCTCCTGTTGGGCCAGCACCGTCGCCACTTTGACCACTTTACAGCGTAACCACTCCGTAACTTTCCCCTCGTTCACCTTCACGTACACGTTCTCCAGTCCGTCTTCTCCCACCGTCTGCAGGTCGCAGATCGTCTCCAGCTTCTCCTGGTCCAGTGTCGTGAGCTGCAGCAGCCACGTGTTGTTGTCTCGCGCCAAAAGGTCGTACACAGAGGAAAACCTCTTTCTCTGGCTCCAGGCGGCGTCCAGCAGCACGAAAAGCGCGTCCAGGGGCGACAAGAGCGTCACGGACCCATTCTGCACCACGCAATTGCCCACAAACCAGCTCCGGGCGCCCTCGGGCGGCTCCACGCGCTGCAGTTCCAGCAATTGGGTCTTCTTTTGGGTCAGCGCCACTTGTCGCGCTCGTGTGGCGTCCCCAGACGAGCGGGAGGTCCATACGACCACCGAGAGGAAGGGGACGTCTGTAGCGTCAGCGTGGAAGCGGTCGAGGTTCGCAGAAGCGGGTAGCGCCGTCGGGACGAGCGCCAGCAGCTTGCGACCCATTTTGCAGACGTTTGGGATCTTTTTCTTCAAGCGTTTTCCCGCCAAAAATCAAAATGGGTCAATGCTGAAAATGGGTACATTTTGACCCCGCAAATGAAAAGTTTGCAGTTGGGAAAACGCTCCACAAAGCGAAGGAGGATGGGGAAGAAAGGTGAGTGCGCAATGGGGTTGGGGGGTTGGGTGATGGGCTTAATACTGACGTTTGTATGTGGCTATTATAGTGGTGCCCAAGACGCAGCGCTCCATCACGTCGTTCTTCGATGCAGGAGCCCCCACGCCGTCCCCCAAGAAGCGGAAACCTGTGGAAGATGATACGGAGGAGGTGGAGAAACCCGTGAAGAAGGCGAAAAAAGAAGAGAAGAAGGAGAAAGAGAAGAAGAAGGAGAAGAAAGGAAAAGAAGAAGGAAGAGAAGAAGAACATAGAAGAAGAAGAAGAGAAGGTGGAGCAGGTGGAGGAAGAGCCAGAGGATGTCGAGATGCAAGAAGAAGAAGAAGAAGAACGAGAAGAAGAAGAAGAGGAG
Source organism: Phytophthora sansomeana (assembly GCA_032158285.1). Taxonomy (NCBI): domain Eukaryota; phylum Oomycota; class Peronosporomycetes; order Peronosporales; family Peronosporaceae; genus Phytophthora; species Phytophthora sansomeana. The sequence continues at coordinate 136,644 of JAPDHH010000252.1, forward strand.
GAGGAGGAGGAAGCGACCAAGACGAAGCGTGCGTGGAGAAGAAGTTCTTTTCATTGTTAGAAAGTGGTTGTAGCACACTAATTGTTTCTATTTCTTTTTCTTTTTCTCTGTTTTTGTTTGCAGCTGGTCGTCGACGTCTGCGGCAACGGATCATGGAGGAGGAGGACGACGACAGTGATTTGGATCTGCCGATGAGTAAGAAGGAGGAAGTGATCGATATGACGTCGCCAGAGAAGGAGAAGAATCCCAAGAAGAAAGAGACGAAACTTGTGACGCCTTGTGAAGAACGCAACGCCCAAGAAGGAGCCGAAAAAAACTGTGACGCCAAAGAAAGAGGCGAAAAAAACCTGTTACGTCGAAGAAGGATGAGGAGGCAGAAGTTGAACAAGTGGAAGAAGTGAAGGAAATTACGCCTAAGCAGGAGCTTAAGAAGGAGCCTGAAAAGGAGCCTAAGAAGACCGAAACGAAGAAGGAACGATTGTCAACTTCTACAACGAAGACAGGGTTCTTCGCCGCGCCGGCTGCAAGAAAGAGCAAGACCAAAGCTGTTGATGACAAGAAGTCGTCCAAAATCAAAAGCGAAACGAATTCCGAGACGAAGGTTGAGGTAAGCGAGAAGGACGAAGCTGATGCACCCACTAAACAGGAAGAGGAGAGCGATGAACCTCGCGAGACTCCGTACTTCACCTTGGCACACTTGTTTGCGAAGATCGAAGACGTCACGGGTCGTCTCGTCATTCAAGACCTGCTCACGGCTTTTTTCCGCGATATTATTCGTCACTCACCGAATGATCTGTTGGCCTGTATCTACCTGTGCGTGTGTGTCGACTTGGCACCTCCTTTCGAGAACCTGAAGATCGGCATCGGTGATGCCATCCTGATGAAAGCTATTGGTGAGGCGACGGGCGCCAACCTCAAGTTCATTAAGGAAATGTACCACAAGGAGGGTGATCTCGGTAAGGTTGCGCAGAATGCCCGATCGAAGCAGAAAACGCTTTCCTTTGTGTCTATGAAGCCTGCAACGTCAAAATCCAGCGGTCTCACTGTTCAGCATGTGTACAACCAGTTCGTCAAGATCGCCAAGATGACGGGAAACAACTCGCAACAGCAGAAGTGCTCCATCATCAAGGGCTTACTGGTGAAGTGCGAGAAGGAAAAGAAGTCTCAAGGTAATGGTGCGCTGTCTGCTGAAGGAGCCAAGTACATTATTCGTGGTCTTCAGGGTAAGCTGCGAATCGGCTTGGCCGAAAAATCGATCCTGATGGGGTTGACGTATGCCTTTATGACGGAAAAGGATTACAAGGATAAGGAGAAACAGCAGGAGGCACTTGCCTTCGTTAAGAAGGCCTTTGCGGAGTGTCCAAGCTACAACGCTCTGGTGGCAGCGTTTTACGAAGTCCAGAAGGAGATTCCTACTGCACCATTCCTTCGAGTTAAGGATTTCGCAAAGGTTGCTGAGAAGTGCGTGCTGACACCAGGAACTCCCGTGTCTCCTATGCTTGCACGTCCGACCAAGGCGTATGCGATGGTGTTTGACAGCTTCGAGGGTAAACCGTTCACCTGCGAGTACAAGTACGATGGCGAACGTGCGCAGATCCACATCCTCCCGAACGGCGAAATTGCCATCTTCTCACGCAATTTTGAGAACTCCACGGAGCGTTTCCCGGACGTCAAGCTGGCGATTTCAAATGCCGCTAAGGAAGGCGTTGTCCAGAGTTGTATTGTTGACGCGGAGGTGGTTGCCGTTGATCGTGCCACTAACAAACGCCTTCCGTTCCAGATTCTGAGCACACGTTCTCGAAAGGTATGTACACACCAATACTTTCCTATGGTTTGTGAAGATTCTGATGTTTTCTTTGTGATCACAGAACGTTAAAGTGGAAGATATCAAGGTCCCTGTCTGCATCTACGCTTTCGATTTGCTGTTTCCTGAACGGCGATTCATTCTTGGGCACGCCGCTGGCGAAGCGCCGTGAAAAGCTGCGCGAGATGTTTGAAGTGAATCCTGGCAACTTCGAATTTGCTACGTCCTTGGATGTGGAGGATGGTATCGACGTGAAGGACAATGCCGAAGCGATGGAGGAAGCGGTGGATAAGGTCCGCAACTTCCTCGAGGAGGCTGTGCGCGAGAACTGTGAAGGACTGATGGTGAAGACCCTAGAGAAAGAGGCAACGTATGAGCCAGCGAACCGTTCGCACAAATGGCTCAAACTGAAGAAGGATTATCTTGACGGCATTGGTGACTCGGCTGATCTTGTCCCGATCGGTGCGTTCTACGGACGGGGTAAGCGCACTGGTGTGTACGGCGCGTACTTGCTCGCATGCTACGACCCAGACACGGAGATGTATCAACCCATTACAAAGTTGGGTACCGGTTTGTCGGATGAAGTGCTCAAGCAGTTCTACGAGCAGCTGAAGGAGAAAGTGGTGGACAAGGCACCAAGCGATTATGCTGTCGGCGAAGGAATCAAACCTGATGTTTGGTTCGAAGCCAGTTGCGTGTGGGAAATCCTAGGCGCTGATTTGTCCATCTCGCCCAAGTACACCGCAGCTATCGGTCTTGTTGCGAAGGATAAAGGTATTTCTCTGCGCTTTCCTCGTTTCATTCGTATTCGCGACGACAAGGAGACTACGCAGGCGACCAACTCTACCCAGGTATATATCAATCTTTAGTAGCCGTGATGCTCCTGATTCACCACTAACTTCTTGACTATGCCGTTGTTTTGTGTAGATTGCCGATCTGTACCGAGCCCAGGGTCTCACGACTGTAACTAATGGCGAGGAAGAGGAGGACGATGATATGCTCATCTAGGAACGGGTGGAATTAATCCTGATCACGGGCTACTGGTAAAAGTTAAAGACACTCATGATCCACTCTTATATTTTGTATGTTGCGTTATCCTTTGGTTGTTGAGCAGGTGTCTGCGATGGAGTGAGCCAGCGAAACGTTTCCAGGAAACGTTCAGGCGCTGCGTATGAAGAACCGCTATTTGGCAAGTGGCGCCTAATAATACAAAAGGTAATGGCCGATCGGAACTTCATGTGGGGCGGAAGGAGTTCTCCGGCGCGCAGAGCTACAGACTTCAGTGGTCGTCGGCGCCATGATCAACAGCATCTCCTAGTGGAGTTGGAGCTTGATGACTCAATGTACCAAGGTACCTCACGGGCAGACATGGAACACAACACGCGATTGCAGTCGGAAGGTCCTTCAACCCGAAGAACGACCTACGCGGCGGACGCAAGCAACAGTCGAAGCTTCCAGCCAATGTATGAGCAAGACTTTCTTGCAGAACCAAAGTCGCGATTGAATCCCAGAGCGTCCCGAGAATCAGCTACCAAACTCCTGACAGAACGACAAATGCAGCAGCTGCAAGCCAGAAGACTTTCCAGTCCCTACAAGCTGAAACAACAGGTGCAAGGCACTCGAAGCGACGCGACATCACACCACCATCGACACGAGCAATCGCCCCACAACAGGAACGCAAACTCTACACAACGACCGATCCGTTCACCAACACTGCAGCAGTCTCCAGCTCAAATCGTGATCGAGTCAATCCGACAGAACATGCATCTGCGGGACCAAGTGCTGGCTCATTTACAGCAAGAACTCATGGGCGTGCTGCCGTTGCATCGAGCATCGCACGTGGAGAAAAATGTGCCGCAACGAATGGTTAAATTGCTGAACAGGATACGGAGTCTATCACTGGCTGTGGTGGAAGCAGTGGTGTATTTGAGTGGTGAGCTTGGTAATTCAGATATCGAGAGTGTCAGTGTCGAACAAGAGATTCTGGAGCAAGATTTTTACGAGTATTTGCTGCAAATGGTGTCTTCCGACATGGACTTCCTAGCGTGTTCACCACCGCTCCAACGCTTTTTTGAAGACTTTGAAGTGAATTTGACGCGCAATCCGTTCGTCGATGGGTTATCCTTGGATTCGTCGGAGGTGCTGCTTTGTTCCTGCCATCAGAGTTCATCTTCCGGCGACTTGTTTTGTTCTGCTTCATCTTCATCGACGTCTCTCTTACGATTATTGACCCATAAACTGGAAACGTTTGCGCTTCAGACTCAGCGATATCTTCAGGGCTGGCAAATTCTCCCAGCAGATCGTGTGGCAGCAGCATTACTACATTTGATGGATCTAGAGACGCGCTACAATGCTGTTCGAATGATACCGAGATATCTGCAGTCGCAAGGAGATAAAAGGAGATACTCGCATCAACACCGTGAATCTGATAATGGATCGAATGGATATGGAACGTTTGTAGACGAACGGATGCAACGATTGGATCGACAGGGTTCTCGATTATCTTACACGGGTGGCCACGATACGTCACGTAGTGAACAAACTGTAGTGGAAGCGTGGGCGGTATCGCCGACATCGAAGACACCAGCGAAAACTGCATCTCAATCATCGTCTACAAGAATTTTGAATCCTACCAGTACTGAGCTCGATCAACCATTGGCATCGAAACCATCACATGGTTCAACTCGAAAATCATCGAGGAAAGACGAAGACACAAGATCAGCTTCTTTACCAGGATCAGCATGGACAACAATCTCTAGCCCATCCCATTCAGGGTCAGCAAGAAAGGAAAACCCAGATTGGGGTGAATCCCTATCTCCTTCACCAGCTTCAGCAAGTTCCCGATCTGAAAGCAAGACAGATGCCGAAACTCTTGGTACTGAAGTTAGAGAGGAGAATGAGAGTGCGGCTTCTAAACAGATCGTTCCTCCACTGGATACAGCGGCGCTAGGAAAACTCTCGAGCAGAAGCAGTCAGCTTGAGCGAACTGCATCGAAGAAGCGGAGTAGAAACTTTGACGAACGGTGTGACCGGAGCACAAATGTCGATGTGGGAATCCAAATGAGCAAGCCGAATACACCGACACCAAGTGCTCGCGTGAAAGAGGAGGTGGCAATTACGAGACGGTCAGCAAGTACGTTGTCGTCACGAACCATGCGAGATGAAACGATTCAGGTTTATGAAGAGGGGCCTGGAAACCTCGTAAGTGTGAGGAGACCATCCTTGCCAATTGTGGCAAAGGAAGAACTTCCACCAGACAGCAACAACATGGATGTATCTGCAGGCCTAGTAATCACCGAAGCAGATTTCTCGGACTCGGCGAGAAAGGAACCTGACGATTTTGTGAATTGCGATGAACCTCTCGGGTTTAATGATGCCCAACCAGAAGCTCTACCTTCTTCTTTTGAGATCAATCCCCTCCTTTTCTCACGTGGAAGTGTGGATGATGGCTTAAGTACTTTCGTGAATGTTGGAGCGTCTCCAAATAATGAGAGGGAGGTGGAATCAAATGTTGAACGTGTCGTGGAAAACAATTCCCAGCAGGATGAATATGAATATGAATGTGACTTCGAGTACTCATCGAACGAGGCATTGTCAAGTATAGCGATGGCGCTGCGAATGCTACCGAGTTTTTCGTCTCCAAGTGTGGAGTCATCATTAACGACTGAGGTCATGAAACCCGAGGACGCAACGTTACCCGTTGAGGCTGAAATCATGGTTTCAAGTAGATCTGAAGGACTCGAAGCCGATCGAGTTGAAAGCAAGTTCCGACCAGGAGTTGAAATATCATCAAGTGTTGGCACGTCTCCGGCATCAACTAGTAGATCTACACGAAATGAAGTTTCAGTTTCGATTGAAAGCCTTCTAAGCGAGGTGGAACGCATTGACAAACGGGTAGAAGAAGAGGTTTTAGAAGATGATGAATATGCGTACTCATCAAGTACTGCTATTTCAAATATCGCTATGGCTCTGAGTTTGCTTCCAAGCGTCTGGAAAGACAAAACGTTATCTGAAGAGGAATCGGAACCTGCGATGGAAAGTCTAATGGATGTTGATTCTTCCAGAACCAACACCTATCGTTCAACTGATGAAGCAGAACTACCAGTTGGAAGTCTATCGGATCTAAAATTTGGTGAGCCAGCAGCCGATGACGTGACTGCATATTTGCCATCACCTTCTTATGACACCAGTGTACCTACACTGCTGTCTGAATTCGGGGTAATGTCGGTGCCTTGTTCAGCTCAAACGTATTCATCACCCGCTTCATCTTGCTGTGAAAGTCCATCGCCAGTTTCATCCCATGACTTTGAATCAGCTATGCTAAGTGACCAACAGATGCCATTGCTTCCTTTTTCATCTCGAAGCAGTGCACAACCATCAAGAAGTGAACAAGCGGTGCACTCTCCTCCTGCATCGTTTCGTAGCAGTGCGCGAACGGTGAAGAGTGAACAGGTGGCACCCTCGTTATCATCATCATCTCATAGTAATGCACAGACGGCGAGAAGTGGACATCATCCATTTAGCTTCGTCTCGTAGTACTGTGTCTACGATACCAAGTGATCAGACAATGAGCTTGGCTCCGAACTCTTCTCGTCGTAGCACAATGGCGATTGAGCCGGCAATTCACGCTCTTACCACATCCCGTAGCAACATGTCAGCAACCACGAGTTACCAGGGCGACGATGAAAGTGAACCGTCCGAGTTTAACAGAATCTTCTCGCTCTGTCGAGATATTCAAGGTGCAGCGTTTGACATGAGTCACTGGGTATCCCAGCGCGAGGTTGAAGACCATATTCTGTCTGTAGCGCAGCCGTACGCTTCCTTAATGGGCTATTCGTCGCCTACTCCGGTTGTGAATACACCACAGTACTTGGAGCGAGAGCTGAAGATGCTGCGTCGTAATTTTACCTACTGGAAAGAGGCTTGTGCAGCTCAAAAACGAGCGAAGCAAGTCGTTCGCAGAGCAATTGCGTGGTGGAAGATAATACGATTTATTTACCACCATCACCAAAGACGATTGCAAGCTCGCAGAAATGAAGAACATCGTGCTCGATCGCGTGCTGCTTGCCGAATGCAGCGAAATTGGAGAATATACCGCCACAGACACGAGGTGGCAAGGCGCAAAGCTGCTTTTCGTTTGATTCACATCAAATTCCATCGTGTGCTCTTTTTCGTGAGAACATCGCGGCGAAGACGCCTTCGGGAATATGCAAAGGAACATTTGGTTCGGTGGTGGAGACACCAGCGTTCGAGAATTAAAAAGCAGAAGCAGCGAAAGGAACAACTCGATCGAGAAAGAGAACGACGAGCGAGAGCTTTGAAGGATATCCAAAAGTTTTTAAAGGAGGTTCTACTGCGCAGGAAGCTGAAAGCGGCCCAAGCGCTGGCCAAGAACATTTTGTTCAAGGAGCAGCTAAAGTGGACAAAAGCTAAGCGAGACGTGGAGAAAAGTATGAATCTCAATTCAAAGCATCGACGTGAGCTAATCGCAGATATGAACACCAAGTTGGCAGACTTAGATCGCAGATGGAAGTCTTCCGAGAAAGAACGCATGCAATTGCTCACGCACCATGAACGAGTCGTTCAACAGCAGCAACACGCAGTTGGGGTGCGACGTAAACGCCTAGCAGCGATGAAGATTCAAACGTTTTTCAGAGTTTGCCGTCTGCACAAGAAGTTGACACGAGTGGAGATGGAAAAGACGGAGTACCAGCACAAGTTACATCAAGAACTTCTTGCGAAGGAAAAACTAGGAATGGAGGCACAAAAGCGCGTTGGCAAGACGCGTACTCAAGTGCGTGTACTGGGGCGCAAACTTGATCGGGTTTCACTACAAGCTCTCGAAACAGACACTCGCAATCGCAAAATCATCCAGGACCATGTACAGCGACAACGGGTTTCTGAAGAGCGGGCTGCTCGGCAGAAGATCAAGAGTTTTGTTGATGCTCGCGTACTTTACAGAAGAGCAGCAAGCGAGAGACACCAACTTTTGCTGCTACAAGCGCAACTTCACGCAGAAAAGAACGAGACTGAGCTCATGTCCAGCGAAGACCAACTAGAGCATCGACGGACAGCAAAATTGATGACATCTGAGCTTCAACGACGCTTATCTGATCTCGAAGCACGTTCCGAAGCACTCTTGCAGGCAAATAATGTGTTAGCTGTGGAGAAAGAGCTGCAAGCTCAGCAAGCAGCGGCATTGCTGGAACACTGTCGAGTTGAGTCTAGTATGCAGGCGATAGCATCATGGGTTTCAGGACAAGTGCGGCTTTCCAAACTTAAAAAGGAAAAGGAAGCAATTTGTGCTTTAGCAGCTCATGAAATGGAGGAGGAGAAGCTACGACAGCGCAAAGAGATTGAGGCGAAAATGCAAGAGGTTAACGCGATTAAGGCTTCGAACTTCATGCACCAACGCATCAGCCAGCAGCGCAACCATCGAACTGTGGAAATGATACGAATACAACAACAGCAAAAGTATGTGCAGGAAAAGGTTATTGCTAAGCAAACTCGAGCTCAGCTGGTACAAGTCATCATTGCAGTAAAGCTTCTCGCAGAACATGAAGGTAGCAAAGGTATCACCCAGGCGCTTGGTGGTGTAACCAGGTTTCACAAGTCTCTAGAGCAGAAGTTTGCAAGGCTCAAGTACTTGAGGAGTATGAATTGTGCTCGTAAAATTCAGCGAAGGTGGCGTTGCTGGGTCCACCAGCAGAGGATTAAACGTGCTCAAGAACTGGCGCTTGCTCAATTCGAGGAAGCTAAACAACGACAAGCACTGGCAAGGAGGATGCAGGCTTGGTGGAAAAAGTGGACACAGGAACAGCAGCGCAGACGTGAGCAAAGGCGAATTTTTGAAACACACCTGGAATTGATCCGAACTCGAGCTAATGCTCGCAAAATTCAGGGTGCGTGGCGGCGGTGGGTCAAACAAGAGCTAGAGCGAAGGCATGAACAGCAACAAATCCTCGATACACACCTGGAATCTATTCGAGTTCGAGCCAATGCTCGAAAAATACAACACGGATGGAGACGATACGTTGAACGTGAGCGTGAACGAAGGCGAGAGCAGCAGCTTGTGTTTGATGGACACGTGAAGGCCATTCTACTCCGAGCCAACGCTAGAAAAATTCAAAGCGTCTGGAGACGGTGGGTTCTACAAGAACGAGAGCGTCGAAGGACACAACAACTCGCATTTGACACGCATCTCGAGGCAATTCGAATTCGAGCCCTTGCTCGCAAAGTCCAAAGCGCGTGGAGACGATGGGTCACGCGCGAGCAAGAGCGAAGACATGAACAGCAACAAGCTTTTGATGCACATCTAGACGTGATCCGAGCTCGAGCGAATGCTCGCAAAATTCAGAGTGTTTGGAGACGATGGGTTCTGCATGAACGTGAGCGACGATCTCAGCAGCAACTCGCCTTTGAAACGCACCTGGAATCGATTCGAGTTCGTGCTAACGTACGCAAAATTCAAGGTGCATGGAGACAGTGGGTCGCTCGAGAACAAGAACGAAGGCACCAACAGAAGCTAGTTTTTGATGCTCGTCTGGAAGCCATTCGAGCTCGAGCAAGTATCCGTAAAATTCAAAGTATTTGGCGGTGCTGGGTAACACGTGAGCGAGAGCGGAAGGTTCAACAACGACTTGCATTTGACGAACACCTGGAAACCATCCGAATTCGAGCCAATGCCCGGGAAATACAAGGTGTCTGGAGGCGGTGGATTATGCGCGAGCGTGAACGAAGGAATGAACAACAACGGGTGTTCGACAAGCACCTTCAAACTATCCGAACTCGAGCCAATGTACGCAAAATTCAGAGCGCCTGGAGGTGGTGGGTGAAGCGCGAGCAGGACCGAAGGCTCTATCAACGACAAGTTTTTGATGCGCATCTGGAAGCGATACGACTTCGAGCAAATGCACGCAAAATTCAGGTTATGTGGAGGCGGTGGGTCCAGCGCAATCAAGCGCGAAGAGAAAGACTGCGAGTTCATCGCCTTGTATTTTCCAGTGCTGTTCGGATACAAAAGTGGTGGAAGAATCGGCAGCGAAAGCAGAGAGCCAAGGCTGAACGAATCCGAATTTTGCGCGAAGGTAGCGCTCAAGTGATTCAAAGAAAGTGGACGAGATGGCAGCAGTGGCAACAAACTGCGAAGGAAAAGATACTCAAAAGAGAAGTTTGTGCGAGAAAGCTCCAGAGGCTTTGGCGCCAGTGGCGCCAGTGGAAACGTGAACGAGAGAGGAGCGCGAAGCGAATTCAAGACAAGTGGCAACAGCACAAGATGGAAGCAGGACGTAAGCACAAAGCACAGCTAGTGTCTGCTATGGTGATCCAACAGAAATGGCGAAAGTACCAGTGCAAGCAAAGTTATGAAAAGGAGAAGGCACGAAAGCTTCGTCGACTGCAGGTCAGCTCAGCGAAGCTACAACGTGCTTGTTACCAGTGGTGGACGCGACGACAGAGAGAAAAGAAGATGGAATTGGAGCAGCAGCAAGAAGAGGAACGTTTGCAGCAGGAATATGTCACGAATGTGTTGAAGATCCAAAGTTTTTGGCGTAAAGAGCAGAAACAGAAAGGAGAACAGCGAGATAAAGAGCGTCTGGTGCAAGCTCAGAATGCGAGCTCGTTGAAAATCCAACGAAATTGGGGAAGTCACCAACACCGGCGCAAACTCGAGCGAGAGCGTATTCAACACGAGCAACACATCAGTGCTCTCAAGATCCAGGCTTTGTGGCTCAAGTGGCATCATGAACAACAGGAAGAGCTTGAAAGGGAACGTATACGTCAGGAGCAATATGAAAGCTCTCTCAAAGTTCAACGGAGTTGGGGGATTTCCCAGCGTCGACAAAAAGTGGCTCATGAACGGCTTCGTCACAGACAGAATTTGAGCGCCTTGAAGATACAAAAGCACTGGCGAAGGACACGCCATCTTCATATGGAGCAGAGACTCCGGAAAAGGAGCCAAGGTGAAGAACCTAAAAACTCGCGTACAAGTTCAACAGTAGAGCTCAAAGTCGAACAGTCCGTGGAAACACCAGGATTAAAGCCCGAAGGTGAACAACTTGATCAAGACGAACAAGAACGACAGCAGAAACTGGATGCAATTACGCGTCGATCGTTTGGACGGTGCATTGCACGTGCAGTAAACAACTACCACCAACATCGACGAGAGAATAGTGCAGCGACAAGGATTGAGGCGATTTGGAAAGGAAATGTATGCAGACAGCACTATTTGGATGCCTTGGAAGCTAAACGCGCCGAGGATGCTCGTCAGTATCGGCTGATGGTATCGGTGTTTGCTACAAAAGTCCAAGTGTGCTGGCGGAGATGGCACAGTGGCGTTCGACAAGTGAAGCGTTCAGTTGTCAAAGATGACGAGCTTCGGCTGATTCAGGAGACGAAAATGATTGAGCGCAAGGTGCTTGTGGCAAGACGCTCGTTTGCAGCTAAGCGAATCCAAAGGGCCATAGTTTCGCGACGAAAGCTGCCGATAACTCCGGATGCTCCGAAAGAAATTCCTGTTACGGAGGAAGAAGGTTTAGACCATCAAGAGCTGGTGGATATGGCACCTGATGAAGAACCCGCTAACTTGTTAGGAAATTACGAACCGGTGGGCGATTTGATGGAGATGACGGAGACACCAGAGGAAAACACGGCTCGAGTTGATGTGGAGAAGACCGTTGAAGACTGGAGCCACCGAGAGCTGCCGCACCTTTTAACACGGAGTGTGAACCAGATTTTGTTTTGTCATGATGCAGCGAGTGTGATCCAGAAGTTTATTCGTGCGTACCAGAAGCGGTGCAGGATGCACTTCTCATTCCAACATTCACTTGCAAAAGACTTGGACGAAGAGAAGCCTGACCATCATTTCCTTTTCTACTTCAAAAGAGTGAGTGCCTGGTTGGAATGGCATCGGTCGAAGTCCATTCGTCCTCTTCGACTTCGCTTCGACTCACACATGACTCGCAAACTGCTTCAACTGTTTGAACCGAATGAAGAGTATTCGATCTCGGAAGTCCAACAAGTGCTCCAAGAACTTGCAGCCGATGCGTTACCAATACTGAAGTCTCCAGAATGCCTACAAGACAACGAGAACCTGAGGCCTGAGCTCTGTTACCACGACGTTGATGAGATGGAGCTATCACGTTCTCTTGCGTTGCTGCGGCAAATGGGACAACGACGTGCTCAAATTTGCCGTCAGCAACTTCTGGAAGTGGACACAAGTTTCAAGGAGACTCCTGTATCGTTGCCATCGCCAGTTGCTAGATCTACTCCGTCGTCGCCATCAAAGAAAGAAGTCACGATCTTCACTGCAGTAGAAAATGCTTCAGTGGAAGACGCCACATTCCTGCAGCAGCGGGGTGCCAATCTTGCAGCAGTCGAACCAAAGATGCAACGCAACGTTTTGCATATGCTGTCATTCTCCAAGGAGAGTTATCGATTGCGAGCTGAGATGCTGGAGTTCCTACTCAGTTGCGGTGCAAACTTGAACGTAAATGCCGTTGACTGCAACGGTGATTCACCGTTGATGTGGTACGCGTCACTTGGTCATCTCAGTTTCATGCAGAAGTTGTTGGAGCGTGGTGCTGACATTCAAATGACGAATCGTAAGGGTCAGAACGTGCTACACCGAGCGTGCGAAGGCGACCAAGTTGAGGTTTGCGGATTCTTACAGCAGTTGATGATGAAAGACTCCATTGCGGAGAGTATCCTTCCGCCGGAGACGATTTCAGCATTAGCACCAGCAGTATTCACATTCCATGTGCCAGACAACGCAGGACGATACCCTGTACACTGCCTGGCCGAGAAAGGGTTTGTCGAGTGCGCGAAGCAGCTTGTGGTTCCAACTGAAGCGAATTACGAATGGAATCGCATGCTTCAGGCCCAAGGTGATGCTCAAGGTCGAACAGCGCTGCATCTTGCTGTCTTGACACACGATATTGCCATGACAGCTTTTCTGCTGACTCCTGGCGCAGGTTCGGACGTCAATGCTTTCGATGACTTGCACCGATCCCCTGTGCATTATGCAGTGGAGTCACCTGCTGCTCTCTCGATCATTGGTCGGCTCGCGCAGCACGGAGCAAACTTGAATGTCGCCGATGAACGAGGTGATACTCCACTGCATTGGGCAGCATTCTCAGGTCGTGCAGCGGTGGCACAAAACTTGCTGGCACTTGGTGCAGACCCGACGCTTGTCAACAGCGATTGGGAGACTCCGGCGCAGATTGCAGCAGCGTATGGCCAACTGGATTGTATGCGGCTCCTCCTTCAGAGCCAACGGAAGTTCGGAACTGCTTCCACCGGCGAGCCGAAGGAGCAAAAGCAGCAATTACTTGTTCGTCCAGCGAGTGAGAAGACAGCACTGCAAAGACTCGAAGAAGCTGTGAACCACCTTCACGAGAAGCAAGCTGCTGCTCGATCGTATCACGCACATGATGAGGTTACTGACCTGGATGCACTCAGCACCAACGTTGCAGACGGCGATAATGAAGCGACACCAGGCGTTCTTGTAGCTGAGCAATCACACGGAGGGTACTGGGAGGAACTGCACCAAGACGTGCAGCTCGTGGAAGAGAGCGGGCAGTTCTCGTCAGAGGACGAAGAGGATTTGCTCTTCGGCGATGACAACGACTTCTAAGGAGCAGCAAACTCTGTGAATGGAGTGAGGTGAACAGGGTCAGGGAACAGTGTACTTATAGTGTCGCCTTACCAGCTAGGAGTAGCAGCCGGAGCCGGGCAAAGTCGACGTGTGCGCTTGCTGGGCCAGGGTGATTCTCCAAACATAAAGAAGCGTTGAATGGAATCTGCTGCTCACATCCTTTGAGTTTTACTGCTGCACACGTCGCTTTGCGCACTGGATGGTGTTCTTCAGCAGCATGGCCACTGTCATGGGTCCAATGCCGCCCGGCACAGGAGTGATGGCGTGCACGACTTTGACTGCGGCGTCAAAGTCCACATCGCCCACGAGGCGGTAGCCGCTCTTCTTCGTGGCGTCTTCCACGGGGTTGATGCCCACATCAATGACCGTGGCGCCCGGTTTGATCCAGTCCCCTTGCACGAAGCGCGCGCGTCCGATGGCCGCAATGACGATGTCGGCCTCAAGCACACGCGCCTTCAGGTCTTGTGTACGCGAATGGCACATGGTGACCGTGGCGTTGCGATGCAGACACAGCAACGACACGGGCAGCCCCACGATCTGACTGCGGCCCAGCACCACGACGTGCTTGCCTTCCAGCGGGATGTTGTAATGGTCCAGCAGCTCCAGACAGCCCGCGGGCGTGCAAGGCAGACTGAAGGGCGCCTCCTCGTGCTGAGACGAGGCCTTCTTGGTTGCAAACTGGAAGAGCGCCGCGTGGTTCTGCGGGTGCAGTCCGTCCACGTCCTTCCTGGGGTCAATGGTGGCTAGAATGGCGTCTTCATCGCAGAACGACGGCAGTGGCAGCTGCACGATGATGCCGTCGACGTCCTCGCGCTCGTTGAGCGTCTTGATGGTCTCCAGGAGCTCCGTCGTCACCTTGTCCTCGCTCTTGTGGTTGCCGTCCTGCTCCAGTGAGATCTGGATCTTCCACGACTCGATGCCTGCAGCAGTACACGCCTTCTGCTTCATGCGGACGTACGTGGCCGAGTCTTTGCGAGAGCCCACGACCACCACAGCGAGACCCACGGAGCGGCCGTAGCGCGTCTGGAAGGCTTCACATTGAGGTTTCAGTTGCTGCGTGCAGATGACGTCGCTCGTGGCCTTGCCGTCCAGTAATAGAGGCGAACGAGGAGTACCTGTCGCAGTCATTTAACTACAAAGAGATCGCTTGAGGGACTTGTCTGGTGTTGCGCAAATTGCGAAGTGAGCTTGGTTGATCTGACGCACGACTATTGATTCGCATTCACTCCCATCCCCTGGCTAATCACTTACCATCATATTAGCAAGGGTCTGCTTCTAATTGGATGAAACCCTCAACGGGGGTAGTCAGATACTTTTGGACGATCGCCATCGTAGGAAAATGCTGCTGGCATTCGGACGCTTCGTGTTCCTGGCGCTGACGGACGCCGCCATGCTGCCTGCTCTGGACGTGATGAAGCGCAACCGCCGCCACTTTGAGCTGTTCGTGGGCGTGTTGCAGCTGCTCGTGGCCTTTTGCTTCAACGTGTCGGAGGCGTTCGACACGCAGCTCTTCCTCTCGGAGACCCAATGGCATTTCATCTCGGACGTGCTGTCTGTGGCCTATTTCCTGTTGCTGTGCGTGCACCTCATGGGCTACAAAGACGAGAACCACAACATTGTGCTGCGCTACGTGGCGTTCGCGGGCGCGTGGCTGCTCAAGACCAAGGACGGATGGGACTCGGCGCTCTACGAAGGAGTTCTCGTGGTCTGCTACATTGCGGGCGTCGTCTACCGCCGCCTGCTCACACCGAGCAACAGCATTTCCCCTCTCAACAAGCAGAAGGCGACGTATGCTGTGGGGTCGCTCGTTGCAGCGACAATTGTCGGGATCGGAGCCATTTTCTTCAGCGACGACGACCACGCGGCTCTCGGATTCGCAAAGGGACTGATGCACGTGCTGGGTGGCGCTGCATTCTACTTTGCCTGGTTGTCGGTGCCCTGTCTCGACTCGAAGAAGGACGACATTATGCCCACGTACAGCTCCTACGTGTAGAGCATGAAAGTTTTCTTTCGTCTTACTTGCCTAGCTGCGTGTCAGTGGTGAGCGACAAAGAACTCATAGAGTGTTTGAATTGGCTCGACGTCAGCTTCCCCCGAGATCTACAACGGATGTCAGTGTAAGTTAAATGAGAGCTGACATTTTGCTTGTTCCAGTAGTCGTACCTGTCTTCCGTGTGAGCGCTCGAAGTACGTCGCGTACAGGGTGAGTTGCACGTGGAGAGAAGTGAGGAACACGCTACTGCTGCCGATAGATTGCTGTAAGCAGTGCCGATAGTCGGGGTCTCGTTCAAGGACAAAAAGTTTGAGCAGTGCGTACGCTTCGTGAAGTATCAACATGTCTGGAGTCATCTTTCGGCATCCGCCATCAACCTTTAGTCGCTGCAGCTGAAGGTACTGCTTCAAGGTCGCCTTTTCAGTCTTGAGTCGGTCGATAGACCAGGTCATACAGTCCTTCATCCACGCTGCCCGATTAACTTCATCACCATTGTTATCTTCGTCTTCAGCTGGGCTTTCATCTCTGTTAATCAGTTGGAAAAGGAGGGTATTCGAGTGAACATCAGCCGTAGTTTCGATGGTACAAACTTGTTCGTTTGTGCTGCTTGAACCAACTACGGCAATACAACCGCTTGTAGGCGAATGTTGGTGATCGGAAGTGTCGCTGAACAGCACATCGCGCACCGTTCGCCGCACCAAACGCTCGAAAATGTCCTTGCTCCTTGACATCCTTCGCTTCCCAAGTGCTAAAACCTACACACGACTTCCTCGATATAGTTCCAACACTACCAACGGTCGTGCACAAGTCGTCACGCAAGATACGACAACAAGTGTACTACCCAGACCATGTCCAAGGCTCAAAAGAAAGACGATGTGTCGGTAGGCGGACTGCGCATCGTGTACCAAGATACTTCCAAGGAGTTGGAAGAGCTCATTCTTGCAAGTGCCACCAATGCGCTCAAAGCTCTCTACAAAGGCGAAAAGAACCACTTCACGGAGGTTGCGCAGCAGATCAAACACGAGATCGAAGAGACCCAGGAAGGCGCGTGGCATGTCATTGTGGGCAAGTCCTTTGGCTCTTTCGTCTCGCATGAGGTCAAAAAGTGAGTCTAGTCCCATTCTTGCTGCCATTTTTTCTTGCTTTAATCACCGAACTTTTGTATCCTTGCAGGATGCTATATTTTTTTCTGGGGCAAATCGGCTTCCTCGTGTATCGACATGGCTGATACAGTTCTTCGTTCTGCTTTCATTGCCTCCTTAAATAATTGGTCTTTTACCTACATCGTTGCTACATTGATGCTCCTCACCACTTCCAGCTTCGCTTGGGAGCATCATTCGGACTTCAAAACTATCCAAACGGCTGAAATTGTTGTTGCTGTTGCTGCTGCCTCTGTTGAGCCTGCTCGCGCTGACGCTGAAGCTCGACAGTACGTTGAAACGCCAGTTTGAGACTCTCGCGGATATCCTTGCTGAACTGAACAATTCGCACGATTTCCACCTCCCGGTCCTTCTTCAGCGTCTTGATGTTCCTTTCGTGCATCTGGATGTTGGTACTGGTCGTTCGAATAAGGGTATTTGCCCAGATGGAACTTACTGCGTGAGACTGGTTAAGCGTCTCACTCAGCTTCTGATTGAGCTCGAGAAGTTTCTTCTTGTGCTGATTGATCTCGTTTGATATTTGTAGGCACTTCCGGTGGCTAATCATGGGGACTTGTGGGACATCGCCAAGCTCCGATAAGCGCAAAAGTCGCACAGCAGCCATGATATCGTGTGACTGGATAATCATTGCGACCAAAAACTTGTCACGCCGTACTCTTACTTCCACAAGAATAGGCTGCAACCTATTCAGCATATCCATTAACGGTACTGCTGCGTACGGGCCTTGGCACGTTGCGACTGCTATCTGTCTGGTCAGCTGCTCACTTTGCAACTCCATATTGGTTACGTTCTGGTTCATCTCGTGATAGCGATCAATCAAAGAATCAACCAGCGCGTTCTCCGCAAAAACTGCACCACCAAGCGGCAAAAGATTACCGGAAGTGGATGTGCTGGCCAAATCTGTGCTGATGGCAGAATTTGTCGACCACACACCGTTTGCCATGCTTACAGAACCCGGCACCGAGATCGGTGTTACCTCCATCATCCCGTTGCTCATGACACTTGAGGCTGATCCCACTGGGGCAGATGCTGAAAATTGAGTCGTTCCATTATTCCATTGTGCGTTCCCTGTACTTGTGTTGATGTTCACTGTGTTGTTTCCGTTCGGCGTCATCGAAGCAGAAACAGAAGAGCTGGTCTGCGCCGATCCAAATCCAGTAGATGATGGTAATGATGCTGGCGTGGTTTCTGTCAGCTCCCGGGGGAACGGAATAGGCTCTATCATGGAGTTTTGAGCAATTTCGGGCTGGGAAAACGTGCCTGCAGCAACACTCAGGTGCGAAAGCACTGCATTGGAACGCGCTAGTGCGTTCGACACTGAATTGGTCCCATTCTGCGTAATCGGCGTCTGCTCCGAGACTCCAATTCTGACAGGGTGTGATGATTGAGCGCTTACTCCATTCGTATCCTCATCATCATCAATGACGATAACCTCGATCTCCCGCTTCCGCTTTTCACCGATAGACTCTCCCCCACTGCCATCAGAAACAGGAGGCGGGTGTTTTCTTACGGCGATCATCTTCAAAATTGCATTCTGAAAGGATTCCGACCAATGTGATTTTACCAAGCAGCTTCCAGGTGCATCTGTTGACAGCACCAATACGTAGACAGTAAGCAATGGATGTGATCCAGTCATCAGTTGACCACACAAACAGTTTACTTAGTACAACAATAACGAACCTTCTGTTGCAAGCCTGCGATGAATTTTAGTCTTAGCCACGCTGTGGATAAGATCGAAGCACGATTGGCAAAACTTGAGGTCACACTCCGCACACCAAAAAGCAACTCGGTCTAGTTGGCACTGCTGGCAGACTTTAAAAAAAGTTAGTTGCATAACTGTATCGTCAATAATGAATTCTCACAATCACTCACTCGTTGTAAGAAGTTGTCGGTGCTGTTTCTTCTCATCCGTACCGTGCGAGGTTTCCCAGCAACTTCCGCACAACGGTCGGCTCACCAGTTTGCATTTTTCCTGTTGGCATCTGAATTCCGCCCTTTGGACTTTGCCACGCAGCCCACACACCATGCACTGGGGTAGCGCCAACTCTGTAAACCCCACACAAAACGTCCAGCGTCAGCACCAATTACATGTCCATCTACAGCAGCTTCTGTCTGTCCCACGTACGTTTGATCTGCTCCTGGTTGTGGTTCTTGAAGTTCTGCAGCACGACCGGGATGACTTCAAACCACTGCTTGAGCTTCTTGGTCGGTCCAGGAGCAGCAGGCGCCGCCGTAGCAGCCAAAACTTCTCCATTGACGGGTCCTTTAGACTCCACCGATAGCTGCATCTGTTGACCATCACTCCTGCCACTCTGCAGCTCACTATTAGCCTCTTTCGACTCGTTATTACGTGTCTGGTCGCCGCCTTTCTCGCTCGTGGACGGCGTCGGCGCTCCGTCGCTTCCTGATCGATGGGAGGAGCCTGAGGACGCAGTTTCTGGGGTCATGGGGTGCTCCGACGGCTGCTGCTCTCCATGCTGAGCCACAGACGCCTCTGTGAGTCGCGCTGGAGATCCTTTAGACTTGGAATCGGAGCTTGACGGATATGCAACTTGAGAGGTCTGTACAGGGCCCACAGTGCTCGTAGAGGTCGGCATTGAACTGGTAGACGAAGGAGAAGGATCTTCCGCGTCTATAGGAGGCGGAGACACGAGCGGCGCGGCCCCAGAGGCCTCCATAGCGGCCGAGGCGCGGGCGCTTCCGTCCATGCTTCTGTCCTCAGCCTAAACGAAAACACTGGCGGCCTAAAAATAAAACCTCCGTATTCTCTTGAAGCTGCGTTTACTGAGACCGAGTGTAAAAATAGTCCGGTCTATAAAATAGAAGACACGTTCTAGAATTTACGTTTGTCGCCTTTCACAGGATCACTTTTGAATTGGATCTCTTCGAAGACAATGGCAGGCGAATTGAGCGACGTGGCGGCCGAAGTGGCCGAACTGCAGACGCTCCTGGCGCAGATTAAGACGCCCGGCAACCGCCGCGACCTGGAGCAGCTGCTGCAGCGCAAGCAGAAGGCGCTGGAGGCGGCTGAGCCGCAGCAGGAGGAGCCGTCGCCCGTCAAAGTGGCGGCTCGGAAGGTGGAGCCGGAAGCCAGCGACCTCACGACGTTCACGGAGATCAGTCGCTTCGGCTGGGAGGACGAGGGCTACGGCAAGCAGAAGGTGGCGGTCTACGTCATGTCGGGCATTGATGGCGTCGGGAACTTGCCCAAGGAGAACGTGACGTGCCAGTTCACCAAGACGTCGTTCGACCTCAAGGTTTGTGGCTGATTTGGCTGTTTCTAGGTGGAGATTTGAATGGGATGCTAACCCATTGTGGTGGTTGTGTGGTGCTGTAGATCTTTGGACTGGACAACAAGAACTATCGGTAACGTGGAAGATGGTTGAAGGGAGTTGAGAAGAGTTTTTGCTGACGAGTTGTTGTTGCTGCGTGTAGTTTGATTAAGCAGCACTTAGAGAAGGAGATTGACCCTGCCAAGAGCTCCTTCCGCGTCAAGAAGAACCGCGTCACGATCTCTCTGTACAAGGCGGACAAGGACAACACGTGGATGAACCTCACGGCCAAGAACCCCACCAAGACCGGCAAGCCTGGCACGAGCGACCCCGCGGCTGGCATCATGGATATGATGAAGGTGCGATCTCGTCTTTTGAATGGTGATTGAGGTTCTTCAGACTAACTGAGGCTGTCTGCAGAACATGTACGACGAAGGCGACGACGAGATGAAGCGCACGATCGCCAAGGCGTGGACTGAGAGTCGCAACAAGACGGAGGCTGCGAGTCCGTTCTAACGGGCCAGTCCAACGTCAGATGGGGTCAGCTCTCGATGCATTTTGGCCACCCTTAATTATGATCTAACATGCACGCTGGAAGCTTTCTCGATCTAGTCTTCTTCAACACGGATGTCCACGATGTCGTCTCCATTGGTAACAACCGTCACCTCGCGGTTCTCGAGCGCCTTCTTGATCTGATTGTACTCTGCGCTCTTCTTCTTCACGTGGAAACTCTCATTTGTGTCTCCGCTTTCCACGTGCATGAGCGACAGAAACCCGTCCTCGTCGATGTCCATGACGCTCCACTCGACGTTCGGCTCGGCAGCGACTTCTCCAGCAATTGCAGCGTCCGGGTCTCCTCCAACAATGGCGATGAGCTCATTGTACCATTTCAGCAGCCGTTTCTTGTGCTTGGTGCCGAACACGTTGAAAGGCATGGCCAGTCCGTCCTTCACCGTCTGAAAAGTGGCTTCAGCTACTGGTACCATGGCGCCTCCCTGTTTGCCCAGCCCCACGTAGTGCCCCACACAGTCCACGAGCTTCTGCTGGGCTGCGTCACTGAAGCGTTGGCTCTGATTTCGCTGCAAAAAGCGACTCATAGTCCGCAACTCTTTGAAGATTTTACCCTGCGTCTGCTCCATCCTAGCGGCGCTGTCTGAGCCAGAGATGGCGGCCACCAACGCTTGGCCATCCTCCCAGAACTTGATACACCTCGAGTCCATGAGCCTCAATTGGGTTTAGTGGTCAAAATACGGGGTTCCCACTAAGTCCGACGTCTTATGACTGGGAGTTTGTATGGGTCAGTTGTCAACGAGCCAATAATGGAGACCGAAGACTTGTACGGAGATCTCGACACGTCCACGAGCGCGTTGGAGAAGAAGGAGGCGCTGGATCTCAAGTCCCAAGTGGAGAAGGAGAACGCGCGACTGCGAGACGAACTGGCGCAATTGCAGGAGCTCAACCGACAGCTCGGCGCCGCCAACAAACAGCTGGAGACCAACATGTCGACGCTCTTCGCCACTGCGCAGCTGGAACTCAGTCGCAAGGACAAAGAAATCCAACGACTGCGCAGCGAACTCGAAGGGCAAAAAGCTCGAGGATAAATGCAAAACTACAAGAGTAGAGAAAGTATTTACTAAACCATTTTTCTTGTTTCCTTGGTTGGTTGTCTCGATTCTCGCTTCTAGCGCATAAATAAAAACAGCCGCGTGTATGTGTTTGTCATCGTGTCGGAGCGTTCGTTCGCTGCCGTCGAATGCCGATCGCATCAACTGTTGGCTGTTTGTTCGTACGAACTCATCTCCGTCTCTCTTGGTTTCGCGTTGCGCCTTCGCAACGCTTGATCTTCTTCTTGACTCGTTGACACTCGATCTGTTTCTATACCCGGACGAGGAGACGCAAGTCGACGTGTTCAATCGCGTGTCGGCCGATAGGAGTAGTGCCAGGCATGCAAAAGCAGCGCTGGACAACTCCTACCGGTGACAGCACGCGAACGCGGCAACTCGCTTGACATGTACGTGGATATGTAACTTCTTCAGTGAGGTGGTCTTCGCTGCAATTACCAGCCTTCGGGGCACGAGCTCGGTCATAGTGGTAGCAGGCGAAAATCCACAACCGGTTTGCATTACGCATTGTGCGGCGTCGCGTCGGTTGGCCCCACCACGACCTCCTCCGGATCCGCCACAGATACACCTGCCGGCTTGTCTCCACCCGAGTTCTTCAGTTGCTGTTGATCAAAATGTAATGCATAGGCAGAATAAGTCGATATTCTCGAAGAAAAAATGACGTACGAAAACTTACCTGGAGCAGAGTGTCAAGGCAGCTAACGTCGTACTCGTCCAGCAGCGACGTCTCAAAATCCTCAAGCTTCTTCATTACTGCCTGCTAATACGCGGTCCAGCACAAGACACTCCATTACACCGTGATCCAAAACAAGAAAAACTAGCAGGCACAATGACCGCAGGATGCGTTACAATACCTGTTCGCCCTCAGTGAAGTTGTAGTGGCCCGATTCAGTCAGAAGAGGTAGCTCGTCGTCCAAAAAGGCCAGCTGGTTGTTTGCATCCGTCGATGAATCTGCGGCGCTCCCATTCGATGCGACCGGTGTTTCAGTCTCTTCGTTGCTGGTAACGGGAGTGTCTACATTTGGAGTCACCACGGCTGGCTTGGACACCGTCGGGGCCGACACAATATGCGTGTGTGCACTCGGAGCAGTCGCAATTGGAGTTGATGCAGACGGGGCAGACACGCTTGCTTCGGACACGCTAGGAACTGCCTCGACGCCATTCGTAAGAAATCCGGCAAGCGTTTGATCCATGCTGGGTATAGTGTTGTTCACAGCGCTGATCGGTGAGAAAATGCTCAGCACGTTGTTCTGTCCTCCATCGGGGTGTTGTAGGGGGAGCGTGTTGGAGGGCAGGGTCATGGCAAACGGGTTCGGATCTTCAACAGCACTCGGTACCTCAACGACAGAGGATGGCTCTACATCTTACAACAAAAGAGCGTCAGGTGATAACCACAAACCCTCTCAAATAAATGCACTAGCCGTACCAAGTTTGTAGCTGTCGCCAATATCCGACGGTACCTCAACGAATTTGCGCTTACGAGAGCCTGGCGCAGCAGTGGCCACACTGGCTGAGGACCCAGGCAATAGCGGGGGGTCGTCCATTGCCAAGAATCGCAGTACGTCTCGAAACTCCTTCGGCCCAAGCATGCTGTTGTTGATGTAGCTACCAATAGGTCAAAGAAGTGTTCGAAGCCAACAAGGAGTAGGCACGAATTGCAAATACCACACAGCAGCAAAAATGGTTAGTCACACATCACATACAACGGTTTGAATGAACACACCAGTCAGTTGTGCCTACGACACTTACTCTTCGCTGATAACAGCACCCGTCGCATCATTGCCAGAGAGTTTCGGGAGATTCTGCTGCTTTCCTCGGTAGATCTGGAACAGGATCCACATGATTTTCTTCATCTTTTCCTGCATAACGATTTGTTTGTCTTTTGCAGACTCGAGATGCTTCCACAGCTTCAAGTTGTCACTTCGTACAATCTGTCATCACAGTAAAAGGTGAGCTCTTTTGCACTACACAACAATTAATTCCACAGCAGCCAAAACCCGTACCGCGTTGTCAATCTCCAGCTCGCGCAGACGCTTCTCCATGGCGTCGCTGCGCTGACGCAACTCCTTCATCTCACGCAACAGTGTGTCGGAAATCTCTCGATGCGCATCGAGTCGCGAGTTCTGCTAAATACAAAATACAAATGAAGCGTCACGAAAAATCATCCAACCCATCTATCGCCTGTCGTCCATGAACCCACCTGAATCGACGTGCTCACGAGCTGCTGGTTGTGGTGGTTGCTGTTGGAAACCTTGCGCTTGATGTGGTGCAGCAGGTCCGGTCTGCCGCGCTTGAAGTACGGGTGCTGGAACTCCAAGCGCTTCGAGTCCAGCACCGTCTTGTGGAATCCGTAGAGGTTGAGTTGTCGTACAAAAGACGGGAAGTTGCGGTGCTTGAAGAAGCGAGGCAGCACCATCGCCACGAAGGCCTCAAGCTGCGACACGATGATGGTATCTCCGTTGGCGTTCCAGCCGCACACGTGCGAGAACTCGGGCATGCTGAAGATCTCGTACGTCTTGGACAGGAACGCGGGCAGCATCACGTGCTTTCCCTCAGCGTTCGTGGGCGTGGCCGTCTTACCCTTGGGCGTAGTGTTGGTGGGTGCTGGAGACGTCTTGGAGGCGTCTGGGAGACCTGTGGGCACCGATACGGCGCCGTCCTGCTTGGAAACTCGGACGCGCTTGGCCATGACCTGTTTTTCGCCTGTTTCTGCTGTTCTACGGGTCGGTTGGAGGGCGCGAGCGGCTCAAAATGAAGCTCTGCGAGTGCTGAAGCTGTTGCGGGTGCGGGTTCCTGCGGTCTGAGGCTGTTGACGGTCCAAGAGGGCGCGGCGAGTGCGACGTGTGCGCTTCTTGTCCTGCTTTCTTCCTTGTGAAGTCGCGCGGTTGATTGGTTGACCGACCGCCTTTGTATG
Organism: Phytophthora sansomeana; assembly: GCA_032158285.1. Lineage (NCBI taxonomy): Eukaryota > Oomycota > Peronosporomycetes > Peronosporales > Peronosporaceae > Phytophthora > Phytophthora sansomeana. The sequence continues at coordinate 161,062 of JAPDHH010000252.1, forward strand.
CCGGAAAATGTGTGTCGAGCTCCGCTACAGTGGGAACGACCTGCGTTGCGGAAATGCTGGCTGCTTTCGGCAGACGAGGCAGGACGACTGCGATTGGCTAAATTCTACAGCCAATCGCAGGCGGTTTCGTCTCGGGGCATGATGCTGTGTTTACCATGCTCTCTCCGAGAGAGTCTCTCGCCACCGCAGAAGAATCGCGTGGTCGTGGTTGTCTAAAAGCCCAGGCAACGGTTCATGCACCCAACTGGTAAGCACAGCACCAACATCCGTGCTAAAACGAGTTTCTCAACGCCTTGAAACGGCAAATGCCAGTCTTCCTCCAAATGTATCGAAATCCGACGCTGTTCGTTTAGTCGGATAAGTGGGACGAGAGGCAGCTGCTCGCCTCTCATTGGTCAAAACGTGGCTTCCCTCCTCAATCCGTTCACTACCTATTATGCATTTACACAGGATTCTAGTGTGGCCAAGGGGTGGAACATCATTCCGACTTGCGATGGCTACCAATGCGACGTCTGCAGCTCCGGGCGGCGGCTGGCGCGGCACGGACGCGTATCTGCAGTGGTCCAACTCGTACTACACGTGGCGCGTAGCTGGCACGGCGCTGCTCTCCTTGGGCTCGCTCTTACTGCTCTGGTTCAGCGGTTCACAGGGCTTCGTGCTGGACATTTGGCTCGCTCTGCACGCGCTCAACGTGTCACTGGGGCTGGCGGCGCTGCCCTTCGTGGCGCTCTATCGCGTGCAGAAGCTGGAGCCGCCGAGCGTCGAGACGTCCACGACGGCTGCCACTACGAGCGAGCAGCTGCTGGGCTCTCGCGCCGTGAGCTCCTTCTCGCTCTCCCGTTCGGCCTTTGACGCGCCGGGTGTGACGCTCGAACGCACGCTGACGCTGGCCATTTTCGAAGCAATTGTCGTGGTGCAGACCGTCTCGCTCTCGTGGATCGTCGTGCTCATGTTGGGCGTCTATTGGGCCTTTGGAGAGCTCACGGAGGAAGGCGTGTGGGCCATTTGGACAGACCCGTTGTCGTACATCACGCTGCTGGCGATTGGCACCATTGCGCTGCATACCCAGCAGTTTGATAAATTACGCGCGCACCAGCAATTGCAACTGGGTGCGGGACTGGAGGAAGACGAGTTGATGGCGGTGGCACCGACGGCTCTGGCGGGAGGGAACGGGACTGCTGGGGCTGAGGAAACTGAAAACAAGGCTGCTGCCCCCAGTGGAGTGAACACGCCAATCCTGCAGTCAAACCACGTGGACTCGTATTTAACGCTGAACCAGGAGCTGCATCCCTGGGCGACGACGCAGGGTACTGTGCGGACAGTGGAGAGACAGCTGCGCGGCGCCCTGTACGATGCTGCAGCGTGCGGGAATAGCGCAGCCGTGGAGAAACTGCTGGAGCGCGCTGAACACGTTCTCGGTTCCAAGGTGCAGCTTGATATGCTGCTTAACCGCATGTACACTACACCGTCGCTAGTCTGCTGGATGTTCTCGCATCGGACGCAGAACCCGCTGCATGTGGCGTGTCGAGCCGGCGATATTAAAGTCATATCGGTGCTGCTTGAAGCAGGTCTGAACCCCAACTTTCTCGACAAAATATCCGGTGCAACGTTTAATCTGGAGCTACTGTACGAGCTTTGCCAGCTACGTGTGAAGAAAGTGACGCATATACTGGGAGCGCCGCTACATGTGGCTGCATTGCACGGCCACACGCAGGTGATTGATCTCCTCGTGAAATACGGGGCGAACTTGGATATCATTGCACGATCCAGCTTTTTCTCCCGCTCCATGCGTGTTACCCCGATCTTCTTAGCTGACTCTGCCGACGTCGTCGAAAGCCTCATCAGGCACCGAGCCAACATTTTACTTGTCCCGGGATGTGGTAACGCAGCCAGCACGACTGTACTTCAACGTGCTCAGTTATCTGGCCGTCGTGAGTTGGCAACCGTGCTAGAGGAATGGGGAGCTGATGTTGCGCTCACACCACTGCATGAGGCATCCGCTGCAGGAAACCTTGCTGCCGTGCACCATTTGCTGTCGTGGGGTATTAGCCCAGACATTTTAGGCGAGTTTCAGCGAGGTGTACACAATCGTACGCCGCTGCACTGGGCCGCTGTGATGGGAAGGCAACGCGTAATTAGTGAGCTTGTGAAGCACGGTGCCGATGTCAATGCTAAGGACAGTCATGGCCGAACACCATTGCACTGGGCAGCTCGTCACAATTACCCTGGAGCAGTTGAAGAACTTCTCGCTGTTGATGCAGACTATTTGCAATTGGACCACGACGGAATGACTCCGCTAGCGTTTGCTGTGGAAGGAGGCCTTCTTCGAGGTGATTGCGTGGAATTATTTGTTCGTTTTGGGGCGGATATCAGTGAACTTGTCCAAAATGATATTGAAGAGACCCCTCTCCACATCGCACTGCGACTTGGTTATAAGGAAACTGCATTGGCTTTACTTGTTGAAGGTAAAGCTGACCTGTACGCACTAAACGGGGACGGACGTCGGGCTATCGAGTGCTGCGCGTCAGCTGAGTTACAGTATGGAGTCAAGGTCGCGGGTGGCTGTGTGGATGTTGTGTTGTCATTTGACCCGGTATTCCGCGGGTTTGCTGAGCGTGTTAAGGCTGGGATTGAGCAAAACTTCATGACCGTGTACATGCGCAATGAACAAGAAGATGCATTGGGTAAAGAAGGTAGTGGTGCATCAGAAGAATCGCTCGAGGTGGTGAAGAACGCTTCTGCGATCGTGTGCATGCTGACAAATGGGTATGCCCAGAGTATCTTATGCATGGATGAGCTTGCCTTTGCCAAGCAGCACGAAGTACCAGTGGTGCCAATATCGTGTGAAGCCGTCAAAATGTCTGAAGAGTTGCAAGTGTTTGTTTTCACTCGGCAAATTGTGCCTTTCGGCCAGGCCGTGAATTCCAGTCATGCCAAACTCCAGGAAGTTAGCGACGATAGTTCTACATCATCGGATTCATCGTCCATCGACCGCTTGGAGTTTGAAATTGACGAAGACAAGTTTCAGGCCAGCCTCCGAAGTCTGATTGACGGGTTGCGCGACGAAGTTGAAATGCACCGGCTGGGTGGTGACCGAGAGCTTGCTCATACGATGGTTAGCAGATACACCCAACCAGTAGTGAGGACTTCAACACTCAAACATCGCCGGTTGGATGATATAGTGAATGCTGTGGTCGTGCGCGGAAGTGGGCGGCGGAGTACGTTTGGAGGAGGTCCTTCGTTCTCGATTTTTGTATCGCACGGTGACTGCCATCGCGACTTTGTGACTCGCTTGTGTACGGAACTGCGTCGCCACCAGTTTCCGTTCGTAGTCGATTCAATGACGAACGTTTCCAGCACTAAGGAGCGTATCTTGGCAGCTAAGGATGCTATTCTGCAGAGCTCCGTGTTCTTGGTTGTACTTTCGGAGCGGAGTGTGAAAACTGAGCTCGTAAGCGACCAACTGGCGTTTGCGGAAGACAAAGGGAAGACGATTGTGCCGATATACTTTTCCAAGCGACCTCGAGGCGTGGATACTACCTTGGGCAAACTGTTCGAGCGAGAAGGCCGAGCGTACATTTTTTCGAGCGACTTGAGCTACGGACGGGGATTCGGAGAGCTATTGCACGACTTGCGCTCTGGTGACCGCGAGTACGGTCGAGCTAGTGGTGCTGGTGTGTCGTTGCTGTCGAGTCCAGTTGCCCAAGCTGCAGCAAGGAGGTTCTTGCAAAAGTCGAGGCGGGGCCACGGAGATAACTCGAAACCTCCACGCGCCAGTGTTGGTTGAACAGCATAATTGCTGCAAAGGGTGCAGCTGAATGTATTTATTGAATTGCCATTGTAGTCTAGTGCTCATACCTCAGCGTGCAAGTCTTGGGGCACGCAAAGTAAAGTTGTGATTAATTTCAACTTGCTTGCTTTACGGCACGAGATAAGCGTCAACTCCATCATAGTAGCAGCTCAACATCGAAATCCTCGTACCATTTTACTCCACAATGTGCATCTGCTCTCCACTACCCTCGACACTCGGCACTCTTTTATATAAGGTGCCCTGCTAGTTCCTGCCGCCAAACTTCTGCATGAGTTTCGAGCCTTTCAGTGAGTTCTTGGGGAACCTGCCGCCCAATCTGCCCGCCTTGCTGGACTCGGACGAGTCCGTACTTGCCGATGAGCCCTACAACGTCCACAAAAAGTCACAAACTCGTCCAAAAACGAGCGAACAACTGACGGCCGCACCTGTCGTGCTCGCTTGAGATGGTCCTGCGTCATGATCCCGTGTCTCGAGAGCGAGCCGCGCATGGACACGGGGCCGTGCTCGTGGTCGCCCATCTTCTTCCGCTTAAGTCCGTGCTGTTCCTGCTGCCGTCGCCGCTTGAGCTCTTCCTGCGCCTCGGCCAGCGTCACCTGCCACAGTGTGGACCACTCGCGTTTCGACTTGGCAGCGTCCGTCACGTCCTCGTGGAAGAGCGACAGGATTTCTCGGAAGTCCTTCTTCTTCTTGGGCCTCAGAGGTTGCGTGGGGCGAGACGTAGGCGGAGGAGGAGGTGGAGGAGGCGGCGGAGGAGCGTCCGAGTCGTTGCCATCCTTCATCGTCATTATTGGAACTATTTCGTGGTTTAAATGGAACGGAATTATACAAACGTACTTTTGGTACATGGACTCAAAAACAAATGATAAAGTTGTTTCAACGGTTAAAAATGGTTTTATAGTCGGTACATGTAGCGAGGCGCGCTAATATATAGAGCCGGGAAAGGTGGGAGCCGAGACAGCTTGGGAAGCATATTGGTACGAGGATTTCGATGTTGCGTTACTTGTATGAGCAATTTGTGACGAATGTAACCCAAGTCGATCGCGATTGTATTGCTCGTGCTCGGACACTGGCAGGCTGACGTTTGGTCACTTCACTACGATGGCAATTCAATAAATACATTCAGTTGCACCCTTTGCAGCAGGATAATTATCACGACCGGCCACAAAAACATCAACATTTTTCCAACCGGCCCACATTTGAGCAGATGGGCCAACAAACAGTTTTGATTGGTTGACACGTTGAAGGTTCATGGTATATGAATAGCATCGATGACCAGACGCGAAGACGAGAGAGGAGACTGAAAGGTCAGCATGCTTCACACTTTCATTAGCCATGGGAACTAGCAAGATCGACTTGTCAGCGAGGTTTGGACGAACGAGCCTCGACATACACGACGTATTTGCCACGGCGCCTGCATGCACATCGTTTATTCGCGCATACGCCTTCAACGAGAACAAGTCAATTGAACAGAAATGTCATTCAGGACATAAGAACATAAGAACATATGGGGTTGCACATCAAAGCTTTTGCGAGTGGCATGTTTCCTTTACTAAAAAGCGTCCTACTAAACGTGTAGACACTAAACTCGCGTTTTGGTCCCCAAAGGCCTGGTTCGTGAGTGCTATGAACTTGGAGCATTCCCCAAGTTGTGATTCTGTTGGACAATGCTATTCAGAGCTACTTGTTGATTTACCTGGCTTTAAACCTGCGTTGGTCAAAGGGCCTCGTAGTGCTCGTGTACGAGTTGTTTCATCAGTGAAAGACGTGCACAATTTGAACATTGACCATCGCCCTGCGATGATTTACAGGGCAATCTCGCGTTCAAAACTGCTTTAGAATCACATGAAGGCGGATACGCCAAACTGACATCATTCTTAGGCGCTGTTGAACGTCTCAATCCTGGATCTCGCGTTTGCGGACAAGTGGACAGCAAAGGTCGATTCTTTAGAGTTTTCATGTCGCTCGGGCCCCTTGTAGCTGCTCAAGACCACTGGGTTCCTATCCTTGAATGCGATGGGACCCACTTGAAGAACCAGCACTACAATGGCGTGTGCGTACTTGTGGTCGGCAAAGATGGAAATTGGTCTAACATTCCTGTCGCGATCGCTTTCATTCACAAGGAAACCACAGAGAATTTTTGAACATTTTTTTTGCAAATTGCGTCGCATCCAATATCAAGCTACACGATCGAGCTGTCTTCTCGGATCGGAGCAAACAGCGTGATGCTCAAATCCGTCTGCACAAGCAGAAAATTCAGATCAATCTCAAGTTTTGTGCTTTGCACCTTTTTTTAACGTCTGCGGTCACTTCCGTCACGTTGATCCCAACATCAATTACATCAAGGGGCTCGTGTTTCGACTTCAAGCGACAACAACTCTGACAGAGTACGTCGCCACGTTAGACATCATTCAGAGTCCGATCCCAGCAGTGCGGACGAGGATGATCAGTGGGCTCCAGCAAAACCAGTCTGTTGCAGTGTATTTACGTGAGATTCACCCTATAAGCTGGACAAAGTTTGGCAACTGCACTCTTACCCCTGAAGAGACGGCAGCAGTCAATACACAGTGGAAAGGAGGTCAAGCCTACGGCAATCCATGTCCCCTGTTTGCTGGCAGGACAACCTGCGCTATGGAGGGGCAAAACAATGCGCTTCTAGTAAAGGGAGTTCGGGACTGCCAAGTACTTTGGGGGGGGGGGGTCAGTTCTGCAACATGGCTGTGGGGATGGTGAACAAAAAGAAAAAAAGATCAGTGGTTAGTGGGAAATCACAATGTAACACCCCGCGCGAAAGCAATGTTTGAAAAGCAGGTCTAGGAGCGGCTGCATGCACAGTACGTAGAAGCACGGAATCACTATTTTGTGTTGACGACCAGGTGACAAGTGCGGAACAATCTGAGGTAGCACAACTTAGTTCCTCTACACCAGTACACAACGAAAGTGTTGATACCCAGGGGCGTACCTTCACGGTAGATTTAGCCAGCGGAACTTGCACGCGATGCGCTGATCGCCAGCTTTTGCAACTTCCTTGTCGACATATCGTTGCTGCTGTGTACGCTCAGAGTGGGTCGCATACTTCCACGGCAGGAGCATTCTAGTATTACCATCGTGTGTACACAGTTTCTTCGTACGCGCAAGCACTTCAAGACGTCGTGATCCGCATTCCGATCTTGCCCGCACTAATACCTGAAAACAACATTCTGCCACCTCCATTGTACACCCAAGCTGGAGGATCATCATAACACAAGCCGCGCGACATTGCATCACGCGAAAAAAGAATTCCATGCCGAGGAGAACCAAAACCATCCACTTCATCACGAAAACAGGAAAAGATCGTCACCATACCAAGCAACAGAGCCATCATTGCTGCAAGCATGAGCAAGCATTTCAACGTCGAAATCAGAGCTCAAGAGAAGCAGAAACGGCGGAAATGCACGTGCGGACATTGTGGTGAAGCACAAGGTCGTAATGCTGCAAGGTGCCCGAATAGAGCCAAAGGCAACATCGATGATGACGTTCAGCCTGGTAGTTACGTCGTGGGAAGTTGTCCTCTCGATTTGTTGGAGCAGCAACGCTGTTTCGTGCAAGTAGGAGTAGATGCATCACCCATGGTCGACGAGTACAGCTTTTGATTTTACCAGTTGGAATTTCTTTGTCTGTGGAATTTCCTACAAAGCGTATGCAATACGAAGTTTCATTAGAAGAAGCTAATCATACTCCCCAGTAGCATTAATACCTTATGCACGGCTTGTGATCGCTGGGACTTCTTAAAGTCCCTGAGCATCCTTCTCTCCGGGCTTGGAGGCACTGGGCTTTATTACCACACCGCTCACCCCCCCCCCACATGCGGATCGAACAAAGGTACCCAAAGACAGTAGAAAGTCCTCATCATCAGAATCTGTATTGACAAAAATGCTATCGATACGTTAGCAAAGGATCTTTCCGCTACTGATTTACAATATCAATTAACGAATTCGCCTTACGTAGCAGTCACATGCTGCTGACAGCCGTGTACGCGGAGAAGTACATGGCCCTGAATCGAAAAAGAAAATATCACAATATCATGCATGAGATAGAATAACTAAAACCTTTCTGCTTTCCAAACAACAACGGTACCTTCGATAGCTCTTCCGCGGCGCAAAAAAGCGCTTGGCAAAGCTGGTAGTGATGGCTGCAGGTCTGTTTGGGCATGACTAGCAAGCGCGAGTTCACAAGTTAGAATACTGTACGCGTTTAATCTTACCAAACAACATTACCTGTTGCAGTCTCTAGAACTGCGCTTGTCAGTGCCACGATATCGTCTGCGACTTCCCTGGGTAGCTGGCCAGCACGTGGGGCCTCACGAACGCGTATACTCAATCACAATAGAAAGGCAACACATGATAGTCGTTAGATAAATGCATAAATCGCTGCGTGAGTACGCAACCTGTAAACACCTCTCATCGTCTTCATTTGCTTCAGGGAGCTTGGTTCTCTATGTCGAGAAATCACAATCAAAACAATCTTGCCTCGTCCCATACATGTAGAGAAATCCTAGAAACAGAATGTGGGCCGGTTGTGAAAATGTTGATGTTTTTGTGGCCGGTCGTGATAATTATCCCTTTGCAGCAATTATGCTGTTCAACCAACACTGGCGCGTGGAGGTTTCGAGTTATCTCTGTGACCCCACCTCGACTTTTGCAAGAACCTCCTTGCTGCAGCTCGAGCAACTGGACTCGACAGCAACAATACACCAGCACCACTAGCTCGACCATATTCGCGGTCACCAGAGCGCAAGTCGTGCAGTAGCTCAAGTCGCTCGAAAAAATGTACGCTCAATTTTCTCGCTGTCAAAGAAGCTGTATACAGACACAACCGCATTAAAGCGCTGCTCTCCACCCAGTTGCCATCGGAATGCAGCCGAAGTCTCGGTCACCACACGCTCCTTCCGTGCCACGCACTTGGCCAGTAATCAAAAGATTAGATCCCGCTCTGATTGGTCGCTCGCCCGATCTTCCTCCGTGTTTAACCGCCACAAGAGCATCCGCCCGCGTCCCCCCACGTGCACTCGCCATGACGCTCCTCCGCCTGCAGTCGCTCGCCCGCTCTCGCTCGCTGCTGCACACGCGCTGTCTGTCCACGCACGGCCACCCGTTCGTGTTCGAGTCGCGTCATGAGTACACCGAGTACCTGCAGACGCATCAGAGTCGCCTGCCCTGGGGCTTCGCAGTGGGCACCACCAAGTTCGACTTCATCCCGACGGAGGCGCCGCATCTGCCGGCCACCATGACCATGACGCTCATCAAACCCGTCAAGCCCACGTCGCTCTTCGCCGCCGTCTTCACGCAGAACGCGTTCCCGGGAGCTCCCGTGCTCGTGGGGCGCAAGCGGCTGCACGAGCCCAAACTCGGCGCCATCCTCGTCAACAACAAGATCTCCAACGTCTGTGCAAGTGGCGGCGGCGTCGCAGATGCTGAGGAGGTCTGTGAGAACTTGGCCAAGCACCTGCGACTGGAAGGAGGCGCCCAAGTGCTGCCCTGCTCCACGGGCGTCATCGGATGGCGCATCCCCGTGGACTCCATGGTGGAGAACCTCCCCAAGCTCGTCAACAACATGCAGTCCGACTCGGTGCTGCCTGCTGCTGAAGGAATCATGACGACGGGTGAGGTGCACTACAGTTGGAGGCTTTAGTGGAGGATTTGGCTGACAATTTGCTGCCTTTTTGACAGACTTGTACCCCAAGATCCGCTCCATGGACGTCTGTGGCGGCCGCATCGTCGGCATTGCCAAGGGCGCAGGCATGATTGAGCCCAACATGGCGACCATGCTATCCTACATTCTCACTGGTGCGTGCTCGCAGTTTAAGATTGACATGAAGATTTGTTGGCCTTGACATTTCTGTGCTTTTGAATGCAGACCTGTCGGTCCCGCGTGACGTGCTGCGTCAACTGCTGACGGAGGTGGTCGGCGACACGTACAACTCGCTCAGCATCGACACGGACCAGAGCACGTCGGACACGGTGACGCTCGTGTCGTCGGACCAGATCCCGTTCGACATGAACCAGCTCGACGAGTTCAAGAAGGCGCTGCACGAAGTGTGTCTGGGACTCAGCGAGGACATTGTCCGCAACGGCGAGGGTGCGCACCACGTGATGCGGGTGCGCGTGCGTGGCGCTCTGTCCAAGGAGATGGCGAAGGGTGTGGGCAAGTCGGTCGTCAACTCTCCTCTGCTCAAGTGCGCTGTCGCTGGCAATGACCCCAACGTGGGTCGTTTGGTCATGGCTGTGGGCAAGTACATGGGTCTGCACCACAAGGATGTGGACATCACGCGCCGCATGAAGATCCGCATGGGTGGTGTTGTTATCTTTGAGAATGGCGAGATGGTGCTCAACGACGAGATTGAGACGAAGCTTGTGGAGCACATGCGCGAAGCGATGCTGATTGAGCCCACTCGCGGTGGCCTCGATGCCAGCTCGCACAATTTCCCTCCTCACGGAAAGTTTGTCGAGGTAAGCAACTATTGCCATTCTGTGTGGTCGAAGTGATTCTAAACCTTTGCTCTTTGCATAACAGATGGAGATTGACCTTGGCGTTGGCTCGGAGGAGACTCAAGTGCTTGGTATTGACCTTACACACGAGTACGTGGCCATTAACGCCGACTACCGCTCGTAAAGTGCCTGCAGAATAGGCGTGAGTTATCGTCATTAACTCAGAAGAACTATTCAGCTGCGAGTGGAAGTGGGGGCGCTGTAGTGCTGAATGCCAATCGGCTGTGAATAAGGTAGGAAGAGTACTGCACCAGGGTGCCGATTCCTATTTCCCTAATACACCCGGTGACTACTTCCTATCACAGCTACCGAGACGCATCGATTGTGGTTACTATTTCTTGTGTATTGTGTTTTCACTGTTTTCAGCAATGCAGCTCATGATGGAAGAATCCACTCATGAGTTGCATTCGACGCCGCACTTTGTCGACATCAGCAAATGCTTGACGAAGAATACTCTCTAACCGTTCAACCTCGATCCCGCGGAAGTATGAACGGAATCCGTCTCGGGTTTTAAGCTGACTGTGCTTTTCTTTCAAGAGCTGGACAAGATGACGATCGCTCTCGTGGTTTGCTGGACCGAGGACAAGTTTTAAATCTTGACGTGTAGGCGAGTTCTGCTGGTTGCCACTAGCCTCTTGGTTTTGATCAGGGAATCTGATGCTGGAGGTCTCCATCACTGGCCCAGCAGTGCTGCGAGGTGAAAGGCAGCTTCGTTGAAGACTAGCGACACTCAGAATCTCGGTGTCTTCAGCATCATATTCCATCTCGTCGCGCCATTTTTCAATTGCGTTCAGACTCTCGGCCACATTGAAGAACACTGTCTTGGGAACCATCATGGGGCTACTGAAACCGGTTGCCACGGCTGGACTTGCGCTTGGTCTGAAATGGAAAACGCAGGCATTGGGTTACACTTGGCAAGGGTGGCACCTATAGCGAGCAACTAAAATGAATACTCACGCGGCACTTACTCATCGTCGGCGTCACTGTCACTGGAGTCCTCGGCGCCATTCTCAGTTTTGCCGGAATCTCTTTTTCGAGAAGCCAACGAGCGCTCGAGCTGTTGCTTGCTGGTTAGCGAAGATGGTAAATGGCGCTTTGCAGTCGTAATGTCCACTTTGGGGGAGAGCACCTCCAAATTCCATTCGTGGTTGTGACCCAAAGGATTCTTGCTGCTGGAGTTCGCGGTGAAAATCCCTCTGGAAGTCTTCATAGGTGAGCACGGTCGCTTATAATCGTCTCCGCCATCCAAGATGAGGATATCGACCCGCGGTGAAGATGAAGTTGTAATGCGTTGTTTTGAAGTTCCCCCTCGAGAGCTTGGTCTGGGAACTCCGTTGTTTTTTCCACTTGCCATTTCGACAAAAGCTTCTCTCACGTTGGCACCATTACGCATAACCCCAGCAGAAGTATTGGGTCGGCGTTCCAGTCGAGCTTTGGTTGCAGCAACTGCAGCTTCATTGCCACCGATACCATCGACACTCCCTTTTCTCCGACTTCTGCTGCGAGTTGAGTTGCTTGACTCGGTATAAAGCGCTTCGTCGGTGCCGCGGGGAACGCCAATCTGGGATGTTCCAACACTTTCGAGCTGCCATGTCTTGAGCTCGTCGAGAATGGCGTCTCGTGACATGTGTTTGTGTGTGTCGAGCTCCCTAGCTCGATCCAAAGTATCAGTAATGGAAATACGTCTTGCTGGCGTTTTGGGACGTTCAGGTAGTCCGTGACGGGAAGAAGGACGAGAGCCAACAGAACCAGTTGACTCTTCGCTGCTGCCTCTAGGTAAGTCATGCGATAACCCCGTTTCAGCCTCACATCTGTGTCGGCGTAAAGCACTCGAGACGTTTCCAGCGAAGACGATATCTGTTCCATGCGTAAGGCGGCTACCTGAATCATCGCTGAGCGGAGATTCTACCTGATGGCCATTGAGACTAGCAGTACTCGTGCTATACGAAAGCTGGCGGGGGCTGCTGACCTCGTGCGAATTGAAGCTGGACGGCATTGCATTGATTTCGCACTTGGTTGCATCCGATTGAAGCTGTTCACGGTGTTTGAGAATAGCAGCGTCAATCTCTGCATCTGAAAGTTTGCCTCGCTCGCTTTCAGAGAAAGATCTGTCATCTAAAACCACTAGCTGTGGCACAAAGTTGGCAACAATCTTTCGATACTGGTCGACGGTCTCAACAGGGTTTGCAGTCAAGTTCAACGACGTCAGTTGGGGGCAAAATGCTACCAAGAAACAGGAACAAAGTAGACGCGTTAGTATCAACAACATCTACGGTGATAATAACCAAGCTTTCTCACCCAATTGCTCGAGCTGGCCAACATCCGCGACGTGGTTTCCTTCCAGATCTACAAAAAAATTAACATCCATGAGTTCGAACATCAATTTCCAACAATAAATTTATAGTTCTCACCGACAACGCGGAGTTCTTCGTGCATTGCCAAAGGACTGATGTCGCTCACATTGTTGTGCTGCAAGTAAAGTTCTTGCAGCTTCACGAGCGCGCCAATGCCATCAAGGTCCGATATCTGGCAGTGCATCGCCCACAGAATCCGCAGCGAGCCAAGCGAGGTGCCCAGATCACGAAAACTACTGAGTTTACTTTGCTGCAAGCGTAGCTGCTGCAGAGTCGGTAAGAGCTCTCCAATAACCTCAACCGATTGCTTCGTCGAGTCGACGGAGATCTGCAGTGAAGTCACCCACGCGAGGTCTTGACCACCGGTCAGTTGTTTCTACAGAGTCACCCCACCAAAACATGAAAACTCAACCTAAACAGTCTCTCAAAAGGTAAAAAGACCACTACCATACCAACTTGTCCTCCGTGATGTCGTCGAAAGGGTTTTCCTGCTGAAAAAGTTCCAACTCGTCTTCTTGTCGACCACCGAAATTGCTCTTCAATGGAGATAGAAATCCCGATGAACTCCCACTCAATCCTCCACTAGGAACTGGCGTGGGGTTGCACTCTCTCGGTAGTGTTCGAATGAGGAAACTGGTCTTGACATCGTCCGACTTGGGCCCCACTTTGCGCTTCACAAGCGACCCAGCCGCGCTCTCGTCCATTTCGTGGCGCATATCGTCCACCACGAGCGCACTCATAATTCCAAGCAGCAAACTCGACTCCTCTCGCGTGTTGCAGCACTAAAACCTCCCAACTCCCCACACTAATAATACGCAAGTTGAAGTGGTATTTTTAAGATGGCTACACTACGTACCGTACCTCTCTCCTTAACTCCGTGTTTAAAACGATCCTGAAAAGTAATCCGTTAGTTTTTGTAAAGTCGACGAAATAATTGTAAAGTCGACAAAATAATTCGAAATGGTGGACGCGACGCCTCCTGCTCGTCGCGCTGTCGCTCCGTCCGTCGCCGCAGCGAGAGCTCCCAAGGAGGCCCAGCCCAGCACTTCAGCCAATGACAAGCCGGCGTTCGTGTTCCTGCGGCTGAAGCGCAAGCGCACGGACGACCCCGTGGAGCGTCTCGTGGTGCAGAGCGAGAGCGAACGGGATTCAAAGCGGTCGAAACCCGAGACAAAGGACCTTCTGCAGGCCTTCACGAAGCTGTCGACCACCGAGAAACGCTTCGTGTTCAAGCACATCGACACGATGGAGGAGCCCATCACCCCTGGACGCGTCAAGTGGACCGAGAGACTCAAACGCAAGGCGCGATCGCTCAAGGACGAACACGCCGAGCTCAAGGCCAAGAAACCAATTGCGCCCGTGTTCCAGAAGGACCCAACGCAGACGAGAGTCAGGCAGCAGCAGAGTCGCTCCAAGGCGCGACGCAACGAGGAGATGCAGCGCTCCAGAGGCCTCCAGCCACTTGTGCAGATCCAGGAGAAGCAGACGATGGAGCTGCACGGCATCCGACTCGTGGATCTGCAAGTGTCTGCAGATGCCTCGACAACGAAACAGGACAAGGGAATTACAGAGGAGATTCAGGAGAAGACCAAGGCTGATGTCGTCACGGTGAATGGCGCACGACTCAAACCCACCAGAGTACTGAACCCTCACGAACGCGAGCTGGACGAAGCCATTTGGAACGCCTTCCGAGCCAACGACTTTGCGCCGTTTTTCCAAATTTACCACGCGCGGCGGCCGGAGCTGCGAGCGGACCCAATGACTTTTCAGCGGCCTGCGGATGGAAGTACCGTCCTCATGGCTGCGGCGCTGCATGGACGGAGTGACGTGATCGAGGTGCTGCTGCGCTCTGGCACGACCAGTGTTCTGCAGCAAGACTGGGAAGGCGCTACTGCAGCTGTTTTTGCAAAACGTGGTGGCCATGCAAACGTTGAGACAGCATTACTGGCTTGTGAGGAAGCCGAACATGAGAAGGACTTCGTGTATGACGTCTACTGCGTGGATATCTCGGCCAGTGAAGCACAAGACAACAGTGATGCAACGACGAGCTCCGATGATGACCTTGACAGAACGAGTGTGAATGGAGTGCCAGTCGTGAGCGTGAGCTCGGAGGTACAGCGTTGGCTTTCCGAAGACGTGCCGAGCGACGAAGTGGAGGAGTACATGCTCGAGTCCGACATTGATAGCAACGAAGAAGTGGACGGGTACGCATGCCTGTATAGATACCCCTGGGACCGCTGAAGCGCGCGTGGCAAGGGCACGTGGGCGGGAACGGGACCGATCTAAAGATCATAATGCTGAGAGGCGGCGGGTTGCTGGTGGTGGCAACTTCTGCTGGATTTGACTTTGACACTTTGTTTTGTCTGTGACTGGTCTGATAGATTGAGCGAGGATTCGAATGATGAAGACAATGCGGCGAACGATTATCCGGACGAAGAGTCATCGGACGAGTCTCTGGCTGACAGTGAGGATCTGGACGAGGTACGAAAGCAAGCGATGGTAGTTTGTAGTATTTTCGGCTGGGATTCATCGGGCAAGTGCATGTCTTTGTGTTTTTGTAGATCGGTGCGAGGCGTCGATGGGGCAACTCCGAGGATGACTACACGGAGCGCGATGATTTGGACTATTAAATTGCTTTCGGGATGCAACTGGCTGTGTTGGGCGGAATTGCTTTGTCCGTTTATAATACCACTCCAACCATGCAGAAACACAGAGTACACTCCAGATGTGAAAGCGTTGTAAAAACAATCACGAATTTTTCCTAACGCTTTGTTGATGAAATAGTCACAAGTTGGAATGCTACACTCCGCGCCAGGTTATATCGGCCACCTGTGTCGGTGGCTGTAGCAAAGTCAATATTGACCTATGAAAAGTGCTGTTTGGATACGTAATAGATGTGATTGGTAAAAATACGGGGCTAGTGTTAACGTGCAGCATTTCGCAGTATACGACAGGGCGCGTATACAACCTGGTGCTTTTGGTACTGCGACAAGATACATCGACCACCCGACCTATACTTAAATCAAGTATACTGTACATTAATGATAGTAGCATGATGCACACGTGTGTGCAGCTCATTATGGGAGGAGTAGTGGTGGTCAACACCGACGCAGCTCCAGTGGTCAAACAACTCAATCGAAGCCGCCCAGCGCACGTCTATCTACTTCCTATCCCCCATTGGCATCGTTTCTGCGAGGTTAACGTACAAGTCTGCCACAGCTGAGGCGCAGCAGAGCTCTCTCTGATGGCGACGGCTTTGAAGCATTATTGTATTGAATATGATCAGAAAATGGGTTGGTAGCTATTGGGTTCCTGTGGAAGCTAGCAAGTTACGGCTTAAGGTTTATGTGAGGCACAGGATGTTGCCAAGCTATAATAGAGCGTTAATACTAGTAAAAACATCTCGTTAAGTTACCACTAGTAGTCTCACAACGGCCCACCGGCTCGGCGAAGCCTGACACCTATAGAAGTCTGCGTCACTGCGTGCATCATGCTACTATCATTAATGTACAGTATACTTGATTTAAGTATAGGTCGGTGGCCGATGTATCTTGTTGCAGTACCAAAAGCACCAGGTTGTATACGCGCCCTGTCGTATACTGCGAAATGCTGCACGTTAACACTAGCCCCGTATTTTTACCAATCACATCTATTACGTATCCAAACAGCACTTTTCATAGGTCAATATTGACTTTGCTACAGCCACCGACACAGGTGGCCGATATAACCTGGCACGGAGTGTACACAAAATGGCACTCATACAAACTGTACATGGGTCTTGGACGCGCAGCTAAAAGTTACACGAAGAGCAACGAGTCCACGCCCGCGGCGACTGCGATGTCAAACTCGAAGTCCTCGCAGATCGTTCGATCCGCTTCATCCTCGCTACACGGAGCACCTCCAAGTAGAGCGTCCAGCTCGCAGCCAGACAGTGCCGCAGCAGTCTCCAGCTCGCCGAGGATGGCAAGCACGTCCTCTTCGCCGAGCAGATCGAGATCAGACGTCCCGCAGCCAGCGTGAAGCTCCGCGTTGACGTCGCCACCGACAGCGTTAACGCAGTCGTCCGCCGCAATGGGTGGCGTGACACTGTCCCAATCGAGGTCTACCAGCTCGATGGCGTCCAGTGCATCAAACAACGGCTCGTCCTCGTTGTAGCAGTCGGTTGGCGCCCACAGCGGTGAGAAGCTCAAGGTGCACAGGTACAGGTCCTCGACCTCACTAACGTCACGCGGAGACACCTTCTGTTTCTTGGACGCCGGTATCACCGTTGTTGTGATCGTCGCATGCGTCGACACCGCCGTCGTCGTGGAGGCCAGGAGACTCCGAGGACGCTTGGCCGGAATGGAGGACTTGGTTGGCGTAGCACCAACCTTCTTCTGCATCTGGCTCGCCAAGGCGGCTAGCTGAGACGGCTGGCACCGCACGAATACGGCGTGGCTGAACGTGGCGACGCTGGCGCGCGTCTTGGTCCACTTGTGGAAGCCGAAGTTGTTGAGCTGGCGCTGGAAGCTGGAGAACTTGCCGTGCTTGAAGTACTTGCGCAGCACCTCGGTCTCGAGCCGCGGCACGTTGTAGACCTGGAAGTGGGATCCGTCGACGGACCACGAGAGGATGCGCTGATCCTCGTTCTGCAGCATGTCGTAGACCGAGCGTACGAAGCGTGGCACGGTGGTGGCAGGGTCACTCTGAGGGTTCATGGTTTGCGTTGGTTGAAGAGGTAGTGTGTGTGCGGTGGTGGTGGTGTTTCTGTTTGCGTGTGTGCGAGTTGGTTGGAATGGGTGGTTCGCTAGTCGCGACGGTGTGGTTTGCGATGGTGTTGCTTGTGTGGGTGGAGCTCGATTGAGTTGTGACGGAGACTGTGGCTGTCGACTGAAGTGGCCAAAGGCGCATGTTCTGCGGTACACACGAGGCGTCTGCCGCAGCAGCAATAGCAACAGTAACCGAGTGCCAGCAGGATGACGAGGAGCTCACTAAGGGCCAAACCATCGTGTTTGCCACAGTTGGGAAGATTGACACACATGGTGCTAAGAAAGCTCGACTAGCGTGCTAGTACTGCTGCTGCTGCGAATGTCCCTGTTGGCGGGAGGAGGTGAAGAAGGCCCCGAGAACACAACTGGCCGGCGCGTTCCGGCAAAGCACTTGTTTCAGAAGCGGCCACCTGGGCTTGACCACCTGGACTTGGTCATTAAGATAGATCTAGTTGCAGCTAACTAACTTTGTTTGCTTGTTTGTGGTGGGAGTCTTTGGCAAAGCGGAGCCGACACGCTTGAGTGTTGACGTGTTAAGGAGCTAGATATTGAAGGCGAGGTCGCTTCCGAGCCCTCTCCTCTGACATTGAAACCTGTATCCGCCACGGCGTTCGATGTCGTCCGATATAACCACACGCAGCGCCTGCGTAGCGTGTTGTGAACCTCGTAGGATCTTGCTAGAGTAGTGAAAATGAAAAGCGCGCACAACGCATCGCATGCACCACGGTGGGTATCCATCCAAGCGTAGCCATATCCAACATGTAGACGAAAACTTGCATAGAAGATCCGGTGTTACGACCACCGAAACAACTTCAACATGGAAGGCTTCGACACGCCGACTTGCCACTCTACTGTATGCTATCCACATCGATCACCGATCGACCAGCAAACCGTTTATTGATGTATCTATGTGAAGGGTGAATGAATTCATAACTTAGTTACATTATTACACAGAAAGGAGGAGCTACAGCTGCTAAAAGTTACACGAAGAGCAACGAGTCCACGCCCGCGGCGACTGCGATGTCAAACTCGAAGTCCTCGCAGATCGTTCGATCCGCTTCATCCTCGCTACACGGAGCACCTCCAAGTAGAGCGTCCAGCTCGCAGCCAGACAGTGCCGCAGCAGTCTCCAGCTCGCCGAGGATGGCAAGCACGTCCTCTTCGCCGAGCAGATCGAGATCAGACGTCCCGCAGCCAGCGTGAAGCTCCGCGTTGACGTCGCCACCGACAGCGTTAACGCAGTCGTCCGCCGCAATGGCTGGCGTGACACTGTCCCAATCGAGGTCTACCAGCTCGATGGCGTCCAGTGCATCAAACAACGGCTCGTCCTCGTTGTAGCAGTCGGTTGGCGCCCACAGCGGTGAGAAGCTCAAGGTGCACAGGTACAGGTCCTCGACCTCACTAACGTCACGCGGAGACACCTTCTGTTTCTTGGACGCCGGTATCACCGTTGTTGTGATCGTCGCATGCGTCGACACCGCCGTCGTCGTGGAGGCCAGGAGACTCCGAGGACGCTTGGCCGGAATGGAGGACTTGGTTGGCGTAGCACCAACCTTCTTCTGCATCTGGCTCGCCAAGGCGGCTAGCTGAGACGGCTGGCACCGCACGAATACGGCGTGGCTGAACGTGGCGACGCTGGCGCGCGTCTTGGTCCACTTGTGGAAGCCGAAGTTGTTGAGCTGGCGCTGGAAGCTGGAGAACTTGCCGTGCTTGAAGTACTTGCGCAGCACCTCGGTCTCGAGCCGCGGCACGTTGTAGACCTGGAAGTGGGATCCGTCGACGGACCACGAGAGGATGCGCTGATCCTCGTTCTGCAGCATGTCGTAGACCGAGCGTACGAAGCGTGGCACGGTGGTAGCAGGGTCACTCTGAGGGTTCATGGTTTGCGTTGGTTGAAGAGGTAGTGTGTGTGCGGTGGTGGTGGTGTTTCTGTTTGCGTGTGTGCGAGTTGGTTGGAATGGGTGGTTCGCTAGTCGCGACGGTGTGGTTTGCGATGGTGTTGCTTGTGTGGGTGGAGCTCGATTGAGTTGTGACGGAGACTGTGGCTGTCGACTGAAGTGGCCAAAGGCGCATGTTCTGCGGTACACACGAGGCGTCTGCCGCAGCAGCAATAGCAACAGTAACCGAGTGCCAGCAGGATGACGAGGAGCTCACTAAGGGCCAAACCATCGTGTTTGCCACAGTTGGGAAGATTGACACACATGGTGCTAAGAAAGCTCGACTAGCGTGCTAGTACTGCTGCTGCTGCGAATGTCCCTGTTGGCGGAAGGAGGTGAAGAAGGCCCCGAGAACACAACTGGCCGGCGCGTTCCGGCAAAGCACTTGTTTCAGAAGCGGCCACCTGGGCTTGACCACCTGGACTTGGTCATTAAGATAGATCTAGTTGCAGCTAACTAACTTTGTTTGCTTGTTTGTGGTGGGAGTCTTTGGCAAAGCGGAGCCGACACGCTTGAGTGTTGACGTGTTAAGGAGCTAGATATTGAAGGCGAGGTCGCTTCCGAGCCCTCTCCTCTGACATTGAAACCTGTATCCGCCACGGCGTTCGATGTCGTCCGATATAACCACACGCAGCGCCTGCGTAGCGTGTTGTGAACCTCGTAGGATCTTGCTAGAGTAGTGAAAATGAAAAGCGCGCACAACGCATCGCATGCACCACGGTGGGTATCCATCCAAGCGTAGCCATATCCAACATGTAGACGAAAACTTGCATAGAAGATCCGGTGTTACGACCACCGAAACAACTTCAACATGGAAGGCTTCGACACGCCGACTTGCCACTCTACTGTATGCTATCCACATCGATCACCGATCGACCAGCAAACCGTTTATTGATGTATCTATGTGAAGGGTGAATGAATTCATAACTTAGTTACATTATTACACAGAAAGGAGGAGCTACAGCTGCTAAAAGTTACACGAAGAGCAACGAGTCCACGCCCGCGGCGACTGCGATGTCAAACTCGAAGTCCTCGCAGATCGTTCGATCCGCTTCATCCTCGCTACACGGAGCACCTCCAAGTAGAGCGTCCAGCTCGCAGCCAGACAGTGCCGCAGCAGTCTCCAGCTCGCCGAGGATGGCAAGCACGTCCTCTTCGCCGAGCAGATCGAGATCAGACGTCCCGCAGCCAGCGTGAAGCTCCGCGTTGACGTCGCCACCGACAGCGTTAACGCAGTCGTCCGCCGCAATGGGCTGGCGTGACACTGTCCCAATCGAGGTCTACCAGCTCGATGGCGTCCAGTGCATCAAACAACGGCTCGTCCTCGTTGTAGCAGTCGGTTGGCGCCCACAGCGGTGAGAAGCTCAAGGTGCACAGGTACAGGTCCTCGACCTCACTAACGTCACGCGGAGACACCTTCTGTTTCTTGGACGCCGGTATCACCGTTGTTGTGATCGTCGCATGCGTCGACACCGCCGTCGTCGTGGAGGCCAGGAGACTCCGAGGACGCTTGGCCGGAATGGAGGACTTGGTTGGCGTAGCACCAACCTTCTTCTGCATCTGGCTCGCCAAGGCGGCTAGCTGAGACGGCTGGCACCGCACGAATACGGCGTGGCTGAACGTGGCGACGCTGGCGCGCGTCTTGGTCCACTTGTGGAAGCCGAAGTTGTTGAGCTGGCGCTGGAAGCTGGAGAACTTGCCGTGCTTGAAGTACTTGCGCAGCACCTCGGTCTCGAGCCGCGGCACGTTGTAGACCTGGAAGTGGGATCCGTCGACGGACCACGAGAGGATGCGCTGATCCTCGTTCTGCAGCATGTCGTAGACCGAGCGTACGAAGCGTGGCACGGTGGTGGCAGGGTCACTCTGAGGGTTCATGGTTTGCGTTGGTTGAAGAGGTAGTGTGTGTGCGGTGGTGGTGGTGTTTCTGTTTGCGTGTGTGCGAGTTGGTTGGAATGGGTGGTTCGCTAGTCGCGACGGTGTGGTTTGCGATGGTGTTGCTTGTGTGGGTGGAGCTCGATTGAGTTGTGACGGAGACTGTGGCTGTCGACTGAAGTGGCCAAAGGCGCATGTTCTGCGGTACACACGAGGCGTCTGCCGCAGCAGCAATAGCAACAGTAACCGAGTGCCAGCAGGATGACGAGGAGCTCACTAAGGGCCAAACCATCGTGTTTGCCACAGTTGGGAAGATTGACACACATGGTGCTAAGAAAGCTCGACTAGCGTGCTAGTACTGCTGCTGCTGCGAATGTCCCTGTTGGCGGGAAGGAGGTGAAGAAGGCCCCGAGAACACAACTGGCCGGCGCGTTCCGGCAAAGCACTTGTTTCAGAAGCGGCCACCTGGGCTTGACCACCTGGACTTGGTCATTAAGATAGATCTAGTTGCAGCTAACTAACTTTGTTTGCTTGTTTGTGGTGGGAGTCTTTGGCAAAGCGGAGCCGACACGCTTGAGTGTTGACGTGTTAAGGAGCTAGATATTGAAGGCGAGGTCGCTTCCGAGCCCTCTCCTCTGACATTGAAACCTGTATCCGCCACGGCGTTCGATGTCGTCCGATATAACCACACGCAGCGCCTGCGTAGCGTGTTGTGAACCTCGTAGGATCTTGCTAGAGTAGTGAAAATGAAAAGCGCGCACAACGCATCGCATGCACCACGGTGGGCATCCATCCAAGCGTAGCCATATCCAACATGTAGACGAAAACTTGCATAGAAGATCCGGTGTTACGACCACCGAAACAACTTCAACATGGAAGGCTTCGACACGCCGACTTGCCACTCTACTGTATGCTATCCACATCGATCACCGATCGACCAGCAAACCGTTTATTGATGTATCTATGTGAAGGGTGAATGAATTCATAACTTAGTTACATTATTACACAGAAAGGAGGAGCTACAGCTGCTAAAAGCTACACGAAGAGCAACGAGTCCACGCCCGCGGCGACTGCGATGTCAAACTCGAAGTCCTCGCAGATCGTTCGATCCGCTTCATCCTCGCTACACGGAGCACCTCCAAGTAGAGCGTCCAGCTCGCAGCCAGACAGTGCCGCAGCAGTCTCCAGCTCGCCGAGGATGGCAAGCACGTCCTCTTCGCCGAGCAGATCGAGATCAGACGTCCCGCAGCCAGCGTGAAGCTCCGCGTTGACGTCGCCACCGACAGCGTTAACGCAGTCGTCCGCCGCAATGGGTGGCGTGACACTGTCCCAATCGAGGTCTACCAGCTCGATGGCGTCCAGTGCATCAAACAACAGCTCGTCCTCGTTGTAGCAGTCGGTTGGCGCCCACAGCGGTGAGAAGCTCAAGGTGCACAGGTACAGGTCCTCGACCTCACTAACGTCACGCGGAGACACCTTCTGTTTCTTGGACGCCGGTATCACCGTTGTTGTGATCGTCGCATGCGTCGACACCGCCGTCGTCGTGGAGGCCAGGAGACTCCGAGGACGCTTGGCCGGAATGGAGGACTTGGTTGGCGTAGCACCAACCTTCTTCTGCATCTGGCTCGCCAAGGCGGCTAGCTGAGACGGCTGGCACCGCACGAATACGGCGTGGCTGAACGTGGCGACGCTGGCGCGCGTCTTGGTCCACTTGTGGAAGCCGAAGTTGTTGAGCTGGCGCTGGAAGCTGGAGAACTTGCCGTGCTTGAAGTACTTGCGCAGCACCTCGGTCTCGAGCCGCGGCACGTCTGTAGACCTGGAAGTGGGATCCGTCGACGGACCACGAGAGGATGCGCTGATCCTCGTTCTGCAGCATGTCGTAGACCGAGCGTACGAAGCGTGGCACGGTGGTGGCAGGGTCACTCTGAGGGTTCATGGTTTGCGTTGGTTGAAGAGGTAGTGTGTGTGCGGTGGTGGTGCTGTTTCTGTTTGCGTGTGTGCGAGTTGGTTGGAATGGGTGGTTCGCTAGTCGCGACGGTGTGGTTTGCGATGGTGTTGCTTGTGTGGGTGGAGCTCGATTGAGTTGTGACGGAGACTGTGGCTGTCGACTGAAGTGGCCAAAGGCGCATGTTCTGCGGTACACACGAGGCGTCTGCCGCAGCAGCAATAGCAACAGTAACCGAGTGCCAGCAGGATGACGAGGAGCTCACTAAGGGCCAAACCATCGTGTTTGCCACAGTTGGGAAGATTGACACACATGGTGCTAAGAAAGCTCGACTAGCGTGCTAGTACTGCTGCTGCTGCGAATGTCCCTGTTGGCGGGAGGAGGTGAAGAAGGCCCCGAGAACACAACTGGCCGGCGCGTTCCGGCAAAGCACTTGTTTCAGAAGCGGCCACCTGGGCTTGACCACCTGGACTTGGTCATTAAGATAGATCTAGTTGCAGCTAACTAACTTTGTTTGCTTGTTTGTGGTGGGAGTCTTTGGCAAAGCGGAGCCGACACGCTTGAGTGTTGACGTGTTAAGGAGCTAGATATTGAAGGCGAGGTCGCTTCCGAGCCCTCTCCTCTGACATTGAAACCTGTATCCGCCACGGCGTTCGATGTCGTCCGATATAACCACACGCAGCGCCTGCGTAGCGTGTTGTGAACCTCGTAGGATCTTGCTAGAGTAGTGAAAATGAAAAGCGCGCACAACGCATCGCATGCACCACGGTGGGTATCCATCCAAGCGTAGCCATATCCAACATGTAGACGAAAACTTGCATAGAAGATCCGGTGTTACGACCACCGAAACAACTTCAACATGGAAGGCTTCGACACGCCGACTTGCCACTCTACTGTATGCTATCCACATCGATCACCGATCGACCAGCAAACCGTTTATTGATGTATCTATGTGAAGGGTGAATGAATTCATAACTTAGTTACATTATTACACAGAAAGGAGGAGCTACAGCTGCTGAAAGCTACATGAATAGCAAGGAGTCCACGCCCGCATCGACAGCGATGTCAAACTCGAAGTCCTCGCAGATCGTTCGATCCGTTTCATCCTCGCTACACGGAGCACCTCCAAGTAGAGCGTCCAGCTCGCAGCCAGACAGTGCCGCAGCAGTCTCCAGCTCGCCGAGGATGGCAAGCACGTCCTCTTCGCCGAGCAGATCGAGATCAGACGTCCCGCAGCCAGCGTGAAGCTCCGCGTTGACGTCGCCACCGACAGCGTTAACGCAGTCGTCCGCCGCAATGGCTGGCGTGACACTGTCCCAATCGAGGTCTACCAGCTCGATGGCGTCCAGTGCATCAAACAACGGCTCGTCCTCGTTGTAGCAGTCGGTTGGCGCCCACAGCGGTGAGAAGCTCAAGGTGCACAGGTACAGGTCCTCGACCTCACTAACGTCACGCGGAGACACCTTCTGTTTCTTGGACGCCGGTATCACCGTTGTTGTGATCGTCGCATGCGTCGACACCGCCGTCGTCGTGGAGGCCAGGAGACTCCGAGGACGCTTGGCCGGAATGGAGGACTTGGTTGGCGTAGCACCAACCTTCTTCTGCATCTGGCTCGCCAAGGCGGCTAGCTGAGACGGCTGGCACCGCACGAATACGGCGTGGCTGAACGTGGCGACGCTGGCGCGCGTCTTGGTCCACTTGTGGAAGCCAAAGTTGTTGAGCTGGCGCTGGAAGCTGGAGAACTTGCCGTGCTTGAAGTACTTGCGCAGCACCTCGGTCTCGAGCCGCGGCACGTTGTAGACCTGGAAGTGGGATCCGTCGACGGACCACGAGAGGATGCGCTGATCCTCGTTCTGCAGCATGTCGTAGACCGAGCGTACGAAGCGTGGCACGGTGGTGGCAGGGTCACTCTGAGGGTTCATGGTTTGCGTTGGTTGAAGAGGTAGTGTGTGTGCGGTGGTGGTGGTGTTTCTGTTTGCGTGTGTGCGAGTTGGTTGGAATGGGTGGTTCGCTAGTCGCGACGGTGTGGTTTGCGATGGTGTTGCTTGTGTGGGTGGAGCTCGATTGAGTTGTGACGGAGACTGTGGCTGTCGACTGAAGTGGCCAAAGGCGCATGTTCTGCGGTACACACGAGGCGTCTGCCGCAGCAGCAATAGCAACAGTAACCGAGTGCCAGCAGGATGACGAGGAGCTCACTAAGGGCCAAACCATCGTGTTTGCCACAGTTGGGAAGATTGACACACATGGTGCTAAGAAAGCTCGACTGGAGTACTAGTACTGCTGTTGCTGTGAGTGTCCCTGTTGGCGGGGAGGTCGGGAACACCCCGAGAACACAACTGGTCGGCGCGTTCCGGCAAAGCACCTGCTTCAGAGGCTGCTACTTCGGTTCGGGTTTCGAGAGCTATGTGTCTAGAAATCTTTGATTGTGCTTGGAGATTACCCGACGTACAACTCGGATATGTCTGGGACGAATGGCATTTTGTAACACCTCCTTGAGGCGGGCTATTAACTACGGTTCAATAGACTATCTTCTCTCTCTCTCTCCCTCACTAGTTGTATTGTGCTGTCGGGGTGCATTACTGGACGGAGCCCCTGTGCAGCCATGGGTGAGCTGCAGTTCCCCTTGGCGCTTGCGCTAGTTCTCGAAAATGGAAATGTATCCATGTTGAGAATGTAGAAGCACCTGCAGTGCAGGCTGCAGACGTTCGAGAAGACACTTCAAGACACATTTGCTTGACATACGACCCTGTGATTTTCATGCAGCGACTATTAAAACGGCGCAGCGCGTATGCCACTCGACACCACACGACACACCGTAAGGTTTCTGCAGCTGCGCTTTCCGCGCTTTCTAAGACCAGGTAACTAACAACGGGGCAGGACTCCAGCCAGGAGTACCACAAAATACTCTGATACTCACGCCACTATCACTAATACATCGAGGTCTTACTCTTTCCCTTTGTGGGCTGAGAATCACAATTGAATTGAATCGGACCAAGCTACTCCCGGTACGAGCGAGCTATCAAACCACCATGCGGTCTAATGACCAAAGCACAGACATAGTTCCTCGGTTCGTGAGGACACTCTACGACATTCTCGACGACGAAGATCCGTGCATCTTGTCCTGGTCAGTCGATGGATCAAACTTCCAGGTTTTTGACGTACCCCGACTCGAACGCGAGATCCTTCCGAAATACTTCAAGCACTGCAAGTTTGCCAGCTTCCAGCGCCAACTCAACAACTTTGGGTTTCACAAGTGGACCAAAACGCGGGCCAGTGTGTGCACTTTCAGTCACGAATTTCTCCACCGCTGCCATCCGTCTCAACTCGCCGAGTTGGTTGCCGAAATGGAGACGCACAAGGCAGCACTTTGCGCTGCTGCTTCGCAAATCGGAGCAAAACGCACCCAAAGCGACCGCGACGACGATCGACACATCATGGACGTTCATTTCAAGAGGTTGCACACTGAGGATATGGCCAAACAGGATGACGGGCGCGAACCGGAACAAGAATTGGCTTCGTTCAGCCCCGAAAACTTCAGCACACCGCTGGCTGGCTTCGACACAGCAGACTTGTGCGCTCTCGACTGGTCCTTAGTGGTTGATAATGGGCGCGAAGAGGAACTGAATGCGCTGCTCGAACCAATTCTGACTGTAGGCGAGGCGAAACCGATAGTGCAGACTGAGAGCAACAGCAGCACCGACAACAGCAGCAACAATCTGCCTGATTTGGACAGCTTGCCACCACTTGACGTCGAATATCTCGGAGATTCGTGGACAGACATTTTTGACCAAGTCGCTTTGTAGAGGAGTGTTTTTGAGTGTGCGCGAGATTAGTACGTAAGACGTATCTTTGTATTTTAGATTTTAACAAGTTGCATGAGTACTAACTTGGCACTGCCAGGTTAACAATTATCTAGGCGCGTTCATAATGTTTTATTGACAACGCTGGTCGAGCTCGGCTGCCGGGTTCATCCTGTGGGTGGGTAACTAGACTTGAGTACACACTGCACTCAAAGGTAAGACCGTATTGAGCATTGATTGTAGTCTACGCTGCGGTGCACGTCGTTTTGGGGCAGTAGGGTGGATCGTTGCGGCAGTTCTGATTGCACCACTCGTCCATTGAAACTTTCATTGACCCGTTGGTTCCAACGGAGACGTATGCCAAGCGTTCTGCTGGGGCAGTAGTAGCTGAAGGAGTAGCCGTTGTTGTGGCTGGAGCTTTCGTCGTAGTTGCTGGAGCTTTCGTCGTAGTTGCTGGCGCATCCGGCTCCCCGGTAGTTGAGCTGCTTTCATTTTCAGCCGAACTTTCACTCGAGCTGCCATCCAGCTTAACATCCGCGCAGTTGTTGAACAGCTCGTGAGAGCTCAAGTGCGTGGCTTCCCAATAGAATTCGAGAACGCAGTGCTGTGGGCTGCACGGCAGGCCCGACTCAGGAACAGTGATACTCATTTCAGCAGGAATTGGGTCGTCGCCTTTGTTTCCTG
This sequence comes from Phytophthora sansomeana, assembly GCA_032158285.1. Classification (NCBI taxonomy): domain Eukaryota; phylum Oomycota; class Peronosporomycetes; order Peronosporales; family Peronosporaceae; genus Phytophthora; species Phytophthora sansomeana. The sequence continues at coordinate 188,737 of JAPDHH010000252.1, forward strand.
CCCCCGGATGCAACGAGCGCATGCAGTCATCAAGCTGGCCAACTTGCAGCTTGTCGCTGACATCGTCGAGGTTAACCAGATACACAGTGCAAGGACCAATGTGGTTGGCACCGTCACTGGCTCGCATCTCAATCTTGCTTTCGCCGTATGGGATAGTTTGGAGGTTCGTGTCCGGTGTGTTGTTGAGGCAGTCGCCACCAGGACGCATCGCAATAGGCCAACCGAAGCTGCTGTCGATGTCGAGCCCCATCGTCCGAATTTCACGAGACACCGGTTTGACCATGCCCCCGTGCCCAAGCACTGCAGGGGTCGTTGCAAAGAGTATGAGGAGCGATAGGTGGAACGGAGTGGAGACCAGTTCCTTGGTCTTGGGACTGGATTGCTGCTTGTGGTGCTGATGGGGCTTTGGAAAGTGAGAATGGCAGAGCTTGTCGCATCGGTGAGATTTTGATTGTCAACAACTGGCGGCGCAACCACATATTCGCTGCTCGTGAAGATGACCACCGCTTCTTCTCATCTGTTTGCTGGCGATACATGCAGCAGGTGAGAACGAATAGAACATCAGCCTCAAAACGCAGCAGCCAGCTTCGAGTATAACTTTTTCCAATTGCCACGTTTCGCCCGAAACTTATCAGTTTGTTCGGCGTTTGCATTGCCCTCCGTAGCGTGAAATACTTCTTACGCTTTAATGCTGCTTCAATGGAAGGTTATGGGGGATTTTACACAACGATCCTCCTAATGGCAACGACAACTCATTTTGTTGACGTGTAGTGGCTGGCGGTACGCATGACCACAAGGTGAAGGCAGATATGAGCCACCAGCAGGCTTCAGGGCGCAAGGAATCACCTGTTTTTTGCTATCCGTAAAGCTTCATTCTGTAGTCTAGACTTTCCAGCACGCTGGAATCTTTGTAGCGCGTGCAAACTTTGAAAGTAAAGTACTCTCTAGTGTTTGGAGATTGTTGCGTTATATTTTACTGGAGATGAAGCTTGCGCTGCACTCAATAGTTGATTCATTTGAACGATAAGATAGTTACTTGGACCCTGAACGCTACAAACGCCACGACAAATACTACATGTAGGCCACCGTACACGCATCGGCAGTCAAGCAATTACATTTGCCTCTACCATCTCGAGAGGCAGGACGCAGATTCAGCACTGCGATCGTACTGTTCGCGTCGAGTTACACCCACTGCTGGGGGTGATGCCAAAACACCAGGCTGTGGCCTGGGTGGCGCTTGAAGAACTGGATTGGCTCAACCTTGTCCTTCTCGGCATTGCGGTGAACGTACATGGCAAGACAACCTGGGTGATTCTCGCGGCGGGAAGGCAAGAAACCCACAGTCTTTTTGCGGTCGTACACACTCTGCAAGTAAAACTTGGACGTCGAAGTCACAGGAGTGCGGTCGGGCACACCCGTGATAATAAACTTGGCTCGCACGTCGATCTTGTTGCTGAAAGTCAGCTTCTTGGACATCTTTTGCATCCGCAACACCGTTCCATCCGTGCGTGCAAATGATACACAGTCTCCACCTCGGAGGAGGCCGTCCGTAGTATGCCCAATAATGCGAAGCGTGTCGCCGTCTTCCAGCTGATCGTAGGGCTGGACGGTGTAGCAGCGGACACGTCGTGAAAAAGGGTTCTTGTGACCTCCCCCACGTCGCTTTGGATGTCCCTGGACATGTGTGGTTTGGCCAGTAGTGGTCTTGAAGGCCAAGTGAAGCTCTTGTCCATGATACATGGGCACACTAGGCTGGTCAGTGCTGCTTGGGTGAGATCCCGCTGCAGCAGCACCTGCACCGGCGTGGCTTCCGTCCGGCACTGTAGCCTTGCGAGGTCGAATGATCTGACTGAGCATGCGAGGTGGTGAACTCAGTCCGCGAATGTTGCGAGCTGATCCACCTACTCGCTTTGGCACCTCCGTGGTGCGGAAGCGTGGCATGCGGCGATTCGGATTGCGAAGCGAAGCCTCAAAGTTCGCCGCAGCTTGATCACGAGTCTGCCGGATGCTGTCGATGTCCACAGAGTGGTTGGTCGGGTCCTCACCGTAGTCATCAGTGGTCTCACTGCTCGAGTCGTCATCTTCGATCTCACTTTCACTGTCGCCTTCATCGTCACTGTGGATCATAACAAAAGGCGAGTCGATCTTTTGCTGTCTTTGGTTGTGGAGAAGGACATCGCGCAGGTGCGACGGGATCGGCGGGGTCTCGTACTCTGTCGGCAGCATGTCGAGGGTAAGTCCCGCGGGGATCGGCGGTGTACCAGCCATGAGACTTGCAGTGTCTTCCAGTGTCGGTCTCAGGATCTCATCGCTGCCATCCGTGTCCACATCCAGAAACGAGTTGGCCAGATCCATCATTGGCGGCGGAGTCATCAACGGAGGTGGGGTGTCCATCAGATCCGGAGTCGTCGAAGCGCTGGTTGTCGAGGACGCGGTTGCCTTGTTGGAAGCTCCGTCGGCAGACTGCTCGGTCCAGCGCATGGTCATGCGCGACAACGGATTGAGAATGTTTGACAGACGCGTTGAGGTGGACAAGGACGTCGTCGTGTGTGCACGGCGGCGCGATGACGGCAGCGGTTCCTGCTCGCTTAGAACGGCGATGTCGTCGGTGTCATCGTCTTCCTGGAGCTCGGTCACATCGTCGTAAACGGCGGCAGCGTACGCCTTGTAGGGCGGCACTGGCGGTGGCGCTCGACTGAACCCGTTGCTTCGGAATGACCCGAGACCTTCGTCCCCTACTGTTTGACGTCGCGCGCGCGGAGGTGACGCCTTGATGCTGGCCGGGTGCACCGTGACCTTGCAGTACTTGGGGTCCATACCCATGGTCGTTAGCTGGAATCAAAGGTGATGATCGCGGTCACAAGTCTCACTTGACAAGTCTTCGCTTGACGGTTCGGAGCTTGCAGAGTCCTGCGTAGCACGCGTCAAGTTGGAGTGTAACTTAGCTGTGTCGGAGCGGAAGCGCTCAGCTGGATTGTGACAGACGCGCCTCGGAGAAAAGGCGAGCACCCGATCGATAGGATGGCGTCGGGGTGGCAAGCATTGCTAGCATCGCTCTACCACTCGGCTTGAGTATCGGAGACCCAGGTGGCGCGTGGCGTGACCCAGCCAGCTGGCATCTGGATGGCAAGCCATGCGACTTCGGCTGCCTTTACCTTGACCAGCGAGCGATAGTAACATCTTGATGGGGACGAGATGATGCTCGAAAGGTAGCAGCAGTACGTCGCCGCTAGATTTGAGCTCGGCGCGATATACCTAATAATGGTACAGTATTCCCCGGCGAATCCTCACCTGCGAACTTCTCTTGACCTTGCAAAGCTTGTAGTGATAGCTCGATGATTTGCATTTTCTGGTCGGACATCAACAGGGCATACACTGATATAAAGTCGTTTGAGCACATCTCTGGTGATGCTCCTTGTATACTTGCTAACTACACAGTCCTTTCCGTGAGCAACATTAAATCGGGTATTTCAGTACATTTGCCTGATGCTTAGCCTACTGCGCTCTTTTATTGCTTCGCATACTTTATTGGTCCCACCTTTGAGGATTCGCCGGGGAATACTGTAATAGGAACCAAACACGGGGGCAAGCTGTTCCAGGGTGGACTTCCAGCAGAAGTTGCGCTGGAGCTCTAGACGAAATACGCTTTCGACGCACAACAGCAGCCAGCGATGATGGTCACCCGCTGGAGTTCTTATCTTCGCGTCTTGTCCGCACAACAACATTATGGATAGTTTTACCATGCAGAGCCGAGAGCTGGCCTCGGCTGAAGAGAATTTGGGCTTGGTGGTTTGGTGTCTTGCACGCATCACATCCGTCTCTCTTCAACGCGCTGCTGGCAAGACATCTGACATGCAGTTGTTGAAGTCTCAGAGCTGGTGTGTTTGTGTTCACAAACAAACTTTGGGACTGCCACCTGACAATGGGCTGCAGTCGTCACACGAGTGGAGGCGAGGCCGTGCCATCGTGGTGAGCAAGACCAAGCCAGATCAAAAAGAATACGCCACCCCTCTGCGTCTGCATCTCCCCAAGCACCACTCAGATACTACACGAACTGGTATTCTACATGTGTGTTGTGCATGTGAAGGGAGGACTCTACGAGAGTACATTGTGCTTGACTCACGCACCTACCTTTTCCCGCCATCTCCAGCTTCCCTCAATGATTCAAACAAGACGCAGACTTTAGCGAGCGCTTCACCGTCACAACGACAGCCTCAAGTCCAGGCGCACGAGTGGATCTTTACGCGAAAGATACCTTCATTCGTCAGGTTGGTTGCTGTTCAAGAAAGCCTGCCGTAAAAGGCATTCAGCTCAACGGCTCAATCCTCATGCTGATCACTTCTTACCAGGATGTGACTTCAGCTTTGATACAGCTTGGCGATCGGATTTACTTCGACGACCTCGCTCGCTCGATGTGAATGAATCGTTCGACAAGTATTTCGCGATACGACCAAGTGTGGTGGTCAACAAACCCGAAAGAGCTGCCTTCGATTCACACAACCGAGCTGAGAATGTTGGTTGCTTGATGCATCACAAACTACATCTACTTGTGGTAATCCTGTCATAACCAGCAACGTTTACCACATTCCAAAGTTGGGCGTTGGTAAGGACCACCGACCTCACACCTTGCCAATCAAGCCACACAAATCGATCATCCGAGTCAAGCACACTTCGCAACAGTGAGGTCCAGAGTGCACACCAGAGAATTCAAGAACATGACGCGCGTGGTGATTATCGGCGGAGGGGCAGCAGGTATTCGCGTTGCCCAAGAGTTCGCCAAGAATCTGACGGAGGCCGATAACACTGAGGTCATCGTGATTGAGAAGAGCTCCTACTTCTACCACGTCGTGGGGGCCCCTCGAGCCTACGTGGAGGCAGAATTTACCAACAAAATGTTCATCCCGTACGACAACGCCATCCCCAAGCACGCCGCCAAGTTCGTGCGTATTGTCCGCGGAGTGGCCACGCACATCTCGGCCGACACGAATGAGGTGTCCTACCACGCGATCGGAAGTGACGACAAGGAGAGTCAAGTCACGGAGAAGCTGCAGTTCGACTACTTGGTGCTGGCCACGGGTAGCACGTACTCCGTCCCGGTCAAGCCGGACAGCAACGACTACTCCCGCTCAGCTACGGAAGCCAAGCTGCAGGAGGTTCGCGGCCACATCGAGAAGGCCGAAAAAGTTGTGGTCATTGGTGGAGGTGCTGTAGGCGTGGAGGTGGCGGCGGAGATCAAGGCAAAGTATCCGAGCAAGTCGGTGACGATCGTGGAAGCGAACCAGCGGCTTATTTCCGGAAACAACCTTCGTGACAAGTTCTATGTGAAGCTGAACGAGTCTTTGGAGACACTTGGTGTCAAGGTGGTTCTTGGTGAGCGTCTGACGGAGCGTCTGACTGGGAACGGGTTTGAACCGCGAACTCTGCACACTGAAAAGGGGACGGAGATCGACTCGGACATTCAGCTTCTTTGTGGTGGTTTTCAACCACTGGCCACGCTTGTGCAGGAGATGGATGCATCGCTGGTGACGGACCGAGGTGCTGCCAAGGTGAACGGCAAGCTGCAATTGGAAGGTGAAAAATACACGCACATGCTCGCCTTGGGCGATATGTGCAACCATCCCACGCCGAAGATGGCGATCTGGGCTGGTAAGCAAGCTTCCTATTTGGCTGGAGAGATCACGTCGGTGATCCGCAAGAAACAAAAAGGCTTCACCAATTCCTTCGCTGGAGTGGCGACGGAGGCAGTGATCTTGCCACTCGGTCCTTCTGTCGGCGTCTCGCAATTGCCGATTTGGGGTGGAGTTGTTCTTGGTGACTGGTTCACTTGGCTGATCAAGTCCAGAGATTACTTAGCTGGCCGCATCTGGGCGAGCATCGGCGCTACAGCTCCTCAGTAGGTAGTCGAGCACTTAGGTCTGAGCCGTAGGATATGTACGCTACGGTATCATCGCCTTTGTCTCCATTGATTCCACAGAAGAAAATCCTCATCGCTTGTCATTTTCGTCTAAGATCGCCATGGACCCCTCGGCCATCCACTCGCTCCTGCCTACGCTGCGCCAGCAACGAACCTTCCGAGACGCAGCAAGAGCTCTTGCAGCTGAACCTGCTTCTGTTGGAGTTCCAAGCCGAAACCAAGCTCCCGGATTCGTTCATGGACCACCCCAGCACCATTCGTCTCTTCCGATTCCTCAACCCTGCGCTGCCAGCCGCTCTGGTGAAGATCCGCCAATTGCGAGCTCAATCCAAAGTCTACAGCCAACTGCCACACACTCGAGCGACGACGCACTAAGGGAGTTCGTTGTCCATGTATGAACTAGAAGGACAAGCGTCCAATACAATGCAATGCAATGTATTGTTCAAATAGGAAAGCCACCTGCTTCTACAGCGGTTACAGTAATTAGTCGTAATGAGACTAATTAGTGTGAGGTCATTTTTTGGCGCTGGACATAAATTAGTCTAGCATTATTCTGTATAGACTAATTTTGTGCAGAGGCTAATTATGGTCACCAAAAGTAGTGTGAATTCTAGTATGCACTGACGCACTAAAATCTAGACAAGGGCCTACTCAATCACCCCCTCGTTTGTTTCGACTGTTTATTCGACAAAACACCATCCACTCGAGCAGCATCAACCTTACTCGCAAATTGCAACAGGTCTTTCTTCCCAATGTTGGATCTGGTGCACCACGTCACATATTGTGTATAGTACACAATAACAAGTGTAGCTCCTCGAAGTATTTGTGTCCACCCTTAATTCATTTTACGTTTGGCACCCTAAGAGAGAGGCAAGATAGACATTCGGTATTCACAACATGTTGCAACCAGCTCCAAAGGAAAAACAAGGACGATGAGGATGAAGAGCTGACGGAGGTTATGGTGGAGGCCAAGCGCCTTCGTGAAGAGCAGGCGAAGCGCAATGCAGAGGAGTTCGGCGAAGAAGGCGAGGACATGCGTCTTCAACTCGAGGGTTTCCGTAATGGTCTCTATGTTCGCATTGAGTTTTCAGGCGTGCCAGCTGAATTCGTGCGTTATTACGACCATTTACCTGAGCAACACCCATCCACGTTCTTAATTACAACCTGAAGTGACCTAGACTAATTTTGAACTTGCTGTAATCTCGGGCTCAGGAATTAGTCTGATTCAGACTATTATTGAACATAGACTATTTTTGAACTCAGACTAATTACTGTAACCACTGTACCGGTAGTCGTGCTCACTGCTCAATGAAAAACCTGCTTCTCTGTCAGAGGCTTCAATTTGCCCCTCACTTGGTGCGTACACGAGTACGGAAGTTATTTGGGGGGAGTGGCGCCCAGACTGCCCCACGTGCGTCCAGCCATGAAGTCCTTCGCCTTGATCATCCAAGTAACCCAATCGCCGACCACGACACCTCCCCAGATAGGCAATTGGGAGACACCTCCGTCACCAACCGGGAGGATACAGGCCTCCGTGGAGACCTTGGGGTACGGCTTGTTGAAGCCATCTTGCTTCTTCTGCACGACGGCTGCTAGCTGCGCGGCGAGGAACTTCTCCTGATCAGCAGCCCAGAAAGCCATCTTGGGTGTTTCGTGGTTGCTGTTGTCGCCCAGAGCGAAGATGTCCGAGTACTTCTCGTTGTCTAGTTGCAGCAGTTCGTTTACCTTGATGGATCCGAGCTCCGTGATAAGGGAGGGGTCCATGTCTTGTACGAGCTCAGACACGGGGCTGAAGCCGCCGCAAAGCAATTGGATGTCCGACTCGATGTCGGTGCCCTTGTCGGTGCGAAACGTGCGCTTTCCAAAAGAGTTTCCAGACAAGCGCTCCGTGAGGCGTTCACCCAAAATGACCTCCACTTTCATCGCGTCAAGTGCCGCGTGGAGCTTGGAGTAAAAGTTGTCGGAAAGTTTGTTGCGGGAAATGAGCTCCTTGTGTGCTTCGAGGATCGTCACTGTCTTGTTCGGGTACTTGGCCTTGATCTGGCCCGCCATCTCGCAACCAACAGCGCCGCCTCCGACGATCAGGATCTTGCCCGCCTTCTGAATCTCGGAGCGAACCTCTTGTAGTTTGGTCTCGGTGGTAGCGCGGGTGTAGTCCTTCGGGTCTTGCTTGATCGGAACCGTGTACGTGCTACCGGTGGCGAGCACAAGGTAGTCAAAGCGCAACTTCTCCGCTTTCGCACTCTTCTTGTCGTCTCCATTGATCGTGTGGAACGAAATCTCCTTCTTGTCCGGCGAGATTCCCGTGGCCACAGCGTGTTCCACACGGACGAAGCCAGACGATGTCTTCGGGATAGCGTTGTCGTACGGGACAAACATGTTCTTGGCGTAGTCGGCATCGACGCAGGCGCGGGCAGCCCCTAGCGTGTGGTAGAAGTGAGCGCTCTCTTCCAGCACTACGACTTCGGTGTTGTCCGCCTCGGTCAGAGTCTTGGCCAAATTCTGGGCGCAGTTGATGCCGGCCTGGCCACCTCCAACAATGACAATTCGCATCATGTTTCACTTGATAAGGTGGTTGATCGCGCGGCGGGAGCTGGTGACCTGGGAAGTTGTTCTTGAAACGAGGTGGTGCATCCGCGGGGAAATGGATAATGATCGCTCGAATTCACGAGATTGGGCGGGCCGGACATGCCAGCAAAGACGAGGGCCGTTGGAGAAATCATAGCCCCAAACTGCAGTTTACTCGCTCAGACCGCGACATACTATTTAGTACCATGCTTTGTCCGGAGTAAACTTCGAGTTTGGCTGTTGTAGATGCACGGTACTTTCAGCGGCTAAAAACAACTCAATCACCAACACCTGCGTGACTATAACAAAAATTGCAGTCGCAGGTGAAACCTTTGGCGGTAAGTTACCGCCTGTAACGCGGGTTGCCTCAACTGGAGCGCGAAACGTTTTAGGTTCTCAGTTTCAAATCTCCTTACCATATTACTCTCTTCATTCCAGCTGAGCATCATGCCCACCAAACTGGTTTTCATGGTAGACTTCTCGCAGGTTGGTGTACATGTACTTCGTACGAAGTAGCTAGTATTGTACTAGTATGTAGTACTACAGTAGTTGAGGTTGGGTAACAGATCCATTCAAACCAATAAAAGAGTAACTTTAAGTTACCAGTAAACGAAAACGAATAGATACTGTCCTGCGACAGCATCGCATTTGAAAAAAATAGTAGTACTTAGTAGTAACGAAGATTTTTTTGCGGATGACTATTGCTTCTGCAAAATCAAAGTGAAACCGTACTAGTACGTGTGTACAGTCCGAGCATGATGAAAACAACGCCAACACGATCCCGCTAAGTTATTCGCTTTCAGACGTGCAAACTTTCATCTCTACTGAGCAATAAAAGGTGATACAGCTCCACCCCCTTCCGTACGTGTAGTACTTTTAGCTTGGGACAGTGGCGCCGATGCTAGCCCAGATTCGGCCAGCAAAGTAGTCTCTCGATTTGACGAGCCACGTAACCCAGTCGCCTACAACAATACCTCCCCACACTGGTAGCTGCGAAACACCTCCGCACGGCCCCAACGGCAAAATTGTCACTTCCGTGGCTGGCACCTCATACTCCTTGAAGCCGGATTGCTTCTTGCGAATGACGGAAGACAGCTCACCACCGAGAAACTTTCCTTGTTCTCCAGCAATAAACGCCATTTTCGGTGCTGGATGGTTGCACACATCGCCCAGCGCAAACATGTGAGCATACTTTTCACCTTCCAATTGCAGGTTTCCGTTCACCTTGACAGCACCTCGGTCCGTCACCAGCGATGCATCCATCTCCTGCACAAGCGTGGCCAGTGGTTGAAAACCACCACAAAGAAGCTGAATGTCCGAGTCGATCTCCGTCCCCTTTGTCAGTGTGCAGAGTGCGCGGCTCAAACCCGTTCCCAGTCAGACGCTCCGTCAGACGCTCACCAAGAACCACCTTGATACCAAGTGTCTCCAAAGACTCGTTCAGCTTCACATAGAACTTGTCACGAAGGTTGTTTCCGGAAATAAGCCTCTGGTTCGCTTCCACGATCGTCACCGACTTGCTCGGATACTTTGCCTTGATCTCCGCCGCCACCTCCACGCCTACAGCACCTCCACCAATGACCACAACTTTTTCGGCCTTCTCGATGTGGCCGCGAACCTCCTGCAGCTTAGCTTCCGTAGCTGAGCGGGAGTAGTCGTTGCTGTCCGGCTTGATCGGGACGGAGTACGTGCTACCCGTGGTCAGCACCAAGTAGTCGAACCGCAGCTTCTCCGCGACTTGACTCTCCTTGTCATCACTTCCGATCGCGTGGTAGGACACCTCGTTCGTGTCGGCCGAGATGTGCTTGGCCACTCCGCGGACAATACGCACGAACTTGGCGGCGTGCTTGGGGATGGCGTTGTCGTACGGGATGAACATTTTGTTGGTGTAGTCCGCCTCCACGTAGGCCCTTGGAGCTCCCACGACGTGGTAGAAGTAGGAGCTCTTTTCGATCACGATGACCTCAGTGTTATCGGCCTCCGTCAGGTTCTTGGCCAGCGCCTGCGCCGTGTTGATACCCGCTGCGCCGCCTCCAACGATCACAATACGCGTCATGGTCTTGGGTTTTGTTGTAGTGGTTGTAGTGGCTTGGCTTGGGCGTGCAAATTTAGATGTGAGACTTGTACGACACGTTATAGGAAACTGAGGTCAGGAATAATCGTTTTGGGATTACTGAAACATCTACCAACATTCCTGTAAAGTGATTGGCTCACTACGTGCAGTGCACGAGCGTAAGCTTGATGGCATTGTGCTCCACGCCATGGCTTCTGTTTGCCCCAGGTCATAGTGCTGTGGCTATCAGATTCTTTACACCATTTATCGAGCGTTAAGCTACGATAGATCAATCCCTCTTAAAAGTTTTTTTTTCAATGGCCCAGTTATCAGACACGAGTATCATTCAACATGGTTGAGTCAACCGGCAACATGAATCAGAGAGACGAGTACTTGAAAAACAAATAGGGTAAATCCAATCGCCACCATTGGGTTTCAAGCAATATATTATCATTTACAAACGCTAGATTTTTCGCGCTACCTAGTTAGGGACCACAGCGCCAAGGCTCTTCCAGGTCATGCCGGCAAAGTAGTCCTTAGACTTGATGGCCTTGGTGATGAGGTTACCCATGACCACACCGCCCATGACAGGCAACTGCGAGACGCCGCCGTTCGGACCCAGCGGCAGCACCGTCGGCACCACCTCCACCTTCGAAAACGGCTTGCTCACGTTGTTCTGCGTCTTGCGCGCCACGAGCGCCAGCTCGGCACCCAGGTGCTTGCCCTGCTGGCCGGCGTAGAACGCGCGCTTGGGCGCCGAGTTATTGCTGGCGTCGCCCAGTGCGTAAATATTCGAGTACTGGTCGCTGTCCAGCTGCAGCTTGCTGTTGACCTTGATGAAGCCGTCGGCCGTCACGAGGTTGGCGTCCAGCTTCTGGATGAGCTCCGTGGCGGGACTGAAGCCGCCGCACAGCAGCTGCACGTCCGACTCGATCTCCGTGCCCTTGTCCGTGCGCAGCGTGCGCTTCTCGAAGCTGTTACCCGACAGGCGCTCCGACAGGCGCTCGCCCAGCACCACCTTCACGCCCAGGCGCTTCAGGTACGTCGACAGCTTGGTGCGGAACTTGTCGCGCACGTCGTCGCCCGCGACCAGCTTGTCCTTGCCCTCGAGGATCGTCACGGTCTTGCTCGGGTACTTGGCCTTGATCTCGCCCGCCACCTCGACGCCCACGGCGCCGCCGCCCACGATGAGCACGCTGTTGGCGCCCTTGACCTGCTCGCGCACCTCGGCCAGCTTGGCCTCGGTGGTCGCGCGCTTGAAGTTGTTCTTGGGCTGCTTGATGGGCACGGCGTACGTGCTGCCCGTGGCCACCACCAGGTAGTCGTAGCTCAAGCTCTTGACGGGGCCCGCCAGCAGGTCGCCGTCCTCGCCGATGGGCGCGTACTCAACCTCGTTGGCGCCGGGCACGATGCGCGTCACGATGGCGCGTTGGATCTTGACGAACGCCTTGGCGGACGGCGGGATCACGCTGTCGTACGGCACGAAGAGCTTCTTGGTGTAGCTGGCGTCCACGAGCGCGCGCGGGGCGCCCACGGCGTGGTAGTAGTACTTGCTCTTCTCGAGCACGAGCACCTCGGTGTTGTCCTTGGCCGTGAGGTCGGCCGCCAGCGTCTGGGCCACGGCGATGCCCGCGGGGCCGCCACCGACGATGAGGATGCGAGGCATGGTGCTGGAGAATTGTCTGTTGCTGTTGCCGTCGCTGGAGCACGTGTGGTGCGCCGAGAACGTTGGAGAATGAGAGGCTGGCTACGGCGGCGGGCGCGCTCGCTCGCCATCAGCGATCACCTTGCTTTTCACGCAACCTTGCGCGGTATATGTACGTTTGTACGCAAACCGGTGCAAGATCGGGCAAGTCGCTTGTCGAACAGCATGTCGCATGGCTGGACCGGCGTGGACCAATGGGCGACGCCGAGCGGACACGTCACCGACGTCTTCTACGCAATCGCGGGTCCGTAATCTGCGGCCCTGCGATACTGCATGGATTTAGACTTATGCTGAGTATAACTTGCCGTGGGGAATCAAGACGTAGAGCCTCATTTGTATGCTTTCAGCTGTGATACGGATTTGGTCGGAGTGAGCGATCATTTGAAATCACAGGGTTTGTACTTTACGGGTATGGATAACGTGGGAGTCGAGAAGAAGCGTCCGGAAGACGTCACTGGCGGCGGTCTCCACTGCTCGCGGCAGGCGACCTCGAACGCGAGGTAGGAGAGGTGCCACTGGTACGCGCAGCCACAGCTCGGCGGGGTTGCTAATGGAACGCTGTGTGAGGGTACCAGCGGTACTCGTCCATGGCGGTCGTGCTGCGCACGATCCCGCAGCTGGAAACCCCTGCGATACCAGGCATGAGAGCGGTTAGCAACCACCGTGAAACACACAAAGAGCAGTTAGTAACCACCAGTAATACAGCTTGGGTCCCGAGGCAGCGGCATCGAGCTGTGCAGCGTGCAGCTCACTTCTCAAGGTTCCTTCTGAGCCACAAGCCGCCACCTCGGGTGTTCCCGTCCGGGCATTCGCGCCACGGCACGCCGTCTTCACTCCTTACTTCCTAACACAGCAACCAATCCACAACCTCTCACGCTGTACCCTCGGTGGTGTGTAAATGGTATCATGGTACCTGTAGTCAGGGTGATTAAGCAAGTAGAGCAGTGCAGCGCTGCATCTTCCCTGAAGGAAGGAACAAAATCTGGATAACCAGTTGGTGTACGTCTGGCATTGCTTATCTATCTAAACCGGGTTATGCAAGTAATTATCTACGGCCGGGCAGGATCAGCACTGTAGGTTTATCAAACCCTAGGCGTTGGAGAACATCAGCAACTTTATCATTATTGACGCTCAATTCTGTAGAGTGTGTATAGATAAATTGACAGTGCCGTCGAAAAGAGCTCATCAAGCTTTGAACGTTTGGCTGCTCTGCTTGGGTTTTCTGAAAATGAATATATACCCAGTTTCAAGTGGCGTGAAAAACAATAGCAGTATATACTCTCCACAGAAGCAACAACGTTTTGTGTTGCTGCCGCCAATTATTTCGTATGTCTCTCAGGTTTGGAAAGAGCAACAATTTCCAGTCCAGGTCATTGGCGAAAGCTTTTCTCCACGGAATGCAGCTCAAAAAAGAAAAAGAGAGAGCGCTAGGCGTGATAAGAAGGAATGTCCAAGGCTTTCAATGAATACACATGACTCTCGAGCGCATTGTTGTACACTAGAGTTTAGAGACTTCAAGAAATATAGCCGTGATCCCACAATGAGGTCTCAAAAAACAATCTTCATGAACTACAGGAGAAGACTACGGCGAAGCCGTACAACTTGCGTCAGCGTCGAGTGAATGAGCATCGGAGGGCACCCAAGATTGGTCACGGAATGGTAGTCATTCGCTTGAATTTAGCACAGTATTCCAGTCTAGTAGACGCAGGTTAGGGGGAAATCTGGTGCCTTTGTCCACGGACACCCCAAAATAAGGTGGAAAAGCACCACGTGTAGTCCGCCTGCTTCTGAAAGAGGTAGAACACGACGAAAAATTTGTGTCAGAAATATCGCTGCCTTGAATAGAACAGCCCAACAATTGTCCTCACTGCTCTACGAAACTTCATGAAGAAAGCAAAAGGAGATGGCCAGCGAAGTGAATCATCCAAACAAACAGTCAGCAAGACACCATTTCCCCTTTGCCCCACATTTTCCCTAGAAGCTTCGTAGGGGTTTTCGTTTTAGTGTAAAGAGTGAATTTTTTTGCAATGCTTACAGCATCTCCAACGGCGGAACAGTGCGGTGTACCACGGACACCACCATTACCGCGTCAACTAAATAACAGGCCAGATGCAGCCTACACGAAGAACATGATCAAACACCGCTCGACACGAGCGTACCAAGTGCAGTACACGTAGGACTCCCAATGCCACCAAAACGCGATACCCTAGCAACCCCGCCGCGCTGTGGCTGCGCGTACCAGTGACGTCTTCCGGACGCTTCTTCTCGACTCCCACGTTATCCATACCCGTAAAGTACAAACCCTGTGATTTCAAATGATCGCTCACTCCGACCAAATCCGTATCACAGCTGAAAGCATACAAATGAGGCTCTACGTCTTGATTCCCCACGGCAAGTTATACTCAGCATAAGTCTAAATCCATGCAGTATCGCAGGGCCGCAGATTACGGACCCGCGATTGCGTAGAAGACGTCGGTGACGTGTCCGCTCGGCGTCGCCCATTGGTCCACGCCGGTCCAGCCATGCGACATGCTGTTCGACAAGCGACTTGCCCGATCTTGCACCGGTTTGCGTACAATACCGCGCAAGGTTGCGTGAAAAGCAAGGTGATCGCTGATGGCGAGCGAGCGCGCCCGCCGCCGTAGCCAGCCTCTCATTCTCCAACGTTCTCGGCGCACCACACGTGCTCCAGCGACGGCAACAGCAACAGACAATTCTCCAGCACCATGCCTCGCATCCTCATCGTCGGTGGCGGCCCCGCGGGCATCGCCGTGGCCCAGACGCTGGCGGCCGACCTCACGGCCAAGGACAACACCGAGGTGCTCGTGCTCGAGAAGAGCAAGTACTACTACCACGCCGTGGGCGCCCCGCGCGCGCTCGTGGACGCCAGCTACACCAAGAAGCTCTTCGTGCCGTACGACAGCGTGATCCCGCCGTCCGCCAAGGCGTTCGTCAAGATCCAACGCGCCATCGTGACGCGCATCGTGCCCGGCGCCAACGAGGTTGAGTACGCGCCCATCGGCGAGGACGGCGACCTGCTGGCGGGCCCCGTCAAGAGCTTGAGCTACGACTACCTGGTGGTGGCCACGGGCAGCACGTACGCCGTGCCCATCAAGCAGCCCAAGAACAACTTCAAGCGCGCGACCACCGAGGCCAAGCTGGCCGAGGTGCGCGAGCAGGTCAAGGGCGCCAACAGCGTGCTCATCGTGGGCGGCGGCGCCGTGGGCGTCGAGGTGGCGGGCGAGATCAAGGCCAAGTACCCGAGCAAGACCGTGACGATCCTCGAGGGCAAGGACAAGCTGGTCGCGGGCGACGACGTGCGCGACAAGTTCCGCACCAAGCTGTCGACGTACCTGAAGCGCCTGGGCGTGAAGGTGGTGCTGGGCGAGCGCCTGTCGGAGCGCCTGTCGGGTAACAGCTTCGAGAAGCGCACGCTGCGCACGGACAAGGGCACGGAGATCGAGTCGGACGTGCAGCTGCTGTGCGGCGGCTTCAGTCCCGCCACGGAGCTCATCCAGAAGCTGGACGCCAACCTCGTGACGGCCGACGGCTTCATCAAGGTCAACAGCAAGCTGCAGCTGGACAGCGACCAGTACTCGAACATTTACGCACTAGGCGACGCCAGCAATAACTCGGCGCCCAAGCGCGCGTTCTACGCCGGCCAGCAGGGCAAGCACCTGGGTGCCGAGCTGGCGCTCGTGGCGCGCAAGACGCAGAACAACGTGAGCAAGCCGTTTTCGAAGGTGGAGGTGGTGCCGACGGTGCTGCCGCTGGGTCCGAACGGCGGCGTCTCGCAGTTGCCTGTCATGGGCGGTGTGGTCATGGGTAACCTCATCACCAAGGCCATCAAGTCTAAGGACTACTTTGCCGGCATGACCTGGAAGAGCCTTGGCGCTGTGGTCCCCAACTAGGTAGAGAGACCTAGTAATATTTAGTAAACTTCACACTTTGCTTGAAATCCTGGAATGTATGCATTTTTCTCTTTGCTTGTTACACAATACAGTTTTGCGACGTGAGAGTTGGGTGAATGGAGACTTACTGTATGCATGTACTACACGCAGAAACCCGATGGCAACGCGAGTGCAGATATCTATCCGAACTATGGTCTTGTGACTTTTACTGTGAGACGATCTCAGTGAGAATCAATTGTACTGCTGTTTCAGGAACACAAAAGTTGCCATTTACAACTCGTCCCCACAGAGCAATTGTTTTGAAGATCATTATTTTCTACCCTGGCACTTTGCACGAAGCAAATCAGCGCTTGCAGCGTCCAAGTTGCAGACTGTGACTCATATTTTCCGACCGTAATCATCTTGGTTGGTTTTACGTTTGTACAAGTCCTCGCAGTGTCGATCTCTCCTTTGCTTCATTTCATCTCAGTCCACACAATTAAATTTGCAAGTGAACGCACACTTCGTGACAGCAGCAGCTTCAAGACAGCAATCCAAGACTATGACGCGTATCGTGATCGTCGGAGGCGGCGCAGCGGGTATCAACACGGCGCAGACGTTGGCCAAGAACCTGACGGAAGCCGATAACACTGAGGTCATCGTGATCGAAAAGAGCTCCTACTTCTACCACGTCGTGGGAGCTCCGAGGGCCTACGTGGAGGCGGACTACACCAACAAAATGTTCATCCCGTACGACAACGCCATCCCCAAGCACGCTGCCAAGTTCGTGCGTATTGTCCGCGGAGTGGCGAAGCACATCTCGGCTGCCACGAACGAGGTGTCCTACCACGCGATCGGGAGTGACGACAAGGAGAGTCAAGTCACGGAGAAGCTGCAGTTCGACTACTTGGTGCTGGCCACGGGTAGCACGTACTCCGTCCCGGTCAAGCCGGACAGCAACGACTACTCCCGCTCAGCTACGGAAGCCAAGCTGCAGGAGGTTCGCGGCCACATCGAGAAGGCCGAAAAAGTTGTGGTCATTGGTGGAGGTGCTGTAGGCGTGGAGGTGGCGGCGGAGGTCAAGGCAAAGTATCCGAACAAGTCAGTGACGATCGTGGAGGCGAACCAGAAACTCGTCTTCGGGGAAAGTCTTCGTGACAAGTTCTATGTGAAGCTGAACGAGTCTTTGGAAAAACTTGGTGTCAAGGTGGTTCTTGGTGAGCGTCTGACGGAACGTCTGACTGGGAACGGGTTTGAACCGCGTACTCTGCACACTGATAAGGGAACGGAGATCGACTCGGACATTCAACTTATTTGTGGGGGCTTCAGTTCACTGGCGACACTTGTGCAGGAGATGGATGCTTCGCTGGTGACGGACCGAGGTGCTGTCAAGGTGAACGGAAACCTGCAATTGGAACGTGAAAAGTATGCTCACATGTTTGCTCTTGGTGACATGTGCAACCATCCCGCCCCAAAGAGGGCTCTGGTCGCTGGCGAGCAGGGTAAGTTTCTCGCAGGCGAGTTGACTTCAGTCATTCGCAAGAAACAATCTGGTTTTGCAAAGGAATTCGCGATACCAGAAACGGCTACGATTGTTTTGCCGCTGGGTCCGTCCGGTGAGTCTCGCAATTACCGCTGTGGGGAGGAATTGTTCTTGGTGACTGGTTTACGTGGCTGCTCAAGTCGAGGGACTACTTTGCCAGTCAAATCTGGGCTAGCATCGGCGCCACCTCCCCTAAGTAGAGCAGACGATTTTGGCCAAACTATCGCACGAGCTGCTTGTCAACGACGATTCACGACACAGACGATCAGTTGAGTCTCGGAAACAAAGAAAACTACTGTTGTAGTAATACAGCATCGGGCTAACGCACAGTTCATGCATTTACTTTTTTTCGATACTCAACCAGCGTCCCAAGTACAAACTCTACATGCGGTTGCGACGAACAGAACACTTGTCTGTGCTTGTCGAGGCAGGTGCCGTGGTCGTCGACGCGTCCGCCTCATCAGCTTCCGAAGCCTCGTCCTCCTCTGATGCAGCCGTGCTAGCGGATGAGGTGGTGGAGGGAGTTGCAGTCGAAGCTACTCGAGCCTCAGTGGTTGCCGTTGTGATGGTAGGGGTATCGGTGGCGGATGTGTCATCAGCTGCCGAAGCGGAAGGAGCAGTCGACGTCGTGCCTGTAGTCGTATCGGTTGTGGTAGATGCAGATCCGCTAGTGTACGAGGCCGTGGTTCCATCCAGAGCGACGCAGTTGATATACACTTGCCATGGTTGAGCGTGAAGCGCCAACCAGTAGAAGACGAACTCGGACGACGCCTTGCACGTGCTCACGTCAATCGGGATCATAGCAGGAGACTAGCCCGAGAACTCGGTCACACAGTTCGTGTTGTTAAACACTCGCGTGTCATCGCACCAGATTTCACATGGACCAGGGTGCGAGTTGCCTAGCGTGTCGTGCTCTGCATACCCGTTCGAGGGGATGGCCTCAGCGGTGCCATCCTTCTCGGTGTTGCCACACTCGGAGATGTTGGTGCCGTACGTCGTGATGTACTCTTTCCGACTGGCAATACCGTTCTCCGTGAACCAGTCGTACACAGCCTGGTAGTAGTCTCCGTAGGAGGCATCTCCGACGATCTCCGGCATGTCAATGGTTCCGGCAGGGCCGCCGAAGTAGTACACATGGTCGGAGTCGCCAGTCGGTGGGGGCACAATGATGTTGCCGTGACCGACGACGTGCGGGATGTAGGTGGTCTGGACGAAAAGCATAGCGAGAAGAGCAGCGTGCTTGAGCATAGTGGACGGAGGTGCGCTTGAACCGCTGGAACGAGGTTGCGAGCGAGCGAAGAAATACGGAAATGGCAGCGGACGAAGCACAGGTTAAGTATCAAATGACTAAGATAGGAGAAGCAGACGCGGGTGGCCACCACGCTGGGCGTGTGCTAGTAGAAGACAGAGCGATCGACAGCAAGCGCAGATGGAATTCGTGAAGGGATCGCCCTGCTCAGGGTGAGTTGCAGCAGTAGGGTAGAAACGAGTCGATTATGCGATTAGCGAGATGTTGCACTGCACTTCATGTGTAAGGAAGGTACCTTACATATACGGACGTTAAACAGATCGACTGAGCAGTATGAAGCACAACTAACGGAGAGTGCGCGAACGACGAGCGCTGCACTTGGACGTTGGCGTTGCGGCAGCAGGGGCGGTGGTCACTGTCGTGGGGGCCTCGGTGGTGACAGGGGCTTCCTCCGCCTCGGAGGCCTCGCCGCCAACACTGGCATCGTCTGAAATGGCGACGGGGGCTGTGGTCGTGGCGGGGGCGGTGGTCTTCGTGGTCGAAGCAGTAGACGTCGAGTTGGTAGAGCTGGAACTGGCAGCGGTCGAGCCGTCTAAGGCCACGCAGTTGATGTACACTTGCCACGGCTGGGCGTGCAGGGCCAACCAGTAGAACACGAACTCGGACGACGACTTGCACGTGCTCACGTCAATGGGGATCTTGGCGGGTGACTGTCCAGAGAACTTGGTGACGCAGTTCGTGTCGTGGAAGACGCGGGTGTCATCGCACCAGATTTCGCACGGGCCCGGGTGCGAGTTGCCTAGATTGTCGTGCTGTGCGTAGCCGTCCGAAGGTACGGGCTGAGGAGTGCCGTCCTTTTTGGTATTCCCGCATTCAGAGATACCTTTGCCGTACGTGGTTATGTACTCCTTCAGACTGGCGATGTTGTTTTTGGTGAACCAGTCGTCCACGGCCTGGTAGTAGTCTCCGTAGGAGGCACTACCGATGATCTCGGCCATTTCGATGGTGCCGGCGGGCCCGCCGATGTAGTACGGGTTCGCAGCGTTGCCCTCGGGCTTGGGCACGATGATGTTGCCGTGGCCAGCGGTGGGCGAGATAGCGGTGGCCTGGATCACGATGGCGGCGAGAGCAAGCTGCTGCAGCATTGTCAAGTGTTTTTTTGTGCTGTTCGTGCGGG
Source organism: Phytophthora sansomeana (assembly GCA_032158285.1). Taxonomy (NCBI): domain Eukaryota; phylum Oomycota; class Peronosporomycetes; order Peronosporales; family Peronosporaceae; genus Phytophthora; species Phytophthora sansomeana. The sequence continues at coordinate 208,836 of JAPDHH010000252.1, forward strand.
CGGGGGTGGATGTGGTGTATCTCGGGCAAAAGCTGCAATGAAAGGGAATGCACGGACTCCTTTAATCTTGGCGCAGGCTCATGTAAAAGACCAAGAAGCTCCTGCAAGCGAGTGATCGCCCACCGGCAAGCGACGAAGAGGCTGGGCGCGATACAGGCGACAAGTTGCAGTCGCACCTTCGGGAGCTTTCGTGCAGCCGGTTTAGTGGAAAAGCTGATCTAGCTGAGATCCTCCTGCAACGAGCGATTTATGCGCAGCACCGCCCGAACAAACGGGTGCCGGTCGGGCAACTGGTTTGCGGCGGTCTGAAGGCGTTTTGAATCAAAGTTGAACTGGTCTCTGCTATTACAGATAGCGGTTATCTGACTCTGGCGAGTTGTTTGTGTAGAATCAGAGGCGTGCGCAGCGGCGCCGGGTGTTGAGGCTTAAGGACTCATGATCAAGAATCTGTGGCAAGTATGTTCTTGGGATGTGACGCGCTTCAAACGTGATGGTTTTCTGTAGTCGAGTTTACTTTATTTTATTTAGCTGCCGAAACAGACGAGATGCAGTGTAGGAAAAAGCGGGGCAAGATGGATCAAGGATCACAGCTGGGGCAAGTCTAGTATCACCTCACTGAGGTCCTCAACCCAAGTGACAAGTGTCAACTACACGACCGGAAGGAAGATGCATGTACAGACTGTATCGAGCTTCTGGCACCGTTTACGAAGACCCCATGTTCCTCGCAATCCACTTGCAAAGGACCACCTCCCAGTATGGCTGACCAACCACTCCACCCAACTCCATGGCGGTTGCGCACTCGAGAGGAGACACACCTGGTCGTGGAGAAGCAGTCCATCGGATTCTCGTTATTCGGAATCAGTGGCTGGATGTCGCGCGCACACGGAGGGAGTCAACACTGATACCGTGGCGATGTTTGCTAAGGATTGCCCTTGGCCCAAGGCTTGGGCAATTTGCTCGATGCATGCTACTACTGAATGTATGCCAAAGCTCGATCCAAAACTGCGGGTCTTCACATGACCTCCTTTTCTTAGTGCTACTTGTGTTTGCCCCGCATCGCTAGCCAAAATGTTTGAAAGTAATTTCATGCTTGCTTCGTGGAAGCAGACAACTCATGCGATTCCTCTGTCCAGTTAAGCACTGTAGCGAAAACAAGCAACCACTCAGATCCTCAGGTATGAAAGATGCTAGATCTGGGCGTGCCCAGATATCCACACCCGATTCCAGCAAGATTGCACACGAACGCGCAGTCCCAACAGTGCAGGTTTTCGCCGGGAATCGTTAATCCCACCGCGATTTTCCTTAACGCCACCATTTTGTACCACACATCTGGTACCATTTCTAAACGCCACTCCGTTTCTAACCGAGTCACACATTGAAAGATCAGCCAAGGAGCGCGGCGGCCAGGAGGACGAGTAGCGTCGGCGTTCCGCGCCGCGCTGGCGTACGACGCCAAGACATCGGAGCAGCAGCAGCCACCCATGCAGACAGAAGCGTCGCCATTAGACGGCGGACAAACGGAGCGATTCAGAGCTAAAGGCGTGAATGGTGATGTATTGAAGTGTTGTTCGCAATGCAATGGCTTGAGTTTGTTAAGGGTTCCTAGTGATAGTCGCCAGCATGTACGGCGTGTCTTGAGACCGTGCCAATGCTTCGTTCAATGAAGGCATTGGAGGTAGAATCTCGAACCCGGAAGGGTCTCTTCGCGTCCCAGTCATTCCGGAACCTCTTGTATGCTTCTGTTTCTTGGCCGCTTTTTCGTTGGCTCGAGCAGATCGTCGATCAGGAATGCGGAGAGGGGCAATAGTGACGGGAGCTCTAGCTGGTTCAGCATTACCGCGCTCGATCCACCAGTGAGCATGGAAATCGGAAGGTTTCAATACTTCTTTCGTTGTTTCAATTTCACGAAGTTTGTGGATACACAGAATACCCATGGTGTGCATGAATTCACCAGTGCATTCGTCTTGACGAATTCTTCTAGTTTGCTCCAGACACAAACGTAATGCGTTAGCATGAATCACACCATTCACATTTTGAAAAAGGCTGCTTTCTAAAATTCGTATACTCTTGATAGTCGAATCTTGTTGTAGTTCCGAATCGACAACTGCCACCAAGCTTTCATGCGATGGTAAATTGTGAATAGGTCGCCCTCGGAGTTGACGAGCCACTTTTTGAGAGCCGAATGATACCCTTCGACTCTAGATGTCGCCTGCAGACCAAAATGAACTGCTTTGTTTGTCCAACACTGAACGACATTATATTTCCAAATGTCCAGCCACGTGTTGCCCACGTAGCTAGCTTCGGATTTAATCATAGTCTGTAAAATATTCCGGCGGGAATCGTACTCAGTCTCTGTCTTCGCATTTATCACATCACGAACAGCATCGCAAAATGCAGAATGCTCGTCAGAATCTTTCTGATTTCTTTCTGGGATGTCGAAGCTTCGTCATCTCTAACTTGAGGAAAAGCACAACGACGTGCGTGTGTTTGTATATTTTTCTCCACATGCCAAATACATAGCAAGATAGGTACGCTTGGAAAAACAATTTCCAGAACGTTTAATAGAGCAACTTCGCAATCTACAAGAATGACTTGCGGCAACGGGATGTCAAAAAAATCATCATAAGCTTCAGTTGGTCCATAGCAAATCTATAGTCGGGTTGCTTTTCAGCTCGTAAAAATGCTTGGGCTACGTGAATTGTTGTGTTCATACCTGTGACCCCAACAATATTCAGCAAGGGCATTTTGAAATAGTTGGTCTTGTAAGTGCAATCCATTAGCAAAACATCCGGGTTTGCTTTGTAGATATCAATTGCAGGTTTAAAAGCAAGAAAGAGGTGAGTCAGTCGGTTTACAGAATCCACCTTGTTGGCCGAAAAAAATCGTCTGTGTTCAATTCATCCATAACAAACTCCATTCTTGATTTCTCCTGTAAAACTTTCTCCTCAGCCTTTCGCTTTACATTGTATATATCTTCCACGACCAGAGCAATATTCGCATTCTCAGCTACAAGTCGTGCAAGTGTTTGGGCAGGTTTCACTCCAGTTCTAGCGTCTGCTAAAATTTGTTGCATTATCTCAGGTGTGAGGTCGCTGCGTCGGTGGGTGGGGTGTGACATCGGACTTCTAGACAGTTGATGATTGTGTGTTGTTTCATTTCCACGATGTTCGACCCACCACTCCTCGTCGGATGAGTTTTTTACAATGTGTATGCGCATCGGGCATTTACATTTGCGAGTTGATCTTCCTTTCCTTCGCTTGACGCCAGGCGTGGGTTGGTACTGATCAGGCTTGCCGTGGCGGTCGCACGCTAGGGTTACTAGATGCTTTATCTTGGAAGCATTTGCATTCGACCGCAAGGTTACGAGAGCGTAGCCGTTCTCACGCGCGACATCATTGACTGCACACATAGCGAGCTCTAAGGATGCAAAACTGGACTCAGGTTGACAAGCAAGGACCCAAGTCCCCGAAGCATGCAGCTCTCCGCTTGATGAAGCCTCAATCACCGTAAACCAAAGTGGAACAACCGATATCACCAAAGCCGATTCTAATTGTGTAACCATGCCAACCGACATATCAATCGGTAATAGACTACGTACACGATAACGAGGCTTCTATCTACATGCACTCCATTTGGCCGCCGCGCTCCTTGTCTAATGGCGACGCTTCTGTCTGCATGGGTGGCTGCTGCTGCTCCGATGTCTTGGCGTCGTACGCCAGCGCGGCGCGGAACGCCGACGATACTCGTCCTCCTGGCCGCCGCGCTCCTTGGCTGATCTTTCAATGTGTGACTCGGTTAGAAACGGAGTGGCGTTTAGAAATGGTACCAGATGTGTGGTACAAAATGGTGGCGTTAAGGAAAATCGCGGTGGGATTAACGATTCCCGTTTTCGCCATCCACCAGGTGTATCCATTGTGGTCATATTTTCAGCCTTAGAGCAGTCCCACCGGTAGGGGTCAAACAATAGTGAAAATCACCTCCGTCGCCGTTTGACAATTTGGTGAAGCGATTTTTCTACAGCCGATTTTGGCACCGGTCCGAGCCAAATCTTAACAAAACGGGGAGAGCTTGGGGGGACAATCCGACACGCAACCACCCGGGGAAGATGGATCGTGCTATCTACGAGGATTGGGAGGAGAGTGAAGAAGAGGACGACGAACTCCTTGCAGTATTCAACTCTCTGCAGCGCACATCTGAGGTCATACTTGGCAACACATCAAGGCCAAAACGTGGGGGATCGAAACCAGGTAAAGCACCAAACAAGAAGCGTGATTTTCAGGCCCGATACGAGCGAATGATTAAGCAGTACTTTGCGGCGGAACCAGTCTACGATGATAGGGACTTTCGGCGTCGATTCAGGATGACAAAGAGCTTGTTTTTGCGTATTCTTGAGGGCGTGCTGGAAACAGACCCTTACTTCGAGCAGCGTCCAGATTGCAAATGTGATTTGGGGATACATCCACTCATAAAAGTAACTGCAGCTCTACGTGTGCTGGCGTATGCAGACTCAGCAGACGCATTAGACGAGAACATGGAAATGAGCAGAACAGTAGTCTACGAATGTGTTCAGCGTTTCATTGATGCTATCAACGCTCGGTTTTCGCCGGAGTATCTCCGGTCGCCAACGGAATCCGATTTGAGAAGGTCGCTGGAGATCAACGCGCGATGATGATTCGTAGGGATGTGGTCCAGCATTGACTGCATGCATTGGGAGTGGAAGAATTGCCCCTCATCGGAAGCTGGCCAATTTAAGGGAAAAGAGAAGAAGCCAACCGTAGTGCTTGAAGCATGTGCAGATCACGAACTTTGGATATGGCACGCAAATTTTGGTCATCCTGGCTCACTGAATGACATCAATATACTAGACAGGTCAACTGTTTTCGACGGGTTGATGCGCGGCGAATCGCCTCTAGTGGAATATATGCTGAATGGACACCACTATTCGATGACATATTGCCTGGCCGATGGAATTTATCCCGACTGGCCAGTTTTCATCATTCGACACCTTCTTCGAAATGTCGCTGAAGTGAGCCTTGAGCGAAGTCCACGTTCTAGACTCGTACATCCCCGCCTTGACTGCCTCCGCTACAGTGTCCGATTCCTCCATAGTTGTTTTCACCCGCGTCCAGAAAACTTCGGCCGTTTAATTCACTCCAGTCGCTGCATCAGTTGACACTCGAATCCATGCCCGTACAAGTTCTAAGTCTTCAGCTGGATCATAGTTTCGACCTCGCGATTGAGGCATTGCGGTAACCACACACGTGACGGCAAATCACGGACTGAACGACAGGTTTTGGTTCCCCGGTGAACGTGCTTCAGGGCCATGCATTTGTGCGAGTTCTTATTGGCCAGGCCGCCGAACATTGTCATACACTGCGAGGTGATCGAGTCGCCATATTTGACGCCAGGATCCCCCATGTAACCCGTTAGCAAATATACGCCACGTTTTCTCAGACCGGTGCAAGAGTGTAGTAGTATATTGAGGGGATATATAGCTTTTTGTCAACGTTTGACCCCTACCGGTGGGACTGCTCTTAGACAAGTTTACTCGCTGTGGGAAACTGTAGCGTACTGTACTAAGTTAACTAGATGTCAGTACCTTCAAAACTACCTGTCATATGGCATAGCATGCGCTAGACTAGGACGTCCTGCACCGCAACATTGAACACGCAGCAACCACTCAAAGACATCATGGCCAAGCTTCTGGACGGCAAAGTGTGCAGCAAGGAGATTGAGGCGGAGCTCAAGGAGCTGATCCCGACGATGAGCGTGTCGCCCACCTTGGCGTTGCTGCTCGTGGGTTCCAATCAGGACTCCAAGACGTACATTCGCCTCAAGAAAAACGCCTGCACACGCGTGGGCATCACGCCCCAAGTGCACGAACTGGCCGAATCCATCGCATTCGAGGAGCTGCTGGCGCTCATCCAATCGCTCAATGCTGACGACAATGTCCACGGTGTATTGCTGCAATTGCCGCTGCCAGACCATTTGAAGCCGCACGAGGAGCAGCTGCTGGAGACCATCAGCCCCGAGAAGGACGTGGACGGATTGCACTCGCACCACTTCGCTCACCTGTCAGAGGCGGGCGAGAACGGATCACCAAAAGAGTTGCGACTGAAGCCCTGCACACCTGCGGGCTGTCTGGAGATTTTGGCCCGCAATGGGATCGAGCTCGCAGGCAAGGACGTGGTTGTCATTGGCCGCGGACAACTTGTCGGTTTGCCCCTGTCGCTCATGCTGCTGGCTGCCAATGCGACGGTGACGACGTGCCACTCGAAGACCAAGAATCTGGCCGACAAGATGCGACGGGCCGAGGTGGTATTTGTGGGCACTGGCCAACCGGAGCTGGTTAAGGGAGACTGGCTTGCAGAAGGTGCCGTGGTCGTGGACGTCGGCATCAGCTACGTGGATGACGCTACGAGCAAGGGGGGATACAAGATTCTGGGCGATGTCGACTTTGATGCTGCCAGTGAACGTGTCTCGGCCATCACGCCTGTGCCCGGCGGCATTGGACCCATGACGATCGCAATGCTCTTGAAAAATACGGTCAAGTGCGCCCAATTTGCTGCCTCGAAACAAACGTAAACACCACTAAACAAGAAGAGCAAGAGGCCGAGACTTGCACCATAACTACAACGATCGTTGCATGTACATAAGAACGTGTAGAACGTGACGATTAATTACATTCTGCTCCCGTGACTTTTCCCACTGTGTGTCCTGGATGAAATTTGACGACAGAAGAGCTTCAACAGCACTCAGTCTCTGTCTTCGCTGGTAGTGGTCACCTCAATTGTGTTAGTTGCTGGATCAATTCCAACAGCCGCTTCTGTCGCTGCTTGCGTTAATAATGTGTAAGTATGCCGCAACTCATTCGCCGTTCATGTAGCTTGACCGAGAGGACCGCGCGAAGCTACCGGAACGAGCAAGGGACGGATTCGTGCCGTCATACGTAAACCCAGCGAAAGTGTACGACATATTGCGGAGCGTACTGTTGCGCTCGCTACTGCTAATGCTCGTCCCGGTGCTGCCTGCGATACCGCCGTTCAGCATACCTGAGTCAACTCCAGCAACCTCAGCCACAGCAGCTGCGTTATCAACAGGATCTCTTCCGTCTCGCGCTCCACCATTGCCGCTCCTTTCTTGAAGTTCATTTGTTGCGACGCTGAGGCCTGCGCTGTCGATTTGGGCCAGTGGAAGCTTTGTAAACTCCTCCTCGAAATTAGCAGCATCAATCGGGTCAGTGTACTGGCAGGGTCGGTAGAGTGGTTGCATTTGGCGATTGTAGAGGAGGTTCCAGTCAATTTCCGCAAAGAACGGATGATACGTGATTTCACGCACGTCGATTGCACCCAGACGTTTGGCTGGGTCTCGCTTCAGCAGTCCCTCGATTAGATTCATGGCCTCGGGAGATAACCCCTGCGGAAACTCGAGCTCTGCACCACGCAGACGATTAAACAGCTCCTGTCGGTCTTGAGTATACCAGGGTGGCCTTCCGGTCAACATTTCGTAAAGAACCATGCCTAAATTCCACCAGTCCACAGCTGTACCATGACCAGCACGGTTAAGAATCTCAGGCGGTAGGTACTCCGGTGTTCCACACATTGTGTACGTTCCATTGAGTTCACTGGTAATACCTTCCTTCGCCAGACCAAAGTCTGCAAGCTTCACGTGACCATCCACATCCAGCATAATGTTTTCAGGCTTGAGGTCACGGTAAACAATACCCTGCTCGTGCAGATGGATCAACGCCAGCACAATTTCAGCCGCATAAAACTTAGCCATAGCCTCAGGGAAGCATCCACACCGACTGAGATGGAAAAACAAGTCACCTCCTGGACAGTAGTCAAGTACGAAGTACAGCTTGTCCTTCGTCTGGAAGGCGTAATGCAGACACACTACAAACGGATGGGACACAGACGCCAAAACGCGTCGTTCTGTGCGCGTGTGTTCCACTTGCTGCTTTTTCACAATTGCCGGCTTACTCAGAATCTTCACAGCGAACAATTGCGATGAGTGCTTCTTTCGTACAAGCAGCACTTTCCCAAACGAGCCTTTGCCAATCATCCGTAACACATCAAAGTGCTTTAGCGAAACCTTTCCACTCTGGCCTCTTGAACTGCCTTCACCGTCGAATTCTTCATCATCGTCATCGACGTCCTGTAGAACGACACTTCGTCGCTGCTCTGCCACAGTAGACGCGTTGAAAGGCGCCTCACGACCATCATCGATGGGCTCTTCTTTTGGGAGGGATTTAACACGGGACCTTTCCCCACGAGAGCTGGAACTACCATGATCAGCAGAGGCTACGCGTGCTCGGCCACCACGCGAGCTACCCTGGTCTGCCGAGTCGACACGGACTCTGCCGCCACGAGAACTTGTTGAAGCCTGGTCAGCCGATCCAACCCGAATTCTCTTTCCGCGTGAACTCCCACTTCCCTCTTCAAACTCCATCGATTCCGAGTCGGTCTTTTGGTCTGCTGTACTAAACAGTGGCGGTCTACCTGAGCCCGAGTTCGAGAACGAAAAACCGCTGGACGAGTTCGACAGCACGTTCGAACTGGACGAAGCATTCGAGGATGATTCCTCAAATACCGGTGGCTCGTTGGCTTTGTGGGTAAGGAATTGACGAATAAGACGGCAACTTGCGTGGAAGCCACGGTTGCCACAACATTCCGTGTAGCGTTCTGTGTCCACCTTGCAGTTCTCAAGACTGATGAGCATGAGCACTTCACGCAGCCAGCGATCCAGCTCCAATTGGCGCTTGCGCAGGAAATTTGGGTCCAGCGAGCGCATCAGCGTCCGCGTAGGCACAGCCGACACACGCACCGACTCATTTTTCAATTGGTGAGCAAGCTGCTTGAAGTCGTGGAAGCGCCGGTAGATCGTCCACTGTTTCTCGCTGACAATGCACTCGATTTCCAGTCGAAACACCGCGTACAACTTGTGCGAAACCTGATCTCGAGCAAAAGAAAAACCTTTAATGCGGTTGAGGCGGCCGGCAGCACCCACCGGCAAGTATCCCGTCGTGCTGTTGACCTGCGCCTCCGAGTTCTTAAAGTTCTCTGCCCACATCCGCTCAAAGTATTCTCGTTCGTCGGCAGGTTGCGCCGGTCGCTGGTCTTTGGGAAGTTTGGAAACGTCCTCTTCCTCATCCTCCTCGTCTCCAGCTTCACCTGAAAACTGGAACGAGTCGTCCACCGAGAGCATGGAAGACACCGAATCCACCGACATGACGGAGCCCGTACGTAACATGGAGCGGCTGCTGGAGGGGAGTGCGTCGTCACCGTCAAAGTTGAGGATGTGGAATGGGTCGCGCATGGGCGGCACCACTCCGGCCGACGTGTTGAGCTCGACTTGAACCCTGCAGAGGTCAATAAAAAGTTAGTTTAATGGAGGTATTTAATTGTGCAGGTGGACGTACTTGGAGGACGTCCCATTGGGGTGCACTTTGCCCACGGGCACTTGAGCGTGTGCTGGGAAGTCCCTCGACGGCTTCCGCTTCTTGTCCTCCCTGCGGTGGGGCGTCATTTGGAGCATAGTAGAAGAAAGACACAATGTGAGCAAATACAGAGAGAGACGGCGGGCCCTCGGAGCGCAGCACGTACACCATGACGGACGCGTGAGAGCTCGAGAGACGGAGGCGGCGAGCGGAGCTGCCAGCGGCGGCAGGTGGCGGGTGTGGGGCTGCTTGCTCTTCCCCCTTTTTCTCCTTGTGTGCCCCTCCGCCTTTCCCCTTGCCCGGGCGAATAAGGATACACACGGTTTCAGCGTTCTCATATGGTTTTAAGGGGAATACGATGGTGCAGGTTAGTGAAGAGGGAAATAAGCATGCTAGGGTAGATGTAAGTTATGTTGGGAGGCAGGGGGATGCATTTCTGCAGTATCGCGTTGTCCGGTTGTGCTGCTTGTCGGCTGTATCAGAAGTTCCAAGGCACCAAACTCCGCTTTCCGCCGCGGCATTGAGCTGGAGGCGGCAGGTGCTTCACGCCCGATGGCAGTCGGCGCTAACTTATCATAGCTGCGCTGTTGAACGGCATCTGCAGTGGCAATTGGCTCTGGTTTTTGTCAATGACAAAGTTTGCTCAGTGTGGAAAGAAAGATCTCCGTCGGTAACTTGCACGTGGCACGCACCACGAGCAAGTCCCGCCGCCGCGTTTGATGTTTTGGTCAGGCTTCAAGTGAATTCGAAGCGCTGGGAATAAATAGGAGCTTCTTGAGGGACTCGGACAGCTCCGTTCGATGCGCTGGCAGCATGGAGCGCTCGGTGTAATGCATCAGCTCAGCCTCGTGGGGCAACGTTGGTGCCAACGTGCTTCACTAAATAGCAACGGTCCACTGATGACTCAACTGCTGCTGCGCTTGACGAGAATCGAATGCGAGTCGGTGGTTGTCGCGACGAAAGGTATCGTCACTAAAGACTAGGAACTGTAGCAATCGACTGAGAGAGAATAGCGAGCATGCAGTAGCATCGCATCCGAGTGGATGGATACTCTATCATATCCGAGCAACGAGCAGTGTTTGCAGCGAAGGCCTTCCAAGTTGCCTTGCTCACTCACTGCGGGACAGCTCCGTCTTTTTGAAACAACAGCTGATTTGCGTCCACGTTCGCGTCCTTCTTATTGGCGAAAAGTCAGCCTTTCTCGACGAATCAGCGATTTTCCTTGCTGTTTTTGTCGAATCGCCTGGCTTCGCGGGCGAAACATCCAGGAAGGGGGACTGGCCGCTGGCGCCGACCGGACCGCAGACCGAAGAAGGAAAGGCCGAGAAGCAACGGAAGGAAAGCCATGGCGTCGTCTGGACTGGAGCCCATCGACGTGGACAGCATCATCGAGAAGCTGCTGAGCGTGCGCGGTGCACGCCCCGGCAAGCAGGTGAACCTCTCGGAGACGGAGATCCGCGGGCTGTGCCTGCACGCGCGCGAGGTGTTCCTGGCCCAGCCCATTCTGGTGGAGCTGGAGGCGCCAATCAAGATTTGCGGTGCGTTTTGCCTTGCTTTCTGGCTGTGAAAAGGGTGCTAGAGGAGAGGGAGGAGGGTGCAGACAAGGACGGAGAGCTCTAACGCTTTGTGGCGCTGCAGGTGACATCCACGGCCAGTACTACGACCTGCTGCGTCTGTTCGAGTACGGCGGCTTCCCCCCTGACGCCAACTATCTGTTCCTCGGGTGAGTGATGAAGGGGATTTCTGTGCAGTCGTTTGTAGTGGAGGAAGGAGGCAGTGGAACTGACGGACGTGTTTTATTTGTTGTCAAGTGACTATGTGGACCGTGGCAAACAGAGTCTGGAGACCATCTGCCTGCTGCTCGCGTACAAGATCAAGTACCCGGAGAACTTCTTTATTCTGCGTGGCAACCACGAGTGCGCGTCCATTAACCGGATCTACGGCTTCTACGACGAGTGCAAGCGTCGCTACAACATTAAGCTCTGGAAGACCTTCACGGACTGCTTCAACTGCCTGCCCGTGGCCGCCATCGTGGACGAGAAGATCTTCTGCATGCACGGCGGTTTGTCCCCCGAGCTGAGCCAGATGGAGCAGATTAAGCGCTTCGTTCGCCCCACGGACGTGCCTGACACGGGTCTGCTCTGCGATCTGCTGTGGTCTGATCCCGACAAGGACATCATGGGCTGGGGAGAGAACGACCGCGGCGTGTCGTTCACGTTCGGCCCAGACATCGTAAGTCAGTTCCTCAAGCGCCACGACCTCGATTTGATCTGCCGAGCCCACCAGGTGGTGGAGGACGGCTATGAATTCTTCGCCAAGCGCCAACTAGTCACGCTGTTCTCAGCACCCAACTACTGCGGCGAGTTCGACAACGCCGGTGCCATGATGTCAGTGGATGAGACGCTCATGTGCTCGTTCCAGATCCTCAAGCCCGCGGAGAAGAAGCAGCGCTATGCGTACAATGGTTTGGGCACGCAGCGTCCGGCAACGCCGCCCCGGAAGTAGGAGTTGCGCTCGACCGACGGGCGGGCTCCCTGACTATCCTGAGTCAGCGTGAGCCGGTCGGTCGCCGGCCTGCATAGTCATCCATCCCCATACATGTGATTTGATTTTTATCGATATGATAGCGCGAGCTCGTTTGATTGAACATGCACCCCTTTCCTTCTTCCTGTAGGAAACTTGCATTTGATGCAGCTCGCGTAGTAAATGGGTGCGTTGGTGGCGTCGTGGCCGCAGCGACATCAATTGATTCAATAAAAAACAAATTTGATTGGCATCGTTGTGTTGAGCTCGTTACTTGCAGGTGACCTCTTTCCTTCTTGAAGCCACTGCCACTCACACTGTAAATGAAGCTCGGCGAGGAAGCACCCTTAATCAGACGTGCTGTTTATTCCAGTGGACAAGTCAAGCCGAGATCGTCTGGTCGATTAGTTTTCAGTTTCCAGTTGCCAATCTCTCCGACCAGGCACCAGGCAGCAGGGCATGCCTACCGGTAGCTCGACCTGCTGCATAAACTTTGGCCAGCACCGTACAATGCAGAGCAGCGGACACATTGCTTCACGTCCACATGAGCTCACTTTACCCGTCCACGACTCGCAACGCCACGAGCGTGCCACTGGCTTTCTAAGCCTGGTCTTTTCGCCGAGGAATGGCTTTAGCATCTCCGTTACTGAGACTCAGTACGACCAACGAATTGGCCAGACAGCGACGATGAGAACTTGGTGCGTCGTGGACCACGACTCGTGGTTGCTAACGATCGTCGGGCGGACACATCCGCTGCACCTTTGCCACATTAGAAAACGCCAAAGCAACTATCCTGATGGCCGACCCACGAGCACTGCGCCAACAACGAAGACGTGCTTTGAGGTGACAATCAACGGCATTGATTTTCATCGCTTCAGCAGGCCCAGCACCTTCGTGCCGGGCGTCTCGCTCGACCCACAATATCGGAGTCGTCCCGGTGCTGAACTTGGCAACCGTCAGAATAAAATTGCGGTAATAAAAGAGTCAGAAACAACGAGTACCGTGACCACTCGCACTATGCAGCATCCATACAAAAAAGTCGGTGCTGCATTTATCCAATCTCAAACTCTCTTACAAGCATATATACCAATATGCACATTTTTGTCAAATATAAATTGTTCAAGACTTCCGCCCATACTACCGCAGGGAGAGAGCAGTTGCTACGCGCAACGACACCAAGAGCGCATTCCGCACTCGTCCGCGTAGATCGCAGCTCCGACCATCACTCTTGAATGCAGCTCCTGGGCGCCGTGAAGGGCGTGGCCGCGCCGCCCAACGGCAACGCGCTCTTCTCGGGCGTGTCGCTGCGCTCGCGAAGGCGCCGCACTAAGCCCGACGACGACGAGAGCTCGGCCAGCACGAGCGGCAGTCGCAGCGGCATCAGCATCGGCTCCCGACGCAGCAACAGCAACAGCAACAGCAACAGCAACAGCAACAGCAACAGCAACAGCAACAGCGGAGACAGCAGCAATATGGACACGCCGCCTATCCCCGTGCCAGTCGTTGAGATTCGTCCTCGCGCCGCCACCCGCGCGACGCCCGCGCCCGCTTTCAACCCGCCCGCGATCCACCATCGACTGTACCAACACGACGTGGCGCTACGAGGCTCCATGCCGCTGGACACCGTCTCCAAGAGCTCTCCGCCCCATGTGGCGGTGCGGTACGGCGACACCATCCGCCTCTTTGCTCGCAGTAAATACGCGCGAGCGGACGACGCTGGAGGATACGTGGGCACGTTCGAGGGCAGCAAGCGCTTCTTGGCGTCCAAGAATCCGCAGAAGCAGGACGAGCTGGCGTGTATCCCGCCTATTGCTCCGTGCGGAGCGAAACAGTTCAAGCCGTCCTCGTTCGTCATCTTGTCCAATTGCGGACTGGGGGTAGGCACGCCGGTGAGCTATGGAGACGTCGTGGTGCTCGTGGACGACGACAACAGAGTGTGGAACAACAAGATGGGCGTCGGCCCGAGCACCAAGAACGGCTGCTTTGGACCGAAAGAGTCCAATACTCCAGGTGAAATGTACTTGTCGTTCTACCAGCTGCAGCCGGATACGAACGGAGACGACAGCAGCTCGGACTCGTCGGACGATGAGGATAACTTTTTGTTCTTCAGTAATTTGGCGCGTACCACGAAGAATATGGCGGAAACTACGTTTGGCAAGCCAACCCAAGTAGAGCTACACCTTGCTACGGCTGCGTTGCGGACGATGGGCAAGGTCATGTACTACGGCGACCGGAATCTCATCATTGACGTGGCGGACTCCAACCGCCTGCGTTCCAAGTTTAATCGTGTGATCACCCACTTCAGCAAGCAGCAAGAATCGAATCCTGTGCAAGGTGGTTTCTTGCGGTGTGATGGTCGTGGCAAAACAATTTTGTTTGAGATGCACGGCCCTGATCTCCCAACAATTGAGAAAATTGACATCAAAGACAACAAACACGAAAGCGAGAGCACCGGCACAGATGCTATTGAAAAGACCGCGGCCGAAACTGGGCATCAAAGCAAAACGGTCCGAGTGCTGGTATCTACCCGAAGGGATATCGAGGTGGGCCACCCAGTCACGATATTGGATGTGCGTGACTCAATGATACTGGTGGTTCATTTTTCCGATGGTGGACGTGTCCGTGTCCAATGCCAAAGATTCTTGAAGCACGAGGGCCGGTCGTTCTACCGGGTAATGCTCAACGGAAAACGCCCCGTGCGAGTTCTTGTTCGTGCGTCCCGCGCGCTTGGCCGGAAGAAGCTAAACCTACGTAGCACCTTACGCGGCACCTATCGACAGATTTTCAAGCTTTCGTGTGGTATTGTTCTCGCTTACCTCGGTGCTGCTTCCGTTTTCACGCACGTGTTCGGCTCGGTGGTTGTTCTTCCCGCGGTATATGTTGGTCTCGTTGCTGCCGTTGTGGTTTTCTTGGTGGAAGTGTTTTTCCCTGGCAAGGTTGTCACGGCTCGACAAACAATTCCAATAGATGAAGAACAATCCCGCCACTTCCTAGGCAACTGGGACTTCACGGTGGTAGCACTAGAAGCTTCTGAGTCTGAACGTTTGGAAGCTGTAAGCGACAGTCAGAAATTGCAAAAGGTTGCCTCGGTCAAGGTCCCGCCTGCGTACCTAGTCGCTGAGAATGGAGATGTTGCCAAGGCAACCGAACGGTACGAAGCAACTCTTGCGTGGAGGAAAGAGGTAATGGCAGATTCGATTCTGACCACACCTCAGACGCATTACGACACCATCAAAGCGTACGTGGGGCTCATTGCAGGTATACTTAGGCGATGTCGTTTACTAACATGTTTTCACTTTCTCAGAAACTACACGCAGTACCTCCACAAGCACGACAAGCTGGGCCACCCTCTCTACATCGAGAAAATCGGCAGTATCAACATCCCGCAGCTCAAGAAGGTCGGCGTCAATCAGGACTCCCTGTTCAAACACTATTTATTCGCCATGGAGTTCACGATCAAGTACGCGGCGCACCAGATCTGTCCATGCGAGGCGTGCGCCACCAGTGAGACGCAGAAGATGTGCATCATACTGGACGCACGCGGGATTGGCATGCGAGATATGGGCGGCGAGGCGTTCGAGTTCATTCGACGGTGCACGGGTGTTATGCAGCGGCACTACCCGCAGCGGTCGTTCAAGATCTTCATCGTGAACGTGCCGTCGTGGTTCGGCATGGCGTGGAAGGGTGTGAAGCCGTTGTTGAATGAAGCCACGCGTGCGAAGACGAACATCCTGACAGAGAGCGAGACTGCTGCTGCGTTGTTGGAGTTCATCGACGCGGATAATTTGCCGGTGGAGTACGGCGGAACTTGCGCGTGTGCAGGCGGTTGCGAGATGAACTCGTCGTACCAGCGTCTACAGCGCGCATTGGTGGAGAGTGTGTTGGAGTGCAAGCCGTTCGAGTCGGAGGAGCTCGTTCGGACGATTTCACTCGAGCGAAGTGGAGAAAGCCGATCGAGTAGTGAAGGCGATGCTTCTTCTGAAGCTACTCCCGCTTGTTCACCACCACCTCCAGTTATGGGCCCGATCAAGCGTGAGACGTCTGCGACTGCTGTACTAGACCAGCTCTTCCGTATCGGCAGCAGCGGAGGTGACGACAATTTTGCACTTGACGAGGATGATGAGGGATTCTGTCGATCCATTCCACCAGGCTTCTTTGTGGAGGAAGTGCTGAAGGCTGGTTATCTACTGAAGCGTTCGCTACGCCACAAGCAGTTCAACCCGATCTGGCACCGGCAGCTCTTCATCCTCCACCCTCAATTTCTCCGATTCGCGAAGACGCTCGACTCGGAGATCTACCAGATCGTATCGCTGACACTCGATACCGTGGTGCAGAAGACAACCAAGCAAAACAACAGCTTCGAGATCATCACACCACTGATGGCTTCAAACGGACACTCACTGCTGCTTTACGCCCCAACGGCGTACGTGCTGAACAACTGGGTCGACGCCATTTCGGGGGCGATCGACCAGCTCAAGCTTAAGACGCCCCCGCCGGCTGCGAGCCCCGAGCGCTCCCCCATCGTCTCGCCGCGTGCGAGGCAGGAAGCCAGTCCGCAGCCCGACAACCAGTCCACATCTTATGCGAATGGGGCGGAAACGTCCAAGTGACGTCCGCACTACAACAACCTTGGGTAGTGACGTACGTGTGCAATGTAAAATCTGTTTGAGACCGTTTCGTTTCTGAATCAGGCGTCCGTTAACAGCGCAGAAGACAAGTTGAGCTGCAGCACCAGAACCTCATGACAGATTGCGCTCCTCCGCACGAAAGTAGCTGGACGCGCATGCTCCGGCACAGATCCCCCGAGGTTTGCAGCCTGTAGCTGACCTCCAATCCATTCAGCGTGACTGATGATTCCTTGCTCGTGGTGTCGTTCTCAGAAAGGCTCCTGTTCAGGTCGGACAAACGCAGCAGTTGTCGCGAGCAACAATCAGAGCATGGAGATCCCCCGGCCTTCCTCGTTGCTGAAAATGGAGATGCAGCCAAGGCAAAGGAGCGCTACTCGACCACTTTGGCGTGGAGGAAGAGCATGAGGGTCGACTCGATCTTGTCGGTGCCTCAGATATACTACGACGCCATTAAAACGTACGATTAGTGTCCGGCTCAACGAAAACGAACTTTGGCACGAGAGCTAACCATGTATTTGTCGTCTCCGATTGCATTCAAAAGCCACTACACGCAGTACCTCCACAAGCACGACAAGCTGGGCCACCCTCTCTACATCGAGAAAATCGGCAGTATCAACATCCCGCAGCTCAAGAAGGTCGGCGTCAATCAGGACTCCCTGTTCAAACACTATTTATTCGCCATGGAGTTCACGATCAAGTACGCGGCGCACCAGATCTGTCCATGCGAGGCGTGCGCCACCAGTGAGACGCAGAAGATGTGCATCATACTGGACGCACGCGGGATTGGCATGCGAGATATGGGCGGCGAGGCGTTCGAGTTCATTCGACGGTGCACGGGTGTGATGCAGCGGCACTACCCGCAGCGGTCGTTCAAGATCTTCATCGTGAACGTGCCGTCGTGGTTCGGCATGGCGTGGAAGGGTGTGAAGCCGTTGTTGAATGAAGCCACGCGTGCGAAGACGAACATCCTGACGGAGAGCGAGACTGCTGCTGCGTTGTTGGAGTTCATCGACGCGGATAATTTGCCGGTGGAGTACGGCGGAACTTGCGCGTGTGCAGGCGGTTGCGAGATGAACTCGTCGTACCAGCGTCTACAGCGCGCATTGGTGGAGAGTGTGTTGGAGTGCAAGCCGTTTGAGTCGGAGGAGCTGGTTCGGACGATTTCACTCGAGCGAAGTGGAGGTCGTAGAACCAACAACGAGCTGATGTCGTCTCCACAGTGCTCGATCAAGAGGGACTCATCAACCACAGTTTTGGACCAGCTCTTTCGCGTTGGGTTGGTCCGATCTCCAGGGAGAGCGAATAGCTAGCAACAAAGAAGCACTGTACCATCAGCGAAAGTAGGTTACTAGAGGCAATGAATGCATGTACCTTGGAGATCATACCAAAACGTTTCTTGCCTCCAGTGAACAGTTGCAGCGTCCGTTGAGATGCGGAGCAGTTGGCACTTCTCAAAGAAAGCTGGGCGCAGCATAGAGCAATGAAGGACCGTACCATGCAATCGGAGACCACGAAGACATGTCGATCGCGCACGTTCTGGCAGAAGTTCCCAGAGGTTCGTCGCATGCGTTTGGCTTTGCTACTTCATTCTATTCACGTTACACTATTGATGCATGCATCCTGTAGAAAGAGGAGCTGAACCAGTACTGGTATTCAGCAGAAACAGTGGCAACACTAGCTGAGGAGGCTATCCTAGAGACACCAAAATGCAGCGGTCGTATCGCTTTTCTGTCTACTCCCAGTGTGTACTTTGCTGTCAAGTCCCAGCAAATTGATGCCGCCACTCGACGCGAATGCTTTCTATTTGACGTATGTCGCTCGATGCTTTTTAGTTTCTCGCATTGCAGTTCACGGCTGGGGAGTTCGTTAACGAAATTGTTTTCATTGCTGTAGTTTGATCCCAAGTTCGAGTCCGAGGGCGACCAATTTGTCCCATTTGATTTCCACAAACCCCAAGACGTACCATCAGAGCTTATCGGCACTTTCGATTTTGTCGTCGTCGATCCTCCTTTCATCACTCGCGAGGTTTGGGAGCTCTATGCGGAATCCGTCAAGCTGCTACTGCGATCCAAAGACAGTAAAATCCTTCTCACCACCATAGGTAAGACTCCAATATTCTACACGTTGCAAACCTAACAATTTTTGTATTTGGTGGATACTGTAGAAGAAAACGCGGTGATGATTCACGAACTGCTCGATTGTCGGTCTCGAACTTTCAAGCCCTCCATTCCACACTTGGTCTACCAATATGCACTCTACACCAATTACGAATCGCCTGCACTCGACGCCATCAACCCGGAGGTCGACTTTGATTAAGTGGTAAAGCAGACAGATCCAGTTTCGGCCCCTAGATCCCTAACTACCTAAGAAAATATTTTCTTTTCCCTTCCTAGGACCGAAATTGGCTTCCACGACTGCCCTCGAAATAGCCAGAGGCAATTGAGCACTGCCGACGTCGTCATCAAGCTCACAACATAAGTGCAGGTGTCCGTGTCGGCATTGCCTGTCGATTGGATTGGGGTAACTTGATCAAATTTCGTGCCTTACTACGTGCTTGGAGTGTCCAGTGATTCTAACGCGTCCTTCGCCCCCTTCTCCCCATTCAACAGCACTAGACATATATCACCCTCGGGTGTTCAGACAGACGCTACTCAACCATGCAACGAATGCTGTCGATCACGAGAGTGAAGCACATCGGACACAGTGATAAAACCCTTCATAAGGGTAAAAACGCCAAAGACTCAACGGAGCAAGTTCCAGCCCCACCTCCATCTTCAGTGGAATTAGATTCTCCACCATCACCTGTGGCGGCATGGGGCCCAGTGCAAGGCTTATCTGAATCACCACCAAGACCTCCTTCATCCCCGGTAGCCCGAGCTCATTCAAACTCTCCGTCAAGTATTCGACCAACGGCATTTGGGCAATCGGAGCTCAAGATTGACGCCCAATTCGACCCTGAACGAGTATCCCCCATGTCGTCGTCTTCTTCACCATCGTCCAGCCCAACTTCATCGAGGAGGCACACAGGAGGCCTCACAAACCGGTTGAAGCACTTGGTGTCCAAGGAAAAACGGCGATTCTCCTCGGATGGATTTGATTTGGACTTGACGTACGTCACCCAGCGGCTTGTAGCATTGGGCTATCCGGCGGAGAAAATCGAGGGTATTTTACAGGAACCACTATCGCGATGTCTTTCGGTTCTTTGAGCAGCGCCACCCCGGTCGATATCGCGTGTACAATCTCTGCGTAGAGCGCCGCTACGCACCGGACGAGAAATTCCATGGGCGCGTGGCAGAGTTCGGCTTTGAAGACCATTCCCCGCCACCATTGGCGATGTTTCTGCCGTTCTGCCGCGACGTGCACGCCTGGTTGCAATCGGACTCTGCAAGTGTCGTGGCAGTGCACTGCAAGGCCGGCAAAGGACGTACAGGGGTAATGCTGTCCGCCTACATGCTGTACGCTCGAAGGTGGCGATCCGCTCATGGAGCACTCGAGTTTTTCGCGGCTGCGCGCTCACTCAAGCTGCAAGGCGTGACGATACTGAGCCAGCGGCGATTCGTTGGGTACTTCGGTGAAATGTGTCGTCGCTCTGAAAGTGCCGACGATCTCGAGGTGCTGGGGTCGTACGAAGAGGAAGAGGCCCGTGAGCGTGCAATGTCCTTGGTCGACTACCATACGCAGTGGTTGCAGGAAACCCAGGATCCTGCTTCACCCCGCGGAATCACGAACTCGAACTCTCGGCCACATGCTGAGCCGGTGTTACCTGCGCGCGTGCAGCTCGTACTCGTTGCTGTCGTGCTGTGCGGCATCACAGCACACAAGAAGACCAATACTAGCGCCGCGGACTGGCGTGTCCGCGTGGAGTGCAGCGCCATCCGGCCCCGCGCAGCAGTCTACGACCTCCCTGGCAGCTTCCAGCGGCAACGACGTCCCAGCACCGACGGCGATGCGAACGAAGAGGTCATCGAGTTGGAACTGCGCTGCAACCGAGTGCTCGTCTGGGACGAAGTCAAAGTGGAGCTCCGGCGACGCTCGGGTAGCGCGCTAGGACACTTTTGGTTCCACACGGCGTTCGTGCCTCATGTCGACGATCACTTGGAGCTGGCGTTAGCGAAGAGCGAGATCGACAAGGTGGCGAAGGACGCCAAGCACGGCCACAAGAAGTTCGCGCCCGAGTTCGCCGTGCGTCTGCGGTTCGAGGTGGCGACGCCGCAGGACCTAGCCAAGTTGGCATCATCCACCCCTGCATAGCGAGCTAGGAGCACCGTAAGCTAGTGCTGCATATTCCGTAGACAAGGTACTCGACGCGCTGGTTTCCTGCATTCAACCACCACTGGACGATGTCGCCTTGCAATCACTTCGCGTGTGCTTCTCCCTCTGGACCTTGTGCTGCATCAAGCAATCGCGGTGTGCCTCACCACAGGACGACGACGAAAAAGAAAGCGAAAGTCTCTCAACTCGGAGACCAGCGTAGCGTGGCGAGTCCTCGTCTGCAGATGCACAAGATGCCGCTCGTTGTGGCGTCGCGAGTCGCCATCTGGGGGCCTGCTGTAGATTCGAGCAGTCCGAGCTCCCGGCCATGGCCTCCGTCTGGCACAGGCATCGCCAGGACAATCGAATTCCGTCCTGTCGACTTGTGCCGATTACGACGACCGACCGACCGCCGTTGCTGCTAGAGACGAACAACGCCTCGAACATGGCGAACGTCTCCAACTGAACCCCACCGTGCCAAACGTTGACGGAGCGATGGAAGGTGCCTCTTTTCCTGCTGGCGAGCGCCCATTCCATTGATGCGAGTCGAGACGATTGAGTCGTAGACACGCCCGCGCCTGTCACGCTGGCCTACAATCGCGCCTAAAGACGAGCCCGCCATGGCGAACACCTCGTCAGTATGACTGGCAGTCCTTTGCCTTCTCCATCCTCTCTATCCTCTGGCCTCTGACTGAAAAGGGTCTGCATTTGCACTGAGGACGGCAGTCCTGCAGGTCGAGATTTACCGGTATTGTTGCTTGCCATGTAGCGATTTGGGAGTCAGCGTGGCGGCCAAACCCTAGCGGCCCGGCTCTACACGTCGTCGCGTGATTGGCCGTCGCCTCAAAAATACAATCACGCGGTCAAGCCCCAGGCAGAGGCGGCGGTGGTTCATTTCACTCGCCCACAGTCGGTCCCTCCCGCAGTCAAGAGAGGAACTCGTGCAGCGTCCAGCATGGGATTCTGTCTGTCCAAGTGCCTGCCCGACA
Source organism: Phytophthora sansomeana (assembly GCA_032158285.1). Lineage (NCBI taxonomy): Eukaryota > Oomycota > Peronosporomycetes > Peronosporales > Peronosporaceae > Phytophthora > Phytophthora sansomeana. The sequence continues at coordinate 230,666 of JAPDHH010000252.1, forward strand.
GCGACATGGCGGCCGAACTCGAGGCCGAGCTGGACGAGACCAGCCACAGCTACGTGCAGCAGCCCACGGACGCGCAGTCGGCGTTCGGCACCACGTCCCTATTGGCGGTACGTGCGAATTTCTATCACTCGTTTCTAATTGCCTTTAGAAATGAACCACCTCAACCTGACGAACTGCATTTATAGGCGGATGAAGTGGTGTGTCTCAACGTGATCGGGGAAGGGCCCGTCGGGCGTCATCTACAAGGGCTCGTACCGAGGCAGCGTCGTGGCCGTCAAGAAGATGAAGATGATCTCACTGCCGTCCAAACCCTCGGCCAGAGAGAACGTGGAGATGGAACTGGAGGTGGAAGCCACGCGCATGGGCAGTCTACGACACCCCAACACGGTGCTCTTTATGGGCGCGTGTCTGCAGGAAGACTACTTTTGCATCGTCAGCGAGTACTGCACGCGCGGGTCGCTCTTCAACGTGCTGCACGCCCCCAAGCCGTCCACAAGGAGCAAACACAAACGAAAAGGGTCCGAACCGCTCTCCCGAGCAGCCTCCACGAGCACAGCGAGTGCCCCCGGGAGTATCAATGAGCCAGCGGCCAAGGAAGAAGGTGAATCTCAAGTGGAGTCTTCGGATACGACTCGCGCTGGGAGCTGCTCGAGGACTGCTCTACCTGCACAGTGCGGACCCGCCACTTGTCCATGGACAGCTAAAGAGTACCAATATTTTGGTCGACGACTCGTGGAACGCCAAGCTGGCGGACTTTGGAACACGTCGGGTGGCAGAGGCAGTGGGTTTTGATAGAAGTAGGATGAACAGCATCGACGAGCGAGCGGCGTTGCTGCGCTGGACGGCGCCCGAGTTGCTGAAGCTAGGCGAGGAGCGAGTGCTCAAGGGAGCCTTTCCCAGCGACAGCTCGAGTCCTCAGGCTGTGGACATTTTCAGCTTCGGACTCATCATGTGGGAGCTCACAACAGGCGAACTGCCGTACTCAGACATGCGCTCGAACGCCGAGATCAGCGAGTACGTGCTTTCGGGCTGCCGACCAATTATGAAGCCCGGTCAGTGCAATATCAAGTGGGCGGAGCTCATGGCGCGATGCTGGTCGCACAACCCGTCTCGGAGACCTAGTGCAGCCGAAATTGTGTCGTCTCTTGAGAGCATTAGCAAGGCCGACGCCATCGCTCAATCAGCCAAGAAGGAGACGCGGGTAGTCAACAGCAACCGCGCCGACTACCGCTTCGCAGAGAAGCCACGCTCGCGATCGAAGGGGCCGTCCAAATTCAAGAGCAACGTGCGGGTCGTCGTCTGAGCGCTCTCATCAGAAGCCGGCAATGGATCGTGCGTACGAATTGGTCTTTCCCTGGTGCCGATAGTGCTGAAAGGGTCGGAAACTGTAGCTCAATAGAGCGACACGACAACCTGCGCTTACAAAGCAGACTTGGTGCACTCCAGGAGGAATCTCGCCACCAGTTGACGAAAACCGAGGACAGGTATGATCGCACTCCAGGACTTTCAGATACTGAACACTTTTTGAGACGGCGGGCCGGACGCCAATGTAGCTAGTCAATCAACACACCTAATATTAAATGCATGGGACGCATTTGCACTTCATTGCGTCTCGATGTCGGGCTTCGCAAACGGCGTGTGGTACTTGGCGACATGTTCCTCGAGGAACTCGTCGCGCAGCATGATGGAAATGCGGTGCGTGCGGTTCACAGGGACTTGGTCTCTAAAAACCTGCGCGCCAGGCAAAATCTCGTGCGTGTAGTGGTAGCGGACTCTCCCCGTCATCATGTACATGGATCGACGCTGCAGATACGCGTCAATGACTGAGTCGCCGTGTTCCTCTTTGAACCTCATGATACTGGGCGACAACAAGTTGATCCCGGCCACCACCCGTCCAGAGAACTTGATAGAGTCCACGTGAGGTTTAATGTAGCCATCCTCCGCCAGCTCAATCACGTGGACGGCGGGAAAGTAACTGAGCTCCTTGGGCAGAATATCAGCCTCGCGGACCTTCTGGAGGATGCGCTGCGTCTCGGTGGACCAACGTGAGCGCTCCATCTCCTTGAACTTGACGATTGCATTGTCCCAATGGTCTTCTTCGTAGCGTCGGCGTCTCAAAATGCGCGAACACTCGTCGGAAAGAACCAGCTCCTCGTCCTCCGTGACCACGTCCAGCTGAACCTGCAAGTCTCCTTCGCTCACGAGGGGGTCGTGGCAGTGCGTGGCGTCCAGGTTGTACACGTCTTGCCACAGACTAGTGGGCGCATTGGCGGCGACGGTGGAAGAGCTCAGCAGACGCCGCAGCGGCGCCAGCGAGCGGTGGAGCGGCCTCGACAGCATCTTGGCGAGTCGCGTGTCTGCACAACGTCTTGACTTGAGTATCGGCCCTACAAAAGTCAAGAGGCGCTTTGGCGGCTGACCCTGTCTTGATCTTTGTATGATATCTTCCGCATACAAATATCAAGATAGACTCTGGTGGCTGACTATTCTGTAGTATTTTATTTAGTAATTTATAAGTACTAACATAATAGTATACTATCAAAGTACTATTTATTTAAAGTACTATCACTGGGCCGGATCAAGTGCAAGTGCATGTTGGCGGCACTGTAGACGGCGTCGAGACGTTCCCGAGGCACTCGCTCCACTTTAAATTGATGCTCTGAAAGAAGAGCGAAGAAAGAGTCGCCACGATCGCCGGCGAAACGAGCTTCGTGCGCAGAAATCACCAACGTGTTGGGGTGCGACAGCTGCACAATGGTCTGCACCAGCTTCTGCGAGATGGAACGCTCTCCATAGACCAGGTCCGAACACAAGATGACGTCGAACTGGTGCGCTTCCAGAGCTTCGTCTTCGCCCCACATGAGCGCTTCAGCTCGGACTTCATTGGAAATGCAGCCGAGGGTCCGGTTCCGCTCGATGTTGGCTTGGATCCAGGGAATCGCCACCGGCTACCAACAAACGAACATGTTAGCAGCCTCATTCATTGCATCGCAACAAGACAAAAAGGATTCATACCATGTCGGTAAGGACGACCTCCTCGGCGCTGAGCGCAGCCGCAGCGAGACCGGGCACCCCCACGCCGCATCCTAACTCAATCACGCGCTTGTTGACGAAAAAGTCATCTGAAAAGTAGGCGTCGTTTGCTAGGAATTTGGCCAGCACGAGCGCGCAGTCCCATACTTTGGCTTGCTGTCCCTGTTTCTCCTGGAAAACGATTTTCTTGTCAGCGCGGAGCTGCAGCGTGTCCTCCGTTACCAAGTCCTTGTCGGTGCCCTGGACTCGACGTTGTCTGGCTGCCAGCCCCCACTCGCGCTCGGCGTATTGTTCCACGTATCGTTGGGCTTCTCGACGTTTCTCCTGCTGCACTTGACTCTCTTCAAAGAGGTCGTCGCTCTCCATTCGTCCGAAGAAATCGTTCTCTTCATCGGAGCTGCTGCTGTCGAGGTGGCTCATTTCGGTGATGAAATGACTGGACAACACCTTTGAAATAGTGAAGCCAGGTAAAAAAGAAGACCAAGTGGTGCGATCATTCCATTACGTACGTCTTGACAAGGATAAGCGATGGACGCGACGCTAGCGACGTTCGACACCGTGGAGACGGCGGACTGTGTGGAGTCCTGCCCTGTGCCCGGCTTCGAGTCGTGTATGGTGGTGGCCACCTACCAACTGCACAAGGCGGCGGACATTGGCGAGGCGGAGGACCGACGCAGTGGCACAATTCAGCACTTTCAACTGAGCTGTGACGCAGCCAGCACCGATGGCGCAGGCGTCTCGGTGCACAAACTGGAGGAGAGTGCGGCCTCCAGCGGCATCTTCGACGTCAAGTGGAACTCGGAGGCCATGAACGGCAAGGCGGTACTGGGCGCCGCCACGGCCGGTGGCAGCTTGGAGCTGTACGAACTCGTTCAAGGGGACAGCAATGAGTCGAAGCCGGCACTGCGCCACTCGGGGCTGGCCACCGAAGCAAACGCCGACTCCATGTGTCTGTCATTGGACTGGAACAACCGCGTGCTCTCCAATGCCCAGCCGTCCATCTGCGTGAGCCACTCGGACGGGTAGTTGACGGTATCCTCAGCATGCATACGAGACGCTAATATGTTGTGGTGTGTGCTTCTCAATGAACTCTTGTCTTGCTGTAGCGCGCTTTCGGTATGGGATATCGCACTGCAGGGCATCCTCCAGCAAGCCAAGGTACGATCGCTGCCGGTTTCTCGTCGGCTTCGGCGTTACAGTTGTGTGGCTTTGTCGACACGGTTTCCTAGCTGAAACGTGCTTGTAGCAAACTGCTTGACGGAACGGGACACAGGCGATCTAACTCTTCTCGCTTGCTTTTCAACCGTAGTGGAGCGCGCACGATCTGTACGGCTCGCCGATCGAGGCTTGGATCGCGGCCTTCAACTGCCACGACCCGAACGTGCTTTTCTCCGGAGCGGACGATGCGGTACTCAAGGGATGGGACCTACGCGCCGACACGGCGGCACCGACCTTCAAGAACACGCGGCAGTACTCCATGGGCGTCTGCAGCATCCAGTTCCACCCGCACGACGAGCGTCTAGTGGCCGTGGGCAGCTACGACGAGCAGGTGGCGGTTTGGGACCACCGCAGCATGACGCGGCCAGTGGCCGTATACGGTGCTGGCGGCGGCGTGTGGCGCCTGAAATGGCATCCAGCCGCGACCCGCAAGGTAACAAGCAAGCGATGGTTGTTGTCAGAAATGAGGAAGCTGCTAATTCACCCTCGTCTTTGCTGCAGGAGCTGCTGCTGGCCGCGTGTATGCACAACGGGTTCCAGGTGCTGGAGCTTGCGACGGGTGAGACCACGCTGCGCAAAGCTGCGAGTTACGATCGTCATGATTCGCTCGCGTACGGTGTGGACTGGTGGCTGCACCCGACGGCGCTTACGGCCAAGGCACCCGTGGTGGGCTCGGCCTCGTTCTACGACCATGTCTTGCACGTGTGGCGCCAACCGCTCGAGTCCGAGGCAAGTTGAAGTTGGCATACTAAAATCAAGTCACGTTTTCCGCTTGGTTACTACCCCCTGGGGCGCTATTTCCTTTGATGAGACCGCCGTCCGGCCGCTGACTGGCCACTACTGACCGGCGACTTCAACGACGTGGTCGCCCACGGGAAGTTTCTCCGGCTTCGTGGTCCGCTTGCGTGTGTGTGCGCGCCAAGCAAGCAGGGCTGGGCGCGTGCCTGGCCGTCCGGTGCTTCGCCACAACTGAAAACGCCGCCGACCGCGCAGACCAAGTTCGCCGTAAACCCAGCCATGACGATCGCCGCCGCGCCAGATCGCACCGCTTCCAAGACCAAGATGGCGACCGCACTCGGTTCTTTTGCCGCATGGGGCCCGTTCCAGCAGCAGCAGAACAACCCAGTCGAGAAAGATGCGGACGACAGCTTCCGTGCGCTGAGTTGCGAGGGCAGAAGCTGCAGGCCAGGAGCTCCCGTTTCCGGGCGGCGCAGGTCCCCACTCGCCTTGCGGTGGCGTGGCGCGGGGCTCGGTAAGAGTCGGCTCTCGTGTGCCGACCAGGAGACAAGAGAGCGCTGCTACGAGGCGAGAGGAAGCCAGGCTTATCTAATTTAACTGCAGATGAATGATCTTATACCCCATTGACGATGTTGAAGTGCTCCCAAGCAGCTTACTCACTCGCAGGATACTCCACCGACTTGGCCAGCAATCAAGCGCGGCGAGGATACATATCGCCGAGGACCTGCCCTGGACACGGTGAAAACTACCACCAGCACCGTAAGTGTACGTCAGCACTTTACACGGCATGCTTACCACGTCATATAACCGAGCCGCACCGATGGCCACCACTAGTTTTGCATCCAACCACTGTAGACCAGCAACGAGGCACGATACAAACTTGTAGCCAATGAAAAACCCACAAAAGCGGAATATTAACCACTAAAACACGTGGATTTCTCCGAATGCGAGCCTGATCGCCACTCTCCAATTCGCCATCTACGCCGAACCCCTGTCGTCCCCCTCACCTTTCACTGCCATGCCTTCCCGAAGAATCGCTTGGGATGTCCTCGCTGCAAGCATTTCCCGTGCCGACGCCGACATGTTGTTGGAGAGTTTCAAGCACTTTACGGTTGCCAAGAGCGATTTGGGCACGTGCTGCATTTGCAGCGATGCATCTCAGCACGCTATGCGCACCCAGCTACTACAATGCGCCTGCGGCGCATGCAAGGCAGCGTCGCCCGCGCTACCATGCCCCTGGCGTGGACGTGTACGGTCGTGCCAGATACTAAACGTGGTAGCTGTCGACGAGGTGCACACACACGTCACCACGCTGCGCTCGACGACTAAGCCACGCCTTACGGAGCCAATGAAAGAGGCGATTCGTGACTGGGCGGCGCATGGGCTTAGGCCTCTCCGAATATGGCGCTCCCTCATCAAGCGCTTCAACATGTTTGAGGCGAGCGCGCCGCCCCTGTCAGTCGTGCAGCGGTTTGTTCACCACTATGTTAGCAAGCAGCTCGGAGGCAGCGACGTGCTCGCCGCTGTGCGTCAAAAGTCACGGAATCGGCTTTTACTGGCGAAGAAGATGAGATGGCCCCTTTCACGTTTGCATGGAAGACGGATCGAGATGGAAACCCGGTTGTAGTGAATGGCAGCGACGACAGGCCATTTGTGGTTGGTGTGAGCACCAAGTAGCTATTACGCCAGGCGGATTGCGATCCGAAATCTTTCATCCTGCATCTAGATGCTACCTACAAGCTGACTCAAGTTCGGCTATCCTGTTGTCGTTGTGGGCATTTCAGATCGCTCGCGCCAGTTTCATGTGCTAGCTATTTTCATAGTTTCGCAACAGCAACAATCGCAGTACAGTGAGATACTGTCCATGCTGTGCCGCATTTTCACTGCTGTGACTGGTAAACTGTTACGTGTGGAGCTTGCAATGGGCGACGCTGACTCGGCTCAGTGGAATGCTTTACAAGAAGTATTTGGGGGCGTGGGGTCTTCGTTCTGCTTCCTGATGTGCTTCTTTCATGTGGCAAAGAAAATTTACGAGAAAACGAGGGCGTTCGACCCTATCGTTGCTGCAATGGTTATCCGACATGTTCATGAGCTCCACTTTGCTCGTAACGATGCCGAGTATCAGCTACGTTACGGTGAAGTGATGGAGAAGTGGGACAAGTGGAAACAGCTCGACCAGTTCAAAGTCTACTTCAAAGAGGTCTGGTTAAACGAACGTGTACGGCGGTGGCAGTGCTATCACACACCGAGCGGTTTCGCTACGACGAACAACCCGTGTGAAGCATACAACGCCTCTCTCAAATGCGACGTCACTTTGCGGCGAAAACTCAAGGTTGGTGCGCTGCTTGATCAGCTCTTGATACTCTGTCGGGCTGAGAGTGTCCGGGCACAGCCGCTTCAGACTTGTCCAGCATTCGATGCACGCATTTTGCGGCGTGCTAAAGCACTGACACGCGCTGGGTGTCTCCGCGAGACGAGGCTCGAGCTGAATACCATCGCTTTCCTGCTAGACAACAATGACATTGAGGACACTCGTCAGATAGTGAAGGTACTTGCAATCCCAGCAACTCGAATCTATGACGCCGTAGACAAACGTTCTCGAGAAGACTTACCAGTCACTGCCCAACTTGGCGCGGAGACTGCCCGCATGGAGGTTCTCGACATGCCCTCTTCAGGATGGGCAGTCGATGTGGACGCTCGAGCTTGTCCGTGTCGTGCCTGTGTCAAATATGGCTGCTGCGTGCACGTCTTGTACGCGCTCGGAACTGTGGGCGGCATCGACTTGTCTGGCAGAGAGACCCTTGTGTACCGCGGTCCCAACAAACGCAAGCGAGGACAGCAAGTAAGCCAAGCAGCCGGACGACCGAGAACAAATGGACCTGCGCTCACACTGGAGTAGATGTTAGTCGTACCATAGAGTTAGTCGTAACACAAGAACCGCTAATCAATTAAAGGACCTACATTCAAGCATTATGAGCTCTCCAACAGATCGGTACGCTCATCGCGCGACTCAGTTACCGGCTTGGTCACTGCCGTTCTGATGACCTTGACCACCTTGCGCGTGAACCTTACCCACTAGAGCACCAAGAGCTATACAATTGTGATTAGGAGCAGCATAATATAATAACAAGCAAGTTACACGCGTACCTGAGGGGGGCGCAACGCCTCGAAGGTCAGGTGGCGTCCTCCAGTAGCAGCAGGTGGCGCCTTCTGCAGCAACATGCAGATACACTGTGCGGCGGACTGCCAGGCCACGTTTCGACGTCGCTGCTGCACAAAAGCGCCGGTGCAGGCTCCAGGTCCTGTCCAATGGAAGCGACAGCGGCGCCTCAGCAAGAGAGCGTCGATTGGTTGGCCCCCCGTTATGAGCGGGTTCATGTCCGAGCGACACGAATGTACTTGATCGGTTGGCAAGCTCGGGCGGCTCTCGCTGTGCGCTTCATCTCTCGAGAACGAGGGCGGAACCGCCCACTTCTGCGGCGACAGGAGCTACGTTTCGACGCTCAGGAGGCGGGACGACGGCAAGCCTCCCTCGCAGCAACGGGCTCTCGAACGTGAAGGCGCCAGACGCGACGGTGGGTGGTGACATGGCGCGCTTGGGGCGGCTCGCGTTGAGCTTGGGGGTGTAGTCAAGGCCCAGCTTGACCATGAAGCACGTCACCTGGTTGTGGTGGTTGAGCAGTGCCTGCGCGCTGGGCTCGGACTGACAGCGGCGAGTGGGTCGGCAGCGTACGCGGCAAATGGCGCCACCCGACTCCCCCCCCCCCGTCAAAACAAATAATGGGATTTGTATTGCGAAAGGGAGGGCTGGCCTGGCGATCAAATCGCATGATACATGTAATGTGCCTGACTCTGGTACAGTGTTGATGTACGATTGGTGGTGTTTTTGAGCTAAAACTAACAGTGTTTATAGGATTTCGTCCACATCGCCGACGTTGCGGCTTGCCGCGCATAAGAAATGAGCCCGCACCAGCCAGTTATGGCCGGGTCCTGGCCACTTCAACGTGCAAATTCAGAATCCGCGAAAAATGGGTTGGTTTTGGTGGTGTGGCGCGCACATAAATCGAGCAATGTCTCCAATATCTCCTCTCGTAGGTTGCAGCTCAAGAGCTCTTCGGGTAATGCTTCGCTGGAGCTCCTCCGTAAATCCCTTCATCGCATTGCTGCTGCATGCAGCAAGCACGAGCGCGCACTTCACCAGCTCTTGCCATCAGGTCAGGGTTGACTGATGCAGGATGAACCCGTTCTATCCACAGATTTCGGTACCGGTACCCCACGTCAACAATTCCCATACACTCGCCTGCTTGGGCCTGCAACCTCGAACTGCTTGGTCGAACGCACGAGATTCTCTTGCACTAACGTGCCGGCGACTAACAGTAAACTACAACGTATTGTACGACTACCGAAGGTGGCCAAGTAGTTTATCGCCCATTTTCCCGCTCATTTGGGTTGGAGATGCTTTTTGGTACCTTCGAGTGCTGACCAGCCATTGGTTGTGTGGTCCACTTCCGCGGCACGGAGTAAAATTCTTGTGGTTCCAGAAGAGTTCCAGTTTCCAGGTCCAGATGGTGCAGAGACCATCCATCCCTCCTTCCGTTGCAGCAATCTCTCTTACGTTGCGCTACCGTTGCTTTAACTCACTTACGGTGCGTGATGAGTTCCAGGTCCTGGAATCTGGTGCGACAAAAACGAGCGCGGCCGCCCCATCACCTCGCATAGAAAACTCAAGTATGGAAGCCCCATACTGGCGCCAAGTGAACCCCGCACCTGCGTTATCCGACACCGTTAAAAGGTGACGGGCACCGTCGACAAGGGGCGAGCAAGCAACCTCCGGAGGTGGTCATACCGGTATCCTCCTGGACGTCCATCGGCGGCAACGTCGAAAGCTCTTTTTGAAGCGGACCCACTCACTCTCCGATTCGCCTCGAAGCGCGCACTCGCACCTTGTCGGGCGAGGCAGCTGGTCAAAATCGGGCGGTCGTCTCTGTCCACTCAGTGCCTCCCTCTATGCAGTTCACTTGCGACTTGGACCTCATCAGTGCGTCGCCTTCCTCGCTCTACGCGGACGAGGTGCTGAGCTTCAAGCAGGAGCTTGCGTCCGTCTCCAGCGCGTCCCCCACCGACTGCAGCTCCGTAGCTCCGTTGGCGCTCTCCTCCGTCTGTGACGAGACTTCCAATAGCACGCAGACGTCGCTCCTCACCGACATGGACGACGAGCTCTTCGGCGCCTTCGTGGGCGGGTCGGGCCCCACATCCGACGCCCCCACGGGCTCCTATTTGGACTTGTACTACTCGACGTCTACTGCCCCCACTCCCATGAACTTCCCACCCTCTGCAGTGAGCAGCGGCCTCCCACCGATGAACGGCACGACCACAAGACAGAGCGGCGTCAAGCGCGGCTACGACCGCATGGCCGAAGCGTCTGCAGCGGACAAAACGTCCCCCACGGCCGTGGTCGCCACTTCCATGCTGGCAATGCACGCCAAGCCGCAGAATCTGGTGGTGCACACACGTCCGGCAGATGGCAACACCGTCAACATCGGAAGGAGAAACACAGCCGCTGCAGGAGTCAAGAAGGAACAGGACGAAGCTTCCACCCCCACGGCTGGCAAGAAGACTAAAGTCTCACGGGAACGACAACTTAAGATCAACGCGGCGTCTCGCCGTTGTCGCAAGAAGCAGAAGCTCGAGCTGCAGTTCCTCCGGACGCACGTGGTGGAGCTCCAGGTGGCGCTCAAAGACCAAGTCAACTACCTGCGTGGCCAACTCTCCCAGCAACAGCGCGCTGCTCGACTCTCGCACTTCGTGGACGACAGCATGCGGAAGGTCGAGGAGATGAGTTCCGGTGCACGGCCGAGTCCTGCTGCAACGCCCACTGCACCGCTCGTATCCTTCAGCTCGGACCTGTTGCCCTTCCGGACGGAAGACCACAGCGGCGAAGACACGGACGGAACGCACAGCAACGACCCGGTGAACCACATCGAGACGGACGACGCCAGCAGCGTGCACACGATCGACCCCATGACGGGCTACTCGTTGAGTGATGAGCGCAAGCGGGAGCTGCTTAATATTGCATCCTTCGTGCGTGTGAACATCAGTCTGGAGAGCAGCAGCTTCGCGCCGGAAGTGATCTCGTGTCTCCCGATAGAGATGGATGGCTGGCAACTCCGACTCGCCATCACGGAGAAGAACTACACGATCCACAACCAGAAGTTCTTCCCGTGCAACGTGAAGGACATGTTTGACTTCTGCTGGGAGACGAATGTAGCGCAAAAGATCTCGATCAAGCACGCCAAGAAGCACTACGTTGTGGTCACGCCATTGGACCAGGATGTCGCTCACGTGTACTCCAAGACGACCGGCAAGTGGTCGCTTAACGTGCACGGTGTCCCGAACGTTAGCTACAACAGCATCGTGTGTCGGCGGTTCATGCCGGAGGAACACCGAGCCATCATCTGCCAGCAGAGCGTGTTGGAGGAGCGCGACTTCCAGGACGAAAGTACTTTGCCGTGGCTCTTTAAGCGGTGGGTTGTTTTCCGGCCTCAAGTCCAGGACGGCGTGGAGGGCACCTTCGTGGAGGCCTATCGCACCGCCAGCTACGCGACCGGGCGACTCATTTACAAAGAAAACAAGACGTACGACAGCTTTTGCGAGCACCTGATCCGGCGCTACGCCGAATCGAACTCGCTTTTGGAGCGCATGATGGCGCGCGACAAGCGGTTCGCGCACGCGTTCGACGCAAGCGTGCGCTCGGGAGCCGAGGCCGAGTCGGCCACGGTCTCCGACCGCATGATCAAGGATCTGCTGCTCTTTTGAGCTGTTGGTGCTTCATTGTTATTGACACCTGTAGGAACTGTAGGATGTAGCACAGTAGGGAGAGCATGTGTCGGTGGTGTCGGCGTTGCAGCGAACGATATAAGCGCTCCAGCGCTTCAGTATAGGTAATATTTAACCATTTTTCTTGTCCGTCTTGTGTTGGCAAGCATTCAAGCACTACGGGTACTTGCGGACACAAAGTAGGAAGTGGTGTGTGCATGTATCTATTCATTTGGCTACCTGATGTGCTCAAGGCCTGCTATCAATGTAGCCGGATGTCTGTCTATTCGCTGAGTTGGCAGGTCTAAAGGTACATGTGCTTGTTCTTGGGCTTCGGCAGCGGTGTCCACGTGACGTCAAACGGACGAAGTTGCTCAGAGAGCTTCAACTCTTCCTCTGTAAGATTCGCCTCTGTCTCTAGCCACTCGGCAAAGTATTCAAAGTGAGTCTCCTTCACCTCCATCCGAGCCTTTTCCGTCTTCGCTTTTTTCTTGTCATCGTCTTCATCTTCGTCCAGCGTGACTGAGAATGCCTCTTCAGTATCAACGTACTCGTCATCCTCGTCTTCATCAACGCCAAACTGAAGAAGTTCCTCCTTCTCCTCCCCTTCATCACCCTCTTCTTCGCGTGCAAGCCGTTCATCTGCCTCCACCTGCTGCTGCTTCTCGCTTTCTTCGCGTGCGAGCTGTTCCTCCACCTCTTGCTTCAGCAGCTTTTCTTCCTTCTTTAATTCCTTTTTGAGCTTCACGTATGCTTCAAAGCGAACTGCATCACGTTTTGAGAGTACTCTGCGGGTCTTCATTAAGCGCACGTGTTCATTCAGTAGATCCACCACTTGAGCAGCCTCCACAAAAGACGGGAAGCGCAGGTCCAGACGGCCGTTGGTCAACATCACCCCACGCGGCACCAAGCCAGACACCTTCATGTTGAGTCCCGCCTTTGAGAGAACCATATTCACTTCATCCACAAGATCTCCGACCGTCGTGCCATGCGGGATATTCATGAGGGTGATGCCGGAGCGATCACTGACTGGCGATGAGAAGACTGGTCGATACTCCTTCCAGCCCGCCATCATCACACCGAAGATCTGAAGAGCGCGCAATGTCGCCTTGCGGCATGCGCTTTCCGACTCAAATTCTACCAGGGCTTGGTACGGCGTTTTCCTGTCGCTAGCAATGATCTTCTCTTTTCTTTTGGGCATTTTCAGGTCCTTCCGCTCCTTACGTGTGAGTTCATCGTCAGATTTTGCCTTTTTCGCTTTCCTCTTCTTCTTCTGTTTGTCATTCTCAGAGTCTTCGTCATTTTCGTCTTCGACTTCTTCTTCGTCGTCTTCGTCTTCGTCTTCGTCCTCATCGTCTTCGTCCTCATCATACGACAACTCCGGTGGACCATTAATGGGGCTGGAGAACAGGAAAAAGCGCTTGATACCTCCTACATGACCAAGTGCAGCTTCCAAATGCTTTTGTGTTACACCGTGCGGCAAATTGCGGTAGAATGCGCAGTGCGACGGCTTCCACGTAGTTTCTAGTCGCTCACGACCAGCCTCGTTGATCGGCTCAAGTGCACCTCGTCCGCGCAACAGCTTCCGCGAGTGACGGAATTTCACGCGGCAAATAGTCAGCGTCTCCACAGACAACTGCTGGAAGACTTCTTCGAACATAGGCATGATGGCATCTGCATCACGTGGACCCAATGTCTTTCGTACGTCCGAAAGGAACGTCTCTCCGAACGTAGCACGGTTCGGGCGCCATGCAAGCTTGTACTTTAGGAAGCGCGTGAAGAACATGTGATACTTGCGATCATCTAACACTGAGACGATGTTCCAGGCTGTCGTGATCACCTTTTCTTGCTGCTCGGGTGTCAACTTGTTGGAAATCGACTGGGTAGGCTCAACTTCGTCAATATCGTTAATGAGAATGTGACCAACGCGCATCCGAGTCTCCAAAAGAGCACGAATAATCGCCTCGTTTCGCATCTGGTGGTGCTGTAAGGCAGTCGTGGCTACATCCGAGTCAAAGTCTTCATACGTAGCGTTATCACCAGAAAGGAAAGGCACAAGCTCAGAGAGCAGCTGCTCGTGGTACATCTCCGGGAACGCTGTCTGGATGTTGCACACCATCTCCTGGAAGATCTTGCGGTGCAGCTTTGACGTCTTGACTGACGCCAACATAGCGACAAGCATCTTCGAGATGGTATCGTTCGACAGCTCTGCCTTCATGAAGTCAACGATCCCCTGCGTCTGAGACAGGAGCATGCGGAAGTCGATACGGTCGTTCTCCAAGTTGAACTCTTCCCACTCTGCGTCCACCGCATCAACATCATCGTCGTCTTTCGGCGCGATTTTCTCCAGACCCAACATGTCAGCATAGTGCGAGAATCCCTCCATGTCCAGCACCTTTCGGAAATCCGACTTGACCTGCCACAAACTCGACTTCGATCCACGGCCGAAACCCGCCGCCGGTCGCTGCATGAGCTTGAGCGAGTTCAAACACGCCAGTCGACAGTAGCAGAAGACGATGCTCACGAACTGCGGGTCGGCCACCAAGTCCGGGTGCAGACCCATGATCTTGGGCACGACGAACTCGTCCGTCGAGTCCGTCACGGCGTCTTCTTGCACTACGTCCACCACAACGTCCTTCACCTCTTCTCCTTCCACCAATCCCTGTCGCGAGTCAATTTCAAGCTGCTCCAAGATGTCGTCTCGTCCTTGCAGGAAAGCCAACATGTAGCCAAACTCCTTCTTGTTATTGCCTCCAAACCTCGTCTCAAGAGACCGCAAGAACTGCTTCCTCGAGAGCCCCGTGACGCGCGGGAGCGTCGCGTACTGCGCAATGCGATGAATGACTTTGCCAATCTCCAGTTCCGACATGGAGTGACGTAGCACGGCCATGATCCTCTCGGCTTTTGCAGTGGCATCTGCTCTCGACTCTTCTCGAATGCCTTCGTCGTCCTCTTGCTGCGTCTGGAACTCGGCACGTTCCTTAGCTTCCACTTCACTGACGGGGAATCCGATGCGTTGCGCCGTAAACTCGGCGTCCTGTTCGTCCTGCTCATCGTCTTCGTACGACGCTAAGAATTGCACCGTCTCTGGCTGCATCTCGTGCGTCTTGTGGCCGTTGTGGCCATTGGAGAAGCCGTTGACGCCGCGTTCAATGCCGTCGACGCTGTGCGCAGAGGCCGCCGAGTCTGCGAGCGGGCGCTTGGCGGGGTCCACTGCGTCGCTGAAGGCGCGCACCAAGAGCTGCTGGCGCTGGAGACGCGCACGCTGGGCGTGGAGACGCTGCAGCGCCAGCCGAATCGGACGCAGCACGCGCATGAGTGTGAGGTGCAGGCGAAGAGCTACGTTGGCCAATGATGAGCGAAAGCGGTGGCTCGGTGACGAGGACCTGTGTGGTGGGATAAGATGGTGTTGAACACATGAAGTAGGTTAGAAGAGAGGAGGGAGGGAAATTGTGTGTGGAATACATAAGTGGCTACATTTGGTAAACCATTATTTGCAATCTTGAAGCGACGTCGACAAGAGCGATGGGAGACGCCGAGACCAAGAGCAACAAGCTCAATCGGGAGCTGCTGCGATGGATACAGAGCTTGGATTTGGCCTACTCCATCAAGAACGTCAAGCGGTACAATTGCGTTGAATTGTGTATGTAAATGTTGGTTGCAAATGAGCTGACGGACTGCTGCAGGGACTTTGCCAATGGGTTCTTGGTGGCCGAGATCCTGTCGAGGTATTACGATAAAGACATCAGTATGCACTCATACGACAATGGCATTGGCATGAAGATCAAGAAGGACAACTGGGACCAACTGGCCAAACTCTTCTCCAAGTTTACGGACCTGGAGCCTCTTACCAACAAAGGAGACGTTGACGCCATCATCCACTGCCAAAACGGAGCTGCTGTTGCCTTCCTTACGAAACTCTATCAATGCTTGACCAAGCGCACGATCCAACCAACGGCCGTCGTGCAGCCACCTCCTACCGGATCAGGAAATATAGGAGCCCCAACGAGTGTAGCAAAGAGCTTGGGCACCGTAGACGAGGTCCCTCCGTACGCTAAACCTACCAATTCAGCATTCATCCGCGACAAGATGCGAGAACCTGAACTCGCCGAGACGCGAGACCAGACACAGCTGAACCGCAAGGTGCGGGACATTCACTCACAGCATGAGGAGACGCAGCAACTAGAGCGTCTAATGACAGACAATCCAGATCGCTATCCAACACTGCGTAGTGCGAGTAAAGCAACCGTGTTGCGAGGGGCAACGAAACCAGTTCGCAATGACGATAGCAATCCGGTATTAATGACACAGCAGGTTGTCCGCGAGGTGCAGATCAAGACAATCAACCAGAAGGGACTTGAAAAGCTTCGTGCGACGCGCGAGGCCAAGGAGAGCGAGTCGCTTGGGTTTTCGGGGCACAGCTCAAGTGGGTTACTCGGTGATGGTCGTGGTGGTGTTGCTTCTTTTGATGCACGCAGCATGAATGGTGGCAACAGCAACCCGGAACTTGTTCAACGACGGAGGCCTCTGGATCTGCTTAATGAAGCGGTGACTCGCAAACTCGCCAGTATGGGGATCACGCTAAATCCTCGAGGAGGAAAAGATAAATTCGAGACTTTTGTAGACAACGCGTACGAAGGTCAAGTATTTGGGGATCACGAATGTGCGGAAGTTCTCCAGGACATTGGGAATGAGGCCGAAGTACTTGCTTTAGCGTTCTTGGACTTCCCTCGAGAGTTTTGGAAGTTTGTAGGCATCATGTATCCTTTCCTCGCGGAGCATGACGAAGGTCATATTACTTTTCGAGCCGCGGTGGATTTGTTTTTGGTGCTGGGACATCATTGTGTTCGACGCGACGGAACTGCTTCTTCACTGCTCATGCCGGAGATTTTACTCCCGAAGTTTACGTTGATTCTGAGTCGATACGCAAGCAAGCGAGCTCCGTTGTTACGAATCCTTTATGCGTTCATACCCAGCACAGTATTAGCGCATATCCAGGCTATCAAGCAGCTACGTGAAGCGATGGCTGATGATATTCCTCTATTCGTTCACATGCTCACAATTTTGATTGAGATGGAAAGCGAGCTGGACGATACGCTAATTGATCTGTACCACTACTACTGCTGCATCGGATTGGAAACACCGTGTGAGAAACTTCGTGCTGCTTGTCTGTCCATGCTGGTTCCATTCCTGAATTACGACCTAAATCTGCTCCTGGACTTACTCCCTCGTTTGACGCAACTTTCTTCACGTCACGCGTGGTGGGAGGTGAAAGCTCAGCTACTCATTGTTGCGTCCGCCTTCCTTCAAATGGTACCAACTCATCGGATGCAGAATGAGGATGAAGCTGGCGACGATACTTCAGTCCCAGAGGAACCGACTCGGGATTTCACAGATCAAGTCGAGTTATGCCTAACTATTATCGAGCGCGAGTTTCATCCTGAAGTAAATCTTAATCTGCGGCGTGTGGGCTTGGCGTACCTCGCCAAGAACCTCGAGCACTATCAAGAGCTTGTCCCGCTATACGTAGACGTGCTGTTCAGCCTTCCTGCATCTGTTCGCCAGTCAATGTTGTTCAACTCCGAGGCTAAACTATCCACGGACCCAGAATTTGAAGACGATGAGAATGGCAATACGCATACATCAGCACAAATCGAGCAGCAGTTGCCTGTACGAGGTGCTTCCGGTGCAACCTACCAACTCCTGTCGCTAGTTTCCAATTGGGACTCGGTCGCCATTGCTAAGCAGGTTTTCTACGAGAACAAAACCCACGGCTCAGCTGATCCTGATGTCCTAGTGGTGATACTCAAGTGCTTCGAGCAGTTGTTGCACTCAGGTCGCCAACTAAACCTGCGAATGTTGTTCGACCAAATGAAAGGTTACGTCGTCTTGGGTCTTTCAAATGCCAACACTTGTGAGGTGAGCGCCAGCATCGTTAAAGTTACGCTTGCAGCCTTGGACGGCACCGATGCGGACATATTCCAGCATGTTGCACTCGTTGAAGCACTACAGAAGCTCGTGACGAGAAATGTCGAGGATATTCGCCAGCAAACAGTTGTAAAAATGCTGCACGATGCCCATGTCGTGAGTCCCGCGTGGGCCGAAAAGGTCGTGCGCTGCGTCAACAGCTTACGATCAACGTGTGATCCAGATACTTTCAAGTCTTCGCTATTCTCTATCGCATTTGAAATCGACAGCTAGGGAGATACCAAGATGAGAGTTTGCTTGACTTTCATGAACAGAGATAATAGCTTGTCTTTCCATTTTACTACACGCTATTCTAGCTGACAAGAAAGCTCGCAATCGCTCTCTGCAACATCGAAAACGCAATAAAAATGCCGAGGAAGCCACAGATCAAAGCGATTCCTGCAGCATTTGATCGCCCCATTGACCCTGCAAGTCACTTACGACTGCGTCACCGGCGACTTGACCGTCACAGCAGCCGCAGAGTACGAACAAACAGGAGGACTGGCTCCGTTGCCCACCTTCTTAGGAGCAGCACCTCCGTTGAAGCGCGTGCACACGGGGTAATTGGTTGCAGAGCTGATGGAGGCCTTGGAGATCGTGCCTCTGTCGTTGTAGTTCGCGTTCACACGAATGAGCTCGGCTGTAGGGTTCACACTCACAACACCATCCACGATGATGCCACGCTTCACGGGGCCACATGTGCCGCACGACTCGAACAGTCTGCCCGAGTTTTCCATGTAAAAGCCGCCGCTGACGACGACAGTGCCTGAGGCTTGGCCGTAGATAACGCGGTGCGCTACGTTCCTGGCACCTCCACCCGTGATGGTCGTGATGCCCGTGCCCGTGTTGATGTGGAGCGCGCTCTGGACCGAACCCGTGAACCAAACGTTCACCAGCGCGCAATTGTGCAGCTCGCAGTACACGCCGCCTCCGCCGGCAATGATCACGTTGCTGAGCGTGGCGCCGGCCTGAACGACGAAGACGGCGTTGGACCTGGTCATTTTCGCGCCCGACTTGAACGCTACATTGCTGCGCTTGTACGTCTTCATGCCGCCGTCGAACGGGGTGGTGGGTCCGACGATCTTGGGCTTGGTGAGTGGCACGGTGCCCCTGGACGTGGGCCAGGCGCCGCTCGCTCGCTCCTCATCGGCGGCGGTCGTGACCTCTCCAGGACGGTAGTCGTTTTGGTTCCAGAGCGTCGTGTCCACCGTCGTCCCCGCGAGTTTCCGCCCCGTGGACAGCTCCACACTGTCGAACGTGACGTCCTCACTCATCTCGCGCGTAGTCATCGCTGCATCGAAGAACAACAAGTCAGTGAGAACTGTACGTCCTCCTCCTACTGGAGACCTCCGGAGCTCGTACCTTGCGTGGCGAACACGCAGCTGGCCGCCAACAGCAGAACGAGCCGCAACATATCGGCGCAAAGGTCTCAAAAGCTCTTGTGGCTTAGAAGTAACTCAAGCAGCAGCAGCAAGTGACCGCGTCCTGCAGGTTGTCGTTTGAGCGCCACACGCGACGCCCTCTTGACCAAGTGGCGGAAAGGAAATTGCCGCAAATCAGAGACGTTTGCCTCCTCGACGCAGAGAAGGGGGCACTGCAGAGGCGCCCCAGAAACTCGCACTCGGACAAGCTTGACGACCCCATCTGCACTGCAGACTGCAGCCTCCTGCCTCGAATCCTGCGATGTGCTCGAACCGTTACACCATTCGTACTTGATAGGGAGGGTAATCTATATCTATAGGTTTACCTACAATTGTAAAAGTGTAGGTTCTCTATAGGTTGCGTCAATCGAGGACAAACAACTGGTGGCCATGCGCAGCAGGAGGTCCAGGACGGCCAAGCCGCTGCATGCGTCGACTATCCGACCCAGAGGCGCGGCCACCAATTGGGAGAAGGCAAGAGACGCCCATCGACCGCATCCAGGGCGCAAGAACCAGAGTCGAGGCGAGCGTGCGGCGTTCGTGAACCCCAAGAAGGTGAAAAAGACTCGGGAAGTGCGACGCAAACGTGGACGCAAGGCCAAAGCGGGCGATTCCAATGCCAATAATGCAGTTCCAGAGGTTTCCAGTTGGGAGACGCCCATGGACGCAGAGTTGAGAGCCTTTGCCAAGCGAGTGGCGCTGTCTCCGCAAGAGCGACAGCTGCGCACGCGAGTGTTCGAGGACATCAAGGACCTCATCACGTCGGCGTTCCAGGGCGCAACAGTGCAGCTTTACGGGTCTTCGAGCACGGGGTTGGACACGTTCAGGAGTGATCTTGATATCACAGTGGGGAATATCACGCTGTCCTCGTCCCTGCCTACAGTGGTGCTAGTTGAGGAGGAGGTCGAAGAGGAAGGTGACAATGGGGTGGAGACTGTGGCGGAAGCACAACCAGAGGAAGAGGAATCCTCCTTCTCGCTGAACCTGGCGCTGCCTGTAGGAACGGTTGCTTCCGTGGACAACGCCGATATCACGCGGCGTGTTCAGCCTACCGCTGCTTCCCATTGGAACCCAGCACTTCGCCGCCGTAAAATACGCGCTCTCCGAGCGTTGCAATTTTTGTTGAAGTCCCAGAGGCCGCACTTCCAGATAAAGTGTTTGCACAAGGCCAAGATTCCCATTTTGATGGTGCTGGACACGAAAACCAAGCTGTCTGTTGATGTCGGCGTCAACCGCGAGGCTTTCGAAGCCAGTGAGCACGGACGGTCTACTTCTCTGGCACAGAGACTTCAAAGCACGCTGGGAGCTCCGTTCACAACCATTGTGATGTTCCTTAAGGAGTTTCTGCATCAGTTTGATCTGGATAAACCCTTCACGGGAGGACTTGGAAGCTTTCGTCTGTACATGATGGTGGCGTACATCTTTCAGCGCACCGGCTCGAAGCGGAAAAACAATCCCCAAATACCAGTTTCGTCCCTGCTACTGGCGTTCTTTGAGCTGTTTGGCAACAAGAAGATGCCCAAATTTCTGCACGAGGACACGCAACTACCACTTCCGCTAGGTGATGGCGGTCACATGGACTTTGGTGGCGTTTTCCGTATCGATGACTGTGTGGACACGTTTGCCATGGCGTTCGACATACTGAGCTCCACTGGAAACCTCGGATCCATTATTTATGAGGAGCGCCTCGAGAAGGACCGCAAAAAGAGCGAGAAGAACCTGGAGCAGACTGCTTAAGCTCCCAGAGTTGACGCTATCATCGTAGAGAAGTGAACTATTGTATCTTACAGTTTGAACTGCTTGAACGTAGTGGGGACTCCAATCCAATCCTTATACGCCGCAAAGAATTGCTTCTTCCGATCGCTGGAAACTGTCGGTGCCGAAGGCGTAGAGAGAGATTTGGTGCATCGAGAGGAACTGCTTGTTTGAGTTGAAAATACTCGAGATCCGCGAGTGAATTCTGGCTCAGCTTTGCCGTTCGAACGTGTTGAAATGCGCGAAGTAAATTACGCTTTGCCAGACGTGAAGCAACTCGCTCCATGGCAAGTCGATCCATCTTGGAAGCCTTCTTGGCGCCCTGCTTGAAGCCAGTAGCAGCCATCAGAAACTCAAGGTCGAAGCTGTTGAAAAACTTGGCTGCAAACTTCGCTGCATCTGTAGGTTTGGTTGTCGCCTTCTCCTTGCTGGCAGTACTCCCTCCATTAGCAGCAGATGCTGGAGTCCAAAAGGGTTCCTTGGCAGTCCAGTTTAGCGAAAGACTGGATGGAGCAAGGTCCGGTGCCCGACGGCGGCTGAACGGGAGATCATTGGCAACAACAAAAGTCGGACAAGCAGTTGCTTCAGCTTCAAGCTGTGCACCGCGCTCTTGAAGTCTCGTACAGACAGCTCGCTGTAGTGCTTGTTGCTGTTTAGTCACAGACATTGCCTGCTCATCTTCGCTGACAACAATCGAGCTCAAGAAAAGAGGTTCAAACCACTGTAGCAGTAGAGAGCCTTGCAGTCCGAGCGCATTCCACTTGGCCAATTTGTCCGAGCAGCTCATCGACAGCGTCTGCTTGTCAGGAGGTAGATCAGATCGACCAGATTTCACGCGTGCAATGCCAATAGCTTGGGCGAACCGTTTGTCTAATGGAGCGTCTTGATCTCTTCCAGCCTCTAAAGTTCGTGGTCTCTTGCTGTGTGATTTGGCTCCTGTAAGACGCAGTTCACTGCGTTCTCCACTCTGTCCACTCTCATCCTTCTCCGCTCTCGCTGCTCGTTGCTGCACCAATTCATCCACCACTTCTTCTCGCAGTTCGTAGATGGCAGCGTCTCCGCAAGGAGCTTCACTGATGAAAAGATGCAGCGAATGCTGAGGCTTGAGAACCAGTCGATGGGACGTCGGATGCAGCTCGAAGATGGAAGTTTCGCTCGTCTCGAGTCCATTTGCCTGCCAGTAAAGAGCTTCAGCGTACAAATAACGGAGGAACGCGCGTCTAGTGACGACTTCCGCGTGACAGTCGTTGACCACGAGGCCGTCGACGTTCAGGTCGCGTCTGCCCAGACACTTGTTGCCTGTAGCGGCTGCCAGGACGCGGAAGGAGTCGCTGCTCTCTGTGTGCAGTACAATCCCAGCCAACACCGTCCACTCAGTGGGAGGGACCTTCTTCTGGCACTGCGAGGAGCTCTCGAACCATTGCAACACGGCACACGCCACGCGCGACGCGATGGCTGGTGGCGACATGTTCAGTGTCATTGATGTGAGGTTACGCTGAGTGACGGCAATGGTCCGACCTCGGACGTGTTCAACTTAGCGCTGGAGTTCGTGTCTACATGGAATTCTACTTGTCCTCAGCTTTTGAGGCGGCTGCGTCGCTCTCCTTGTCTCTCGTCTCGAGGAAAAGCAACGGGACCATCCCCAGCAAGCAGCCGATGGTGACGCCCACGGAGCTGCCGGCGACTTTGGCGAGTCGAGTCTGTTTGAGCAGCATCTGCACACAGCAACAACCACGTTAGCATATCGTCAACAGTGACACAATTGGAATTGGCTGACGTCTGTACCTGTTCGTTGGTCAGCGCTGGCACCGGCAGTCCGAGCCGCGCACAAAAGTCCTCGACCACGTTGCCCAGTCCGAGTCCTGCAATGTCCGAGATGGTGTTGCCGATTCCTGCCGCAGCCATGGACGAGATGCCCAGTGACACGCCCAGCGTCAGGTCGATGTAGTCGCCGGCGAGGATCATGATGAAGTTGTCCACGAAGCCGAAGCCGATGAACGGCAGTCCGACCTGCAGCGCCACCAATTTGAGCTCCTGCGACGTCGGAGGCGTCACGACTGAAGCTGATGCCGCTGCAGCAGTCTCAGCGGTGCTGGGAGTCGCTCCCGACGAGGTCTTCGTCGACTGCTTCACCGTATTCAGCGCCCTGGACAAGTTCCGAGTCATGGACGGCGACAGCAACGCACTGAGACGCTGCGCGGTCTGCGGGTCGCTCTTTAGCGCCGTCTCCAAGTCTCGTAGCAAAGCCGCATTCTCAGACGTCAGTGGGGGCTTGGAGTGGAACGCAGCAGCGAGTCGGGAAGCGGGACGCCGCACCAAGCGGAGACCGAGCATGACAAGCAGCGGCTGACGTTTGCCCGCTTTAGTCGATTGCGGGGCTAATTTGTAGTTATTTAGCGTAAATCATAGCGAAATGCGCAAAACGCTCGTACGTCAGCAGCGCAATCAGCCCGCTGGTGTTGATGGGCCAACAACCATTCGCCCAACTTGCACTTGTGCTGCATTTCTCAAGTTCGAGTCAAAGCGACACAAGTCAATCGTAATGCTGAGCCCCATCGAGCAGTCTAAGCGCACCGTACGTGGAGTTTAGCGCCTCCTTTTATCCCTCTGTAGGTCGCTAATTGTTGCTCTGAATTGCTGCAGGCTGCGCGTCAAGCCGTGGACGAGTACGTGCAGAGCGGATTCGTTGTGGGCGTTGGCAGCGGCTCCACTGTCGTGTACGCGGCTGAGCGTCTCGGAGAACTCGTGCAGGAGCAGAAACTCCAGGACATCAAGTGCATCCCCACGTCCTTCCAGGCCAAGCAGCTCATCGCCCAGCACAAACTCACGCTCACGAGTCTGGACGAGAGCCCCGTGATCGACGTGACCATTGACGGCGCTGACGAGGTGGATCTGCAGCTCAACTGCATCAAGGGCGGAGGCGGCTGCCAATTGCAGGAGAAGATTGTGGCGTTTGCGGCCAAGAAGTTTGTGGTCATTGCCGACTACCGCAAGGAGTCCACGCAGCTCGGCGAGCAGTGGACGCAGGGTGTGCCAGTCGAGGTCGTCCCGATGGCCTACGTGCCGCTCATGAAGAAGATGCAGAACGACTTCAACGGCGTGCCGCTTCTGCGCATGGCCAAGTGCAAGGCTGGTCCTGTGGTGACTGACAATGGCAACTTCGTCCTCGATGTTAACTTCGGCGTCATCAGCGACCCCAAGACGCTCTGCGACCGACTGAAACTGCTCCCAGGCGTGGTGGAGGTTGGTCTCTTCTGTGGCATGGCCGAGAAGGCCTTCTTCGGACAGACGGACGGCTCGTTCACGACGAGGGTAGCGGACAAGTCTGCCTAAGCTGCGTTGTTTACTCGGTAGGAGTAAGGAAGGATAATGCAGCACCAACTTCGTTAGCGTTTCGGTGTGGTGGCTGGCAGCTTAGCCACTGGCTGCAATATATTTTTCAATTTCCTACATTTTCACTGCTGGGTGTCGCTGCAGACCTGTACCGGTGAACTAAAAGAAAACATCGCCCTGGCGTCCAATGTAAAACTCTATACATGAAGCATTGTAAATGGTGGATAATCTCTGGTGATACCGAAGCATGTGCGCTGCCTACTGGCTAGCTTCACGGCAACTTCACTCGCTGCTGTCGTCTTGTTGGAAATAGTTTTCGAGGCGAATTTGACGAAGGACATCGTACTGACCATCGGCATCTACGGCAGTTCGCACTTGACGCGGCGCCATCGTGCCATCCGGGTATCGGTGTGCGTAGAAGCAGCTGGTACCGAACGGGCATGTTCCTCTGCAAGAAATTCCGCACAAAAATACGAAATGTTACTCGTTGCAAGCAGAGAAAGATCGAATTTGAATTGGTGTGCTGAACGAACCTTCCTTCGTCGAAGTGACGGCATGGGATTGCCGACAAGTTTTTCTGTTCGAAATAAAACAAGTTAAGTCGCGAAATATGTGTGGAAGGCGAATAAAAGCACACGTACGCGGTACACGTCGATGAGAAGTTTTTTGCGCTCAGGCTTGGTAACCATTCGGCTGGACGGGATGATGAACTTCGTCTCCACGCGACACACAGGGCACTGGCGAACTGTCTGTTTCGGCTGATCGGCAGTACCTCGCCAGTTACGCAAGCACGCAAGGCAGAAGGAGTGGTTGCACCCGGACAGTAGCCCAAAACGCTCGCCCTTCCCAATAATATTCTCGTAGCAAATGCCGCATTCCAGGTATTGCGAAAGGCGAATCTCCTCACCCATGGCAAGCATGTCCTCTTCGCTCTCTACACGCTCTGGTAATGAGTGCGCGTAGAAGCAAGTTTCGCCATATCGACACAATCCTTGCAAAAAGAACGTGCAGATCTTGCTGCGAATGGAAACGAGTGAACAGCACTGTCAGTGCCGAGAGAGCATGGATCAAACGTGCTTAGCACCTAAAGACGTACGGTGGAGCAGGTCGTTCTTCATCGAATGACAGCGGCCTGTTCTTCACGTTCTTCTTGGCAACTTCCACGTATGACTCCTTTGGCATCGGGGGGCCAGACTCAGCTGCCGAGTCCTCGAACTCACCGGGCGCTCCATAATAATACAATTCTGCACCAATCACACTCGAAATGTCAGTACACATCCACCATCACCAGCAAAATCTGCTTAAGTACCTTCTTCCTTGGAAATGAAGTCTCGGAGCTCTGTCACATCCTCCTTCTCCTTCTCGACGTCTTGTCCGTCCCTCGACGTTTCCGCCACAGGAGTTGCAGGTTTCTCCTCTTCACCCAGTTGCCTCTCAGGCGTAGAAGTCCCCTCCGTCACAGCGTCCACCTTGTCCTTATGCTCCTCTTTCTTCTCCTTCTTCTGCACATGTAAATACGGACATTTGTCGCCTGCAGAGCAGTCTCCGTACTTGAAAAACTTGCACGGAACACCGTAGGAGCCTGGCGCCACCGTCTTCTCGCCTGTGCTGGCGCTCACGCGTGTGGCAGCAGCCTGCGCCTCCTCCGAGTGCGAAAACTTGCACTCGCGTCCCGCTTTGCACGTCCCTTGGAGGAAAAACTTGCAGGGCAGCGGACTCACAGCCTGCTCCTCGCGCGGTGCGTGGAAGAACTTGCAGCTGCTGCCGTTGCGGCACTTGCCGGCCGCGAAGAACGAGCACGGCGTCATCTTGCGCGACGCGGAGCTGCCCGAGGTCACCGAGTGCGTCGACATCTTGGCTAATTCGAAAATGGTGGGAAAATTTACAGAGACCTCGATTGATTGGATGAAACTAGCGTGGCTAAGGGTACATGGTGTGGTACACACGGTGTAGCTATGTGAGAAATGGCTACAGTGCTCGACTAGCACTACATGTACAGCACATGCTGCCGTGAAGTTCTGGTCTCCTAGTTAAGTCGAGATGAAAGTCGGAATGGAATCTCGAATTTGGTGTCCTTCAATTGAAAACGATACTTTGATATATTGAGAGCAGGCTCGATGAGAGCACAGTGCCGCATAATGCAGAGCTGCATAAAGCTTCTGGCGGTAGATGCACGGTATTGAAGCCGTGTTTCCAGCTGCAGACATGTTTTGCACGCATATGCACACGGACATTCAGAAGTTGGGTCTGACCATGGAGTCGCAGGAGTCGGTGTTAGCCTTTGGCTATCCCGGAGGTTGAATTGTGCGTCACGTGTTGGACTAGACGCTGAGCGGGTGCATCGCCTCGCTCTCCCATCGCAACATGCCGAACATCGCTTCGTTCGCAAGCTGGTTCAACACCTTGTCATCTTTTTTCGCCCTTCACGTCGTAGAGTCCCAGGAAGTGCGCCTTCCACTGAGACGTCTCGTTCTCCCCACCAACAAACATCCAGCCCTGGCATTCCTCGCCACGGATGCAATTCTCAGCAGCCTCTGTCTGGACCGAGATGGACTTGAGTCCAATGTAGTAGTCATCGCCATCACGCAGCCGGAACGCGACTGAAATGAACTCACGGTCTGACAAGTCCGAAGCCACAGAGGCGATGCGGTGCACAACCACAATATCGTCCGTCACCTTCTGCAAAATACGGAACTGCTTCACGTCGGGGTAAATGCGTTTGCACTTCTCTGGCGACGTGATGATGTCCCACGAAGCATTCGCTACTTCACGAATGTTCTTGTCACTGATGGACCTCATCGCACGGAAGTTCAGACACGTACTCGCAGCCCACAGCTCCGTCTTCCATCCCATCGCGTAGCACACGTTCGTCTTCGAGTTCACAGACGGACCGAACGTCTTCAACTCGTTATACGCGTGACGCACAGCCTCGTGACACAAGTTCAGATCCACCACCAGCGTAGGACCCTTCAGCGGATTCATCTGGTCGCTGATCCACATCGGCACACCAGCGATTTTCTTGCGGTCCACGTCGCGGCAGTCGCTCGGCAACGCGTTCAGACCGTACTGGATCATGCGCGCGAAGTTCTCGTGCTGCAGCAACTGCTCCTTCAGCTTGTTGTTGTCCTTGCGCAGAGTCTGCACCGTCAGCATCTGCTTCTCGTACGCCTCCGTCAGCGCCTGCTCGCTCATGCCAGCCATCTGCGAGCACTGCTCCGTCAGATCTCCGCCGATGATACGGATCTGCTCCTTCAGCTCCGCGATGCGGTCGCGCAGAAAACTCTCCTCGTCCTTTTGTTTTTTACGGCGACGACGGGACGCGTAGCGGACCTGCTGTCGCCGGCGCTCCTTCTTCTTCTGGGTGTCATCCTCGCCCATGTTTCCATCCTCATCACTGCTGCCGCCGTTGTTGCTGGACGTTGCAAGAGCGCGAGAGCTAGTCGAAGACTTGGACGTCGTCGAAGTCGGGACGATCGCAGAGGGTGCAACTGCAGCTTGTCGTTGCGCAGTAGGTCCTGGAATGTTAGCTGTGAGGCCACCAAGGCTGCCGATTCCAGCCGACACTGCAGGATCCCCCATAGGAGGTTGCTGCTGCATGTTCATACCCATGCGTCCAGGAGCTCCGTTGGGGGCCATCTGGTTCATGTGCATGGGTCCTGGCATTCCACCCTGTTGCATGGGCGGCGCTTGGCTGGTCATGGGCATTCCCTGCGTACGTCCCGGCTGAAGACCCTGCGAGTGCGGAGGAATTAAATGTTGCTGGTCGTACATGTGACTTGGCATTTGTCCGAGATGCTGTTGCTGTTGCTGGCCTCCAAGACCGACGGGATCGTTGCCCAGCGCACCCAAAAGGTCGTCCACGAAGCGCGGGTCGTCCTCTGGCGCCACCATTCCTGGCTGCTGCATGAGCCCCATCCCTGGGTGCTGCTGGTGCATAGGCGGCGGAGGATGGTACAGTCCGTTGTTCATGGGCAGCGGGTCGAACATCATGTCCTGCATGCCGTAGTGCTGCATCCCAGGAGGCTGTTGACGCTGCTGCTGCTGCTGTTGGGGCATTCCATTGGGGATCCCCGCGCGGCCCGCTGGCATGCCGTACGGGTTGTTACGCTGGTCCATGGAGAACGTCGAGGCTAGAGCACAGAGAGCGGGTGGGCGGTGGGGAGGAGGCACTTACTGGTCCGTCGGCGCGTCGGCTCCGTCTCGTTGCTGGCAGATTGGTATGTGCCGCCTTCCTTCTCCCACGTCTGGGCTGGGCTGCAATTCATTCGTGCGATTCATTCCCGCCTTTTCCGCCAATGAGGTGGCAGTGGTGTTGCTCATTGGCTGAAACGGCGGAGAGAGAGGGCGCGCATATTACGGTGCGCCTCCGCTGGCTCCAAAGCGAGCATCATCCTGGTGATATGAGCGCCGTGACGAACTGGAGCAAACGCTGTGCGCGCGTGGCCATCGAGATGTCGATGGACTGCTGCTTCATGGCGAGTTCGCCGCCCGCGTAGGCGCGTTGGGCGCTGCGCCTTTGCCCGGATATCCGTCTGCCTCGCACGCGAGTGCAGCGCATCCTTCTGTCCATGCCGCATAAAAATGGAACCGATGTGTCCTCCGAGTCAGCCAAGCTCAAGTCTAGGAAAGAGACTGTCCGACTAATGCCATCAGCAGCAGCTACATGAATTTTTAGCTGCCGTGTACTGGTGAAGCAGCAGGATGGAGCTGGTGTCACCTTGGCGCACGAAGACTGCATGGCAGAGCGGAACCAACCACTTGACGTGGTCCAGTCGGGTGCAGCAGCAGGCATAGCCAGTCCGGCTAAGGCTTACCTACATGTGCATGTACAGCGCCATCCTGACGGGGTTGCTGTCATGACATTCTAAACTCATGCTGGGCTGTGGCATGACACACGAGCAAATGCGCTTGGAGGTTGCAGGATCAACCAGCTTTGCCATTCCGTACGCCTTCTACAGTATATTTTGCCAGTCGACCTCACTGTATCATTTGAAGAGTTTCTTTCGCCGTGAAGGTGAGGTAATATCGACGACGATCTCACTTTGATGCATGCAGATTGCAGCGTGGAGGGCGGTGCGGTGGGCGACGGTCGGCGACTATTCTATTTCAGCTAACGCAGTGCAAGCTCGACGGCAAGCAGGGGATCGTCATTGACTATTGGTGAGCAAGCAAGCCAAATGCAAGTCCGACCACCTGAACTGTAGACGAATTCCGTCATGTTGCCGTCGCCTTTTGTTGTGTCAGCGCTCGGAATGAGTCAAGCATTATTTCGCGTGGCTCGCCATTCGGCCCGCGTTGGTCTCCGTAAGGGTGTCGCTCGGATTGATTGCCGCTCGCCGCTTGCGGCATCGCGGGAATACTGACTGGGAATTAATGTTGCCCGCGCCTACTGTACCCTCGCAACTCCCCTGAAAGTCATCGGACAAGGCGTGCGCGATGCCAA
Organism: Phytophthora sansomeana; assembly: GCA_032158285.1. Lineage (NCBI taxonomy): Eukaryota > Oomycota > Peronosporomycetes > Peronosporales > Peronosporaceae > Phytophthora > Phytophthora sansomeana. Next base: position 260,390 of record JAPDHH010000252.1, read on the forward strand.
CAAAGGACAACGATCGCTTTGTCTTGATACATAGGCGCACAAGGCTTTTTGTAGATGCATATTTGTTTCCTTTTCTTATATTTTCAACACACATGGTATGCTTGCACGCACACCTGCAGCAACGATCATGGACAACCGCGGGGCAGGTATTGTAGTAGTCATCGTACTGGTTTCGCAATGAAGTTTGGACAACTCGCAAGTCGGCTATCTACCAATAGCGCTCTTTGCCTGGCGCGCGCTCCCCATCAATCCCACGGCCACGACTTCGACAATGAGGGCCATCAAAAGAGGACGAATCGCCACTCTAAACGCTCAGTGGGTGCATCGCCTCGCTCTCCCATCGGAGCATACCAAACATCGCCTCGTTCGCAAGCTGGTTCAACACCTTGTCATCCTTCTCGCCCTTCACATCGTAGTAGCCCAGGAAGTGCGCCTTCCACTGAGACGTCTCGTTCTCCCCACCAACAAACATCCAGCCCTGGCATTCCTCGCCACGGATACAGTTCTCAGCAGCCTCCGTCTGGACGGTAATCGACTTAATACCAATGAAATAGTTATCTCCATCGCGGAATCGGAACGCGACTGAAATGAACTCACGGTCCGACAAGTCCGAAGCCACAGAGGCGATGCGGTGCACAACCACAATATCGTCCGTCACCTTCTGCAAAATACGGAACTGCTTCACGTCGGGGTAGATACGCTTGAATTTGTCTGGAGAAGTAATAATCTCCCAAGACGCATCAGCAACTTCGCGAATGTTCTTGTCACTGATGGACCTCATCGCACGGAAGTTCAGACACGTACTCGCAGCCCACAGCTCCGTCTTCCATCCCATAGCGTAGCACACGTTCGTCTTTGAGTTCACAGTCGGACCGAACGTCTTCAACTCGTTATACGCGTGACGCACAGCCTCGTGACACAAGTTCAGATCCACCACCAGCGTAGGACCCTTCAGCGGGTTCATCTGGTCGCTGATCCACATCGGCACACCAGCGATTTTCTTGCGGTCCACGTCGCGGCAGTCGCTCGGCAACGCGTTCAGACCGTACTGGATCATGCGCGCGAAGTTCTCGTGCTGCAGCAACTGCTCCTTCAGCTTGTTGTTGTCCTTGCGCAGAGTCTGCACCGTCAGCATCTGCTTCTCGTACGCCTCCGTCAGCGCCTGCTCGCTCATGCCAGCCATCTGCGAGCACTGCTCCGTCAGATCTCCGCCGATGATACGGATCTGCTCCTTCAGCTCCGCGATGCGGTCGCGCAGAAAACTCTCCTCGTCCTTTTGTTTTTTGCGGCGACGACGCGACGCGTAGCGGACCTGCTGTCGCCGGCGCTCCTTCTTCTTCTGGGTGTCATCCTCGCCCATGTTTCCATCCTCATCACTGCTGCCGCCGTTGTTGCTGGACGTTGCGAGTGCGCGAGAAGTTGTTGCCTTGGACGTCGTAGTAGGAACGATGGCACTTGGGGCAACCGCAGCCTGTCGTGGAGCTTCAGGCGGCTGAATAGTAGCCGCAAGACCACCAAGGCCGCCAAGGCCTGACGACACTGCAGGGTCCCCCATAGGAGTTTGCTGCTGCATGTTCATACCCATGCGTCCAGGGGCTCCATTAGGAGCCATCTGGTTCATGTGCATCGACCCAGGAATGCCCTGCTGCATCACGGGCGATTGACTCGGCAGGGGAAGCCCCTGCGTGCGTCCAGGGGGAAGCCCCTGTGTACGAGGAGGCACGAGGTGCGACTGGTCGTAGACGTGGCTAGGCATCTGTCCCATGTTCTGCTGCTGCTGTGCGTTCATCCCCACGGGGTCTCCAAGTGCGCTCATGAGGTCGTCCAGGTCGTCCTCGGGCGCCACCATTCCCTGCTGCTGCATGAGGCCTCCGAGGCCCTGCATGCCGCCTACACGTGCTCCCGGGTGCTGCTGGTGCATCATGTGACCGCCCACGGCCTGGGGCTGGTGGAACATGCCGTTACTCATGGGCAGCGGGTCAAACATCATGTCCTGCATACTGTAGTGCTGCTGCATGCCTGGCTGTTGCGGCGCGCGCTGCTGCTGCTGCTGCTGCTGGGACATGCCACCGGGCAGACCCCCACGGCCGGCGGGGATGCCGTAGTTGCGCTGGTCCATCGCCACGCGAAGGGAAGACGAGCGCTCTGAGCCTTGGTGACGAGTTCGGTTGTGAGGTGTCAGGGGGATTGACAGGCTGCAATTCAAATGGAGCGCTGCAATTCATTTGGGAAGTCTTCGGGCCAATCAAATCACTGGGCGAGCGCGCATCTCTCATACAAAAAGCAAGTCAAACTTGATCATCTCACTTACAGCTTACGCCTTTCAGTAGGTTGAAGTGCTGTGCTGTGATTCCAGGCGCTGGTTGCGGCAGGAGCAGCACTTGTGGCATGGTTGTGCTGGCCGCAATGGCGTTGGCTGGCGGCGAGGAAAGACAAGCGCTGCTTGGTGCGATGCTTGCCTGACGGTGGGTCCATTACGCGTGTCAACTCGCTGCGAGTTCACTTCGTGCAGAGATCGTGCGGCAATGACTACAAGCTCTTCACCACAACAGCGTTGGCGCCAGCAATGTTAGAACAAGGAGGCGAGGCTTGCTGCCGCCATGGATCGAGTGCAATGCGCTTTGGCGTGATGCCATGCGTCAGATTCATGCAGCGGAGGTGGCCAGCGCCGGGCTGGACATCGTCCGCCCGTCTACACCAAGGGGAGGTCCGCAGTCTATCCACACACCCATTGATCGAGATGAATCCTGCAGCCCGTGCTGGCATGGGCCTGGTCTGGCAACGTCAAAAGCTCTTCGTGTCATTTTGAATAAATGGAGCTTGGTGCATGCAGCACCAGCAACACCAGCTTGTCTGCAGCAAGTTCCAGTGCAAACAGCCGATTAATGCCCCAAAGACACGCGAACCGTCAATTCTATACACCATGTTAGTGTTCGACACACCATATGCGGCACTCTTTCAAAACGATAAACAGAAACAACGTATGTGCTTAAATACGCTCCTGTGATTGGCTGCTCACTTCAACTCAGTGACGTGGCGCTTTCCGAAGGCAACATCAATGGGTTTATTCTTCTGCAACTGGGCTTCCTAACTGCTTCTCCAACACTCCTGACTTGGTTGGCGAGCGTGGAGACAATTGTCGTGATCTCGTGCCATCGGTTGGAGAAGTTGGTACAATTTCAGTCTTGTAGGACGAGCTGACACCGCCAAACGAGTCGTAGAACCCCTTACGAAAATGCTTCTCCACCCGCTTCTCCAGCACAAACGCCAACTGCGGAGACAAATCTCGATGTCGCGTCTGGTAGATTTGTCGTTGGATCATGGGGCTTGTGACTGTAGTGCAGTATTTATCCAGGATGGAGTCGTACGGCGGGAGCTTTGAGTCATGTGGAGTGGTGGCCACCCACTTCCGTTCTCGGTCTTGATTCGGCTGCTGAACGAGCTTCCTACCTGAAGAGGGAAACTGAGACGTATGCGGGTTGCCGTATACCTGCCGAGCAGATAGCGGGCGCTTTTTAGTCTCCTTTGTCGCTGGAGGCTTCGCGAGCAGAGCGGGAGGCACGAACGCCTCGTACTTGCTCAGATCATCTCCGTGGCGAAACATGTTCACGAAAAGCCAATCGCGTTTTGCTTTGTCCATCTTGAGCAGATCAAAGCGCAGGTTTGCGGGGGTTCTTACTGGCTGTAGTAATCGGCGTTTTGCTTCTCCACTGGTCGAAGGCTTTGAGCTCACTTTCTGCCTGGGGACAGGCTCCTTTCGAGGCAATGGCGGGTATTCATTTGGTAAGTACTGGTACGGGCCTGAATATGCTGTCGATGGTGATCGCGGGGATGAAACTCCATGCCTGGACTTAGATGGGCTATCTCGTCTCCGTGGTGGTGATTTACTTGCACACGTTTCGATCGAATTGATCCCTGCCGTCTCTGAAGTATGGTTCGGGCTTGACGACTTGCACTCGGATGCAACTACTCTTAACTTGTTTCGGGATGCTCGCGGGGTTGTTATGTGTTGAATATCTGATGACGGTACAGGTGTTGCTGGAGCTGGTCTCTTTCCGGGAGGGCGTGATGGCTTCATCGGCGGTGATGATTGTTTTAATGAAGAAGTATTCACAGTTTCCGCAGACGGCTTAGGGGCAACCGGTTGAGATGGTACTCGCGTTTTCGTTGGTCGATTTGACTGAGATGCCTCTTGTGTGGTAGCAGCCATCTCGTTTTCGTCCGCATTTGACGAAAGGGGCTGTGCTAGCTGGGGTGATTGGACTGGAAAATATTGCGCCTCAATTGCTTCTAACACTACTCCGCCGGAGACCAGTGTTTCGCTGGGTATTGCCAATGAAACTTCATTTTCCACCTGGGGTGCGCTTTCCGATGTAGAATGAGTCTCGCAAGATGGCTGAATTGTGTCAACGGTAATCGTGCTCGGTGGTGAGTCGAGATCTGGGGTTTTATCCGCGTCAACTAGCTGTGGTGGCGTGACACAGTTGTCTTGAATCAAGGCTTCAGATTCATGTTCATTGAAGTCATCTGTATCAAATTCGTATTGCCCCACGATATCATGAGCATCCCCTAGTTCCTGTTCAGAAAGAACTTGGGCTGGGGCTTCGTCATCCCCATCGGCAAATTCTTCATCATCGTCATAAGGAGTCGAGTATTTCTCGTCTCCAATGCCAACAGCTTTTTCGGCAATTTTGGCAAATTCCTCCTTGAGGTCGGCACCGCTATCATTTGTTGTCGGTATGTCTGAAGTGGCAGTAGTTTGCTCAACAGGAGGCGCGGTATCGTGCTGCTGTTGCTGCAGAAGCAATGAGCGAGCCTCTAAGAGTAACGTTTCTGTCTCGCGTCGCCCGTCCTCAATAAATTCATCGACATCAAAATCGCTCGCTTCGCCACTAGATTTATGAGGTGTGTCCTCGTCTTCAAAGTGGGGCGTGTTGGTATCAGTGGGAAACTCATCTTCCATTTCATCTGCGTAGTCATCGTTCTCCGTGTTATTTTGCTGTGGTTCTGGGGTCTCACTTTTTCCGAGTAGATTTTGTTCGTCGGGAGCTACCGCAGTAGGTGTTAAAGTCGTAGATGGATTCGAATTGAAATCGCTAGTTGGAACCGATGAGTTTACCTCGGTCTCAGCAGGATGATCGTCCAACGTATTATCATCAATGGGTGCGGTTCCCTGATGAGGAATGACACTGGGGCCACTTTTCGGGCGCTCAACATTCACGGGTTGTGTGGCGTCATTTTCATCTTCGCTTTGGAAGCTGGTTTGGCTGTCGGCGTAGTTATCTCCATCATCTTCATCGCTGTATGGGTCTTCGCTATCATTATTGCTGTCTGCTTCGGCAATGCCATCAGCGGCGTGAATCTCAACAACGCTAGGCAACGAGCCTGTATATAACAGCGATTGGGCTTTTCGCATGGGGACAGTGGTTTTCTCACTCTGTAGGCCCTGATATGATTGTGCTCGAGTCCGTGAATGTGAAATAATGGGCTCTGCATTGCTGTCACTGTTAGTAGCAACAACGCTTGCAGTCTCATCCTCGCTGGATTCTTCGTCAAGAGGGTTCTGTGCCAGTACCTCGTCCAGAACTGGTAGCGCACTCTGCATTCTGGATCGGTCAGATCGCTCTGGTGATAGTTCATGAGGAATCGTTTCCAGCCATTTGTCTACTGGTCTATCGGGCAGAATCATCGGCATGCTGCCAACTCGCGCTCTAGGAGAATCTTCATCGGACAGCTTAGTAATTACGGAGGCGGGAACACTCGCTCTGCGCTTGGCCACGTTTTCCTCACTTGCATCTCGAGAAAGACTGACCGGCTTGGGTGGTGCTGGAATATCATGCTCCGTATCATTGGAGTAGTCTGCTTCGCTGTCATCAGATGCATCACCATGGCTCTCATCTGGAGCCACATTGGTCTCCGGTGAGCCTTCCACGTCCAAATTGCTGACTGGTGGGTCGGCAGCTACAGCGGTGGGTCGTTGCTCCATCACATCAATTTCTGCGTCAATCTTAGCTGCCGTTCGTTCGTCTTCATCGAATTCGTTATCGTATTGCTCTGCATCTTCCTCGACTTCTTCGTCATATTTATCCTCTTCATCAGCCTCCTCTGGACTTTCATCATGAGCAGCATCTTGTGCTGTGTCAGCCTCCACGTCTTCGTCTGCAAAGTCCTCGTAGCCGCCTTCATAGTCTTCGTGATCCGAGCCGAACTCTTCGTCCGAGTACTCCGCGTCTTGCGTCTGTAGTTCACAAACGCCCAAGAATCGTTAGTTTGCACACCATCCAGCAGCCCACGTATGGCTTCACGCACTCACCTCCGCCATGGCCAAGCCACCTGTCCACGCCTCCAGCACGAAGCTTCTGTCCTCCGGTCAATACAAAGCGCTCACACGTGCAGCAGAAATAGCGGCCGAGAATAGCGAGCGCCACTGCATCCCCAGCTATAGCCACATCAATGCCAATGTACCCATCCTTCGATTAGTGAAATTCCTGCCAGCCACTCATCGCCGTGTTGGATCTGCACAAATGCCGCGTGTTCCCGTCCGAACACGCCAAGTCTCTGCCCCCTCGTGCCTGTGGAACCCGATACACTCTCCCATTCACGGGGTGACGAATCCTTGCCCTCGACTGATTCATTCCGCAATCTGCCGCCAAAGCCCAAGACCAAGTGACAAGTGCTCGTCATGGCGCCGCAAGTGACCGCCACGTGCTTCCAGGAGGCGGAGGCGGCTCCTCTGCGCGCGCTGGTGCTGCCCCACGCGGGCGGCGTGTCGCGCGCGCTGGCGCTCGAGTGGGGCAAGAGTTTCCGCTCGAAGGGGCTGCTCGTGGAGCTCTGGGGCGTCGACTGGACGTGGACGACGGAGGACGCCGCGCAGGATCCGCTGAAGGTCGTGGCCGCCATCTGCACGCAGCTCAGCGGCGGCTTCTTCGGCAAACCGTTCGTGCTAATTGGCCACAGTCTGGGCGCGTTGCTCGCGCTGGCGTTGACGCATCATCTCGAGCAGCGCAACTTCTCGACGCCTCGCCACGTTTTCTTCTCGGGGGCCGCCGGTCCAAGCAGTTGGGAGCTCTACGACGTGTTGCAGCAAGACGCAGAGCTGCTGAAGCTGCTGGAGCAGTGGGGAGGCACCGACGAGCAGCTGCTGGATATCCCAGAGAAGCGTCAGACGCTGTTGACGCGGCTACGGACCGATCTGAAGCTGCACAACGCCATTGTGCACTGGTACAAGCAGCACAAGGCTCAAATCCACTCGGATGTCACCGTGTTTGGCGGCACGGAAGACACCGCAGCGCCGGTGGACTCGCTGGCGCAGTGGAAAGAGGTTTGTGCGAGTAATGAGGTCGACGTCAAGATCTTCAAGGGTGGACATTTCTACCTGACGAGTCCCGAGAGCCAAGAGGCTTTTGCAAAGGCTTTGATCGCCAAACTGGAAGCTGTGTCGTCCATTGCCGTGATGGAATCGCGAACTTTGATCGACGAGTTGAATGCCAAGACGGCCCCGTATCCATCGGACAAGTGTTTGCACGACATGTTTGCAGAGGCTGTCAAACGCACGCCGGATGCAATTGCCGTGTACTATGAAGGCAAGACGTTGACTTTCCGTGAAGTTGACGAGCAGAGTGAACGCCTCGCAGATTATCTGTTCCACGCTGGTGTGCGCCCGAACTGCATTTCAGGCATCTTCATGGAGCATTGCATCGAGTTTGCGATCGCGTACATCGCGGCGTTGAAAGCTGGAGGAGCGTACATGCCGCTGGAGATCGTGTATCCGCCAGATCTTCTGGAGCGCGTCATGGAGGAGTCCAAGCCGACCATTGTGCTTACTAAGAAGAAGTTTCGCAATCGTTTGCCAGCTTGGCAGCAGGCTTTCGAGCTGGATGATGGCTGGCTTGATTCACTTGCTCAACGAAATATTCCGGTGATGCCAGCTGACCGTACTCGAACACATCCGGATGATCTTGCGTACGTCGTCATGTCCTCGGGAACAACTGGCATCCCTAAGGGAATTTGCTGCCCTCATCGGGGTGCTGTGCATTCGTACGACTGGCGTCTTACTCATTGCCCCTACAAGGAAGACGATCGTGTGGCTTGTCACGTCTTCTTCGTGTGGGAGCTTCTCCGGCCGATGCTGGGAAACCGACCTTTATATGTCATCCCTGACAACAGCATTTACGATCCCGTCAAGCTTGTGGAGTACCTCCACGTCAACGACATAACGCGCATTCTCTTCACACCTTCGCTTCTGCAGCTGATTCTTGACACCTGCTCTCGTGAAGTATTGCTCCAGAAAATTTCCAAGCTGAGGCTGGTGTGGCTTTGTGGTGAAGTGGTGACGCTGGAGCTTCGTGACCGGTTTGTTCGTCTTTTTCCTCATTGTGAGCTGCAGAACCTCTACAGTGTATCCGAATGTCACGACGTGAGTGCGGTGGATTTGGCAGCCATGAGTCATTTCGACAACTCTCTTTCGACGAAGTATGCTTCCTGCGGCGAGGTCATGCCCAACGTGAAGGCTTACGTGCTAGATGACGACTACAAGCCCGTGTCTATCGGAGTCCCTGGAGAACTGTATATTGGTGGACCCTGTTTGGCAATCGGGTACCTTAATCGCCCGGAGCAGACCTCACAGCGCTTTCTGAAGCACGTTGTGCCAGGAGAGACCGTATACAGAACAGGTGACCGTGCACGCTTTCTGCCAAATGGCCACCTCGAGTTGATCGGACGCTGTGATTTTATGGTGAAGATTCGTGGATATAGCGTGGTGCTTGGTGCAGTAGAGTCGGCCTTGGCGCAGCATCCTTTGGTGTCAACATCGGTTGTACTCACTGAAGGAGATGAAGGCGAGGACAAACGTCTGGTCGCCTACATTGTGCCAGAGGACTGGGAGAAGGTGCCAAGCGCTTCGAACCTTCGCGAGTTTTTGAAAGAAAAGCTTCCGCACTACGCTATCCCATCCGTGTTTGTGCAGCTTGATGCACTGCCAATCAACAGTGCAAGCGGCAAGTTGGACCGCAAAAAGATGCCCTCGATTGAAGAAGCTAAGAAGCTACGCAATGAGTCGATTGATTTATCTGTCGACCCTAAGAATTTGCCGCAGACGGACACGGAGAAGAAGCTTGCGTTGATCTGGTCGGACCTGCTTCGCCTTGAAAACGACAGCGTTTTGCACCGCGAGGCAAGCTTCTTCGATGTCGGTGGCCACAGCTTGCTATCCACACGACTCGTTTCCAGCATCCGCGATACTTTTGGCGTCCACTTGACTCTGGCAGATATCCTATCGTCTCCTCAACTTTGCTCCATTGCTTCACGAATTGATCAATCGCTGGGAGAAAGTAGTGAAGACAACCCCGCTGCGGCGGTTCAGAAGAACGAGAAGAACCTGGTTCTTCCTCTCGAAGCAGTACTGGATGCATCGATTTACCCGGCTGCCACACGCAAAGCTGGTTACAGTCGCTACCGCGTGGAAATGGTCGGTCTTCCTCCACGCAACATTTTCTTGACGGGTGCTACTGGCTTCCTTGGTGCTCATTTGGTGCACGCACTACTGAAATACACTACGAGCGTCGTGTTCTGCTTGGTGCGTGCCGCGGACGAAGACGCAGCGATGGAGCGCATTAAGAACTCGCTCAAAGAATTTGCTCTTCTCGACGAAGCGCAAAAGTTTGATCTAGAGGACCGTGTGATTCCGGTCCCGGGAAACCTTGCGCAGCCACTTCTGGGGTTGGATGCTGACACCTTCAAGATGCTGGCAACTGAGATCGATGCAATCCTGCACAACGGCGCAGATGTCAATTTGGTGAAGCCGTACTCGTCTTTGAAGAGCGTCAATGTGCTGGGCACGCAAGAGGTGTTGCGTCTTGCAGTGACCAACGGACTTGCCAAGACCCGCGTGAAGCCCGTTCACTACATTTCAACGAACGGCGTGTTCCCATCCACTCTCGCTGCGCCAAAGTTCCTCGAGACCGCAGACTTGAGTGAAATCTCGGACCAGCTCGAGAATGGCTACGCGCAGAGCAAGTGGGTGGCCGAGCAAATGTGTCACGAGGCGGCTCAGCGCGGCCTACCGGTGTCGATCCTGCGACCTGGAAACATGGCTCCGTCCTCTCTCACTGGTCAGTGGAACACCAGCGACTTCATTTACCTGCTGCTCCAGGGCTGTGCGAGTCTCGGTGCGGTGCCTGCTCGCTCGGACTGGTACTTCGACTTGACTTCGGTGGACTACGCCGCTCGTGCCATTGTGCACTTGGCTGCTCTGCGTCCAGTGGAGGCGCTGGGCCAGACGCTGCACATCCAGAACCCGTCGTTGCCTGTCAAGAGCGACGTCTTCTTCCAGTTCTTCACGGCTGCAATGGGCAACAAGAACAAGTCGCTGCCACAAGTCGCATACTCAGACTGGAAGCTCAAACTGCAGCAGGCGGCGGCCCAAGATGACGCGCCGTTGACGCTGCAGAAGCTGGCGGCAGGAATCGACTCCTTCGAAGTGTACTTCCAGAGCGACAAAGTGTTCGACGCGACGCTCTCGTCCGAGTTGCTGCAGGCCGCCGGTCTCTCCTGTCCGGCGGTCAACCAGACACTCCTCGCCACGTACACAGCCACTTGGTAAGTAAACAAAAATAAAATACCGGTACCTTCATCCGCCAATCACATCTCTCCATTTCATTTTCAGCCAATCCCCGCCAAGTTGAAGATACGCCGAACTTCAACCGCTCTCCCGATCATCCACTCAGTCCGCGATTCGCCCTCCAGTGCGCACCCCACGATGCTGCGCTTGTGCCGCGCGCCCCCGTCGCTCCTGCGTGGCTTCCGCACGCAGCGCTCGCTGTCGTTGTCCCCTACGCGCCGTTTCCGCAAGATCCTCGTGGCCAATCGCGGAGAAATCGCGTTGCGCGTGCTGCGCTCGGCCCAGAAGCTCAACATGGAGACGGTGGCCGTCTACAGCGACGCAGACGCTGACGCGCAGCACGTCAAGCAGGCCACGGAGGCCTATCGCCTGGGCCCTGCAGCCGCCAGTGAGAGCTACTTGAACTTCCCCAAGATCCTCGAGATCTGCCGCCTCTCTGGGGCCGAAGCCGTGCATCCAGGCTACGGGTTCCTGTCGGAGAATGCGGCGTTCGCTCGCGCCTGTCAGGAAGCAGGCGTCGAGTTTATTGGACCACCGGTCAAGGCCATTGAAGACATGGGCTCCAAGAGCGCGTCCAAAGATATTATGATCAAGGCGGGCGTACCTGTGACTCCCGGGTATCATGGGGAAGATCAGAGCTTCGAGACGCTGCAGAACGAAGCCAGGAAGATCGGATACCCAGTGCTCATCAAGGCCGTGCTGGGGGGAGGAGGCAAAGGCATGCGGATCGTGGATGACGACAAAGACTTCCAGGAAGCACTGGACGCCTGTGTGAGGGAAGGACAGGCGTCGTTCGGAGACGGACGTGTGCTGATTGAGAAGTACCTGAGGAAACCGAGGCATGTGGAGCTCCAGATCTTCGGAGACAAGCACGGAAACGTCATTCACTTGTTTGAACGCGACTGCAGCGTGCAGAGGCGTCACCAGAAAGTCTTGGAAGAGGCTCCAGCTGTAAGTGGGAGGACCACCTTGCTCCTGTTCACAATATTACTTACTGACATTGTGCATATGTATGCTTATGATAGCCGAATATGTCGGAAGCATTGCGCAAGAAAATGGGGGATGCAGCCGTTGCCGCAGCCAAGGCGGTGGGCTACGTTGGCGCTGGAACGGTCGAGTTTCTCCTGGACGAGGACGAGTCGTTCTACTTCATGGAAATGAACACGCGTCTGCAGGTGGAGCACCCAGTCACCGAAATGATCACGCAGCAAGACTTGGTTGAGCTGCAGCTGATGGTCGCTGCAGGTGAAAAGCTTCCGATACGCCAGGAAGACCTCAAAATTCATGGCCACGCTGTCGAAGCACGGATCTATGCCGAAAACCCATACAAGTACGTTTTGAGCTTGTTTTTTGCGAAGTTCATTGACTCACTTACCCGTTGTGATCCACCAGCGATTTTTTACCTGGGAGCGGTACGTTGCAGCACCTTCGATTGCCTCCTGTATCGAAAGACGTTCGCGTGGATACAGGCATCATTGAAGGAGATGAAGTATCAATCTTTTACGACCCAATGATTGCAAAGCTGATCGCTCACGGTGATAGTCGTCAAGCTGCACTCGACAAGATGATTAAGGCACTTCACCAGTACCAAATCGTGGGCCTGCCGACAAACATCGAGTTCGTAGCTCGCACTGCAGACCATGCTGCGTTCCGAAAGGGGGTGTTGACACGAGCTTTCTTAACAAGTACGGGGATGACGTACTCAGCTCACTTGGGCAGTACCCGGCTTATGCTACGGCACTTGGAGCTGTGAGTTTGCTTCTTCTTGAGCAAATCAAGCGCCGCTCTTTTGGGAATCAGACTACCGAGTTGCACTCTCCGTGGACTGACGACTCACTAGCACACTTCCGATCTTTGGAAACACTTGAGAGAAGGCTTCAACTCAACCACAACGATGAAGCGTCCTTGGCGTCTGTAAAGTGTTTGTCAAGAACTACCTACGAGGTGACATTAAACAATGAAGACAACCCTCCGGTGCGTCTTTCAGTCAGCGGTGCAATTGACGATAAAGGAGATTTCAAGTTCCGAGTGGATAATCGCACGTTCAAGGGGACTGCGGTGGTGCACCATCAGGACCTTCACCTGTTCTGCGACGACAATAGCCAGCGCTATAACTACAAGTTTCACGTCCCGTTGCCATCATTCGAGGCTGCAGAGGGTACCGCTGGTGTCGCTGCGCACAGCAAGATCGTGGCGCCGATGCCGGGCAAAATCATTAAGGTGCTGGTGAAGAACGGAGATTCAATTACCGCCGACCAGCCACTGTTAATCATGGAAGCCATGAAGATGGAGCACATGATTCGTGCACCAAAAGACGGCACTGTTCAAGAACTCTTCTGCGAGAAGGACGATTTTGTGACTGATGGGAGTGTGCTTGTTGAGCTGGAATGAGTTCACAGGCTATGATGAATCACAGCGAGCCCGTAAGTGTCGAGGCCGCTGACGTAGCCATTCGGGGTTGTTTTCAGTAAACCGCAGCAGATTTTATTGGCATGGTGCCCAACAAGGCTTTTGCTCCAGCACTATCCTGTGCTTGCTGCTCGTCGGCTTGCTTATGTGTTGGTACCCGATGGTAATGAGAATGAACGAGGAGCTAATTTGGATAGCTCTTCATTGAAACGGGAGTTTGCCCCCTTCTTTTTCCTTCGATGCTTTTTGAGAAGAGTTGTTCACAGTGGTGAACGAACTGTCAGCATATGTTCAGCAGCAGCAACGAATGTTGGCTTCTTTGATCAACTTGTTCAAACATGACTTCCAGTTCTGCGACCACGACAGAAATCACATCACGAATCGCACGGCGGCATGGACCCCGTTAACTATTTTTTGTAGGTGGAATTTTATCCACAGTCCATGGATCTAATGCGCCAAACCACCTTGGCTCGCTTCCCAATGCTGCTCCCAACCTGACAATATGCAAGCGTACGTCTTTATTCTCGTGCTGTTTTGTTTTTAGATTTCCTTACCAATCCTTGTCGCGGTCACTGTTTGTTGGTTGCATTTCGCGCAGCACCACTCGTGGCCTTGATCGCCTCCTTCAAGTGGTCCACCGCCAGAGCCGTCTCGATATCCACCGAGTAAATCCTCCCCATTTAGCATCGGGCACAGTAGATACTTACCATCTTCTCTCGAGCCTGCAGCTTCTGAAATTGGGAGAATGTTGCAGCCGCAATGCAACTCGCGATGATGCTGCTTCACCTCTTGATACTGCTCTTCGTTTCTGACCAATACTCTCAGTCATAGTGTAGTTTTCAAATGGTGTTCATGTCAACATTTCCAACCTGTTTCGCCGCTGCTCTCTTGTTGTCAGCTCCAAAAGTATTTTTCATTTGTCCCTGCTTGTCTGTCCCTCTTGTGGCCTGTTGATGCCGCTGCTACGATGAAGTCTTATGCTGTGGCTGGCGTGCGGGGCAGGGCGTTCTGAGCAGGTGCTATAGCGTTCCCTAGCATCGCTGCCGCTGTGATCCGAAGCTACGCAGCCATGACCATGATTCGCTGTGCCTTCGATACCTTTTTCACAATGAGGCGCTCGCTGGTGTTCGCGAACGACGACGGCTTCGACTTCGAAGGAACGGGAGGTTTACGTCGGAGTTGCTTTGGGCGAATCGTAAACGCACTTGAAGCGCTCCATAGACATGAGAGTCACGTGAATCGCTCGCCGGGGGAGAATGGCAGTATGTGGCAGGGCTCTATGCCAACGTAGGCAGTACTAGCAGACAGCGGGCTCTGTGTCGTGGTCAGACGGCAGGTCGATTCAGTCGCCAGTGGCGAGTCGCCACGTGAGGTGATCGGTCAGCTGCTTGAAGGTAAAGGATATGAGGAATCGATGACGAGCGTGTGCTACTAGCGAGATAGAAGCGTGCGGTGCCGCGAGGACGGATACTTGTACTTGCTTTGGTGTTTGTCGGCGGTTGCGCGGAGTGGCGTCGGGCTTTGCGTCGGGAATCCCGTGTCGGGATGACTCATCCGATGGGGGGCATGCAGACTCCGTCGTCCCCGCTGCCGGGTGAAAAATTGCTTTGAGCAACGCCCTGAGTTGATGCCGAACGTTCTCAGCACCGACGCCGCGAGGAGCTCCAGTCTGAGGGCTGCTTTGAGAATTATGGCGCGTTGGTTGCAACGGTGAATGACACGCAATTTCAGCAGAGACGCGTTGCCAAGCAGCGCGACTTGTCTCGGACAAGCAGTGCCTGTGAAGCACGCGGTATCCCGACCGGCTCAGGCGGAATTCTGTAGCAGAGCCCTTGGCGTGCTGCCAGCGTCCCCGAGCTGGAGACCAGGTCGCAGTGGGTTCACCGGGGAGTCACGGCGTAGCACCAAAGCACTTCAACGCCGCATGAGCGGGAATCAGTATCCGCTACTACGCCGACAGCGCTGCACCTGACCGCACGCTGTCGTGCGAGGGATGGTGTAAACCATAGCCTATGGTCCATAGGCGCCCTTCAAGGCGCTGCATGGGGGGCAACCCGCCGCCACTCGTTCCCCGCCCCGTTTGGCCGAGCTGCCGGCTGCCCGGTTCAACGACGGCCGAGCCTCGTCCAAGGCCACCGCGATGCTGACTAAGAGATCTGCCAGGTGCAAATCTGCAAACGATGCCGGCGGCGGCGGCGGCGCTATTGCCCTCCCGTGCCATGATCCGCGGCGTCCCACTTGGATGCCAATGCTTTTTGCTTGAAGTGGACCGCAAGGCCAAGCCGGCTACAACCGCCTCAGTGCTGTGGTCCTCCGTCGTCCGCGGTGGCAATGGCGGCGCCTCGCTCTTAAAGTCGTGGTGCTTGCCGCGCTGCAGCACCACTTGCGCTCGAGTAGCGGGGGCGCCGCAAGCAACGAGGGCCCCAGGTCGGCCATTGTTGCCCCGGTGCCTTTGTGCGCATCCCACTCGTTGCAGCCGCACCGAAAGCCCTGTCTGTTTGGTCGGCGGGCGGTCTCCGCTCACAGCTCATTCTGCAATCTTCCTCGCCTCCACCAAGTCCCTCTCCATGCGCATGCTCTCCGGTGTCTGCCTCGACAAACTGCCGGCCGTCGTCAGCCTGAGCGCGGCGTCGCCGGTTCCCAAGCCCCGAGAGGTGGCGCCGTTCCTGCGCAGTCTGCGCCGCATGCTCGAGACCGAGAGCGCCGAGGTGCTGCGCTGGACGCCCGACGGCCGCGCCTTCGAGATCCTCGACATGGACCGCATGCAGAACGAGGTGCTGCCCAAGTACTTCAAGCACCGCAAGTACACGAGCTTCCAGCGGCAGCTCAACTACTTCAGCTTCAAGAAGTGGACCAAGTCCAAGGCCGTCGTCTGCACCTTCTCGAACGACTGCTTCCTGCGCGACCGCCCCGACCTCTCGTGGCGCATTACGCGCAAGAAGTCGGTGCACACACACGGCGGCTCCACGCCGCGTAAGCCCCGACCGGCGCCGTCGTCGGTCAAACTCAACGTCAAGTTGGAGCCCGTGAAGCTGGAGCCGCAGCAGCTCCAGCCTTTCCCAAGCAAGAGCTCCTGGAAGAGAGACATCGCCATCCGCGTGCCCACTGCGAGGGTCACTGGCAGCCTCTTTGGCAGAGGAGGCCCCTTCCCATCGCCCACCGACATGGACATGATGCTCATGGAGAACGACGTGGAGCCTCAGAGATATTGCCAGTCGGGCAGTAGTCTTGACCCGCCGTCCCTGACCGAGCAGGAGGTGGACTCGCTCGAGTGGATCGACAACTTCCTGCCGTCACTCGACGTGGCCCCTCGACAGGAGGAGCCCGTGTTCGTAGGCAACACGGTGAACGTGAGTGCGGGCGTGCTCATGCGCCAGACGCCGCGCTATGTGTTCCCATCGCTACAGTCGCCACCAGCAGGAGACTACACGCGCCTGGCCTCCATGTAACACCACCTAAATGTCCAGGGCTTTGCAAAGAAAGTAGTGTAGTGGTGTTGGAGTCACTAGACCCTCGATTTATTTAATTCTCAAGCCCGATTTGCATCCACCGAGGAAGATCGCGACGAAGCTGAAGTGCCATGCGAAGAGTTCTTGTTTACCTGCAGCTGGCGGGGATGCATCGTGGGGATGTGTCCGATCACTGATGCATGCTCACCTCGTGCAGCCAGCAATATGCAGGCAGCATACCGGCATCGTGGACCACAGCAGCATTTTGCTGACCTTGTGTACTGGGCCACAACCGAGGAGGAAGCCGCATATGCTCTCGAAGACGGCTGCAGCGTTTCGCTCTACACGTCTGCTTGGCTACTGCGCGAGTTCTTTGCGGGTAGAGACGCACGCGCGCATCTCAAAAAAGTGTAGGCTGTGAAGAGCTCAGCTCAGCGACGCTGATTTATCACCTGAGCCGCTCGTGCTCGTGCTCCGAGTGCTGCCAGCAGTTGCTCCAGGCCTATTCGGCATCAACTCAGGGCGTTGCTCAAAGCAATTTTTCACCCGGCAGCGGGGACGACGGAGTCTGCATGCCCCCCATCGGATGAGTCATCCCGACACGGGATTCCCGACGCAAAGCCCGACGCCACTCCGCGCAACCGCCGACAAACACCAAAGCAAGTACAAGTATCCGTCCTCGCGGCACCGCACGCTTCTATCTCGCTAGTAGCACGCGCTCGTCATCGATTCCTCATATCCTTTGCCTTCAAGCAGCTGACCGATCACCTCACGTGGCGACTCGCCACTGGCGACTGAATCGACCTGCCGTCTGACCACGACACAGAGCCCGCTGTCTGCTAGTACTGCCTACGTTGGCATAGAGCCCTGCCACATACTGCCATTCTCCCCCGGCGAGCGATTCACGTGACTCTCATGTCTATGGAGCGCTTCAAGTGCGTTTACGATTCGCCCAAAGCAACTCCGACGTAAACCTCCCGTTCCTTCGAAGTCGAAGCCGTCGTCGTTCGCGAACACCAGCGAGCGCCTCATTGTGAAAAAGGTATCGAAGGCACAGCGAATCATGGTCATGGCTGCGTAGCTTCGGATCACAGCGGCAGCGATGCTAGGGAACGCTATAACACCTGCTCAGAACGCCCTGCCCCGCACGCCAGCCACAGCATAAGACTTCATCGTAGCAGCGGCATCAACAGGCCACAAGAGGGACAGACAAGCAGGGACAAATGAAAAATACTTTTGGAGCTGACAACAAGAGAGCAGCGGCGAAACAGGTCGGAAATGTTGACATGAACACCATTTGAAAACTACACTATGACTGAGAGTATTGGTCAGAAACGAAGAGCAGTATCAAGAGGTGAAGCAGCATCATCGCGAGTTGCATTGCGGCTGCAACATTCTCCCAATTTCAGAAGCTGCAGGCTCGAGAGAAGATGGTAAGTATCTACTGTGCCCGATGCTAAATGGGGAGGATTTACTCGGTGGATATCGAGACGGCTCTGGCGGTGGACCACTTGAAAGGAGGCGATCAAGGCCACGAGTGGTGCTGCGCGAAATGCAACCAACAAACAGTGACCGCGACAAGGATTGGTAAGGAAATCTAAAAACAAAACAGCACGAGAATAAAGACGTAAGCTTGCATATTGTCAGGTTGGGAGCAGCAATGGAAAACGTGCCAAGGTGGTTTGGCGCATTAGATCCGTGGCATGTGGATAAAATTCCACCTACAAAAAATAGTAACGGGGATCGATGCCGCCGAATGTGATTTCTGTCGTGGTGGTCGCAGAATTGGAAGTCAACTACTTCGAAGTATATATTGCAAATGCGAAGGAAACAGAAGAGGGCAAACTCCCGTTTCAATGAAGAGCTTTCAGCTTCTCGTTCATTTTCAAATGTCAATGTGTCAGCAAGGTGGTTAGCAGGAGGAATATGTTTGGAGGAGTTAGGAATACACGAAGTACAGCATAGTGCTGGAGCAAAAGCAGTAGGATTGTTGGGCACCATTTTACTGAAAACAACCGAATGACTACGCCAGCGCCTTGTGAGCCATGACATAAAACTCGTTCGAGCCAGCGACAGCAGCAACAGGTTACGAGAAACACACAAGCAGGAAAAACGAAAACTGGAGATAATAACAGGAGAGCAAACAAGTTGGAAATGCTGACATGGACATCACTTGGAAAAAAGTGAGACTTCTTGGTTCTGGGAACCATTCTATCAGCACCCACTGCCACCAGCAATACGCAAGCAGCTAGTCGAATCGAACAGGCTGAGGATATTGGTCATCAATGTCCACGCCAACGAGAAGAGAAGATAGCTAATTGTCAGGATACCCCAGAATTTGCTCTTGCGGTTCTCTTGCTGCATCCTGTGAACATCCTCCTTCTGCTTCGGCAGCCACAGCACAAAAATTACCGAGAGAATGTTGAACGCATACGCGATCAAGTACGTGTACGTGACTTGCGACCGAACATAGTGGGTGTCTTGCTCGATAAATATGCGGCCAATGTCAAAGTACCCGTCGATTGACTTGGTGATCACTGTCGCGAACGGAGTACCGACTGATTGAGTTGTGACGCCAAGACCAAGAAGAGTAGCTTCGAATCCCTTCTGGTTCTCGATCTCGATCATGAATAGCTGGGTCACGTAGTCGCCTGCAGCAGCAGGAACTTCCGCTACAAGCGGCACACCCAACCAGAACCACTGACTGCGATAGACGTTCCATACAGTAAAGAGCGTCGGAAACGCGTCGATGATTACCACGCAAATTTGGCAGAAGGCGATGATGTACCGCCAATTCCAGTGCAGTCCTCGTTTCTTGATCACATACACGCCGCCCATTGTCAGGATCGCCGTAAGCATACTGGAAATTCCTTCATTCAACGGCTCCACATTTGCCCAGTCGCTCTGAATCACACTCGATGCCGTCACAGTGATCTGAGAGAAAACATTGTAGAAGAAGCGATATGCCGCGTAGCGGTAGATGACTCGTTCCTGGAAAATATTGTACAAGAACTTGAAGCCGGACATTTGTGCACGCTCGCCCTTCACTTCTTGAATGCAGTACCATGAGAACGGAATGGTGAGGATTGATGCTGCCGCGCAGATCCACATGATCGCGTTGAAGCCCATGGTCCACGAGAATGTGCCGCCGTAGTCTTCACCGTTTAGTCCGATCCCCGTCATGAAAGACGAGAAAATCATGAAAACGTAATGAACGATGTTGACATCCGCAATCACAGAGCCGCGAGTGGCCTCCGGTTCGCGCTGAGAGACGTCCATTAAGGCTCCGTTGAAGCCGCTGTATGCCATCACCGTGCCGAAGTTTGCGATCATCATGAGGATAATCAGCTTGATGCCGCGGTTTGGAGCATCCGTATTCAGCGTAGCAAGTTGCTCAGGTGTCATGTCAACAGTGGCAATATCCGACAGCGACGCATCTGAGTAGTAAGGCTCTCCAAGTGGCAGCGCAGCCATGAGCAGACACGAGATGAACGACAACGACCAGCCGATGATCATGTACGGCCGCCGCCGATAACCAAAGATGGGGCAAGTGTCCGTGAGCATTCCCGTGAACAGGCGAAGCGCTCGTGGGAACGTCACTAACGCGGTTGCAGTAGCCACCAACGTAGTCGACATGTGGAGGTAGTTGTTAAGCACGGAGTAGATGACTCCGCTCACCGTGCCGTAGACAATGCCGACAGCCGCGATGTGGGTGATCATACCCACGTTTTCCCAGCTGAATGCGGACACAGATCCATTGGGTGGGCGCAGGCTTCCGCTTTCCAACTGCACCGGATCCACGGGAGACTTGAGCTCGGCATAACTTGGATGGGACTGCACATCTGTGGCTTTCGGTTTCGAGAAGCTTTCGACGGAGACGCGGTCCGTCAAGTGAGATAGCGCCATGGCGGGCCGACGGAAATTGAGGAGTGAACAGCTACAGCGCGACTATCGGGACGAGAGCTCAGCAGCAGCGTAGCGAACCCACTTCATGGGGCGGAGTACATTGGTTAAGAGTATCAGCTCAACACACTCATCCATCGCGCTCCTTCCGATCAAATCCTGCAGCGCATTAACAGCGACATTGTCCTTGTGTGCACCACGTGGAGATTAACGCGTGGGGCCCGTGAAGGGGCTGCTGTCACGGCACGCCACCAATCCATTGCGAGAACCAACTTTTGTCAGCGAGCTGGGTAATAATCACGTTGACAAGTACCGCCAAAAGAGACCGTCCATTTTCGTGTACAAGAGTGCCTGGGGTGTTCGCAGCCAGAGCATTTTTTGGGCTAAACGAGCACCTAGCGATTTGATTGGCTGAGCGGTGGTCTTATAGCCGGATTCGAATTTTGCCCAATCAAAACCTTCCTCTTTGTGACCCCTACCTTTGCCTTCAAGGTAGCAGTGGTTTAAAAATTGCAGAATGGCCCCATACACCCCCCAGACCTTCGAAAGGATGCGTTTCCCCTGAAAGAACGAGGCGATGCGTTACTACTGCGCGTCAACGCAGCAGTCGGAAATCCGATGGTGAATTGTGCAGTCTTATAATTTGTTTAGTGGCCTGCACGCGACTTCGTGCTGCCAAGACATCGGTCCCCGTTGTTCGACAGAGCAGTGCTGGCAGTCGGCAATACACATACTTTTTTTCAAAATACATGTAAATACGCCATTTTATACGTACAGTAATGTGCCTCGATAGCGACAAGGTGAAACTCTATATTCTTCGGGAAGCCATCAGTCACTATGTGTATCCATCGAAAACGAAATGTACTGCAATAATGAAAGCTTTCCACAAATACGCATCGTTGGTTAACCCTTTCGCGACTAAGGGGGCAAAATGCTCCTTTTCATTTGGCAACGGTACTACTCCCCAGTATGAATATTACAATGACAATTGCAATATTTGTCAGCTGTTTTCTGAAAGGGTTCAAAATGCCCCTTTTAATATGTCAACGGTAGTGTGACATGGGTAATTCTGATTGGATAAAAAGCATACTATATTTTTTATTAAAATATTTATTTTAGTGTGTTCAATATATTTTTGTATGTGGGATCAACGTATCAACTCAGTAGTTACTTATATATCCAATTTGCGTTCGGCTGCACTGCCAGGAAGATCAACAGACACAACTGTATGAGCCTTCGTAACACAGCAAACCCGCGAAGAAAAGCCGCGAGCTATTTACGGAGGCGAATGCAGTGTCGAGCTCATAAGGGTGCCATTCCTCGTTCTGACTGGACTCTTTATCCATGTTGCAGACATTCTTTGCGACTGCCAGAGGGCGAAGCAAGTGTCTATAAAGTAATATTATGCATTCCGTTATTGAAGCAATCAATTTAATCTATTTGTAGTGGCCAACAGTCCTTTTCAGAAACCCATGTAGCTCTTAGTATCTCAGGTTGGGGATGTTTTACCACACAACATCTCCGGTAGTATCTCCTCAGCTGACAGACATTGGTATTGTTGGCAGCATATTGGATAGCATGAGACAAATGTTTGGCAAGGACTACATTTGACAAGTTCTACGCAGGAATGAGCTCCTATCGTACATATTATTGTGTTAAAATTGGTTAGCTGCAAGCACAAACCGCGAAAGGATCACCATGGCGAGTTTTACATACTGAATCCTCTAGCCTAGCGCATGCGATGTTCTCTGAATTAAAGTGCTTTGCATCAATGTTTTTAATACGAAGCAGTGCATTTATCGCAACTTGAATTGTTCCTTGGAAATACTACTGCGTATCCTGGGTGGTATCGCAATCTGCATCAGTCACGATACAACCCGTGTAAATCATTTGAATAATGTATATATTTGTAATATGTAGACTATTGTATGTACTTTATAAATGAATTCGTAGCTCAACGTGATCAAACACTTTTGGCAGGTACATACACTTGTATGCTGGCCATGCTATCAAATTTTATCGTCTACAACATGACGACAACGCAGTGCCAACCACTCTCCGCGTCATTCCCCCTCTTTCTTCCGTACGTTAGAAATATGGCGCCACGAACCAAGCGCGGCCTTGTTAGCGCGCTTGCTGACCCATCGAAAAGAACGAGAGGGCCTCGGCAGCGTGCGCCGGATTCCTACCAAGAAAAGCGCGAAAGCAAGATTGACAACTCGGCATTTTTCAAAGCTGTATGGAGGGAGCTTCGTTCCGACGGGTGGCATCACAAGCCGCCACCGAGAAGCGCGAGCGATTCGTTTTATCGCTATATTCGTCCGGGTTCTAGCCTGAAAGGCCAGGAAGGCGTTGACTTTTTTGTTGGGGAAAGGCGTTGCTGGCGTTTTACCTGCGAGAAATCGCGTCGCCATTAGATGAAGGTAAGATGCCTGTTCGACTTGTCAATAAGGATCTACAGTATTGCTGACATTTGTTTAACCCATTTGTTGTAACAATATTTTTGAAGATCCTGTGTCGGCAAGTGACGTCCCTTCAATACCCGCCCAACAAACGGATTTGACAAGAAATGAACCTAGAATGCAAGGACCGGATGCATTTGGTGATCCCCACAGCGATATAATTGGCATTAGTCCGGAAGAAGGAAGTGCTGAATTGGAGCCGCCGGCTCCGCCACGTCGCAACACCACTGAGAAGCGAAACTCGCATTTAGAAGCTGTATCTGGTTTTGAAACAGAAGTGGATCAAGGTGAAGTAAATGCAACTGCTGAACGCGCCGTACTGATGCATCGGGCCAGTGAAGACGAGCAACCGCAGGAATGTTTTCGACAGAGTACTGAAAACATCGAGCGCCCGGTAGTCGTAGCTGGGCAAGTGGACATGACTCAGCGTTTGATGTACGATAGCTACGCAGTTGACATGTCACAAGGTACAAACCATCACGATTAGTAAATCGCATAGGAAGGCATAGGTTTCTAGCGAGCACCACTAGTGTCGGCTGATCACTAACCGATATGTGCGCTACATGTAATGCAGATGTTTCCGTTAGCGAGTATCATCGACTACCAACACTTGGAGGAGTCGTCACGCCAGTTCATGAATCTGGGGTACAGCACATCGAGGCGAGATCGCATGATGCCTCCGTGGGCTCTCAAGGTGGTGCTGAGGTCACCGAAGAAACAAGCGCCTCACGAAACGGTAGCAAAAACAATTGTTTATTTATGCTGAAGGTGTGCTGACAGTTCTCACATCGTGACTTTGTTTGCTTATATTTATTTAGCGGTAATGTCTAACTCGGACGAGACGATGCCGCCATTATCGACAGCTCCTAGTGCTAGTCATGGATCTGCGGCATGTGTACCATCCCTCTACGTGAATACGCTCGTAGCGTTTTCACCGTCACGTGAAAGCTGGATGACGGCGAAGGTCTACAAAAATGTCGGCACGTCGTATATTGTCGGCCGTATCTGCACAACCGTCAAACCAAAGAAAAATGGAGGGAAGAAGAAGAAACAGAAGACTGCATCGAGCCTGCAAACACCACTGCTTTTCCAAGTACGATGGATTGATTCACAGTTTCAATCTGAGGCGGAGGATATCTCGCTTAGTTTGGTGCAAAAAGGTCACACCAATTACAACATTCTCATGGCAGCCCCGGACACTTTGTACTGGCAATCCCTTTGTGATGTTGGCGATGACGCACCAGCTATCGATGATAGTATTGACGAGCTTCAAGAAGCACCAGTCCCCTATTACCCTCAGCAGTTGCTTCCGACAAGTTTGGCAGAGGTCGAAGCTATTAAGAGCATGCGGTTCGATCCAATCGCTTCCATGAGCCAGCCTGGGTCTTTATTTCTGCGCGCGGATGGATCAACTGACACCAAGCTTCGTGGCGAATTTCGATACATCTTCGAGCATTCAGCATCTGCCAGTTTCTTTGCCTACCTGCCACTGTACTTTTGGCAGCAAGTATTGCATGAGACTAACGCGTACGCGCAGGTAAACCAGTTGCCTATTGGAGAACCGTTTGTCCTGCAAGACATTATGACATTTTTGGGCATTCTGTTTTACATGGAGGTCACGGCGAAAGGGGAATACGCGAATTATTGGGGTCGACAAGCAGAAGAAGACATTTTTGGAGTTCCGAGTCTCGACCTGGATAGAGTCATGCCGCTAAAGAGATTCAAGCTTCTTCGGCAGTCATTTTCCTTTCGCAGTGAAGTTTCTGAGGAGAATATTCAGCGCGATCCCGCTGCTAGAATTCGAACCATTCTAAATGTTTTGAAAGTGACAGGGGGCAAATACATCGATCTAGGTCGCGATGTGGCGCTTGATGAAGCAAGTGTTGCCTGTCGATCTCGCTACGGCCGGCATTTAATTGTCTACAATCCTCGCAAGCCTGGTGGCAAGTACTACTTCAAGTTGTACATGATGTGCTGTGCAACAAGCTGGATTGCCGTGAATTATAGACTTCACTGTGAAAGTGTGCCGGAGGATCGCTTGAGAGGCGTGACAAATGCAACCGAGGCCCGAGATCTTCGAAGTGAGCTTTCGCATGGAGCTCAGATTCGTCAGATTGTGCTGGAGGTTGTCCGACCTATATATTCGTCGAACAGGGTGGTCAACACTGACAATTTCTACACCTCGGTGCAGCTACTACAAGCACTGCGGTTGAAGGGTCTGTTTGGACGGGGTACAGTTCGTGGATCGAGCAAGCACTTCCCTAAGCATGTGATGCTCGAAAAAGAATCAAGTACAAGAGGCGAGTACCGTCAAGGAGTGTCCGTGAATCATCAAATGCTAGCGGCATCATGGTGTGACGGAAGTATCGTTAGTATTGTATCTAACGCTGATGCTTCGGAAGCAACAACTGTTCAGCGTTTGGTCTCCAGTGAGCGACAAACATTTGAGGCGCCAACGTGTGTGAAGAACTACAACACACATATGCAGGGAGTCGACCGGTTGGACCAACTCCGAGCTCGATTTTCAATTGCGGATGGTCACTCGTTTCAAAAGTGACACAAAAAATTAGCGATGGCTCTCGTCGATGTCGCCCGATGCAACGCTTACCTGACTCGCAGAATGGTTTACACACCAGCAAATAATCGTGACCCTCATCGCAGCTTCATGATGGAGCTTGTAACCGAACTTATCTCCGGGAAATGGTCGGATGCACCAAGTGAAGCTAAAATCCTGTATTCCAACGCTAATGCTGCCCAACTGGAGCTACAGTCGCCGGCTCCAATAAGCCCCGCGTATGTAGTACGCTCACCGTTCGATAGTCCCAAGAAGACGCACAGCTGTCGCGTCAAAACAGTTTTTCAGCGATACAAATCGCAAGCGTCGGCAGTGCATTGTGTGTCGGTGGGAAGGCAGGTATCCAACTGAAGTGACGGACTATTGCGTTATCCACGCTGTTTGTCTGTGTAAAGGCTATTTTGACTCGGAGCCAGCACCATACATGTGCCCTCAAACTACATGGACCTGCTGGGTGAAGTTCCACCGATTTTATCTCCAGAAACAATTATTTTCGACAAAAGGGAGATTGCGGAAGACGTCTCAGCTTTATCAACTCAAACTTAGCTTACAACATTCCTCTCAAGCGGCTCGCGAACACGGTAGATCCGTTGTGGGGCAAGTGGTGCTTTAGAACGTGATTTCTGGCAGGTAAAGGGCCTTATAGGCAGTGCTATATTTTCCATACTTGTTGAAGTGACGATCGGTTTGCTCGAAGTTTAAGTAGATCAAAGCAATGTTTCTGCAGTCTGTTACTTCTCGAAAACGCCTTGTTCCCTACAGATTAATCGTTCAAGACATTGAACAACAGTTTGGTGCGCAGACAAAGATATCAGTTCAGCTGTAGACGACATCTAATCTCTCTACGCTTACCGTGTAAACCGTACATGCAGATACCCGACGTAAGGCACGCTTTACTGAGCCGTGTAAAGCATTTGATCTTACTATACCATCAGGATCCATGCAATTGTCTCGATTAAACTATACCAATTTTACACTTCAGTTAAGTATAGTCCACTCCTAAACAATCGATCGCCCTCATGCTTCCGACGTTCTCCGATGAAGCGAATAAGCTGCTAGTTCAGTACGCGTACGGATATGCTCAGCAGAAACGACGCGTTGTGTGGTCTGACGTCGCAAGAAAACTCCGCAAGTATCGCATCATCAAGACGGCCAAGGAACTGGAGACTCGGCTCCGAACGCTTAAGCGCGCTCACGGCGTCGACTTGGCCAGATTTCCACCTTGTTTCTTTGGAGGTTCAAAGCATCGTGCCGTATTACCGAATGGCGCAGGACCGAATTCTTTAAGTACTCGCGTACTGGATTTTGAGGCTGCGTCACGCCTCCTTTCATCTATCTTCGCATCGGTTACCAAAGCTGAGGTTTGTCAGAAGGCCGGCGTAATGCACGAGAATGCTGGTGAGCTTCTTCCGCAGACTGTGGCTGAAATTTTGGACGTCATCAGTCCCGTCGTAGTTGACGATATTTTTCTGGATGTTGGATGTGGAATTGGTAACGTTGTTGCTCAAGTCGCGCTTCAGACACCCGCACAGCTTTGTGGTGGCATCGAAATCCGTTCCGACTTAGTAAACCTTGGCTGCCAGCTGATCAAGAGATATTCAAACGTGAATTCATTGCTGAAGAAGGTGTTGCTCAGTAACGGCGACGCAAAAAACTGTGGCTTATCCACACAGCCACCTTTCTGCCATGCGTCAATCGTGTATTTGAACAGCTTTCTTTTCGTTGACGAAGTGAAGCTATTCGTGCTGAACGAGCTGTGCTTGCTTTCTCGTAGTCGATTTGTTATCTCGACTGAAGCTTACTGCCCAAGACATTGACCCTCTTGCAGAAGCAATTTCTGCTCCAAGTTTCAGCTGCAACAAGTTTTACGCGGATCGGCTAGTTGGACAACGAATCCAATCAAGATCTACATTTACAAACGCACCGATAGCTAGAAGAAAACCTGAATACAAATCTAGTGATTATCTATGGTTTGCAAACACCTAAGTACACTGCAACAATAGATCACGCTCTAACAGAAGCCACATTCTTTATAGCGTCCGCTTGCAGCAACGCGCAGCCCGTCCTCGCCCCGCTCGCCGCCCTGTCCAATACGTCCACAACAGCATACACGTTAGCATGGCAACGCCCGCACCAAAACAGCATCATCGTACGCAGCTTGCCGGCTTAAACCGGCGACCACACCCGCCGAAGCCACGCGCAGCCCGTCCTCGCTCCGCTCGCCGCCCTGTCCAATACGCCCACAACAGCATACACGTTAGCATGGCAACGCCCGCCCCAAAACAGCATCATCGTACGCAGCTTGCCGGCTTACGGGTTGTGGGTTTCGCGCGCTTTTAGCTTGTGGGGGGGGGAGATTTTTTTCAAGCACAGAATACATTAAATGTTTATTTTTAAAAAATATATATATGAGGCTTTGCAAAAAAGCCCGTTTCTCTTTTTACGTTTAGTTGAGCCCTCTGATTGGTAGAAAAAAGAAAGGGGACAAAAAGCCCCTTTTCATTGACTACTTTAATGTGACATTCTAAAAATGTTGCTGACGGGGGCATTTTGCCCCCTTGGCCGCGAAAGGGTTAAGATTCCGCCAATCACCACATAGTATTCGAGCCCGATGGAAAATCGAAAGGTCACGCGAGGGAAGCTCGTTGCGCGCGCAAATTTAAGGGGGTCTGACCAGGAAGGTCATTTCGTAGTGTAAGCATTGCATCATTATTCAATTTCAT
This sequence comes from Phytophthora sansomeana, assembly GCA_032158285.1. Lineage (NCBI taxonomy): Eukaryota > Oomycota > Peronosporomycetes > Peronosporales > Peronosporaceae > Phytophthora > Phytophthora sansomeana. Next base: position 288,529 of record JAPDHH010000252.1, read on the forward strand.
CCGAGCTACCCATGGTGACCACCACCTTCTCTCGATTTCAGAAGCGCACCAGATTGACCAAGTTCCAAGAGCTCGGGATAATTTACTGTATTAAGCGCAACGTTCTGCGGATGAAGATGTAATACGCTCTAGCCGCCGCAGACGAAGGGGTAGAGAATCCGTACAAGGTCGGTGCTCTTAAGGCCATTGAGTGGTGCGTTGAGGCGTGGAACGAGCTGCCTATGCAAACTATCAAGCACTGCTGGCTGCATTCGACGTTGATTGCTAAGACGGACATGAATTTTATTCTTCAGTAAATCAGTACATTTGTAGTCTTGTGTGACGAGGAAGAACCCTTGAAGATAAATATACCTGGATCACTGTGTGTATACCAGGTTGTCGCTATCGGGGCACATTACTGTACTTTCATTTTTGGACGTTTTTTCAGTGTCCATTCAAAGGTACAGTGTACACTTAAGCTGGTACAGTGTACCAAGTGCTGCCTTTTCAAGTCAAAGTATTTACGGTAATTACGCCGCGGTGTATGTAAAAAGGGTTTTAGACACCCGATAAAGACGTGTATATACACAGACGTTTAATACGTCTGTTAAAGTACACTAATGCCAGCACTGGACAGAGGTTGTCACGGCAACTACTATCTTTAAACCATTAATCCCCGAAGGGCGACCTACAAGTACGAAGCCTATAGACCGAAAGGTTAACGCCTGAGCCGGCTATCGCCATACAACCTTCCCCTCCAGAGAGGTGCACCGCGACACTAGAATAAACAAACTCATCCGCTCGCTTGATGCGTGTAGGCGACAGGGCGAGGCTCGCCATTGAGCTGGCAATCGAGCAGACGTAGCATGTTCTTTGAAGCATTCACATCCCGGTTCACGGTAATACCAGAACAACCATTGTTTCGGCAATGAAGTACACTGTAAACTGGGTATGTGGATCGTCCTTCATGAATTGCGCGGACGCGTGCTGCCGCTTTGCGGTACGGGTACTGCTTCGACAGCTCTCGTTGGCAATCCTAGTGAACTTTGCTGGTTCGGTACTCGTCCATCATGACAACCTTACATCTCGGTATCTTCGATAACTCCTGTGCGAACTTTTTGACGGGTGCGAGAGGGTGGCCTCGGACGGTCCCATTTGGATCTCGATTGCTGTAGTTGCCAAAGCCGACCACGACGCGCTGACCAGGCTGCATTAGTCGCCTGCACAGCTCACGCAACTTCTTCTTCTTGTAGATATACCGCCTCAGTTTGTTGCGGCGGTACGGCTTCTGCTGAAAAAACGCCAACAGCATTTGGAGGTTCTGCGTCATATAGCCGATGTACCGTTCCCATTGCAGCAACGAACAACTCTTCTTGGAAGGCATGGCGTTGAACACAGCATCGATGTCGGGACGATTTTGGACCCACTGGTTGTGTTTCTGTTCGCTTTTAGTGATATAGGCATCTTCACGGTACTCCCTTCCCGAGCACACAACAGTTTCGTTGCGTTCGTTCGTGGCAACGAATAGGTTGCAGCGCTCAGGGTCTAGCCCCCATCTTGCGTCAAAGTCTCTCTCCTCTTGATCCTTTCCATTCAGATCGCAAGGGGTAGCCTTATGCTTCCGAACCATGATGCTCACTGCCTTTCCGTCCGTCGAGATCTGCCCAGCGAATCGACGGTGACCAGTTTCAGTAGTCTCCACTTTGTCAATCCGGAAAAAGCGTCTCCAGTAAATGTCGCTAACCTCATTCCACTGCTGGTACATAGGCACCTGAATTGCATTTGCGGACGAGAAGCTCACGGAGACCGATAGAGTCCATCGTGACATGGCTAACGCCAAAGCCTCTTTTCGTTGGGAGAACAGTGAACGGCTTCACCATTCTTGACTGAATTTGTCTAATCGCAGACTCTGGCTCTCCTAATTCACGGGCTTCGTCAACACGCTCACCAATTTCAACATTGTGTCTCTCGATAACTTGCAGGAATCGGTACATCAGAGGCACTAGTTGATGTGGGGCGTAGTTCACTCGGCCGGTGTGCAGCCGAGGGACTTCTCCCCGCCACTCGACTACGCGTCAAGTAGCTGCCGATTCGGGGTACCAGGTGGACTTCGAACGAACTCTGGCGAAACAAAGCTATCTACCAATGCGTAAGCCGTGGACGCGTCTACATCGTACTGAGCACGGATGCATTTGTTGAATCGCCATAAAAAGTTCATTTGAAGAGCGTTGTGGATTGAAGTCTTCATCTCTCGAGCTGCATATTGCTGCCATCCACACTTGATACCAGCACGACGGCCACGAGAAGCATCTCGATCCCGTACTGAGTTGTACACGTTCAAAGACGGCAATAGCTCGGGAGCAATCCGCACATTTCCGTCGTTGACCATCACAGCGGACAGGCATTGACGAACGAGGTTTTGGGTAATTGGGGGCACCGGTATTCCCGCGTCGCACAGCCGTAACACGTGAACATTTAGCAGTGCGTAAGCCTCCAGCATAGCAATGTTCAAATCTTGCAAAATACTATCAAATGACAGCATGAGTCGTCCTTCAGCTGTCATGAACGCCCCGAGGGACATTTTCACGGTATCGAAGTCAACATGCTGGTTGTCTTGGACACGCTCAGCAACGTCAGGTCGCCGCGGCGCCGCTCTACGGTGTGTTGTAGCTGGGAGTACGCTTCCGGGTACTGTTGATGATTACCCTTCGTTGAGTCCACCGTCACCGTCCGCATTCCCGTCCGGTTCGTCGTCTGAAGGCATGGGCGCTCACTTTCGCTTGCGCGTCCTCGCCGATGTGGACATTGTGAAGACGAGGAGCTTGTTTCCAATCTAGCAAATTGAAGAATGACTACTCGACTTGAACCATTGTTGCAGTTTTTGATGCCGTATGGTTGATGTTAGGCAGTGGCTGCAGAATGATGGGTTCCTTCAACTAACTTGTCGAAGCCTACGACATTGGTGAATGGGCGGTTAAAAAAGAGAAAGCTTTCAAGCGGTATTACAGGATTGTCACGCACTTGTGCGAGTGAGACTCGATTTAGCCAGGAAACAGTGTTGTGTTTTATTGGCTTGTGGTTTAGAGAGTAAAATCGAGAATGAGAAAATTTAAAGAGAGGTTCATCGGCTTGCGCCGGCATGCGGAGTGGCGCGTTGGGGTTCAACTTGTGGTTGAAGTTGTACTTGAGGAAACCAATCGCCAATCTTATCATCGTGCCCAGTTGTTGGCGCGTTGTGGTGATGCTTGCATTACAGTCTCCCCCAGAAGAGCACGTGGGTGCTCAAGATGTGAGCGGTGACGTTATCGATTACCATACCAACGAACTTTGAAGTAACGAATGCCTCAACGCATACGTTGGCCAATAATCGCTCGAACTTGGAGTCCTTCGTGGCCATCACTGGTAATGAGGCGGGGTACGTTGTTGTTTCGATTGGGGTTGTTGTCCTCGATGTAGCGGCGCAAATAAGACACGTGAACTCGTCGTGTAGTCGAACACCAGGAGGCAGCGAAATCTTGAACGTGTCCGGTGTTGTGGCAGCAATAACCTTGTAGGTACCAATAAAGCGGGCCGCAAATTTCCGCCGACCGGCAGTACCGACGCGAGCGAGATCGAGATGAGTCGTGTCGAGTAAAACCTGATCACCAACACTGATCGGGATGTCAGGTCGGTTTTGATCGTAGAAGTGTTTCATCCGACCTTGGGCGACAGCAAGAGAGTCTCGACAGCACTGAAGAATCGTGTGTAAATGCTCCGAAAATTGTAGTCCGTCGCCACCAGGTTGGGGAAGTGCATCAATTGCGAGGTCGTCGAAAGCTCGAGGCGCATAACCGAGATCGGCTTCGAAAGGTGACATTCCGATGCTGGCAAGATGCTATGCTTCTCGAACTCATTGCGAGCCTGCAACCCTTCCCGGGCGGCCGCGGGGGCCATTTGAAATCTTCACACCTGACCCGGACCAAGACCCCGGTTCAAGCCCGACCGCGACCTACTCGCCTGCCCCGCCTAGAAGGCTTGCCCAACGGGCCGGTCGGTCCAATCCACGGCACGTTTGCTTATGCCGGTGGTCATGGTGCGCGAGTCGTGTGGTCATGCTGAGCAGACGGATGGCCGACCGTGGGTACCAAGGCCCGAGCGCCAAGACCGAGGCGAAGTAGCTTGGAGGCAGCTGGGCTCGACGATAGTAGTGAACGCCAACGCGCATCCGACCAGGGGATCGATGGGTCCGTCGGCCCATCAGCCGACACAGTAGCGCACGTGTACTTGTACGTGCGTACGAGGCGCGCGCAAGCGTTGGTTTCGCGGTGCGCAGCGCTGGTTGATGCGTGGAGCAAAAGAAGCTCTCCCAGCTGGGTTTGAACCAGCGACCTTGAGGTTAACAGCCGCACGCTCTACCAACTGAGCTATAGGAGAAGCACGACAGGCTACCACACACACGCCCGGCGAAAATTGCATTCCTCACACGCACACGCACAACTAACGCAAACCGACAACCTTGCCCACCTTCCAACACCCGACGCACCTCTCCACGCCCTCCAACACGACACACACCACACTGGGGCCTCCGTCGCGCACACAGACCCGGAAACGCTACGGGTCAGTCCGAACCGACGACGCGCGCCACCACACTGTAAAGCCTATTCAAGTGCACTGCTATGCTTCTCGAACTCATTGCGAGCCTGCAACCCTTCCCGGGCGGCCGCGGGGGCCATTTGAAATCTTCACACCTGACCCGGACCAAGACCCCGGTTCAAGCCCGACCGCGACCTACTCGCCTGCCCCGCCTAGAAGGCTTGCCCAACGGGCCGGTCGGTCCAATCCACGGCACGTTTGCTTATGCCGGTGGTCATGGTGCGCGAGTCGTGTGGTCATGCTGAGCAGACGGATGGCCGACCGTGGGTACCAAGGCCCGAGCGCCAAGACCGAGGCGAAGTAGCTTGGAGGCAGCTGGGCTCGACGATAGTAGTGAACGCCAACGCGCATCCGACCAGGGGATCGATGGGTCCGTCGGCCCATCAGCCGACACAGTAGCGCACGTGTACTTGTACGTGCGTACGAGGCGCGCGCAAGCGTTGGTTTCGCGGTGCGCAGCGCTGGTTGATGCGTGGAGCAAAAGAAGCTCTCCCAGCTGGGTTTGAACCAGCGACCTTGAGGTTAACAGCCGCACGCTCTACCAACTGAGCTATAGGAGAAGCACGACAGGCTACCACACACACGCCCGGCGAAAATTGCATTCCTCACACGCACACGCACAACTAACGCAAACCGACAACCTTGCCCACCTTCCAACACCCGACGCACCTCTCCACGCCCTCCAACACGACACACACCACACTGGGGCCTCCGTCGCGCACACAGACCCGGAAACGCTACGGGTCAGTCCGAACCGACGACGCGCGCCACCACACTGTAAAGCCTATTCAAGTGCACTGCTATGCTTCTCGAACTCATTGCGAGCCTGCAACCCTTCCCGGGCGGCCGCGGGGGCCATTTGAAATCTTCACACCTGACCCGGACCAAGACCCCGGTTCAAGCCCGACCGCGACCTACTCGCCTGCCCCGCCTAGAAGGCTTGCCCAACGGGCCGGTCGGTCCAATCCACGGCACGTTTGCTTATGCCGGTGGTCATGGTGCGCGAGTCGTGTGGTCATGCTGAGCAGACGGATGGCCGACCGTGGGTACCAAGGCCCGAGCGCCAAGACCGAGGCGAAGTAGCTTGGAGGCAGCTGGGCTCGACGATAGTAGTGAACGCCAACGCGCATCCGACCAGGGGATCGATGGGTCCGTCGGCCCATCAGCCGACACAGTAGCGCACGTGTACTTGTACGTGCGTACGAGGCGCGCGCAAGCGTTGGTTTCGCGGTGCGCAGCGCTGGTTGATGCGTGGAGCAAAAGAAGCTCTCCCAGCTGGGTTTGAACCAGCGACCTTGAGGTTAACAGCCGCACGCTCTACCAACTGAGCTATAGGAGAAGCACGACAGGCTACCACACACACGCCCGGCGAAAATTGCATTCCTCACACGCACACGCACAACTAACGCAAACCGACAACCTTGCCCACCTTCCAACACCCGACGCACCTCTCCACGCCCTCCAACACGACACACACCACACTGGGGCCTCCGTCGCGCACACAGACCCGGAAACGCTACGGGTCAGTCCGAACCGACGACGCGCGCCACCACACTGTAAAGCCTATTCAAGTGCACTGCTATGCTTCTCGAACTCATTGCGAGCCTGCAACCCTTCCCGGGCGGCCGCGGGGGCCATTTGAAATCTTCACACCTGACCCGGACCAAGACCCCGGTTCAAGCCCGACCGCGACCTACTCGCCTGCCCCGCCTAGAAGGCTTGCCCAACGGGCCGGTCGGTCCAATCCACGGCACGTTTGCTTATGCCGGTGGTCATGGTGCGCGAGTCGTGTGGTCATGCTGAGCAGACGGATGGCCGACCGTGGGTACCAAGGCCCGAGCGCCAAGACCGAGGCGAAGTAGCTTGGAGGCAGCTGGGCTCGACGATAGTAGTGAACGCCAACGCGCATCCGACCAGGGGATCGATGGGTCCGTCGGCCCATCAGCCGACACAGTAGCGCACGTGTACTTGTACGTGCGTACGAGGCGCGCGCAAGCGTTGGTTTCGCGGTGCGCAGCGCTGGTTGATGCGTGGAGCAAAAGAAGCTCTCCCAGCTGGGTTTGAACCAGCGACCTTGAGGTTAACAGCCGCACGCTCTACCAACTGAGCTATAGGAGAAGCACGACAGGCTACCACACACACGCCCGGCGAAAATTGCATTCCTCACACGCACACGCACAACTAACGCAAACCGACAACCTTGCCCACCTTCCAACACCCGACGCACCTCTCCACGCCCTCCAACACGACACACACCACACTGGGGCCTCCGTCGCGCACACAGACCCGGAAACGCTACGGGTCAGTCCGAACCGACGACGCGCGCCACCACACTGTAAAGCCTATTCAAGTGCACTGCTATGCTTCTCGAACTCATTGCGAGCCTGCAACCCTTCCCGGGCGGCCGCGGGGGCCATTTGAAATCTTCACACCTGACCCGGACCAAGACCCCGGTTCAAGCCCGACCGCGACCTACTCGCCTGCCCCGCCTAGAAGGCTTGCCCAACGGGCCGGTCGGTCCAATCCACGGCACGTTTGCTTATGCCGGTGGTCATGGTGCGCGAGTCGTGTGGTCATGCTGAGCAGACGGATGGCCGACCGTGGGTACCAAGGCCCGAGCGCCAAGACCGAGGCGAAGTAGCTTGGAGGCAGCTGGGCTCGACGATAGTAGTGAACGCCAACGCGCATCCGACCAGGGGATCGATGGGTCCGTCGGCCCATCAGCCGACACAGTAGCGCACGTGTACTTGTACGTGCGTACGAGGCGCGCGCAAGCGTTGGTTTCGCGGTGCGCAGCGCTGGTTGATGCGTGGAGCAAAAGAAGCTCTCCCAGCTGGGTTTGAACCAGCGACCTTGAGGTTAACAGCCGCACGCTCTACCAACTGAGCTATAGGAGAAGCACGACAGGCTACCACACACACGCCCGGCGAAAATTGCATTCCTCACACGCACACGCACAACTAACGCAAACCGACAACCTTGCCCACCTTCCAACACCCGACGCACCTCTCCACGCCCTCCAACACGACACACACCACACTGGGGCCTCCGTCGCGCACACAGACCCGGAAACGCTACGGGTCAGTCCGAACCGACGACGCGCGCCACCACACTGTAAAGCCTATTCAAGTGCACTGCTATGCTTCTCGAACTCATTGCGAGCCTGCAACCCTTCCCGGGCGGCCGCGGGGGCCATTTGAAATCTTCACACCTGACCCGGACCAAGACCCCGGTTCAAGCCCGACCGCGACCTACTCGCCTGCCCCGCCTAGAAGGCTTGCCCAACGGGCCGGTCGGTCCAATCCACGGCACGTTTGCTTATGCCGGTGGTCATGGTGCGCGAGTCGTGTGGTCATGCTGAGCAGACGGATGGCCGACCGTGGGTACCAAGGCCCGAGCGCCAAGACCGAGGCGAAGTAGCTTGGAGGCAGCTGGGCTCGACGATAGTAGTGAACGCCAACGCGCATCCGACCAGGGGATCGATGGGTCCGTCGGCCCATCAGCCGACACAGTAGCGCACGTGTACTTGTACGTGCGTACGAGGCGCGCGCAAGCGTTGGTTTCGCGGTGCGCAGCGCTGGTTGATGCGTGGAGCAAAAGAAGCTCTCCCAGCTGGGTTTGAACCAGCGACCTTGAGGTTAACAGCCGCACGCTCTACCAACTGAGCTATAGGAGAAGCACGACAGGCTACCACACACACGCCCGGCGAAAATTGCATTCCTCACACGCACACGCACAACTAACGCAAACCGACAACCTTGCCCACCTTCCAACACCCGACGCACCTCTCCACGCCCTCCAACACGACACACACCACACTGGGGCCTCCGTCGCGCACACAGACCCGGAAACGCTACGGGTCAGTCCGAACCGACGACGCGCGCCACCACACTGTAAAGCCTATTCAAGTGCACTGCTATGCTTCTCGAACTCATTGCGAGCCTGCAACCCTTCCCGGGCGGCCGCGGGGGCCATTTGAAATCTTCACACCTGACCCGGACCAAGACCCCGGTTCAAGCCCGACCGCGACCTACTCGCCTGCCCCGCCTAGAAGGCTTGCCCAACGGGCCGGTCGGTCCAATCCACGGCACGTTTGCTTATGCCGGTGGTCATGGTGCGCGAGTCGTGTGGTCATGCTGAGCAGACGGATGGCCGACCGTGGGTACCAAGGCCCGAGCGCCAAGACCGAGGCGAAGTAGCTTGGAGGCAGCTGGGCTCGACGATAGTAGTGAACGCCAACGCGCATCCGACCAGGGGATCGATGGGTCCGTCGGCCCATCAGCCGACACAGTAGCGCACGTGTACTTGTACGTGCGTACGAGGCGCGCGCAAGCGTTGGTTTCGCGGTGCGCAGCGCTGGTTGATGCGTGGAGCAAAAGAAGCTCTCCCAGCTGGGTTTGAACCAGCGACCTTGAGGTTAACAGCCGCACGCTCTACCAACTGAGCTATAGGAGAAGCACGACAGGCTACCACACACACGCCCGGCGAAAATTGCATTCCTCACACGCACACGCACAACTAACGCAAACCGACAACCTTGCCCACCTTCCAACACCCGACGCACCTCTCCACGCCCTCCAACACGACACACACCACACTGGGGCCTCCGTCGCGCACACAGACCCGGAAACGCTACGGGTCAGTCCGAACCGACGACGCGCGCCACCACACTGTAAAGCCTATTCAAGTGCACTGCTATGCTTCTCGAACTCATTGCGAGCCTGCAACCCTTCCCGGGCGGCCGCGGGGGCCATTTGAAATCTTCACACCTGACCCGGACCAAGACCCCGGTTCAAGCCCGACCGCGACCTACTCGCCTGCCCCGCCTAGAAGGCTTGCCCAACGGGCCGGTCGGTCCAATCCACGGCACGTTTGCTTATGCCGGTGGTCATGGTGCGCGAGTCGTGTGGTCATGCTGAGCAGACGGATGGCCGACCGTGGGTACCAAGGCCCGAGCGCCAAGACCGAGGCGAAGTAGCTTGGAGGCAGCTGGGCTCGACGATAGTAGTGAACGCCAACGCGCATCCGACCAGGGGATCGATGGGTCCGTCGGCCCATCAGCCGACACAGTAGCGCACGTGTACTTGTACGTGCGTACGAGGCGCGCGCAAGCGTTGGTTTCGCGGTGCGCAGCGCTGGTTGATGCGTGGAGCAAAAGAAGCTCTCCCAGCTGGGTTTGAACCAGCGACCTTGAGGTTAACAGCCGCACGCTCTACCAACTGAGCTATAGGAGAAGCACGACAGGCTACCACACACACGCCCGGCGAAAATTGCATTCCTCACACGCACACGCACAACTAACGCAAACCGACAACCTTGCCCACCTTCCAACACCCGACGCACCTCTCCACGCCCTCCAACACGACACACACCACACTGGGGCCTCCGTCGCGCACACAGACCCGGAAACGCTACGGGTCAGTCCGAACCGACGACGCGCGCCACCACACTGTAAAGCCTATTCAAGTGCACTGCTATGCTTCTCGAACTCATTGCGAGCCTGCAACCCTTCCCGGGCGGCCGCGGGGGCCATTTGAAATCTTCACACCTGACCCGGACCAAGACCCCGGTTCAAGCCCGACCGCGACCTACTCGCCTGCCCCGCCTAGAAGGCTTGCCCAACGGGCCGGTCGGTCCAATCCACGGCACGTTTGCTTATGCCGGTGGTCATGGTGCGCGAGTCGTGTGGTCATGCTGAGCAGACGGATGGCCGACCGTGGGTACCAAGGCCCGAGCGCCAAGACCGAGGCGAAGTAGCTTGGAGGCAGCTGGGCTCGACGATAGTAGTGAACGCCAACGCGCATCCGACCAGGGGATCGATGGGTCCGTCGGCCCATCAGCCGACACAGTAGCGCACGTGTACTTGTACGTGCGTACGAGGCGCGCGCAAGCGTTGGTTTCGCGGTGCGCAGCGCTGGTTGATGCGTGGAGCAAAAGAAGCTCTCCCAGCTGGGTTTGAACCAGCGACCTTGAGGTTAACAGCCGCACGCTCTACCAACTGAGCTATAGGAGAAGCACGACAGGCTACCACACACACGCCCCGCGAAAATTGCATTCCTCACACGCACACGCACAACTAACGCAAACCGACAACCTTGCCCACCTTCCAACACCCGACGCACCTCTCCACGCCCTCCAACACGACACACACCACACTGGGGCCTCCGTCGCGCACACAGACCCGGAAACGCTACGGGTCAGTCCGAACCGACGACGCGCGCCACCACACTGTAAAGCCTATTCAAGTGCACTGCTATGCTTCTCGAACTCATTGCGAGCCTGCAACCCTTCCCGGGCGGCCGCGGGGGCCATTTGAAATCTTCACACCTGACCCGGACCAAGACCCCGGTTCAAGCCCGACCGCGACCTACTCGCCTGCCCCGCCTAGAAGGCTTGCCCAACGGGCCGGTCGGTCCAATCCACGGCACGTTTGCTTATGCCGGTGGTCATGGTGCGCGAGTCGTGTGGTCATGCTGAGCAGACGCAACTGAAGCACAACACCCGCTGCTGCATCTGCTTAGCGACCGCTGCATCGGATTCAGTTGTCAGGCTGACGGCTGAAGGCGCATCCAAGTCTCAGTGATGCTTGGAAAGACACAACACTGTTTGGCGTCATCGAAGTAAATAAACACACAAAATACACCGATTGGTAGCGACTTTAAACACACAAGCATATTGCTCAGCTGGCTTGTATTCAAAGCGGAGAAGGAGTGACAACTTCTTCGCGACCCAGCGGATGCAACCAGCTCATAAAGCACTCAGTGAAGCGAGACTCCTGGCTCGCAGACACGAGACGAAAAGCTACATCACAACGGTTCTTCTTTCGAGATTGCTCAAAATGATCGCAGCACACATATAGCCCCCTCCCACACACACACAAACACAAGCAAATTGCGTTGTGAACAGATACAAAACTGTGGCAATTTCAACGATGGTTGGGCCACTCCAGCATCATCAAGACGACACAACAGTAGCGCCGCCACCCAGGCGCTGCAGTTGCGTCTGTTATAAATGCTCACGAAACTAGACGTTGTGTTTCCCACGATGCAGCAAGACAGCGACTCCGACTCTGGGGAGCAGAAGGAGGCTAGCCTGCCTCGCCAAGGGCCATTCGTCTCGAGTGCACCATCCCGCGTTGCTGACCTGCCCGTACTCAGAGCACCTCGTAGTATCCACTCGAGCGATCTACTGGCCGACTCGAAATCGGGCCCCATAACATACCGAGAGAACGTCAAGCGATCCAGAGACGAGTGGAGCGCCTACCCACCGAAGCATATTTACCAAGACAAGCGGTACAAGAAACTAGTCGAATCCTACCTTCTGTGGATGGCCGAGTACATCGCGACCGCAGGCGCCGCATGCGACATGCCTAGCGCATTCCTGCGATACTTCCTTTACGATTGCAACCCTCTTAACTCCCCAACGCCCAAGGTGTTTTTTTACCTGTTTTTTATTCATCTAGCATGTTCCGGATACAACTTGTTACAGACGCTGGACACTTAGTATTTGTATAGTCCCGTAAAAGTACGAGTACCGACTCTGTGTACAAGATTCTGCAGATTCCTCTACATGTTGTATAAATCATGCATGCCAATTGTACACAAGTTGTATCCTCCAGCATGATATCACTTTTGACAGGTGATAAGTCGTAGTGTCGACAAATATCGGTGGACTTTTTATCAAGAGACTAGGCGAAGTCACTCAGGTCGGTGCAAAGGCAGTGAAATACGATGAAAAAGTAATGACACATCATATGACTTCCTCCAGAAACTATGCATGTTGTGCCATTGAGCTGAGGTGTCGCTCCAACTCGGTGCTTCAGGATCGAGCAGCCTATACACTGGCGCTGGCAGCGTTTCCGCACTCCATGAATAATCTGATATAGGGATGGTTTGGGATTAGTTTAGAATGTTCCAAAACACTTCTGGAAAACGTTCAATATTCCATCCAATATTCGTAAGTGTTTCAAACTAGCTAAGAGCATATTCGTGACATGAGTTTTAGACAGTTTTGGACATCGTCTCATTTTGGTTCACGACGGCACGCGAGCTCTCCACTTGCAAGGCTACATTTCGCACGTGGTGGAGCCAGTTGATGACACTCGCTCAAGCTCAATTTCACCGTCGCGGGCATGGGTTGTACTGCGTGTGTGGGCAAGATCGACTCGGACGTGGAGAAGCTGCAGGGCGTGACCAAAGTGCTGGTCAATCCGCCACTGAACAAGACGCATGTGCTTCTCAAGCAGATGTCCAAGACGAGGCCGCGTGACGTGCTCGAGTGCATCAACGGCGTGGACTATTCTGCAGAGATGGCGCTGGAGAGCACGGACCAGAACGCACTGAGCAAGTCGAAGGTGGACAAGTGGCGGAAGCTGCTGACCACGGCCATGATCTTCCCACTCCCAGACATGCTCATTCACACATGTCTTTATGTACATTCCCCCAGTGGAGATGGTCTTGATGATGCCCGTGTACAATTCGGTGACGGCCAAGTTGCTGCTGCTCTTCCTGTTGGCGACGCCCGTTCAGTTTGGCGTTGGTCGGAGATTCTACGTGGCAGCGTGGAAGAGGTCTGCATCACGGCGCCGGGGATGGATTTCCTCGTAGTGGCCGGCACCACCGTGTCGTACACGTATAGCTTCGTGTCGATGGTGGGGGCGTTGCTTCACGAGAACTGCATGGGCCACCACTTCTTCGAGTCGTCAGCCATGCTGCTGACGTTCATGACGCTGGGCTAGTACATGGTGTCGATGTCGAAGGGCAAGACGGCGGATGCGTTGTCGGAGCTCGCGAAATTGCAGCCAAAGACCGCTTTGTTGATTACCAAGGGCAAACGCGACCGTGAAATCCCCATTGAATTGGTGCAGCGTGGAGACCTGCTTCGCATTTTTCCGGGTGCAAATATTTCGACCGATGGTGTGGTGAAATCAGGCTCGAGTTCGACGGACGAGTCGACGTTGACGGGTGAGACCATGCCGGTTGTAAAGAAGGAGGGAGACTACGTGTTTGGCTCGACTGTGAACCAGCAGGGAACACTGGTGATTGAGTCGAGTTGTATGGGTGGCGAGAGTTCTGCGTTGGCACAAATCTGTTCGTTGATTGAGGATGCCCAGCTGCACAAGGCGCCGATTCAGGCATATGCAGATTGGCTCGCCTCCATCTTCGCTCCGAGCGTGCTGGGCTTGTCTGTCATCACTTTCGTTGCTTGGATCACGCTCCTGTCGCTCAACTTGAGCCCTACCGAGAGGAATGTGGAGCTTGATTTCGCCGTCGGTCACCCCTCTGTGCGCGATATGGTGATGGCCGACCGCGCGTACACCCCGCGTGAGCTGCTGTACTACGGCGCGTCTCTGGAATGTGTGAGTGATCACGTTCTGGGCAAGGCTATCGTGGTGACGGCAACGGAGAACGAGAAGGTGGCCCTGCAGGGTCCAACGGAGGTGCATGTGGTTCGCAGGCTTGTCATTGAGGGCGTGGTGGCTACCAGTGAGGTCACATCGCGTAAGTCTGCCGCGAGTGTGATGGTGGGCAACTCGGAGTTCTGCGAGAAGAAGGGTATCGAAATCAGCGAGAAGATGCACGCGCACATGCACAAGCTGGGGCTGGAGGGCAAGACCGTGTTGGTGGTGTGCGTCGAGAACAAGCTGGTGCGTGTGATTGCATTGGTGGACGCTCCTCGCCCGGAAGCGGCAGGTCTTGTGCAGTATCTGAAGTCGATGGGTCTGGACGTGTGGCTGATCACGGGGATAACCTTCGCACGGCCAGCGCGATTGCGCGGCAGATGGGCATCGACCACGTGATAGCTCTGGCTTTGCCTGGTGAGAAGGCGTCTCAGATCAAGGCGCTGCAGTCGCAGATTAACCCTCTGACGGTGAGACCGCGCGTGGTCTGCATGGTGTGCGACGGCATTAACGACGCACCGGCGTTTGTGCAGTCAGACATTGGTATGGTGGCATCATAATGATTTAGGGCTACACCGAGCTTGCTTTCTTTGGCGCTGAAGGGAATGATCGCGGCGGTGGTGCGCCAATGAGAACGACCTGGCGGGTGTGATGATAAAGCCGTGGTGGAATGTACGATGAAACAACCTCAGAGATCTACGTGGCGTCTGCCCGTGCCATTGCGTGGCGTTCGCCCGCGGTGGTGAATGTTGGTGCTGTGCCTTGAAGCAGAGATCTACATTCTAGTGTGGCGTCTGCCCGCGCCATTGCGTGGCGTTCGCCCGCGGTGGTGAATGTTAGTGTCGTGTGTGGATGCAGAAATCTACAATTTAGCGTGGCGTATGCCCACTCCATCGGGTGGTGTTCACTCGTAGGTGTTCACGCTTTGGTGAAACCGCAGACTGTTGATTATTTCATTGGATTACCGAGGAGAAGAGCAAACAAGGACTTGCAGTTTGAACGTGACCAACATGGTTTTATTCGCACAGAGTTGTTAGCCATCAACTTCGACACTTTCGGGGCACGACTGGTGTCTTGCAAGGTCGACTTCGTCGCTCAGGATGGTACCGTGGTTGATGTAAATGTATGCAAGCATCTCGACCTTTTCGACGGACAACCTGTTCCTTCGCTTTGAGTGGATGTGGTCAAAAATGCTCCAAGCTCGCTCGCTAGCTGCTGAAGAAGTTGGAATTGAAAATACGATCTCGGAAATTTTCTTGAGCAACGGAAACTTCTTGTCGCTACTGGCTTCCCAGTACTCCCGAGGGCTTGATTCGGAATACTTCTCTCGCATGGCACTTCCTCCACGCCGCTTCATACTTTTGAAGGAGAGAATTTCCGAAAGTTAACTTCGGGACCCCGTAGTAGCTGTTAATAAACCACATCGCTGTGCCATTTGACACACCTGGTCTTCTACTTTCTCGTCGTCGTTGCCAACAAAGTCATCGAGATCCATTGCAGGGTCGAGCATAAATGCGATTCCCATTGCGTTCGAGTGGACGTATTTCCAGCGTTTGTTAAGTTTTTTCCGGAAGAATGCTTGGAGTTCTTCCAACGGCACTGCAGTGGCACTTTCGTATTCCTCGGCATCTAGCATGTCTTCGTGGTCGGATGCAACAATTTGGTCACCATTATGGGTGGGTGATACTAAGTCGACAGTGCGGCTAAGCAACGCGATTCCACATTGACTTTGCAGGTGTTCTTGCTGCGATTCAGGAGGTTCTACTACAGTTTCTGCTTGCTCTTCTTCCTCAGGTGACGTGACCCCATAGGCGGGATGATATCGTAACCATCTAAACCACCGATATACTCCCGATACAAACACACTGTCCGCTTCTAATTCTTTTAGAGCCGCAATAATAGGGTCAAGAAGGCGAACAACAGTCCTTAAACCATTCCAAAACCCGATATCGCGAACGAGTTCCATAATGCGGGCAAGCTTTTTGCGACTGGCAGGCGTTCCACGATACCGATCACGAAAAGGCTCGTACTCGGACTCAAAAATAAATTTTCGAGAATTTCTTGGTTGTTCAACACGCTACGCAAGCAGGAAAACACGGAATACCATCGCGTTGGTACTGGTAGCACGAGCATTCTTGCACTTACACCTGTACCCCGCACACCATGCTGTAGCCGTTTAAACTCGTCTAGCAATGCAAGGTGGTCTTTGACAAATCGTGTAATGACTACAGCTCGATCCCGAATTTTTTTAATGAACGGAAACCGGCACACGTCTTGCATGAGCAAATTGAGCACATGGGCAGAGCACCCACCACTCACCACATTCGGTCGCTGAGTTTGAATGTGGTCCGACGCCGCCCTCACATTTCTCGCATTGTCTGTAACCACTCCAATAACACGTGCAGTTGTAACCCTTTCAATTTCAGCGATGACTTTCTCGGTTTCGCCGGCAAGATACTCCGCTGTATGCTGCTCGGACCTAGTCGGCCACGACGACCAGAAGAGCGATGACATGCCAGGCGCGACGACCATAAAATTTATAATGCTGGCACTATTCGTATCACTCCAATCGTCCGTAACGAGAGATACATAAACTTGCTTGTTGATCAACTGAATGACGTTCAGTCGCTCCTCATCTCGTACACGTTTCAGGAGAACTCCACTAAGCTTGTGTCTAGACGGAAGCTTCATTGTCGGGGCTATCATGGCAATAAAATCTCGGAAAATTTTAGCTTCCACGAGAATGAATGGCAGCGCACACACAAAAAAACGCGTGCCAATGCCATTTCAAAGGCATCTTGACTTATGGCGCCGGATGGAGGTGACGTTGGCTTCTCTGGCGCTGGCGCTGGCTTCGGTAATGGGTCCGGTCTTAAAGAGACTTGAATATCTTTGGGGACATTTGGACATTGATTAGGGCTCGTCAAGTGCTTCAGCAAATTTCCACTAGGTTTGCCATTCTTATTTTAAGGCACCACAGTATCGGCAGCGGCCGTGCTTCTTTCCACCCTCCCGTTCAACGTCGTAATGGCGCCAAATGTCGTCCCGAGGTCTCCCAATCTTTGCTGGCGACTGGCGAGGTCTCGGTGTCACAGGAGATCGTGGGGGCAGTGCAGGTGTCGATGGCGTCGGATACGGGGAGAAAACAACTTGCCTCAGAGCAGTAGACGATCGCTGCCGTGGCGTACTCGCATACGAGACCCCGCTATGGTAGGGGCTGTAACGCGGTGAACGCCTCAACGAAGATCCAGGAGGCGAACGAAAGATGCGTGTCCCCGTTTGTGGGGTATTCAGGGCATGCTGTGTAGGTGCCGCAGGTGAACTTGAAGCGAGGGAGCTGCTAATGGTAGCATGGGGCGGTGTCATGGTGGGTCGTGCAGAAGTCTCAGTCTGGCAGGCAACTGGGGAGGGGAACAGTGCACTCGACCCGAAGATTTTTCGAATATACGCAGGTTGAAGTCACCTGGCGTTTTGGATACTTCTAAACTGTTTAAAACGTTTTGGACTGTTTTCGACGTTCTTTTCGTTCTTTACTCGTCCAATTCAAAACCATCCCTAATCTGATACTCTGGGCATTCTTTTGGCTCGTGTCCAGGACGCAAAGGAGGAAGCTGGTCACCCCGCAGGAGTTCCTTCGGGCGGGGTTTGTGCAATAACAGAGAGTGATGCAGAATTGAACTGATGTGCAACATGCAACCCATATACCATGTATGTACAGCATGTCGGTATCCAACATGTGGTACGTAAACATGTAGATATATACAACATGATATATTTACCCCATCAGCGAAATCGTGATCTCGAAACGCCAGCAGATCCGCGTGTAGCTCTGTCAAGATACCGGAGTAGTGTGACATAACTTCACCTTCTTCTTGCACGCAAGTTCCTCATCTCCTGAGGCCTTATCATCCAGGTCATCGTTGTCCTTGTCTTCATCTTCGTATGTAGGCTGCATCGTCGTCCTCAGCGCTTCTCTTAGGACGTGCCTTTGGCTGCTACCGCGCGCCGCTCCTCGGCAACCCTGACTCGTTACGCCTTCTCATACGCTGCACTTTTGCGGATCGGTGGCCTCGAATGCTGAGGGGCGCTGTTGTATGTGATACCCGAAGCAGTCGCAGCGGTGTCGCTGACGTTAGCGTCGGTGGCTCGTGTTCCTGCCAAGTACGCGGCATGCTCCTTCTGGACCTCAGTCCTCTTCTCCAGGCTTCGGCCTTCCAGCCGCTTTAGAAAGCGCTGGTGCTCACGGGTGGGGGGCATCTTGCTTCCTGCTCTGCTTTTTTCAAAATGAGCGAAGCAGCCACTGATTTGGTGGGTACTGCGTACCATTCATGTACGGTGATACAGATCCAAAGTGACCTACCTGTGCAAATTCTAATTCGCTTAAGCTATGCTGCAAAATGTACCGGCTTTCAACATGTTGTAGATCCAACATGATTCATGGTGGATCTACAACGTGTGGGTGTTGGGGGGTTAAAGAGAAAGCGGGCATTCCACTCGACCGAAACGAGATTTACGACCTCTTCTTCCAGTGGAGATTTTTCAAGCGACCGCCGGGCTCGGTGGAAGAGCTCGTCCGTGCTTGGAATCGCTTTGTCAGAATGATGGTCGCCAGTCCCGATTCGTGGGATATGCAGGTGCAGCGCATTAAGAAAACTATTGAAGTCTCCAAGCGCAAGTTCTACGACACCACTTTGACGGGAGCCCGGATGAAAGTTCATGAGCTGACCATCGGCTACGGCCAGAGCTGATCCGTTCAAGAGAAATGCCCCATGTGCTACCAAGGCGCGGCCAAGGTGTCCGTAGGCCTAAAGATGAGCTGGAGCTGCGAAGCAGCGGCCGCTATCGCTTACCTGGACGCTAAACTCAGAGCGCAAGCACTGGGACCAGCCACCGAAGTCCCCCAACAGGACACGCCCCCACAAGAGATCGATTGCTCGTACCTCGAGGCGGACGCGATGCGTTCGGCACGGCGCGTTGAGCGCATCGAGGCCATCCTGCAAATGTTCAAGGTCCAACACAATAACACATCAACGACGTTCTCCATTACGCGAAGGCCAGATCCACGTCCACGTCGACCCAAGGTCCTTTTTCTGCTTAAAGGTGGAGAAGTAGGCGTCTGCTGCCAACGCGAAGTCCCATGGGACTCGAGCCAAGAATCGCCTCGCTGTTAAGCCGTCGCCATCGCCGTCGCCGCCGCCGTCAGCGTCCGACAGGTCCGTTCAAAGGCGATAACGCCTCGTTCGAAAACCTCCGGGTCGTGGTTGTGGCCAAGTAGGCGACGTATGAGCAATCTTCTGAAACACATCCACTAGTCAGATTCAGCCCCCAATCCAACCAGTAATGAAGTTTAGGTTTGGCGATCCATTCGTAAAGAGAAGTGGCATTGAAGTTTCTGTGGCGCAGGTTGAGTTGGGAAACCGGGCAAATTGTTAGGTAGATAGATACCAGGCGCTAAACCCTTGGGATGCCGCTCTTGTTGTGCTCATGCTGCTCGCGTCACCCACTCCCCTTACACTAGCCAGCTACAGCGCTTGATGTTCTGGGGGTATCATCCAAATAGTGAAGGTACACTTCAAAACAGATCTGGCGATGGACACAGGAGACACACAGCTACAGCGCGGGGGTGACAGACGGGAAGTGCATTTCACGGCGCCTCTGAGGCGCGAGTCGCACCAGGAACAAGCGGACCTTCCCGTTACAAGGGCCCTCCCACCACTCGAGCCGGGGCTGGAGAGGCCTCTTGACCTGAATCTTCGCTATTCCTTCAACACGAGCCGGAGCTCCGTCTCCAACGGCCGGACACGGCAAGCTGCATGCGACGTTGATCCAGAGAAAATACAGGAGAACAGCTTCGGGTCTATTGTCAAGGCGTCAGAACCCGAAGAGCAGAAGGCGTGTGATCCACCTCCGAGCGACGCTCTCGCTGAGCAAGAGAGCGCTGCCCTTACGCAGATCTCGTTTGCGCCTTGATGATGGACCAACACAACCCCTTTCAAGTAGCACTCGCACCTCGTCGATAGCACAAGCTCTACGACTACACGGCTTTGATTGAACAAGTGCAGGCGTCGGGCGTCCAAGTAGCCGAAATGAAGCTCATTGACCTCTTTTTCAGAAAATGGTTCTTCAAACAACCGCCTCGAAAGCCGCCCGCCCCGCTCGATCGACTTGCAGACGCCTGGCAAAGCTTCGTGCAAAATGCGGTGGCCGACGGTCGCGCGTGGAATGACGTGCGGAACAGTCTTGATGAAAAGGCCAAAGCCGCACAAAACAAGTTCTGCAAGCGCACGCCTCTGGGCGTCAAGATGCGGGTCCACGAGCTCACTATCAGCCAGGGCTTCGGCTGTGCCGTCCAAGAGGATTGCCCTCTGTGCTACGACGGCAGCAAAAAATTGTCGGAAGACGATTTCAAAAGCTGGTTTGGGACGAACAACTCGAAGAAGCGTATGTCAACCTCCGGCAGCGAGAACTTGCGGCGAAGAAAAGCGAATACGCGAGACTTCTGAGTCTGTACCGGGGACCGGATATCTTGCAGCTCCAGATCGAACTGAAACAGGGGCTTTCGGCCATTGAAGCTGCTCTGCGTAAATACGATATAATGGAGTAGCAACTGAAGCACAGCACCTGCTGCTGCGCCTGCTTAGCAAGAACAGCATGGCTAAGTCCGCAGACGAGAGCCAACGCGCGAGTGTCCTACTAAAGGACTGACTAACCATGAAGTTGGTGATTAATTCTCAGGAGTACCAACGTTTGGCAAAGTAAGGGGTAGGTTAAAATCACGACGTGTGATTGGTCCGACATAACTATGACCTGACCCGTATATGACCCGCAAAAAAGGTTATCGTAATTGCTTTCTTGTATCGCTAAACCAAGAACTTTTATTGATCATTCGAGCTGCGAATCCCCCGGGTCCACCACCCGGGTCCCCTAATTAATTTTAAGCCCTGAATGAAGCATCCCTTAACAAAACCACCTGCCAGAAATAACTCCTTCTGTTAACGTGGCGCTTAGGAGTAAACGACGCTTATGACTACGACGCTACGGTACACGAAACAATTGAAAACAAATATTCCATATGGTGGTTTTTATGAGGGCAAGAGTTGTCGACCCCAACAGACAGCGCGCCCTCTTTCAAGAGACAAGCGACAGATCCGAGCTGTAGGTGGCGCGTCTCGCGCGCTGTATCTGCACGTTCCAAGCTCTCCCAGGCCTCCCCAGAGGATTGTAGCCAGTACCGACTGACCCCCACTGTCTCCTCCCCATCCACTGCCTCTTCATCCGACACAGCGATGACCAAGGAGCGAATCAACTCGGCGGAGTTGGCCCTGCGAAAAGAAGAATACTACGGTGAGAGAGAAGGCTTTACTGCTGCTATGAGAGGGAGGAGAGGCGCTTTACAGTGACTGACCGATGATACGTGGCCTTGATCGCAGAATTGCTGGCTACCAGTGACCCAACGCTACGAGATGTGCTCAACCAGAGGGGCGGACTCATCCTCGCTCGTGTAGGACGTTACCAGCCCTGGCCTGCAAGGGTTCGTCCTTCTCGAAGTAGTCTGAAGTATAGGGGACTTTTAGATCTCGTGGCTGATGGAGCGTGTGTGCGTTTGGCAGTTTAGCGAGCCAGGGGAATTCGCCAAGATGGCGCGCTATCGGGCCAAGAAAGGTCAAGCATGCGTCTACTTTTTCGGCAGCAGGAACTAGTACGTGCTGGATAGTTACAGGAGGATTGGTTGAGGACGCCGCGGGTAATTAACTCCACATTTGATAATCGTCTGTGATTTTGCAGTGGGTGGGTCTCCAAGTCGTCGATCCAGCCGTTTCCGGAAGACTTGACGACGCTGACGGCGTCCAATAAATACAACCAGCATCTCATCGAGGAAGCGCTGGATGAAGCGAAGCTGGCGATGGACGTGACCGACGAAACAGGCAAGCGATTCTTTGACCGCATGTGAGTGAAAACGTTTTCGACTTGCTGCCTCGCCTTCGTTGGTTTTTATTTACATGTTTTGTTCTGATAGCATGGAACGCAAAGACGACGCTGTTGATTTGCCGTGTGAACGCTGCAATCGCGTGGACGACCACTACTCACTTCTTATCTTGTGCGACGGCAAGAATTGCAAGCGTGAGTATCATATGAACTGCCTGAGCCCTCCATTGGTGTCGGTTCCACCAGGAGATTGGTTCTGTCCAGACTGCGAGAAGGAGCGCGAAAAAGAGCGCGAAAGGGAACTTGAAAAGGAGATGTTTAGGCGCGCAAAGGCAGAAGCGAAGGATAAACAGGATTCTAGCGGCACGGGGGTAAATGGCGTTGAGTCTGCTATGAAGACTCCGTCCGCGAAGAAGGCGAAAAAGCACAAGCACAAATCAAACGATGGCACCATGAAGCGTCGTTTGGCTTCTGCATCCCCCGACAGGTCTAGCGGCTCTGTAAAAAAACCTCGTGCTGGTCGATCTTCGTCACGAGAAGTATCGCCACCCCCCAGAAAAGATTCATCAGCACCGAAAAGGTTTGACGGGAGAAAGAAGAAGCCCTCTCAAATTGCGATTCCTAGTAGCAGAGCCCAACTTTTGTCCGACCCGGACAGCAGTACAGCCGATGACGAGCAGCGATCCGAGGAAAAGTGTTTGCTGTGCGGATTTGGAGGAGAGCTCATTGTATGTGAATTCTCAGGGTGCACCAAAGTCTACCACCAATTTTGTTTGGGTGCATATCCATTTCCCAAGGACGAGGATGCGACTTGGTGCTGCCCTAGGCATATCTGCGCTGTGACTGGGGCAAAGGAAGTATGTGAAGACGAAGAAAAGTCGCCAAGCAAGTTGAAACACGCATCTCCTCGCAAGAGCACTGTCAAGAACCTGCTATGGAAGTGCATTCAGTGCCCTCTCGCAATATCGGACGAAGCTCTACCGCAGGTAAATACGCTTAGTTTACCTTTGTAGTTGCTTGCTACTGTGATACTGACGTTATTTCGATTCCATGCCTGATCAGCTACCACAAGGTCAGATCTTTTCCAAAAAGTCCCGGACATTTATTTGCCCGTATTGCTATCTCAATGCTCCATGTAAAGTCCAGCTCGCCAAAAGGCTGGAGAAGATTTGGTCGACGTTGGCAACGAATCGGCAGGGAATGCCATTCTGCGGTCCGTTGTTGTGCGGGATAGAACGCTTGGACGGGCAACATGAGGATGCCCGTGTGGAGTTGGATTTATTCAAAGTGCTAGCACGGGTCCGTCGCCTGGAATACGTTGACTCGACAGCATTTTCGAGAGATATTGATGAGGTGGTAGCGAACGCGCTTGATGTAGTCGCACATCGCTCATATCCGCTCATGGAAGCGGCAAAAACACTGAAAATTATACGCAACGAGCAGTTTGCTATCCATCAACAGAAGCTCGTCTTCCTGGATAGCAAAATA
Organism: Phytophthora sansomeana; assembly: GCA_032158285.1. NCBI lineage: Eukaryota > Oomycota > Peronosporomycetes > Peronosporales > Peronosporaceae > Phytophthora > Phytophthora sansomeana. Next base: position 311,954 of record JAPDHH010000252.1, read on the forward strand.
CGCCGCCTGGAGACGGATAAACAGCGTGAGAACAAAGATGAAGACGATGTGGCGGATGGGGACAACGAGAAATGGCCTCTTCGATGGCGTCAGGAGTGTGGTCCATCCGAAGACAAGTACTACGCGCAGTTGGACGCGAAGTCGTTGGATGAGTGGACGGCGCTTGTTTCAGCAGCACCTTTATATGCAAGCGGAGACGAATTTGACGGTCGAAGTGGATTTGGGGCGTATATGAGTGATGACTTCAGCGGAAGCGAAGATGTTTCTCAGAGGCACGTGGGGTCAGAGCGTGGCAGGAGCCCGTCACCAGGCTCGGCTAATGAGCTGCCAGGCGTCCTATCATCTGCAGCCGCAAATCGGACGGAGTCAGGACTTAGCTTGTCGGAAGGAACGGATGTGATGATCGCTCTAGGCGATTTGTCTAAGCCAGGTGCTGGCACTCAGAAACGAAGATTTGGTGGTGAGCAAACGAAAGAGCTGGACAGCATGGATGCTCGCGAGTTTTTCCTTTCGCCATCGACAAGCGAAATGCAGCACATGTTTAACCAGCAGTCTACTCTCCTTCGAAGCGCATTAGAGGCGCACTCCACACTTCAACGATCGTGGCTTATAAGCCAGCAAGATATGTTGGGCTTGGGTGGGCGTGGTGGATTTTCAGTGGGTGAAGGTCGTCTTGCTGCAGAACTGCGACTAGCAAACAAGGTACGTCGGGGTCTAAAGTACGGCGAAAATCCGTACCCCAAAATCTAACATTTTATGCCTACTGTCCAGAACCTGAGGCAGCGACTGCGTAACAAGGACAAACTAGTCGATCAATTGACTTCTGACCACATGGCTCTGCGAGCTGAGGTGATTAATCTCCAGAGAGAGCTCTCACAAAGCAAGGTACGGAAGGTTCAGCCATGACTGATGTTTGCTTGAGTTTTTTTCTAACGTATGAATGCATATACTGCAGACTCATGCCCGAGAACTAGAAGAGCGAATTGCCAATACCAGTGGCATCGCTGAAAACAGTACAGATATTCATTCCGATAGCAATGCTGATACCAATGGCAATGCCGCGGCCACACCAGGCCGAAGCACGGACGTGGAGCATACGTTTTAGGAGTCACAGCCCCAACGATAGGATGTCGACATTGTTCAGTACGACACATATCCGTCGGCGTGCGCTCTTTTGAGTGTCTGACGATTTCCGGCATCGATCGGGACTCAGCCCACTACAGAGCTGCAAGGGGAATCTACCCGAGTAAATGGTGTGTAATATCATTTGAACAGCAAGCCCGTACAGCAATTGTTGGTACGCGGTGGATTATTGCTCTTGATTAATGAAAAACTCTATAGTGCGTCTGTTCACAGCGGATACAATGCATGGAGGTAACAAACATCTCAGCAGAGTTCTGTGGTGGTAGAATCTCACAGAGTTTCCGTATACCCAAACACAAGCTCGTGCTCTACTGTGGAGGCCGTGACATTCCACATTTCCGACGAATAGATGGACGGCTCGGTCAGCGGCATCAGGAGGAGGGAGAAGCCGTATATACCCAAGAAATAAGCTCCTAGGAGCACTGAAGCGCAAACAACATAGGTAAAGTCAGCGCTTGTGTTCCACAAAATCTAGGCAATCAACTTACCTAATCGGAAAGGGTGCAATGAGCTTTCCGGGTTGAAGAAAGAAATGTCTGGAAACCCCATAACGTTGCAGAACACGTGGACGAGAAAAATTGACACGAAGTGCCCTACACAAGGAAAGACAGAGGACGTGGTGTTATGAGAGGATGATCATAGTCATGGACTGATCAATTCAGTAGCCATACCTGTTCTCAAGAAAATGAAGGTAGCGTAAGCCCCAAAGAGAGACGTGTAGACGAGCTGAAAGCCTGTACAGAAGAATTAGCCTGTTAGATATACTTAACACAGGCATTCACTTCAGCTATCTGGAAGACACTTACCGACAGTCAACGCAGCGTCTTTAGGAGACCGGCCATGCCGCACATACTCCATGAAGTGGTGCAAATGCGCTGAATGCAACGAGAACAACGAACATGGTAAGTCCTTGAACCCATTATCAATTCCGCAGATCGAACCACTCGCAACGTACCTGCCCCAAACATCAGCGGACTCCCCAACACAATCTGCTTGACGGTGAATTGCGCGCACACTAGTAGCGGGACCATGCAGCTCCGGAACACAAATTCCTCCGTCAAAGGGCCCTGCACAAAAGGACATCCGTCAGCTATTCTCCGCCAAACTCGATCCAATAAAGCAACACTTACCAGCACGTAGGTACGTAACGACGGCAGTCGGTCATGTGTGATGGAGTAGTAGAGCGCCGAGTTCTTGATGGCGAACCACAGCCCATTCGAGTGAAACTGCTTCGACACGTTCAGCAGACGCAGCGCATTGGCCAGCAGCGAGCCCGAGAACAGCACAGCCGTCGTGAAGAGCGGGATGGCGATGGCCTGCACCAGACCTTCCCATCGGATGCCCAGCCACTGCGCGAACGACATGCTGGCCTCATCCTGCAACAAACAACAACAACAACAAAAGTCTCAGTAAACACTCGTCCTCTGAATCCCTTCCAGCGCCTTGCAACACGCACGTGGTCGTAGAAAACTGCCAGCACAAAAGGGCAAATGGCGCAGAAGATGCAGATCAACAGGAAGCGCGCCAGAATCTGCAGCAAGCAAGAAACAACCAGCAAACGTCAGCAGTTTCTTTTAGCCAATGAGCGACACAGGAGCGAGCGTCGTACGTGCGTGGGGTGGTCGCGAGGCAGGCGGCGGATGGCGTGGGGCAGCGTGTACAGCACGCCGACGTACGCTGCCGCCATGCAGGAGCAGGCGATGACGGCCGTCGTGGCGGTGACACTGAATCGCATCTTTGGCCGTAGTGGCGGGTGTCGCCAAGTGCGTTAAAGTGTCAGAAGAGGATTGGTTGTTAATGGGAATTGATTTTGACCAATGGGAGATCAACTACATAGCATCAAGCCAAGCCCAACCAATTTGACAAGCTACGGGACTGGAGGCATGGCGGACACCAACATGACGGACGCGAACGAGCCGCAGGAGACGGAGATCGAGCTCATCTCGGCCGAGGAGGTCACGCAGGAGTTCGACATTGGCGAGGCCCCGCAAGGTGCGCACCGGAACGGCCGCTACAGACGAAGAGAGAGCTCGGAATCTAACTGAGACGTGACTTTTGGCTGCAGATGACGAGGACGACGCCATGGAGGACGACAACGACGAGGGAAAAATCTCCGCAGACCAAGCGGACGTTCGTGATGACGCAGAAATGGTGCGTACAGCTTTGGAGAATAAACTGAGGAGGAGACACTCGTTCTTACACTGACGGATGCATGCACAGGTCTTCAACAAGCACTCGGGACCTGTCTACTCGATCAAAGTGAACCCAGTGGACCCGAGAATTGTCATCACTGGAGGAGGTGACGACGTTGCTGTCATCTGGAACCGCGAGGACGGCAACGTGCTGTACACGCTCTCGGGCCACTCGGACTCCGTCGTGAGCGTGGACTTCAGCTTCGATGGCAAGTACGCTGCCACTGGTGGATACGATGGCGTGGTCAAGGTCTGGGAAGTGGCCACGGGCGACTTGGTGCAGAACCTGGAGGGTCCGTCGCAAGAGGTCGAGTGGGTCTGCTGGCACAAGAAGGGAAACGTCGTGCTGGCTGGATCAGGAGATGGCACTATCTGGATGTGGCTGGCCACGACCGGAGAATGCATGCACGTGTTCGCAGGACACGAGGATGGTGTGACGTGCGGTTCATTTACGGGATCCGGAAAAGTGCGTAGCGTTTGTTTTGCGCTGTTGTTGCTGTTCTTGTTATCCTAAGCGACCTGTTGTTGTGCTGCGCTGCAGATGATTGTTACTGGTAGCACGGATGCGACTGTGCGTGTGTGGAATCCGAAGACGGGCGAATGCAACCACGTGTTCCGAGGGTACGTTCAGTATTTTACAGGCACTTGCCTTGAGCGAATTTCTAACCATTTCCTGTAACGAGCAGCCATGGCTTCCACGAAGGCCCAATCACGTTTGTTGCTTGCCACCCTACTGTACGTACACGAGTCGGCTTTTTCAAGTAATTGGAAGCAATCGCTTACTGGATGTGATGTGCATTGTAGCAACCTCTTTCGCTTTCCGGATCACAAGATGGCACTGCGCGCCTGATCCAAGTGCAGACAAAGCGTGTGCTTGCTACGCTCTCGCACGATAACGTTGACCCGAGCATCGCCGGAACTGTCAACGATACAACTACTGCGACCGAGAACTCGGTTGAGTGGTGCGTGCTTGTTTTGTATCGGCAACGCGATGTGCTTTCATTCTGACAAGAATTGTGTTTCCCTGCAGCGGTGGATTCTGTAACACGATGAACTGGGCTGCTACGGGCTGTCTGGGAGGGTACTTGCGCATTTGGGACTTGGCGACGTACCAGGTATGTTTGAGTTAAATAATAAGGTGTGTGAACGGTAACGAAGTCCTGACAAAACTTGTCGGATATGATGCAGTGCCGCCATGTTTGCCGTCACCCTGCCGGAGTGATCAAGTTGCTGTGGCACCCTACGCACCCGATTGTGTACTCGTGCACGGTTGAAGGTCTTACCTACGTCTGGGATGCCCGGACAGGACAGCTCCTGAAGACGCTGGCTGGCCACACGGACATGGTTCTCGACATGACCTTTATCCCTGCTTTCGAAAGCAACCCCGTGTCTGGTCTTCTTACTGCCAGTGACGACGAGTCTGTGCGACTCTTTCGTGTGGACAACTAGGCAGATGAGTTAAGCAGAATCAAAACATGGCCGTTTGATCTTCTCAACTGCACATATTTCTGTGTAAAGTGTTTTAACGATTGAGGCGAATGTGAAATGCTCAAAATGCTGTGTATGAATTGCATATACTGCAGATCTCTACTACGCGAATGTGAAACTAACCGTGCGCTCGATTACATCGGCGTAGAGTTATGCCTCATACAATCTGCATCGCAAGAAGCAATAGAAGCAACAGAAAAAAACATTAGAATCATCAACAGAGCAAGTGACGAGCATTCGACAACACCAACGTACACTTCGTTCTGGAAACTGGAGCCGCTGGCGGCAGCATCCGCGTGCGACTGGTACTTGAGCGTTTCGTTCTTGCCCAGATCGACAAGAGCCTGACGGAATCCCCGTCCAATGGCCTTTTGGCGGTCCTCAGCGTTCGCAGTTGCGCTCCAGATGGCGATGCGGTCCTGCGCCTTACGCACACTAACTACAGCGCCGCAGACGTCATCCTCGTCCTGCAGCGTCTCTCCGATCAGCGACAGCATCTACGACGATCAAATCGACGTTGCAACCTGTTAGAACCATCTTCCATCCTGCACACCGCAGCACCGATAAAAACCTGCAACGCGACGTACCACGTAGAGCCAGCACTCATCCAGTCGCGCTTTCCGCGAGCGAGGGTTGGTGAAAATCCACTTGCCGCCCTTGGCGTTGATTGGGTCTTCCCACATGGGTCGGATGCCCTCCTTGAACAAATGGTAGTTGCTGCCAATCGAGAGCTTCGTGGGCGCTAGGATGTTGTTGTAGAGGCTGCCAATGGATCCCCAAATACCACACACGTCAATGTCTGTCCTCCACCCACTTGTACAATAGAATTCTGCCGTCCACGTACCACCAAAAGTCCTCCACCGTGTTGAACGTGTAGACGTTCTTGAGGTTTTCCTCCCAGGACTCGGTCGAGTGGCGCTTCTTGGGGTTGTCGTACCACAAAACCCATCGGTTCTGCAGCGGGTGCTGCAATAGAGAAAAACAAGCAATCAAATGCACAGCAATCGCGTGAGTTTCCTGTCTGCCACACCACTAGCAATCCATTGCCATTTATTTACCTTCGTAGCCACGTCGTCCACCGTGGCAGGGACTGCGACCGTCGTGTGCTCCACTTCATTCTTCTGCTCCTCCACGGCCTGAGGCTCCTTGACGTTCTTCTGCTCGCTCATGGCTCTGTGTCTCTGTGTGTCTGTGGCGCTTGCGTACGCTCTCGTTCTGGCTGTCAACGCTGCGTGCGTCTAGTACTGCCGCTCTCCCTCGCAGGACTTTGGTTGGCTCAAAAGGGACTGCGTTAAATAACGGGTCCGGAGCAGGATCGGACTTAAGCGAGAACAGACGGTGCTCTCTGGTTTGCGTAAATTACGCAATAAATGACAGAAACCACTTCAACAAACAAACGGTCGCCATGCCGAGCGAATATGAGGACAAGTACCTGCTGCTGCGGGACGAGAACACGGCGCTCAAGAAGAAGAAGAATGAGCAGGAAGCCACCATCAAACGGTGACCAAATGGCACTAGAGACTGCGCTCTGAAGACTTTTTCTAATGAAATTTATCTTTTTTTCTGTAGGATGTACACTAAACTGGCAATTATCGAGGAGAAACTCACCAAGACACGTCAAAATCAAGACAAAAACAATCAGGACGACCCCGGTACGAGTATCTGGGATAAGGTATACTATTATCTTACTCACCCTTTGTGTTGTTGCTGCAGAGACGGGAGGAAACAATAACAAAGCAGGAGTTGTCCCTGTGAGACGCGATCTGGACACGGAGAAGTTCATTGCAGCATTGAAGAATGAAAACGTTATGCTGAGGAAGAAGAACCAGTCGCTGATGGAGAGGAACCGCTGGCTGGAAGAGCAGTGTCGACAGACGAGTTCTTTGAAGAGACTTGGTGGCGCAGCTGCATCAACCACTCGGCCGTCCAAGCAAAAGCGACCTGTTGCACGAAGCACTGCTGCAAGAGATGAAGGCTTTGCGGGGAGTACTTTGGAAAAGCAGACGGAGAGCGCACGGAATCTGCACCGAGATACGTTTTCGGGGGATCTGGAGGTGGCGCTGAAGAAGCGCTTGGTGATTGCAGAAAAGCAGCTCACAAAGCTACAAAAGGAGAATGAACAACTACAAGCCAATAGCACTCGACTAGTACTGAAGTTGAGGCGGGGTAATAACGAAGAATCAGGGCCAAGTGACGAAGAAGAGGATGACAAGGCGGCCAACAAGAGAGATCCTACCACGTTGGAAATCGATCAGCTGAAAAGAGAGCTTCGTGACCGCCAAGCGCAACTTGCAATCTTGAACGCTCGCTATGAAAACTTGGAGTCCAACGCGCTCGCGGAACGTGAAATCCAAGAGAAAACTTTGGGGCAAATGGAACTGATGAATCGTCAAGTGCACAAACTTCGAACGCAGTTACAGGATGCGGTCATGGAAAAGGAGGAGATGGAAATCAGAATGATGAAAGCCGGGGATCAAGAAAAAGATATTGTGCTGCTACGTGATCAAAATCGCCGCTTGGAGGAGCGTATGACATCGCTTTGTGAAAGTCCTTTTATTAACGACGCATTCCAACGCAAAGAGCGTATCGACAAGCTGTTTGACCTAGAAAAGTTAACACAAGAGCAGAAGGCGACAATAGCTCACATGACCGAAGAAAATCAAAAACTGCAAGGTGTCATTCGCGAGCTACAGAGCAGCATTAAACAGCTAAAGCAAGCAAAAGATCGAGTGGAGCAGGATCTGGAACAAATGGCACACCACTTGATGGAAGAGAGAAATGCTAGAAGCCTCGAGGTCATCAAATCGACTGCTGGTAGTGTGCTAGTGCCAAGACCAGAGCCACTTGTAATTATCCGCCCGCGGACGCCTGAAACAAGACAACAGCTTCCCGAAAAGCGAGATGCTTGCTCTTCACCTGTGAATAATAATTCATCTCCACCCAAGAATTCTGCGCCCACACAACCCATGTGCGTCATCCAAGCTAGCTGCTTCTTTACAATGTGGTGGGTAACTAACCTTTGACTGGCAATTTTCACTTCACATGTAATGTAGAGCTGGGGGTGTGGTCGGTCGCAAATACGGAGAGCTGCCGACCTCTGCTGGTTTCCTTGATGTGACGATGACGGAGGAGGACAACAGTGTGAAGCACTTGCGAAATCGTGTGCATGTCCTTCAAATTGCCCATTTGAAATCGATGCAGGAACTAGAACGCTATGAGAAAATGCTGCAAGCACAGACCAACATAAACCGAGAGCTTGCTTTGGAAATCGAAGAATTGACCACTTCAAAAATTTCGAGTTCTAATCAACTGCAACGTCGAATGAAGGAGCTTGAACTACTCAGTGAAGAGCGGCAACAACGCATCCACGTTCTCCAAGCTGAAATTAAACAACTGAAATATTCTCGTGAGAAGCTGTTGCTCAATGCACGGAATGCTGACGATGCATCCTCAGATGACTCATCTAGTGATGATGAAGGGAGCGAGGTGGCATCACTTTCTGAATCTTTAATCTTAGCTGCGAGGGATCTGGCACCTGGCGAACAACTCATCGAGTTGGGGATCATGAGTGGAAACTTTGACAGCAACATTGTTGGGATCAACTCGTCGACGTTTGTGCTATGTGATTTCTATGATTTCGAGTCCCAGTCGACACCTCTTCTTATGGGTAGCCGCCCGGACTATAATCTATCGGCTACATTTAAGGTGACAGTGGATGGTTTTTTCTTACGCTATCTGGCCTCCGAGTCTGTTGTGTTGGAAGTGCACCAAGCTGTTAGAGGCGACTTCAAGTTAATTGGCAAGGCATCAGTTCGTCTTTCCAAATTGCTTCAGTCAAAAGGGGTTGTGAAAGAGCCTTTGCTTCCAGTAAAATCATTAGCCAGTAATGATATCGGAGTGTCCGTTTTGGGATCATTAAATGTCGTGCTGAGACTTTCAACGCCAATCTCTGAGATATGGCAACTGCATCTCCGCTCGTACCCACAGGATATTCAGCTTATTTCCTGGGCAGGTAAAAGCAGCAACCAAGAAGTACCGACAGATGTACTTTGTGGTGAAGACGATATGGCTCAATGTATGAACGAGCTGCAAGTGACAGTTTTTGGCTGTAGGAATTTGCGGTCCTACGGAAAGCGAGCGGATAAGTCAGCATCTCGAGTCCCATCCTCGTATGTTCACTATCAGTTGCTGGGATTTCCTGACGTTTTTACGAACATTGTTCCAGAATCATCAAGTCCCGAATTTGATTTGGGCTGTAGTCGTCAAGCCTTTGCTTTAGCGGTGGATGCATGTCTTCTTCGGTTCTTCTCAAAATGCCGCCTTTGGATGACTGTATTTGATGACCAAGCTGATCTTGATGATAATGCACAAGAAGATGGAATGGTTGGTAAATGCGGGCTTCTGCTATCAGATTTAGTGAACGGTGAAAACATCCGAGGTTGGTTTCCATTGAAAGATCAAAATGGCCAGTATGCTGGAGATATCTCCATTTTGATCCAATGGAAAGATCCGTTCCAGGTTCTCCAACTCACTTCTTCTCAACGCGCACGAGGAGTTGATGGGCGTCCGATTGATATGCATTCGCTTGATTTTGATCAGCAACATGCGCTGCTGGTGATGTTCTCTTCGAATTTAGATGGACGAGTTAATTACCGTCAGTTTTTGCATTATGCTTCTCCATCAGAGGAGCTGGAGTTGCTTGTAGCAAAGCTGAAAGAGCGGTTTGAGTATGCCGTTGACTCAGAGCTAGTGTCTTCTGTTCAAGATGCTCTCATCACGGAAGCAGATGTATCGCATCGTAAACGTATGCTTATTTCGATGAAAACGATTTTGCAAGCAGGCGAGAAATACGGCATTTTCCTGTCAGATACCGAGCGAAGACTCTTGCTAACCACATTTGGTGTTGCTGATACACCTTCGGAATTTACTGGAAGTGTGAAGGATGCAGCTCAAATATCTATTGGAAACGATGAACTGATTGCTCTAAATCATTTGCTGCTCCATATCAACCCTCGACTTAGCTGTGCCGAGCGTTTATTGAGTCACAAAATTCGTCAAACCATGCGCGGATATGTTCAGGAACAACGAAAACGCAAGGCTGCCGATAGTGTGCCTGCTCAAAAACTATTTGAAAAATTTGATGAGGACAAATGCGGACGAGTTACTAGAACCGCATTTAGGAAATGCTTGTCTGCGTTGGGTTTCGACCTGATGAGTGTTGAGTCGGAGTACCGGGAACTGGTTCGGAATCACACGAAACAACTTGGCTCAGACAAAATCCAGAGTGATCCCATTGCAACCGACGGAGCATCTTCATCGCCAGACGACATCGATTTGGACGAAGATGTTGTAGAAGATGTTGCCAATAAAGTTGGCCACCAAGTTGAACCATCTGTAGGACTTCATCGAGACGTTGAAGCAATGAAGAGACCGATGGTCAAAAGAGAAGTTTCAGTGATGGATACTACCGAGCTGATTGCTCCTGCCGTTCCTGCTGCAACCGAATTTCAGCGACGAAAGCAAGCTTTCATGGACCGAATGAAAGCTATTGCCTCCACTAGTAGCAAGAATTTGGTATACGAACAAGTGGAAAAGAAGCTTCAGGATCAACATTTGCAGAAAAAGAGAAGAAGGGGCAAAAGCAATGTCCCGACAGGATCTTCTTCAACAGCAATTAAACCAGCTGCATTCCTCTCAAAGTATTCACCACGATGCTGCAAAGACCCTCCAACGACAATATCGACAGTACAAAGAACTACAACAACAGCGATGTGAAACCAATCAAGCCAGGACAACGATTATGGAAGCAGACGTTCAACTGCAACGTATTCTGAGTAAATGGACTTACGCTGACCTGAATAACCTGGAAAGCTCCATGCTTGCTGAAGTTGAACGTGCCGTCCCAGATGCCAGACGCACTAAAATGGTTACGAAAAAGCAGCTCGGCTATATGCTCACCAAAATACCTCGCATCGCCTTACCACCAGGATTACTGTGGCTACTCACTGGGTATTTTTCCGTGAAGCAAAGCGGGATGGTCGCATATCGTCCACTTATTAACTTCATTTGCTCGACGTCTACCGAAGAAAAGAAGCAAGAAAAGAAGCAACGTATGTCAGTGCTAAGCCGTCTCCTTTTTGATATTGGATACGCATCTCACACCTTTGTTTCAGCTGGAGATATGAACGAAACTGGTGTCATTTCTTTTAAGAAATTCCACGAGTGCTTAACACGACTTGGCGTCCAGCTCTCTCCCAAGGAATTTCATCTAATCACTATCATGTTTGATGCCAATGGATACGAGATTCTCTATCACTCACTTCTCCACACTCTGTCAAAGCTACCACACTGTCAACAGTTAACTAAAGCACTCGCTCAGTGCCATCGTTTCGGAGTCTCCTCATTACGAGAAAAGATACTCACATTTGTAAACTCTGATGATGGGCGATTAACTCAGGAAGAATTGCTCCGTGTTTTCATGCAGCAAAGTGCAGAGACCGCATCATTTGAGCCAAACGACGCTAGCTTACTCTTCCAGATGATTGCTGGGGCGAATGACGGCACAAAACGGATATCCATCCAAGAACTGTGTCTTCGAATAGAGACCGCCACGAAGCACAATCAAAAGTCATTGTCTGATGCATGGAACAAGTACGAAATGCACCACCTTCAACATTTGGCTTGGAATTGCAGAAAACTGCTATGCGGGAGTTATCCAGACATGAAAGACGAATTTGAGAGGTTTGATTGGGAGGAGAAAGGATTTGTGTCCTTAGTAGAGTTTGTTGCGATTGCACATCGGATCGGCTTCGTATTATTCACAGACAATCAACTAAAAGGCATCGCAAGGAGCTTTGGTGTCAAGACAGGTGGGTCGTTCGGTATAAACTACCGGCAGTTCTTGGATTGGACTACACCACCTCCACCAGTCGATATGGCCGTGGTAGAGGAGAAGCTCCGTAACTTCGCGAAGATACAAGCTAGCAGGTTACCAAGCCGGCAGCTATCAGAGGTAATTGCGAATTGGAACCAGATCTTTTCGACTGAAGCTACTGATGGTACGTTGGCTCGATCACACTTTGCGAAAATCTGCAAATCCCGTCTAGGTTTACAGCTGGACGACAATGAAATGCAGGCATTACTGTATGCTTATGACCCCCGATTAGTTGATCAAATCGACTGTGGTGCTTTTCTGCGCATGAATTGGCGAGAGGCAACCATTGCTACTCAAAAAAGAGTTGAGACTGTCGATGATATTGCGAAAGCAAAATTCATTGTGGAGAACATTAGCGAGAAGCTTCGAGAACGGAAAGGTATCGCAAAAGACATTGCCGATGCTTTTTCTTTTATAGATGACACAAGTGACCAATTCGTAGAGTGCGGGCCCTTTTACCTGGGGATGCGGAAACTTGGATTCTCGATATCGCCTGACGAAGCACAGACCCTATTCACTGCTTTTGCCGAGCAACCAGATAAAAGAAAACTCGATTTCGTGAAGTTTTTCAAGAACTCATTCAGCTTGCAGATAACCAACGCATCAACCACAATTCCTGATTACCGACTTTCATCAGAAAATGAAACCCGGCTGAAGTGTGCTTTGGAGGCAGCAGTAAGATTCTCGTTACCCAAGCTCCAGAAAAGTTTTGTCCAGTTTCAAGAGTTTTGCGTCGTTCACCAGTTTGGAGAAATAGCCCCGTCGAAGTTATGGCGTCAGATGGATGCAAACGGCTTGGTGGATTTGCTATCCAAGAGAGGTGCAGGTTTGCTCTCGCAGAAGTTTTCGACTTTGAACAACGACGATGACGATGAGGAAGGCGATATAAAATTCAAAGTATCACTGAAAGCTGTCCACACGTATCTGAAAGACTCCCTGAAAAATGTACCAGCAGCAGTACAACGCAGTTCTATGGATCCGTCAGCAATTTCAAAAGCAGCACCGGAAGCTCAGCCAAAACTAACAAAAACTCCTATCACAATCCTGTCAGAGCTCATGGTCTGGTGCGATGAACATGGAATCGACCTTAGAGGAGAGATCGAAGCGAATGACAACACCTATACGGGTTTTGTGACAGCAATGGAACTGAAACAAACCCTTCTCCGACTAGGTATCGCGAAGTTCGCCCTTACTGAGGCTGTGATAGGACAGTTGGTTCGACAGTTCCGGAGTACAGAGCAAACTGATGCCGTTCACTACGTTGAAATGCTACGGGATGCAACAAAATTGCTGTGCACTGGCCCTGATTCACGCAGGTATGATCAGATAAGCGAGCACTTGCGATCGCGTATTCGCTTGAAAGCCAAATTTTCCGGTAAAATCGACCACTCAAATCCAACGAACTACGTCATGCTGGATACCACTTTTACCCACTTCGACCGTGGCAATAAGGGTTTTCTAACAGCAGAAGCTCTACAGGTTGGGCTGCGAGCCATACAATACGAACTGACGACTGAGCAACTCAACATCTTGATGACACAAATGTGCATCTTCCGTCACGCTGGAGGCGGTTTGTCACGGACCGAGTTTGATTCTTTCGTGTTGGATCCTTACGGCTGCAGTTTACTGAAAAAGCTTTCTGACCAGCTCTATTCGGAAGTCGAGCCTAACAGCCAAGACACGATGCCTCGGGTTGCATATTTGAGCCGCTTACTGATGGAGTGTGGTGGACTCCGCTACCAGAACAGCCTCCCGAAAGGATCATTTTGGACCCAGTTGGAGCGGGCACTAGAGCGGGGAAGTGACAGAATGGGAAAGGTTACGTCTGCAACATCTTTTCGACGTGAATCGTGACGGACAAATCGCCTACAAGCTGTTTCTCAAAGTGATGTCTCAATGGCGAACTCCTGTCAGCACTGTGACTTCAGTTCCACCACGAGACGACAAAATGGCAGAGCAGCGACCAGTGACCAAGCCTGAAAAGCAAATGCGTACCCAAGAAAATTCAAAAAGCGACAATAAACCAACCTGCGCCTGCGATGCTATACTTCGGTCGCTGTACAACCAGATGTCATCCATAGATTTTGATTCCCAAGTGGACATTGTGGAGGAATATCTAAGGCTGAAGGATCGCAAACATACTGGCAGCATCAAGATGAAACAGTTGAAGAAGGTGTTTGATCAAATCGGGCTGTCACTATCTGCAGACGCCTTCACCAGTCTACAAATGTACTTTTCGGGCATTGCGTCCTCAAGTGCAAAAGAAGAGCAAGGCGAGTTGGTAGCTTACGAAAAACTCTTGCTAGCACTTGAAGTCATTCACGAAGAGAGAAGCGATAAATCAAAATAACGTACTTCGAAGTATTCACTTCTTCCCCGTACAACCTCCATCAATGTTCATAATCTCGTAGCCTACCCGTCATTAGAGTCACCTTCGGTACCTTCAAGCTCTTTTTGCATGATCTTGATGCGATGGAGAACGCGAGCAGCATCCAACCGCCGATTCGATGCTAAAAGTTGGGAAATCAGCACACGATCTGCAGATATGCGGGTGCGCAGTCGCTCGATATACATGTCCAACGTCAGTTTGCCTGTCTGCATCTCAATCTCTAGCAACTGCTTCTTCAGCGCTAGAGAATCGTATCGATCGCTCAACTCTATCGCAACTGGCCCGGTTAGAGAAGGCAACTTGGCTCCCACCTTCTCAAGCTAAGATATTGAAATACAAACCATGTCAGTGAAAGAGACTTAGAGAGGTAGTGTAGTTCTACTTACCTCTTCGTTGATGACGTCGTAGCTGACAATCAAATCGACATGGTGTGGGTCGTCGGTCGAAGACGGATCGACAGGACTGGATTGATTATGTTGTACTTCTGCATTGCCTTGGTGAGACAGCGATGTCAGCTCTTGACTCGTTGCGTCTACCGGATCTGTCTTCAGTGTTACATTTGGTATAGGCACATGCGCTGGAGAGGAGATAATCGGTTCAGGATATTCACCAATTACCAAATCCTCCACAGTCTCCAGGCGAAATTCCTTCTCCTTCAGAGGACGTCGGATTTGGAGTGCAATCTATTGCCATCCACAATCAGCATACGTTAGTGTGTTACCCGACATGCTTTACAATCATTCGAGCTTGTGTTCACCTCGATGTCTCCACCACATGGCTTTCGGTTTGATCCGAGGAAAGGGATATGAGTGTCGACTTCACAGCAAGACAGGAGAGGTGCCTAGAGAAAGCAGAGGACGAATTATTTTTTAAAAATCACTCGTTCCAGCAGTGGACATATATATACGTACCAATTCCTGATAAGCCCGGGAAACAAGTTCAGGATTACGGAATAGTGTTCCCGGTTTCCAAACTTCAAAAACTGCTTTCTTGATCTCAAAAAGTCGCAAGGTTCCTCGTGATCGAGCTAACTTGAAGACGAAGCCCGCTTGGCTCGACGGGAGCCCCGTCGTAAAGGGGGCCGTTGGGTTGATTTGAAACACATCGGTTTGACTTTCGTGTGGGGATGCGGATGGAAAATTCAGGCAGAACTTGACAAAAACGGGTTTTCCCGCAACCTGTGGTAACCCGTCCACGCTTTTCACAGATACTTTGATCTGGTCATCTGGAATGAACGGCAGTTCATATTCTACTCGATGCGAGGCCTTGATGATTTCGTAGGGTGGGGGTAACTGCAGCGGGTTCTGCCGCATTTGTCGAAGCTTATCCAGCGCAGCTCCATAACGCTTCCGCTAGTCAAACAAGTGTTGAGATGAAGGTTCATGTCAATGACGTAATAACAAATTGAGTAAAAGAACCAGCACGATATGCTTACTTACCTTGCCCAACCATTCCGAAGCTTTTTCACGATTTTCAGATAGGCTTTCCTTTGCCAACACCATTGCTCGATTACCAAATTCAACCAGCAGCTTCTCGATTTCCTCGTACTTGAAATCTCGGGCGGAATCTCGAGGCTGAACCACTGTGCTTGCAGAACTTCCTGCCGTTTGCTGCTTGAGATCGATCAGATGCTGAATCTGCTTTACTCGTCTCATTGAGTCTAATGCGCCCTGAATATCCCCGCTTCTCTTCAAAGACAACGCGCTATGTCTAGCTTTTTGTAGCTGATTGATAAGCTCAGCGATTTGTGTCGTCCCAGTCTCCATATCCGCATCTTTAGGTGACGAAGCAGTGTTTTCGATCTCTCGTGCTGACAACGGATGATGCAACGAGCCACCCAACAGCACAGCAGCAATATCATTTGTTTCTTCCTCGGAATCTGACTTGTCGTCAAATGCGTCGATCAAAAAGTCTTCATCGATTGACGGAGCATTTTTTAATGATCGAGAACTCGCCAAACTTGGCTTATGTGCAGGAATCAATGGTCTAGCCACCGGTTCTGGTAGTATAGACTGCTCTTCCCCAGTTATTGGCATTTCTCCATCTTTGAGGCCTTGTAATTCAGCTGCAAATGCTGGGTCGTTCATGTCCTCAGCAGTAACTTCAATGTCGGAAATGCTTTCGTTCTCGCTGTCAGGATAACTTTTATCAAGAGGCACGGCACTCGCGTTAGAACGCACTACGGCGGGAGTACTGACTGCAGCGGGATGGAAGACAACCTCCATATTTGTTTGAGTTATGGATGCCTGGATAGCTGGCGCTGAAATAGGCCCCACAGAGGACGTTCGAAGATGTTCACACTTTGCCTCTAGCTCTTTCATTTTTCGCATGCAGGCCAATGCATCAGCAATCTGGTTTTGCCGCTTTAATTGTACGGCTTGCAGTTTGCACTCGTGAATTTGTGCTTCCAAAGCCGACAGCTGCTGCATGACACCGTGATGTTGCTCGACTGCCGTCTCGTCAGCGTCGTTTTTATCCTCTCCAAGCCCCATTTTCGCCAACTGGGCTAGAAACTCGGGGTCTTGCATGTCTTCATCAGTAACTTCAATCTCCTGATCTCCATCATCGACCATCGTGTCCATCAGTGGACGTACGCGCTTCCCTTCGGTGGTCGACTGTGCCACACCATTCGAAACTGCGATTTTACTACTTGTACTAATCAGTGTCGAATACTGTTCCTGAAGCTGTTTCGCTTCTCGAAACTTGGCCAGTGCTTCCTGAATCTTCCCCTCCCTCTTCAGCGTTAACGCCTCCATCTTCAACGCGTGAACCTCCGCAGCTCTCTCCGATGCCATCACCACTGCACTGCTCTGCGTATTCTCCCCTCTAGATTGCTGCACTGGCGTCTCCCCGTTCATTTCTGCGGCTTGGCGACTGAAATTCTCTTGTGCGGTCTTGTGAACTTCCTGTAGCACTCCTTGAAGCTCACTCTTCGCCTGTTGATGCCCATCACCCTCGTCATCACTCAGACTCACTCCGTCCAGCTGTAGATCCCCTAGGATCTTGGATTCTTCGTCGTCGTGGTCGTCTCCAGCCCCAAAGAGCAACTTCTCCTCCTCCGTCGGACTTACGCTGCTCGTGGCGCCAAACAGAGCCTGGAATTCCGCCTGCACGTCCACGTCACTCACTGGCTTGATGCCGAACTGCTTCTGTAGCTTGGTTAGGTCGTCCGTCTCCGTCGCCTCCTCCGCCTTGGGGCGACTACGACGCCAGAACATGAGCGACTTGATTCTCTCAAACACCCAAAGAGGAAATGGTGCAATGGTTGAGGTACAATACCCGTTTGAGTGACATGATTAGTGACTGGTAAAGCACTTCAACTTGCCTTTGGGAAGCCCATTCGATTGGATAAATCGTTATCTGCTACTCTACTCAGCTAGCACTAGTCCCATGCTCGCGATGTCTTTCGACGCTTGGGATCGCCGCCGCCAGCTGACGACGCACGTTCTGCTCGCTCCAAAGCTTCCAAAGTATCGTCTAAATTCTGCCTTTTGCTCAGGGTCTGGAGCACTGCAGAAGCCTCGTCCTCCTCCTCAAAGTCTTCTTCACCCGAGCTCACATCGCCATTAACAGCGACAAAACCGTCTGCTGCAAGCGTGCGATTGGTCCCTTCTCGAACAACCACAGACTTGGTTTCTTGAGGCGCGTAGGATCCTTTCTGTCCGTAAATTAAATTGTTGCGTCGGGCATCTCCTGCTCGCATCTTCTTCTCGGTGAAAGAGTCCCGCGTTCGGGTGGTTTTAAGAGACTGCCGACAAAATCCCTCGGTCTTCTTATCTAGTACGGGCTTCTCTTCGAAACGAAATGCATCGAATCGTGGGTTGCATACGTCGCACGTTCCTTTGCAGTCGGTCACCGCAATCTTCTGGCCAAAGTACCGCAATAAAGCTTGGCGTCGACATTCCTTCTTTGACCCAAATAATTTGACATGATCGAGGAGCTTCAAGGCGTGTGCGATGGTATCGACTTTCTTTGTTTTTCTTGCTGCGGACGTTTCTCCTTCGTCATCTTTGGCCAAGTTTTTCTCGAGCAGAAAGCGAAACAAGTCATAGTCACGAGAGGAATACAACAAAACACTTTGACTTGGTTCTCCGTCTCGACCCGCTCGTCCCGATTCCTGGTAGAAGTTCTCAAGCGTCTTGGGGATATTCCAATGAACAACGAAGCGGACGTGTGGGTGATCGATGCCCATTCCGAACGCAATTGTCGCGCAAACGATGCGAATTTCTCCACTCAGCCACTTTTGCAAAGTCTCTTCGCGCTCCTGCTGCGGGATTTTAGCATGAAACGCAGCAACTTTCAGCGTCGGGTCTCGCTTTCGCAGTGAAAGCACCAAGTCATCCGTGTCACTCCGCTTGTGCACGTACACAACTCCACATTCGTTTGCGTGTTCCTTCTTGACATACCGACACAACGCACCGACCGGATCGCCCAGCGTTTCCTTGTCGTGCACTGTGTAGGAGATGTTGGGACGGTTAAAGTCCGCCAAAAGCACATCGGACCCATCAGCTGCAAAATGCAGTTGCCGAAGAATATCCTCTCGCACACGCTCCGTGGCTGTGGCAGTGAGTGCAATGACTGGCACTTTCGGAAACAGTTTTCTCAGCTGTCCCAGCTTCCGATACGCCGGCCGGAAGTCATGACCCCACGAGCTGATGCAATGTGCTTCGTCAATGGCAAACAGCGCGAGTCCTCCTTTTTTCTCCAGTCGTTGCAGCAACTTCTGCATCTGTTCGCCTTGCAGCGTCTCGGGGGTCGTATAGAGCATCTCGACGCGCTCCGTGTCCATTGTCTGCGCTTTGGTCTCGAATTGCTGCAGTAACCTTGCAATGATCACGTCACGCTGATTACTAGTCACGAGTGACGAGAGCATCTCCACCCCAATTTGTTTCCTGCGCAATGCACCCACTTGGTCCTGCATGAGCGCCAGTAATGGACTTACGACCACCACAAGACCAGGCAGCAGCAGCGCAGGCAGTTGGTAGCACAGCGACTTGCCTCCGCCCGTGGGCATGAGCACCAAAGTGTTTTTACCCGACAAAACACGACGCAATGCGGCTCCCTGCAATCCGCGCAGCGTCGAGAAGCCGAAACGCTGCAGCGCCGCGCGGATCTTGGCCCGACGCGCTTCCTGTCGCTGCGTCTTGGCGTCGGCCATGGCTTGATCAGAAGTGACCCGATGGGACTATAATTGAACTAAATTTTGAGACGATGTATATTTATAGTCCACGCTCGACCACCGAAACGCGATCCTGAAACGACGCGAGCATTTGACGATTGATACATTGCTTGTATCCGATGGTGCGGAAGGCGTCGCATTTAGCACCAGGACAGCAGTCGGTGGAGGAGGTCCTGCTGAATCGGATGGCCAGTGGGGAGAATGAGACTCGCTCCTCGTCTGCGCTGCCTCCGAACCGCCGAAGCTCGCACTCCATGACTGCTCCTAGAGCTGCTGGGCTCGAGAAACGTGCGTTGTGTAAAATTTTCTATACAGGAAGTTAGTCTAGTGTTGAAATACTGTTCTTTGGGGCTTATGGTGCAACAGGTTTATCAGGCGGCAATCGTGCAGGAGTTTCCGTGTCGACTGCACCATCTGGAAAGACTTCTACCGGTCTATCAGCAGTGACCCCAATGACTCTTGAAAGCATGCACCAAATGTCGGATGAGATTGGTAGCCTGGATCAACGCTTGCAGAGAGTTGCTACGAATTTGAGTACAGCACCGAGTCGAGGAATGGAGAAAGGTGCAGCCAATTTGAAGGACGACAAACGCACCGTTCATCAGCTAGGAATTGAAAAATTCTTGCAGAAGAGCATACAAGAGGTCTCAAATGCCCACGGGGCTGCTGGGAGTGGAGATCGAGTGGGCCACGCTCGAGGATCTACTTCTGTGAATCCGAAGACCAGTGCGCAAGTGACCCACAGCGTTCGCGACATTCGCTCGACGGTGCGGAGACTTGACAAGGTATTTCATGAAGTGGCGTCCGGTGATAAGCAACGCCATCTTGCAGCCACAAAGATATCGATGATGTGCCGTGGTTTTGTGGTTCGTCGCCGATTTCAGAAGTTGCAGGTTGCACTAGGTGGCTGGCGATCCCGAAAATGCGTTCTCTTTCTCACGTACGTGGAGCAGTTTGCTGCACGAGAGGAGTTTGTAAACAAGCAAATTGTGCTCATGCAAGAAGAGCGGACCCGGTCTTTCCTGCGCCGTGTGCTAGCAGAGATCCGTGACGTGGTGCTCATGAATTTGCCTCTGAAAATGTCCCGCCTTGAGGAAACGGAGTTTCGCTTTCATCAAAAACAATGCAATCTCTTACGCTACGTTTTCCTGCCATGGAAAGCCGCAGCACTTGGACCTCGCAGTCGCAAGAAAGCCTCAGCAGACGCGAGAGCGCGTCACTACGCAGCTCGACAACGACTTGAAGCAATGGATCGATTTGACGTGATCACACAGGAAATGGTGCATGAAGAGTTTCTAAAAGACAACATTCGCCGGATTCGTGCACGACACCCGATGCACGTTCTCAAGCGCTACTTTCACTTGATAAAGAACGTTGTGTTCTTGCCCATGAAGAAGAACATGGAAATTGCGATTGCCCACGACAGTCGTTGTACGCTAAAGCGTATTGTTGACGAATGGATTAAAGTTTTCCGGGCGACGCAGATCGACAAAGCCATTGCAAGTGTAGTGGACCGCCGGACACTAGAACGCTATGACCAGCGCTTCAATCTTCGTAAAATTGATGCTCACTACAGACGTACACACATGCTTAAGCATCTGCGTGCATGGGCCAAGCATTGCCAACTCATTCGTCGTGTACGACGTCTGTTTGAAGGCAGCATGAAGGAGACACAATGTTCGCTTATGAAGCGTTGGCACATTCGAGCCCAATATCAGCATGCTTTGCGTGAAAATGCGGTCGAAGAATGGCACGCATACTCGCGACGGATTTATATGATTCCGTTCCGATGCTGGTACGTGTTCATGGCTCGCAGGCGTGCTTCACGTGCAGCGAAGGAAAGCATTTGTGTAGCCTACGAGCGTCGTCAGCGGCGTCACATTAAGTACAACTTTTTTCGTGTGTGGAAACACCAAGTGCTCTTTGGGCACATCGAAGGCTTACACTCGAAGGTTCACCTGCTGCGAAATCTCGAAGACCAGAAGCGTATGTGTATCGGACTGGAAACCAATGCAGCGTTATACCGCGATAACATCGCAGCGCTGCAGGCTTCAATCGTCCAACTTGAGGACAAACTCATGGACAAGCAGCAGGAGCTCGCACAGCTCCACGAAACAACGCAGGCTACTCGGTTTGGGATCCATAAGGCCGAACAAAGTATCGCTCGAGTGCAAGGAATGCTGGAGGCAGTCCGAGTTGTGCATCCAGGAACTGTGGACCGAATCGAGACAATGTACAGAGATAACCCGTTGCTTTCAAAAGACCTCAAGGATGTCATCACACTGCACGCGGATAAACGGCGTGAGTTGCTGTCGAAAATCGACCTGGATAGAACGGAGCTCGAGGTGCAAAATGCTTCCAAAGGAGCTGGGACGCAGGAGGACCAAATGCTGCTACACCGTGTGAAATGGGTGCTTTCTCGCATTGATCTCGGTATGCACGATCAAGTTGCCAACAACCAACACGAGACAAGAATCAGTGGCAATCGCACGGAGACGATGAATCAACTCTGTGCTCTGTTTGAGTTTATCCGGAATGGCAACACTGCATTGCTAGCTCCTGAAAACAATCCAGAGCCTCGAGATCAAGCGCAACCAAACAGACCAACAGGCTCCACACTGCACATCAACAACTCTGGAGATCGAATTGTCCGTCGTGCTGATGTTATGGACGGCTCCAGTACGTGGCATTCGTTTTTGCAGTCGCTAGTGATCAAATTGGTGCCAGAGAATTTGTTGTCCGTGAAAGAGCGACTGGTGCGTCGAGCTGCTGAAATGGACGCTGAGGTCGCTGAGATCAAGGCAAACCCACAACTTCACCACCTCTACCGGTGAGGAATTCATTGTCTTAGCCAATAGGCCACTTCAAGGATGAATTCTCTTTTACTTACATGTTAAAAGTACGGGAAGAGGTTCATAGAAAATTTTCAAACAATTTCTTTCTCTCTCGCTTCGAGTGCTCTGACCGCAAACCTGCAGTTCTTACAGCTCACGTATTAATCACTAACTAGTTTGGTGGTCTCGTAGTCAAGTCGAGCACAAGGGCGACGTGAAGACAAGGGCACAGACACACGGAGCGACGCAGTAGCGGGAGCAGCATGGACTCTGTCTATTGTGATATTGTACTGCGATATTTCGGGTGGGATATTTATAACATACGAGGCGATTGTGGTACGCCGCATGTGCCTTCAACTTCGACGTTTAGTCTGCGTGGTCGTATGGAAAAAGGCAGCGAAGCGAACGTGAACAATCAGTGCTGATGGTACGAAGAGTATCATCGTCTTCAGCGTTGGCTCAAGTCGTCGTCTACCGTTTCCGGAGGCGTCTTCCGTCAGTGTCCGATGTCATTTCCAATTTTCCTGCCTAGGCCACAAGAACCAGCAACCCACCAGCCAAGTGATGGACCAATCCGTCGATATCCCTACGAACAAGAGGTTACGCTTCGAGTCCGGCGCTGCATTGATGGAACAAGGGCCGGAAGTACTGAACGACTTGATCGCGACGAACATGGAGACGGCTACGGGTCAAGCGCTACCGGAAGTTCGAGTTCAATTTGTCGACTTGTCACTGTCTGCGGACATTTCCGTCGCGGACAAGGACGACGCCAAGAACGAGCTGCCGACGATGCTGAACGAGATCAAGAAGATGGTTGCGCCGTCCGGGAAGCAGACCGTGCGAAAGGAGATCTTGAAGAATGTAACTGGAGCCTTCAAGCCGGGAAAGCTCACGCTGCTTTTGGGTCAACCTGGATCTGGCAAGTCGTCCCTCATGAAGGTGCTCAGTGGTCAATTCTCAATGAAGAAACATATCAGTCTGGAGGGGGACACCTCCTTCGACGGTGTGGCTCGAGATGCGCTTCTCAAACGTCTGCCTCAGATCGTGTCGTACGTGGGCCAACGCGATAAGCATTATCCTCTGCTGACAGTAAACGAGACACTGAGGTTTGCACATGAACTTACTGGTGGTGAGTTCTTGCGCGAAGCAGAGGAGGCGTACAAGACGAACCCCCAACGTGCAGACCAAGAGCCGCTTGAAGCTGTGAGGGCCATTTCACGTCATTACCCCGACATCGTCGTCGAACAGTTTGGTCTGCAGATGTGCCAAGACACGATCGTAGGTGACGCCATGACGCGTGGTGTCTCTGGAGGGGAACGTAAGCGAGTGACCACTGCGGAAATGGAGTTCGGCATGAAAAGCGTAACGTTGATGGACGAGATCAGTACCGGTCTGGATAGTGCCGCGACATTCGACATCATCAAGACGCAACGCAGCGTCGCGCGGAAGCTCCACAAGACTGTGGTGATCGCACTCCTGCAGCCTTCACCGGAAGTTTTCTCGCTGTTTGACGATGTCATGATTCTGAACGAGGGAGAAGTGATGTATCATGGACCCTGCGAACGCGTACAGAACTACTTTCAAGAGCTGGGGTTCTCGTGCCCGCCGGAACGCGATCTTGCCGATTTCTTGTTGGACCTGGGAACATCACAGCAGCATCGCTACGAAGTTGACGCGTACGGTAGCAACCACCCACGCTTCGCTAGCGAATTTGCAGAACACTTCCGGCAGTCCCAGATTTATCGTGACACACTTGACGAAATCGCTTCCCGACCTGACCTTATCGTCATCCGAGAAGCAAGAGAACGTCTGGAAAAGGTGCCAGCGTTCCAACAATCGTTCCTGAAGAGTATGCAAACGCTACTCAGACGTCAGGTGATGGTGTTGTACCGGAACACGCCATTTATCATCGGCCGAGTTGTGATGATCTTGGTAATGGGTAGTATTACCAAGATCATCACAACTCGGCCGTAGTAGAGTACTCGGTGTTTTACGACTTTAACCCGATGGAGGTCTCCGTTGTCATCGGCGTGCTCTTCGCTTCAATCCTGTTCCTATCGATGGGGCAATCGTCACAAGTCCCGACGTACATTGCTGAGCGAGACATTTTCTACAAGCAGCGCGACGCCAACTTCTTCAGCACCAAAGCATACGTGCTAGCGACATCGGCGAGCCAGATCCTGCTGATCTTGGCCGAGTCGATCATTTTCGGCGTCATGGTGTACTGGATTTGCGGGTTTGAAGCTGACGCGTTGCGATTCATCATTTTCGAGATCATCCTCTTCGCGACCAACTTAGCTATGGGCATGTGGTTCTCCTTTCTGGCTGCGGTTAGCGCCAACGCAAACGTTGCGGCACCGATGGGGATTGTTTCTCTCCTTGTCTTTATAATTTTTGCGGGCTTCATCGTCACCAAGAACAACATCCCGGATTTTCTCATCTGGGGACACTGGATCAGTCCCATGAGCTGGAGTCTTCGAGCACTTGCTATTAACCAGTATCGTGCGGGAACATTTGACGTGTGCGTGTATGAAAGCGTCGACTATTGCGCGACGTACGGGGTCACGATGGGCGAGTACAATTTGAAGCTTCTCGGCATGATGACGGACAAGCTGTGGATCTTGTACGGCATTCTCTACACGTTCGCGATGTATCTGGTGTTCATGTTCCTCACGTACCTCGGACTGGAGTATCTTCGTTTTGATGCACCAGAAAACGTCGATGTATCGGAATCGCTGGGCGAACAGGAGGCGTACGTTCTGGCTGAAACACCTAAGAACGTTGGGTCAGTGAATGACAGGGATACCTGTGCAGTAGAGATTGATGCCCGCGAGAGGCAAGTCGTTGAACCTGTGACTGTGGCCTTCCAGGACTTGTGGTACTCCGTACCGGACCCTCGCAACCCGAAGGAATCGTTGCAACTGCTCAAAGGAATCAGCGGCTTCGCGCTTCCGGGATCAATTACGGCTCTAATGGGTTCCTCTGGAGCAGGCAAAACCACGCTGATGGACGTCATCGCCGGTCGCAAAACGGGAGGCAAGATCACCGGCAAGATCCTGTTGAACGGCTACGAAGCGAACGACCTTGCCATCCGCCGGTGCACGGGCTACTGTGAACAGGCCGATTTCCATAGCGAGGCAGCAACATTTCGAGAAGCACTCACTTTCAGCTCGTTTCTGCGTCAAGATAGCTCGGTGTCGGACAACAGGAAGTATGACTCCGTGAATGAGTGCATCGAGTTGCTCGGGTTGGAGGATATTGCCGACCAAATTATTCGCGGCAGCTCCATGGAGCAGATGAAGCGGCTTACGATCGGCGTGGAGCTCGCAGCTCAGCCGAGTGTGATTTTTCTGGATGAACCGACCAGTGGTCTGGACGCGCGCTCGGCGAAGCTGATCATGGACGGAGTTCGCAAGGTTGCGGACCGCACGAATAGGACCATCATTTGCACGATTCACCAGCCTTCTTCGGACGTCTTCAGCTTGTTTGATAGCTTGCTGCTGCTGAAGCGGGGTGGCGAGACTGTGTACTTCGGTGATTTGGGCGTGAACTGCCGCAATTTGATCGACTACTTCGAGGGCATTCCTGGTGTTTCACCTCTTCCGTCAGGCTACAACCCGGCCACGTGGATGTTGGTGTGCATTGGTGCAGGTGTGAGCAATGGAGCGGTTACCACAGACTTTGTCAAGATTTTCAACGAGAGCTCGAGTAAACAGATACTGGACGCCAACATGGCGAAAGAAGGCACCACGGCGCCCTCATCAGACCTCCCGGAGATGATCTTTGGCAAGAAACGTGCCGCTAACTTTGTTACGCAGATGAAGTTCGTCGTGGCTCGCTTCATCCAAGCGTACTGGCGGACACCGTCATACAACATGACACGGATATTAGTCTCCGTCTTTTGGGGTTGGTCTTCGGTTTGGTGTTCGTCGACGCGACGTACACGACGTATTCTGGCTTGAACTCAGGTGTGGGCCTGCTCTACATGACTGCGATCTTCAACGCGTTCGTGTCGTTCGAAAGCGTGATGCCTGTTGTGTTCGCGGATCGAGCCCCGTTCTATCGCGAACGAGCTTCCCAGACATACAACGCCTTTTGGTACTTCTTGGGCTCGACCATCGTGGAAATCCCGTACTCCTTCGTTAGCGGCTTGTTCTTCACCGTCATGTTCTATCCGCTTGTGGGCTTCGAAGGCTTTGGCACTGCTGTAGTGTACTGGCTAGCGTATTCGATGATGACCCTGATGCAAGTGTACCAAGGCCAGATGCTTGCATTTGTGTTTCCAACGGAAGAAGTGGCGAAGTCGCGGGCTACCTGATCAATGCTATCTTCATGATGTTCATGGGGTTCACGCCTCCAGCGAACGCGATCCCGTCAGGCTACACGTGGTTGTACAAGATTTCTCCTCTCAAGTACCCACTGTCTACGATCGTATCACTCATTTTCGCCGACTGCGACCAGCTTCCTCAGTGGGATAACACTCTTGGTGCCTACACCAACGTTGGGTCACAGCTTGGTTGCCAACCGATGGCGAATGCACCAGTGACTGTGGGGCACACGACGCTCAAAGAGTACACAGAAGACCACTTTGGCATGAAGCACGACAGGATTGCTCGCAATTTTGCAGTTATCGTCGTTATCACAGTGCTCTATCGTGTTCTGGGGTTGCTGGCGATGCGCTTCATCAACCACCAAAAACGGTAGATCATTCTTGCACTTTGCGAGCTTCATGTTGAATATTCTAGCTTTACGTTGAATATCACTGCATTTCCATTTCAGAAGTGCTTCCTGGGTGCCTTGCTGTAGTATCTCGTGAAGAGTGATGAAATGAAACCTTCTCTGCTTGGCAGGCATAAAGTTAGTTTCTTTCGAGTCAAAATGTCTATGAAAGCCAGAGGATAATGCACATGAACGGATTTCTCCTTACAACGAACATGAGAACGGTAGGGAATCAATCCTCAAAGTGGGAAGCACCCGATTCCATCCAACCTTGTTCTATCTAGCCCCCTCAACATATCACTGCCAACCCCAAACCAGCTAATTAACCTCACGTGACCTTATACCAGTCGCCGCCGTGCTGCTTGCGTTCCTGTCTGACTCTGAAGTTACCTGCCGAGCCCTGCTAGGCCTTTCCCGCGCTGAAAGACGACGGATTCACAAGATGAGACTGCACGATCAACCTGTTTACTCCTTCTGGTGAATCTTAGCAGCCAGGAACAGCTTCTGGAACGACTTTCCGGCGTAACGGTTGATGTGCTCACAGTACGTGTTCATCTGCTTGGTGATGAGGAGCGACTCGAGACGCGAGGGCTGGTTCACCGACTTGAAAAAGTTGGGGTCCTCCTCGGGCACAGGCTGCTCGCCGTTCTCACGACGCACCTTGTTCTCCTCCCGCTGTCTATTCTGCCACTGCTGGTAGGCAGCGCGCTGCTTAGATAATGCGCGCTCGTATCCCTGGAATTTGTAGTGCTCCTGCGCGAGCTCGTCGGCCCACAGCGTCATGTTCTTCAGACTGCTCTCGAGGTAGGCGTTGGTGGCCAGGTCCAGACGCTCAAAGCTGCTGGCGGTGGCGCTTTCGTTGGCGTGCGCCGTCTGCTGCAGCCAGCACGTGATGATGTCCGAGTTGCGGATCTCAATGGGGATCTCCTCCACGACCGTAGCGGACCGAATGTCCGCCTTGGCGAAGCTCTCCTTGGAGAACGAGCTGCTCTTGTACGTGTCCATGAAGGCCTTTGTGAGACGAACTGCACGGAGACTGAGGGACCCCTTGGAGGTCTCGGCCGAGTCGTAAATGAGGCAGATGGCGTTGGGGCCGAGCGACTTCTGATACTGGAACTGGTGCTCAATGAACGAGGCCGTGCAGAACGTGCCCATGGCCACCGACTGGTACCATCCGACCTTGTTGTTGTCCATGCCGACTTCGCGCAGTCCCTTCATCATGTCGAGTTGATACTCGTCCGCTCCTTTCGTGCGCTCGCTGTTGGGCGGCGACGGGAAGCTGTTGGTCACCTCCAGCACCTGCTCATTGTCCACGCCCAGCAGTGATCCAGCCACGCCGCCAGGGAGACTGTCGTGGCAGTGCTTGATGATCTGCAGCAGCGCGACGCCCTCCAGCGCCACACTCGTCACGGGTGTCACACCTTCGAAGATGTCGATGGACTCGGCGCTCTCAGGCGCGGGACCCAGCGCCGCAACGGTCGAAGGAGCAGCAGCAGCAGCAGAGGAAGAAGGTGCAGTAGCAGCAGCGGGCGTCCGCGCCGGCGTGGGCGTCGTGTCGAGGCCCCAAGCCATGGTCGTCGGTGCTTCCGGGTGGTTCTCGGAGGATGACAATGGATTTCCCCCATCGGACGACTGGCTGGGCAAGGTGAGACACGGTTTTGGCCAATGAACGAGCGCAAATACGGATTTTCAACGAATCAGGAGAGAGTGATTGAGTATGGAGACGGGATTGGACGAAAAGAAGCCGATGCAGCGCGTTGACTTTTTGGTTGGTGGAGACCGACGCGCATCAAGAGGCACAGCAATTGACACAAGCCAAGTCCAAGCCAGTCGCCGTCACAACCTGCCGGAAAGATGCCCAAGTCCAAGAGACAACGCACCAAGCCGCTGACGCAGGCCAACAAGAAGGGCAACGAGCTCAAGCAGAACGTGGTGGAGGCCATCCGCAATGCCGTCGACACGTACGAGTCCGCCTACGTCTTCAGCTTTCAGAACATGCGCACGAACCACTTTAAGGACGTGCGCATGGACTTCAAGGACAGCCGCTTCTTCCTGGGCAAGAACAAGGTCATGAAGCTCGCACTTGGACGCTCCAAGGAGGAGGAGTACGCTGAGAACCTCTTCCGTCTGTCCAAGGACGTCAGTGGCAACACTGGTCTGCTCTTCACTAGCAAACCCCACGACGAAGTCATTGAGTACTTCTCCAAGCTCTCGGTGAGCGACCACCCGCGCTCGGGCTTTGTGGCCACCGAGACGGTCACAATCCCCGAGGGTCCGTTGCCGCAGTTCATTGGCAGCATGCTCGAGTCGCTGCGCAACCTGGGACTCCCGGTGGACCTCAAGAACGGAGTGGTCGTGCTGAGCCGTGACTACACTATCTGCAAGCCTGGGCTGACGCTGACCCCGGAGCAGGCGAAACTGCTTGTCCACTTCGACCGGAAGATGGCCGAGTTCAAGCTGGTGATGCTGAGTGTCTGGTCCAAGGACAAGTACCAGCGGCTCGCTGCCGAGGATGTCAATGCCACCACTGGTGACGACTCCGACGAAGATATGTAAAGTCGGCGGAACTTAGTGCCGTCTGGAGCAGCGTCTTCAGCATCTTCTTTAGTAGATTTTTTTTTTTTTGCATCTAATAGCATTTTGGATTGATTTGTTCGTTGCTTGGGTTGAGCCATTGTCTACGAACCCTGCAAAATGATTTATTGCTATGTTGCAATAACCGTTTACAGCTTGGTCAACTGGTCGTCGCTCTTGCCATTGCCATGCTTCTCTACACTGTGACGCATCTGCAAAATGACAGCGCTTGGATCCGCCGCCTTGAACACGGAGCTGCCAGCAACAATCATGTTGGCTCCAGCCTTGGCAGCTGCATCGATCGTCGAGGGGCCCAGGCCACCGTCCACTTCAATATCGAGCGTCGGGTACTTGGCACGGATCGTCTCCACCTTGGGCATCATGTCGGCCATGAAGCTTTGGCCACCAAAGCCAGGCTCAACGGTCATGACCAGCACCATGTCCACCAGCTCCACGAAGGGGAAGGCAGCTTCCGCACTGGTGCCAGGCTTAATGGCCAGACCGACCTTCATTCCAGCGTCACGAATCTGCTTGATGAGGGCCAGCGGGTCCTGCGTCGCCTCCAAATGGAAAGTGAATTGATCACCACCAGCGGCTGCGATGTCCGGCACCCACTGCTCCGGCTTGGACACCATCATGTGGCAGTCGAAGAACGCCTTGGTGTGCGGACGCAGCGACTTGATGACGGGTGGTCCCCACGAAATGTTGGGCACAAAGTGGCCGTCCATGACGTCCAGATGAAGGTAGTCGGCTCCAGCTGCCACCACTTTGAGGGCCTCGTCCTTGAGGCACGAGAGGTCCGACGCGAGCAACGAGGGGCCGATCTGGCACGCGCAACTGTGGCACATGGTGGCTATGAAGGACAAGCTCTTGGAGGGGGCGAAAGTCGGGGAAGCGAAAACGCAGCGACTGAAGCGAGTGAGATAATGAGGTGTCGGTTTGAGCACGGATTGCCAGCGGAACATCATCAAGGCTATGCCAGTTGCGCAGTGGAATTTATCAAAAGGTAGTGGACGTTGAGTTGGTATTGAAAATTATGTACACTTTGTGTTGGTACAATATGAAGGTGAAATGTTGTGGCTAGTTTTGTAATTTGTTAGAGCTCGAGTTTTGACCAATCCCAGGCGGTAGCATTGCGCTGGACGAGCGGCTACGATAGCAGCAAGTGAACAAGAGGCGACAAGCTCGAGTCCGACCCTAGCAAGTCTCCGTCCATGGCGTCTCCCCAGCAGATTGCGGACCTGAGCCGCAAGATCTTCCAGCGTCTGCCGCAGCGCAACATCCCGTCGGGCAACAAGATCATCAGCAAGCAGCTCAAGGGCGAGAAGGTGGCCTCGTGGTTCAACAAGCCGCTGCTCCTGCGTCTTGGCGGTGACGACCCCAACTTTGAGATCCTCAACGAGGAGCGTCTCGGCAAGCTCGACCAGATGAAGCGACGGGGCAAGTCCATCCCGAAGAAGGGTGCAGGCAAGCGTTCCAAGAAGTAGAGTGGCGGAATCAGGTACTTTTGTTCCAGCAGCAGAGGAAGCGTCGACTTGAAGTCTTGCAATTGGGAAATTGCGGTCTAGTTCCAGAAGCAGTGGGTCATATCTGCTGCAGTGGCGCGTCGTCTGTTGTGGTAGTTATCTAAAGCCAAGACAAAGTTCCCGCAACTAGAGCAACGCTTGCTGTGCTTTCAGTGTCTCGATCGTCTGCTTGCTCACTCATTTGCATGGCCTTCTGCTGAAATAGGTCTTGTAAATGATATAGTGACGGCGCGTAATGTCGAGCAATGACTTCGACAGTAGTGTAGGTGGCATGCAGCGCCAAAGCAATGCGGTGCAGGCAGCTGTATCACCTTCATATTGCGTACGGTACATTGTTTTTGCTAAGTACGATTGTGCCGCTCGTGTACCACTTCTCGCGGTGGCCAGTCGATTGACTCGGTTTTGACTGCGAAGAGCTTCGTTGCCCACTCCCCAAGCAAGTAGCAGGCCGACAGGTTCGATAACAACAACAGCAGCAGCAGCAACAATGGGCGCCAATGGCCAAGCAGTGCAGACCATGAACAAGAAGAAGGTGAAACTTCTGAGCAAGAAGCGCGCCGAGATCCGCAACCAGAAAAAGGTGGCGGTGCTGCAGAAGGGCAAGAAGACGGTGCTGCGCAAACACCGACCGTCCAAGAAGAAACAGCAGAAGGATTCCAAGCGCCACCGCATCTTCGTCGACGCTGAGAAGGCCAAACTGCTTAAGAGCGGCCTGATCACAGAGGAGGACATTGAGAAGATGGAGGCCGAGAAGTCAGACGAGAAGGCTGGCGACGAAGCCGACGCCGCCATGGACGTGGAGGAGTAAATGGTAACCCTATATAGATTACGTTCTTTGCCTATATAATGCCGTTTTCAGCTGTGTCAGGTTTCAACCAGAGTAACCTTGTGGTCCCGATGCAAGCCAGGCTGGAGTTATGGAAGTGTCTTGGTCATCCAGAACACCTCATGCGTCGGGTTCTCCCAGAGCGCGAACTTTTCTCCGCTTTTGAAACCGAAGGAGCTGTAGAAGGTGACGGCGGATGTCTTATCTGCGTAAGAAGCCGTGAGCGACAAGGTTTTGAAGCGGTGCGCTGTCGCCCATTGAAGCAGATTCGTCATGAGCTTCCGGCCGATGCCCATGCGCTGGTAGCCCGGGTGTACGGAAACACGCCGCACTTCTGCTTCGCCGTTGCCTTTGGGCTCCAGCGCAATCATGCCGACGACTTTACTCTCGCCGTCGTCGTTTTCGAGCGTCGCGACCCAGAAGTTGCCTCCGGTTGCCATGTACGTGCCTTCCACGTCGGCGAGGTCGGCCTTAAGGCTTTTGCGCACATACTCTGCCCAGCGATGTCTGGACACAGGGTCGTTCTTGGAGTACAGCATCATGCCGTACTCGAAAATGTCGGCAACTTCAGGCAGGTCGTCGTCGCGGAACTGACGGATGCAGATGGCGGTGGTGGGGCTCATGGCGACTTGGTCGAATTCGTTTTGGTTAATGCTTTGGTGTCGCAATGGAAAATTGGAAATGACACAAAGATGTGGAGCTTAGTCAAGAACCATGATCAACCTCCATTGCATTGTTTCAAGCTCATGCAAATGCAAGTGAAAGTCTGTAATGGAGCTTGTCGTAATCGAGCGCGGCTCTCAACTTTTCGTTGAGATGAGTTCTCGGTGATTGGTCCGTTCAAACGTATTCCAGCCAATCACAGCATCGACCGTTGCAAACGACCGTTGATGATTCAAAAGTGCCAGCGCGCCAAACGAGTCGGCGATGACCAGGGCACCCTTCCATCTTGAGTTCATAGCGCTAGTGTATTTCTCTTTAGTGTACACTGTCCTAACCACGACGCAGCGTGTGATAGCTCAACCAGTTTGAATGCGACTGCTCGGTCGCTCATAAAAAATAGTCCTTTGTGTTGCCTTGACTTAGTAGCTCTTGGTCCTTCACGCCGACTGGGACCACGGCTTCACAGGCTTCGCATCTCCTGGCTCCTCGTCGCTCCAGTCGTCGAACGAAGACAGCAGTGGACCGACGCGTACCGGGTGCACAGGACGCGACAGGTTGATCTTCGGGGGCTCAGTGAGTTGTCTACAGACAAAGAGACGGTGAGTCACTTCCGTCAAGCGACTTCCAGTTGTAGTAAGACTCAAACACGTACCGGAGTTTCCTCGCTGGAGTCATCGAACCCTCTTGGGTCTTCGGATTGTGCGTCTGTGCGTGTTCTGGGTGCCCTGCCATCTTTGGTGTTCAAGTCGTCTTCTTATCGGTCTTGTTGCTTTTTTGAGAGTGACCTTCAGGGCGTAGGATCGGTCTTTCTGCCTTTTCCGGCACTTTTCCAGGGACATATTACCCCCAGACCATGTGGCTTTGTGGTGCGACTAGCAGATGTGAGCTTGGGCAGCTCGCATCCGCGAACGACGCTGCTTTCCTCCGCCTCTGATGGCGATAAATTCTGTCAAAAGCAAACAGAGCACAGATGGACAACGTCGCCAGCTTTCCGGTGCTATTGTTGCACAGACAACAGCAACACTTGTCGGTGTGCCCCTTCATGTCGAACCAGAAAACAAGCATGTCGATCACCAAAGTCTCGTTTCCATTTCTCCAGTTGTCTGACTACACAAAAGATCGAATCGCGGCGTTGCAACTTACGCTTGCTTGCGGAACTTGGTGAGTACGAGCAGCTTGTCCAGCTCTTCCGAGCTCAGATTCTCCTTCATCCTGACGACGTCAAAGAGTGTAGGTAAGCAGGGAGATCCTTTTCCGGTGGTCATGACTACGAACGTACCAAGCGAGTGTCGCGGTGGGGATAAAGTCCGTGAAGGGCAGCAGCTCTTCGATAAATGCCACGTACTTGGCGTGCGGAGACGACTGCGAGTACATCGTGTCCACCATCTTTGCCGACACAGGTGCCCACAGCACGTCCGCAAGTTCGCCGATGCCAGGCACGACAAACGTCGCATTCCCCAGGAAGTCGATGGCCAGACTCGCCACGAGCTTGCGAGACGGATTCTCCAGCACAAATTCCTTTGCGCGAGCAGAGAGAGCTGACGGCGAGATATTTTCTTCCCCAGGCATGCCTTCAAACAGCAGTAGCTGGCCTTGCGGGCTGGTCAGGAAATGCTGGCACGCATCCTTGACTCGCTCCGACCGCGCTAGATTCACTGTCACAAGTGTCGAGATGGCAGAGAAAACCGTAACCAGCGACATTGCGACGCCAACAACGAACCACAAAGGGAACCCCAGCACGCCCACGAGGAGTGTCAGCGGCAACCAGATAGGAGACGTCCCCACGACGCCAATCACACAACCTGCAAGTGCAGGCAGCAGTCCAACTACCGCCTTGTTCTTATGCAGCGCCAACTACAAGATGCAGACAGACACCAACACACTCAGACACCATGATCTAGCCACCAACTGCTCAGTATCTCCACGTACCTGGTGCGCAACGTTGCTCGCTCCGTTTTTGATCGCAATGGCGTGGGAGATCAGAGCGCGCGGGCGTCGGTCGGTCTTCACGTAGATACGCACGTCCACCTCCCACATGACCTGCCATAGTCATCAACAACCTCTTTTCCTGTCAGACTCTCCTCTCTTCCGGTTTAAAAATCCTAACGACACGAACGTCTTTGTGCAGCACAGACTGCGTCCAATGGATTTCGCCCTCCGCCAGCACGGGGACGCACTCGCGTAGCTTCAGCGCATGTGTCGCCACCACTGCGTCTCCCTCTAGCAGCTTGAACGTCGCGTGTTTCTCCAGGATCGACGTCTTGTTGTCCGTCTCCAAGTCCGACGCAGACACCGCAACGCGACAAGGCAACGACGTTTCCTCCTCTTCAGGGGGCAGCACCACCGTCACATGGGCAGTAGACGGAGCCTCCACTTGCTTCTTAGAGGCCGCAGCCAGCCACAACACGTCGGCGAGCACCAAAGAGAGCTCCATGCTTGTCACGAACGTCTTCTTCCCGTAGTTGAAGCAAATTGACCAGTGACAGCGCAGCTTTCAACTTTTCATCCAATCAAAAAGAAGTCGGATCTTTATAGCCAATGGCCGACGCCATCTGCCAGTTTGACAAACAAGATGCAGCCACTGGAGGAGCAGGAAGACCCGAGCTTCTCGTCGGTAGTGGAGACTCCGCGTGCGTCTCGTACAGCCGCTCCCACTGGATACCAACTTGTACACTAACTTCGCGTGTGTCTCCTCTATCTGCTCCTGTTTATTCTCCCGCGTCTGTAGAGCTGCAGAGGCCCCACTGCGACCAATGCCGCGTCGCCATCGCCGACTACGAGTGTCAACGCTGCGTCCAGCGCTTCTGCACGCAGTGTGAGCTGGTGATTCACCACCGACTGGAGGCGCTGGCTCTGAAACATGAAGAGAGCAAAGGCGACGGGCGGCCGCATCAGGAATTCCTCAAATGGATCAGAGGTGCGTCGGGACGTGAAGATGGAGGTGGAAACAGAGCCAACTGACGCGTCTTCCGCTTGCTGTAGGGTGCCAGGAGTGCGGCCAGAATACGATGGAGTTCTTGTGTGTCAGTTGCAATATGTATCAGTGCGAGGGCTGCTGCGCGGCCAAGCATAAGCTCGTGGAGTCGCATTTCTACTTTTGTCTGGAAGGTAGGAGATCTGGTGATAGATCTATTGTCCTGAGACTGTTGCTGATGAAATTGAGCTGAATGGTGAACGATGCGGCAGGTTCGTCACCGAGAATGTTCCCTTTTGCAGCCTGGAACTTGCTGTTTGCGGAAATGGTGAAGATGCGCAAGGGTGAACTGCAAGACAAACTTGCAGAGGAAGAGGCGCCTTTGGCGAGGAGGCCTGCAAAGGAAATTCCGGAAGAGAAGTATAGCACTACTGCTGCCGCTCATATTAAGATGGAGAAAGCGTCGGCGGCCACAAGCGATACAGCGACGGCATTGGGGAACCTATCGATTCATGGAGCCGCTTCGGAAGTCACACCCCTGGCTGAGCAACCGACGAGTCAAGCAAAGCGCTCATCACGGTTTGATACCACATCAATCGTTGACTTAACGTTGGATGATGAAAGTGACTCGCATACCAGTACCAGCAGTGTAGCATCTTCTCGACAACCGCCCCAGCCCCAGATTAAAGAAGAGGTCCACGTGAAGACTGAAAGTGCATGGCTGG
Organism: Phytophthora sansomeana; assembly: GCA_032158285.1. Classification (NCBI taxonomy): domain Eukaryota; phylum Oomycota; class Peronosporomycetes; order Peronosporales; family Peronosporaceae; genus Phytophthora; species Phytophthora sansomeana. The sequence continues at coordinate 348,060 of JAPDHH010000252.1, forward strand.
ACTCGGCTACCGCTGCCCAAGAAAACCCAGTGTTTGATGTTGACGAGTTGATGGAAAAAACTATGGGCGATGATGAAGATCCTATCCTGCGTTCCATGATCAGTGAGTACAACCAGCTGAGCGCCAAGATCTTTGACCTTGACCAGGAAACTGACAACGTCCGCAAGATTATAAAGGAGCTGTCGAGTGCTCAGCCGATGAATAAGAATGAGATTGGAAATGCTCGAGCTATGACAGCAAAGCTCCGCAAAGACAAGACGGAGGTTGAGAAGTCACGCGACGGAGTGGTGGCCAATATTGTGGTGTATGTTAAGCCCGGTCCAGACGAGCTGAAGGCGTTCTTGAAAACTTGCACTGCTAATGTCCCGTACGCGCTGACAGCCAGTCACCGCAAATGCGCCACACTGGAGGCTAGTATCCGTGCCCAGCTGGAGAAAATTCAGAAGATTCAGCGCAATATGGAGGAGTTGATCAATATGAAGAAGGACGCCTTCGCCGAGGTCACTCGCCTGGGGGCTGAAATTGCGGAAGGCGAGGAAGAGGTCCGGAAACTCGATAAAGACCGACAGGATGAGTTCTTGTGTTTATGCCAGTTCAGCAACTCGATCCAGAATGCGGTGCGTGCTGCCAGCTCACTGTGACGGCCCCACCTTGGAGGTCGTTCATGTCGTGTGCGTGACGCGAGTCTGCAATTTGTCATTTGACGAGGCATTTGCGGCAGAGTACAACCAACGGAGTATTTGACTGCCAGTGGCGTTTGCCCATCGAGGAGAATCAATCCAAAACACAATATCTATCATTTTCATTGTTGTGTTTAGTGCAAAAGGTCAAAGGACTCGAATTGCGAGCAGTCACGCCATGCTGGTGTCGTCACGGAGAATCACCGATGAGCGCATATCATTCTCCATTCAAGAGACTTATCCATACGTAGGATGCCGTTGGGGCTGTGGTGGTCGATTGTAGGAATTCTTCAAGGATGACCACCAGGCAGGAACGTGGGACTCGCCGACGCGTCTGCATTGCAGGCGTGCAAAAAGCTCCGTACTTGCCCGAACCCGTATTAATCGTGCAGTGCTTTCCTACTGGAAATCTTCTCATGTTCGCCCAGATACACTTTCCTGACAATAGCTGTATCATGTTGAAGTTACCTTTTTGTTACCTTTTTGCGCACTCTTGGTTTCAGTATGCACACTCTTGTTTCGTCCTTATAGAGAGGGGTAGGTTCTCGTATTTGAACTTGAGTCAGGATTTCCACAAGAGAAAAAGCCGCCGACGCCGACTGGAGCAAGTGCTTGCGCGTCCCATTGCGCTGTCCCCGCGGCCCTTGAGAGGTCTCCAGACACTACCGGATCGAGCACACGCGTCTCCGCTCGGACGCCGCGCAGGAACCACCGCCAACCGACCGAGAACTCGTCCCCAGGCGCAGCATGAATGGCGGCGTGTCACAGACGCAGACGCTGGGGCGGGTCTATTCCTACGCGCTGCGCTCGCTGTCCGAGACCAAAGACACCGTACGACTCGTCCAATCTGATTCGCAGACTGGTGGGGTCTCTCTAACTTAATACTCTGCAGCTGATTCTGGTCTGTATAGGTCTGTTGGAAGCGCTGGATCGCCTGCAGGAGCGACTGCATCTGCCCACGTCCATCGTCAAGGAGCTCAAGCGCCGACTGGCCAAGATGGTCAATAGATCGTCTGTGAGGCTCAAGACCAAGTACCCAAGTGATCGAGAACTGGGCGACGCCGTGGCCAAGAGCAACATTTGGAACGCGGCCAAGCCCGAGGAAGTGCGGGGAGTGGTGCACTGGGTGCTGGCTGTGGCCACGTCGCTGCAGAGACTGGTGGTCAGCGCCTCGCTGGGTGTGTGCCATGGCATCTACGTGTTGATAATGAGTCTGCCGGGTGTGTCCACGGCCTGCTCGTTGTTTTATGGACTGCTGCAAGCTGTGGAGGATACGCTAAGGCTGTCGAGTGAAGAGATTATGGAGGCTGCGTCGGCAGGGGGCTCTGTATCGGGTAGCGGACGCAGTCGAAGTTACCACCACTTGCACCACCGACACCACCGCGGCGTGGAGAGCTATGTGGCCGATCCTAGTTGTACGTGCATCGGTATTTGCGGTTGAAGTTAATGTTGATGGGGTTGTAATGAGTTGATCTGCACTTTTGTCGATGATAGTGACCGCGGTGGTGCTGGAGTACAAGGAAAAGGAGTGTATGGTGCCGTCAAATATTGATCGGCGGATACGACGCGTCATGCACTTTCAGATTCCGCTGCATTCGTTTGAAGCGACCGTGCGGTTACCACCGGAAAAATCACCAAACGCCACTACATGGAGCAGAAGTGGAAGTGATACCAGCGTTATTGGTAACAATCGAGCCCAGGAGGAGACGACTTCAAGCTATGCCCACCTGAGTTCTACGACGCCACGGTCAATTCCGGTGTCTCCGCACGCGCGGAAGCGCGTACAACTAGCATTTTCCAATTTCTCGGACGACGTGTTATACCAGGCTCGTGACCGACTACGACAGGAGCGTGCGGCAACACTAACGGGAGAGCGTGATCTGCGCGTGCCACGATTCAACGTCCACGATTGCCACGAAGACATTTATTTATCCTGTGGCCGCCACTGCGCATCGAAGGTAGGCACTGGAATGTATCGAAGCGTGCGCGCTTCAGTGCCGCTGCAGAAGAATCGGTTCGTATATTTCGAAATGACCCTACAGCAAGGACGAACACCGGCGCGTGGGGCAAATCAGGGCGTCAACCGATTAGAGACTCCTTCGCAAGCAGCGCGCAGTGTATCAGGTTTATCTGGGGCCACTTCCAGTTGCAATGTTAACGATAGAGCTGGTATCGATGCAAGTGTCTGCATCGGGCTGTCCACGCGGCTAATGCCGCTGAACACACTCGTCGGCGCGTCAAAACACTCCGTACGTATGGCTCAGCATTGGTATGGTTTTGAGTGGCATTTGAAAACTAACTTATTGCGGTGTACTCCTACAAACAGATAGGATTCTATTCTGCCGGTCATGTCCTTATAGGCACGGAGAGGCGGCGCTCAATAGGAGTTGGGCGGAAGTACGGCTTTCAGTCTACTGTTGGGGTGTTGGCCCGTGTAATGGATCACGAAGATGATGTGGCTGTGGACGTGCCACCTGGAAGTACGCATCAGCCACCATCCTCCTCGGGCTCGAGTGGTCCTGGTTCATCCGTTGGCGAAGCCTTCGTTCGTTTTACCGTCGATGGGATTGCACTTCGCGACAGCAATAACCGCGTGATGGAGTTTTCGCTGCCGTTTCCGTCTAGAAGCGAGCTTTACCCGACGCTAACACTGCATTCTCAGGATGCGCATGTGTTTAGCCAGATGTCAACACCCGATATAACTGCGCTCAACTTGGAGGAACTGGATTTGCCTGCTGAAGCGCCAGTCGAAATTTGGTGCCTCGATGGATTGCGTCTGGGACTTTTAGCTTAGAACCACAGACCCGAAATTTCGTGAGGTCGACTGTCGAGAAATGTTGGGCTACGCATAAACCATTGTAAGAGATTCAGACTTCGCTAGACAACGTGCTAGAATTTGGTTAGTAGCTCCTTCTTACCTGAGCTTCCATCGCTGGCTACGCTGGTTTGCCACCACTTTGCTGATACCATCGCACCAGATGTGGGGCCTATTTTGAAAGCTCAACACAAACAACAAAGAAGACCTCGCTGCTTAGTGGTTTTACAGACTGTACTTCCCGTATTTGTCGCCACCCAGGCCGACTTGCATCGTGGTTTCGTCCAGAATGCGCTGCAGTTCCCTCTTCGCCTCGATAACGGAAGATTGTGTTGGGCCCTCGATTGCCTACAAACAAGAGAATTGACACGTTAATAGAAGTAGCACACAGTTCCGCTCGCATCTATCTTGACGTACCAAGTACAATTTCCGCTCTGACGGGTTGGGCTTGCGGCCTGCAGGTATGTAAGATCCTCTAGCAATAACAGCCACACCAGTGAGCTCCGCCACCGAGTCACTCGCCTCCTTTTGGGTGACCTTCCAACGAGCCTGCTGGGGGTAGTCGTTAATCTCGAGTTCTTCGACAAAGTGGTTCTCGCCAGAGCTGCCGTCGTCATTTCCCTTGTATTGCAAATCCAGATTCTGAATGATTTTCTGGGCCTTGATGAACGCCGACATTGCCTCTTTGTCAATTGGAATTTGCTTCTGCCCAGCTGGTGCTGACGGTTTATCGGGCACACTGGCGGAACTCTCTTTGCTGGGCTCATCCGCTTCATCCTCATCGCCTGCGCCAGAATCCTGCAAAAATGGGTAGATGCACTACTGTTAAATACGTGCCGTATAGAAGCAGAATCAAAATGAAATAGGCGTACCTCAACCAAAATGCCCTGGTCCAGTTCATATTGGCGTCTCTGGAGATCTGCTGTTCGCTGGGTCTCGTTGCGCTCTGTTTCATCGAACGTGAAACCCTTGCCTTTGAATCCACTACCGTGATATCTCGCTTCACCGCGCTTGACCTGGAACACAATACGCAACTTTGGTAAGTAAAACTAAGGTGATGGCAGAAATGGTACAGCAAACGTACCTTTTCCTTGAATTCTTCTGCAAGTGCCGTCAGTTCAGGTGGAACGATCTGTTTGGCATTTTCTAATGCCTTCACGAGATCCACCGAATATTCGTCCTCCTACAAATTCAGAGGTAAACGTTAGTTTTGACAGAATTTGTGTTTTAATAGACTCCCAAACACGTACGTCGGGTGAAATAAAGGTGTAGGCCGTTCCCTTCCGTCCAGCGCGCCCGGTCCGTCCAACACGATGCACGTAGTCTTCCATGTGATTAGGACAGTGGTAGTTGATAACAAGAACCAAATCCTTCACGTCAAGACCTCGCCCAGCGACAGATGTCGCTACCATCACGGTTCGCACCTTCCGTTTGAAGTCATCTATCGTGTAGTCTCGATCTACTTGATCTTTGCCACCTACAGATCCACCATTTCAGACATATCAAACCCCGTTAGTACCTGAAATGAATAGACCAAAGTAATTTTCGTGACGTACCGTGGAGAGAAAGTGCAGGATACCCAGCTTTCATCAAGTCTTGGAAAATCTGGTCACACGCCTGCTGTTTGTTCACGAATACAAGGATATTTCCTTTCTCGTACCACAGACCCAAAAGTTGCAATAGCCGCATGAACTTGTCATCCTCTTCACGGACCTCCACATATTGTGTGATATCGCCTGACGCGGTGCTACGTGTTCCCACGGTAATTTCAACGGGCTTGCGCAGAACTTTGCGGGCAAGAGACTCAACTGACCGGGGGAAGGTTGCCGAGAACAGCAGTGTCTGCCGGTCTGGACGAATGTTCATCATAATCTTTGTGATCTGCGGCTCGAAGCCCATGTCAAACATGCGGTCAGCTTCATCCAGCACCACATACGTTACACGCTGCAGCGATACCATCTTTCCTGCACTCATGGTAAGAATATCAATCATCCGTCCCGGTGTGCAGATCACGATATCCGAGCCGCGTTTTAGGTTAGCAATTTGCTCTGACACCGACGATCCTCCGTAGACAGCAGTAGCGCGCAGTCCAAGACCTTTGGAAAACCTTCGCGTCTCCACATAAATTTGCTGAGCGAGTTCTCGAGCAGGTGCCATAACGATTCCAATTGGGCCTTCATTTTCTTGCAACGGTGGCTGGGCAAGAATATGACGGAACATTGGGAGAAGGAATGCCAACGTTTTGCCTGAACCCGTCTTGGCAATGCCGATCACATCACGTCCAGACATAATCGCAGGCAACGCTTGCTTTTGGATAGCAAACGGTTCCTCATAACCGTGCTTTTTGATCAGCTGAAGCATGCGAACGCTAAATCCACATTGCGTCCACTTTTGTAGCGGTCGCGGGCAATTCTTTCCGCGAACCTTGATTTCAGCCTCTTTTCGCTGCGATTCCACTTCTTCGTCCGATAGATCCTTGATTTCCTTCGGGACCACGTAGAACTTCTTTTGAAACGAAATGTAGTTCATCTTGGAGTGGTCCACTGGCTTGATCTCTTTCTTCTTCTGTAGCTCTTGCAGGATCTCAAGAGCTGAACGTTGATCCACTAACTCGGAGTCTTCACCAATAATATCTTCTTCGAATCCCTGGTAGATACGTCCGGTGTCGTCCTTCTTCAGCATCGGGTCCTCAGTTCCTGGACCAGCTCCATTGATGTCACCACTTGCAGACGCAGTTTGAGTTGAGCTGGTGGCCTTGCTTTTCACTTCTCGCTCGCGCTTCTCTTTAATCGCGCGCATAAACTCCTTCAGCTCCCGCTCTTCACGAGCTTCCCGCTCCTCAGGTGTTTCGTTTACAGGGTTAGCACTGGCTTGAGGGTCAACAGCAGGCTTCTTAATTGCGACGCTCGGCTGCTCCGCTGCATCGGGAGGCAAGAACGTGCCATAAATATTGATTTTCCCCTTGGCTTCAATTTCGGACTGCGAGATTACGTTGGCTGCGGGGTTAGCACGAGCCGCTTCGTCCACAAGTCCGGCCATGTATGCATCGAGAGGGTCCACTTCCTCCACAACCTTCTGCACCCGTTCACGCTGACGCGCCTCTTGTTCTTCCCGTTTCTTACGTTCTTCCGGCGTCTCGCTCTTCTCCTCATCTTCTGCAGTCCAAAGAGCCAACTGCTTCGGCACAGCGTCCTCCTCGGCCAGAAACTTGGCTTTCTCCTCCTTCTTCTGCTTGAGCTGCTCGTCGCGCAAAGCCCTTTCCTTTTCACGATGTTCCTGGCTCGCCGAGTTCTCACCATTGAGTGGAGGTTTACTAACCCCACCCAAGGCATTAAAGAACAGCGCAGGTTTCTTGGCCGCTGCTGGGTTCTTCTTCAGCGTCTGAGCACCAGCTTTCAGTGAAATGCCGCTAAACTTGAATTTCTTCAACGTAGCACCTCCTCTCGTTGCCTTTGTCGTTGTCACTGCAGCGGGTGGAGCTGTAGCAGCTCTCTTCTTCTCAGCACTTGAACTGCTGCTTGTAGCTGCCTCTTGTTTCCTCTCCACGGCAGCAGCTTTTGTCTGAGTCTTCACTGCACCGATCTCTTCGTCTGCTTTTTTCTCGATCTTCTCCTCCTTGGACTCGGATCTTTTGCGTCTCGCAGCCTCCGACCTCGTGTGGCTTCTGCTTCTGCTTCTGCTCCTGCTCCGTCTGCTCTTGCGAGAGCTCCTGCGGTCCCTCTTCTTCCTGGAGCTGCTGCCTCTGCGCTCTGAGCGGCTCCTGGAGCGACTTCTGGAGGGCGAGCGCCGTCGCTCTCTCCGCTCCGTCTTGGAGCGTTTATTGCGGTGTTTGTCGCTGCTCTTGGACGAGCGGCGCCGCTCCCGGGACCGCGATCTGGAGCGAGAGGCGCTCGACTGCGACGACAGCGAGCGAGAGCGTTTGCGGCCGCGCGAGTGGGAGCGAGAGCGCGCGCGGCGCGAGGAGGACGCGCCGTGGCGACGGGACGACGAGCGCGCGCTGCTGCGACTGCGCCGCCGCCGGTGGCGACTGGGACTGGCCGCGTCTTCCGCCATAGAGCGAGCAAATTGAGGAATGAAATCCGTGGTTTGAAGGCGGAGGCGGCGGCGGTTTCTGAAGTGATGATTGGACGAAAAGGGAGTGAAAGCGGACGGGGATTGGATGAAATGCAGGTAAGGGGTAATGGCATGTGGACATTTGAGGACACATGAACAACACTAGCAGACAGTGTGTTGAGCTTGGCATCCCTGCTAGAAGTAGAGATACTCTTTCCGTTTGCGCTTGGAGAAGATGATGGCGCCGAACATGAGCGAGTCGTAGTGCGGGAAGTCGTTCGAGTTGGGCAAGTGGCCGATCTCGCCGAACGTCGTCATACCCATCAAGGACGCTCCACCCGACCAATCTTTATACGCACCAACCTACATGTACACGCAAGGAAGAAGAGAGGGTTAGAAACAGCTCAGAATTGACAGGCACTCAATCCGTTGCAGTGTACCATCTCAGCCATGGACTTGTGTCCCAACAATGCCTGCACGCCAGCTGACAGGAACATCAGACAACCGATCGTCTCGTGGATATAGAACTTGTTACTTTCCACGGCTTGGGCTCCCATCTAAACAAGCAACAAAATACAGATGCGTCAGATACACAAATAAACTGATGAGAGCCTGTGTACGAGATACGAACCTTGTTTATGGCAGTCTTCAAGGACTGCGCGGATGTTTCCATCAGCACGACGTTGGTGCCGGACGCGACGGAGCTAGTCGTGCTTAAGGAGCCATCTTCGTTAATACCCGTGATCACTGCAGTCATATTAATGAGCTTCGACCAATCACTTGACTGCATCGAGCACAGTGATGAGGAGGAGTTTGCATCAATGCTGCGGTCGACTTCCATTTGGTTGGAAGCAAAATCAATGGTAGTGCCAAGCGGGTGCAAACTGCCGAGTCGAGGAAATCCAATCGAAGAGAGCTCCGTTTGGCTTTTGTCTGATGCAACGTCGAGCCACTACACGAGTAACGTAATGAACGGCACATCCAGATAATGACTGTCAGAAATACAAAAGGTCGCCCGACAAGCTGCGAAACTTACCTCTTGGTAGACCTCCGCAGCTGGCTTGCAGTCAATCTCGTAGATAATCTTGTTCGAAGCCTTCGTGACCGTGCCCATGCAGTATTCACTATTTACTCCCACTGGGCTGTAGCCGCTGAACCAGCTCACATACGTTTCCACGCTCGGGAAGCACAACGCGAATGCGATGCCCATCTCTGTCCAGTCACCACGTCCGTCACGAACACTTTTTGTGTAATCCGAGCTGCTACTACTGCTAATTTGAATCCAGGAAACGGAGACTTCTCCTTCACCATGCCTAGTGGCATCCGAAGAGCACCCACCAATAATCGGGCAGTGAATCGCCTCCCTGATTCCGTCAATTGCATGCTCCACGAAGAGCGGACAAGCATACGTTGCAATGAATGCCGGCTTCTCGCCGGCGTCAACATCTGCTGCCACCCGAGCAAAAGCAGTTTTCGCTGCGGCATACGTCTTCTCATGCGCATCGCTCTGTGAATACTCAGCATGGACAACAGAGTAGATTCCATGGGGGTCATTCACGCCCCACAGCGTGACCAGACCTTCATCATTATGACGATTCACCGAAACCCAAGCATTCTCGTCGCACATACCACGTGCAATTGTGCCTCCGATGTAGGGAACTCCAGGCGCTAGTTGGCGTAGCAGGTTAACGATAAGTTCGGCGCTAAAACCCGTAGAGAACCCGACTACCACAAAGTGAACATCGCCTCCGAGCTTCGTCATCAGTTCCTGAAAAGCCCCTGTCATGGCGAGAACTTCTGTTTTGTTTGTAGCCCAAGCAGAAGCAGCATGCACGTAGCTTGTACTGTTTTGCACCGGAAGCCTCTCCATTGAGCTTGATCGCCGTTCCGCTTCTTCTTGGTTATCATGAATTGGTGGTTGCACAGACTGCCGTACCGGGTCTTGCGATGGGCCACGGCGACCCGCACTGGTGGGACGTCCTCTGCCTGGGTTTTTAGCGGGAACAGGCTTGGCCAAGCTGAGTTGATTATCTCGGCCGTGGCCGGTGGCACGCTCGATACTCACTTCCGAGTGTGATCGGCGTACTCGGCGCATATGTTTTGAGCCACGGGCTGCCTGCTCGCCGTAGCTGTGGCGCTGCGGCAATTGCATATTGCTTTGCCGCTGCTTTCCACCAGAGATTTTCCGCGATGTGCGTAGGTTTGAATCGCGCCGCTGCCGATCTTCAGTGGTATCTGGAAGTTCACGATACTGTTGGTGAGGGCGGTTGTTTCCTTCCTCCTTCTCCTCCTCTTCATTGTCCAAGCTGATACGACGATACTTACGTGGCATTCGCTCCTCCTTGGAGTTAGCAACTCGTTCTGGCTCATCGCCCGGCGTCTCCAGCGCTCCCGACAAGTCTTGCGAGTGGGAAGGGCTCGGGAGGCGAAGCTGTTGGGCAGCACTCGGCTCAGCGCCCGCGGCAAGCTGCTGCTGCTCCGTGCTCCGCTGGATCCAGTCCTTGAAGTCCTCTTGGTTATTCAGCTCCCTCCCACTCTTTGACCGATGGTGGGACACCACGCACTTGCTGCACACGCGGATACTTGGCTGGTGTCGCGACAGTACCTGCTTGCCTGTGTCATTGTGCGTAAAGCTAATCGACGGCACCCGGATGGTGCTACTGCAGGACCAGCAGATCACTTCACCACACGTGCGGCAGTGGTGGCGTCGGCGGAAGATAGGCGAAAAGCGCCGATTGCAAAGCACGCAGAAGCGGCGTTCTCTGTTTCAATGCAAGGCACAGATACGTGCTTATTAAGTAAACCGACTCTTGAGCGATGGAACAACGCCCCAATTAATAACAGCAAGTGGTGCAACGTACTTGTCTTTCACCCAAGCGGACGTCTTCACAACCGATATTTCCTGCAGCTCCGGCGGGTCCTCGAGCAAGTCTCGGAGCCCCCGAGCAAGCTGCGTGACCATCTCCACGGCTGGGTTGCTACGAAACAGACTAACCATGGGTGGCGGTCGCTGAAACGCGATGGAAATCGTGACGAAGTCATCCTTGTAATCCGGCGAGGAGGTGCGCTCAAACTTGCAGATGAGGGCATCGAATTGAGAGCGCTCCAGGTTGTTGCCCTGGATATGCGGCATGCCGCCCACCTCCGCTAGAGATTCTTGGAAAAGGTAGCATGCAACGATATCCCCTCCCGACGCCTCAATGCCAATATACTGTTCATCACACGCACAAGTACACAACACGTCAGTTCGCTCGTCATGCTGCCACGCACTGCAAGTAACGGCTGAAATATAGAAGAAGTGCAGCGGGTGTAGCACGCCACATCGTGCCGCACTGCCACCTCCGTACCTCCAGCACGTAGAAGTCCGAGGATTTGCTCGCCAGGGAACCCGACTTGATGGCCCACCACTTGATGGCCGCCTGCTTGTACACCTCGCGTCCGTCGCGCGGCGGGTTGGCGCTCGGGTAGACGCCCGTGCCGTTGAGGTCCTCGAGCACTTCTGCGTCCAGGAATATGTCGCCCAGCACCTTGCGCATAAAGAGCTTGAACTTGTCGGACGTCTTGAGGTCGTAAATGGTGCGCAACACATTGGGGAACGCTGAGTTCGCGAACACGACGGCCTTGGCGGAGACCGACTCGGACCAGTCGGAGCTGGGCTTGTACACGCCAATGTCGTTCTTGCAGTCGTGCACCTTCCACAGCGCGTTGCTCGAGTCGCTGAGCAGTCCGAGACACGAGCGCGCGCGGTTCTCCGCGTACTTGTGCAGTCGGATCTTGCGCTCGTACGAGAGCGACGGCCCTTGCGGCGGTGGGACGAACTCGTCCTCCTGCGAGTTGGAATTATCCGCCGAGTCGCTCCAATCCGCAGCGTTGGCGGCCGCGTTAGCCTTGGCCTGGGGCTCGACGGTGTCGGGAGCTGCTCCGGCCGTGGCAGCGGCTGCTGGCGGTGGCGCCGCGCCGGAATTCATTCGTCTATCGGTTGTTGTAGGCGCCTGCTGCTGTGTTTGTGACCAAGATAAAGCGCCGACCAGATGGGAGACTTGGCGTCGGCTCGCGATCTCGTTGGGGACCTTGATGGGCTTCGTACGCTGCGCTGCTCAGGGGGGAAGAAGGAGAAGGGAGAGAAGTGCAGCGAGGACTGGAGAACGCAGGGAGGGCTGGCGCCTTCTGCCCAATGGAGGCGCCGATGCCGCCGCAAGCAAATCGCCTTTTATTCTGGTCATATTCCATGAACGTTTCCGCTCGTCGCGACGTACCACAGTCAGTGTGGTGTACACCACATTGTAGTTTTTTCACCCAATCCGCGTTGTCTGCGTTTTCAGCCAATTGAAATGCGTACCACATGCGACTAGCGCAACTCGTGTTTATGCCCAATCGCGTCGTCGACAGGGGCGTGACCTGGAGCACTCGCGCCCGAAGAAGCTCCAGCTGGCGCCAAGTCAAAGACGTCGAGGCGAGGCGAGGCACGTTGCAGTCGGCAACTTGCAGTCCACGAGAGAGTTTCCAGTCCGTTGCCATGGGCAGAGCAGAGCCGACGCCGCAGCCCGCTGACCTCATGACGGACGACCTCGTGCACTACGTCGCCGACTTCCTGGCGCCTTCCGACCTGCTCTCGGCCATGTACGTTTACGTTACAGTACAGTACAGCGCAGTACAGTAGAGCAATGTACACTGACGCTTTCTGTTGCTGTGTGTAGCCAAGTGAACTCGTGGTGGGGTCACGTGTGCGCCAGCGACGTCATCTGGAGACGCCTGTGCGTCACGCGCTGGCTGCTGCCACGTCCCGAGCGTCTGCGCCGCAGCACCGGCACCACGAGCTTCTTGGAGTTGTATCTGTATCTGGATCGAGCTCGGTATCTGCCTCGAGGCAAGTACACGACCAAGGTGAGGAGACTTTGGAGGCGTAGGGTGAGGAGGATGGGACTGACGCTCTGAGTGCAGCACCAGATCGTGTGGGGACGCGGACGAGATGAAGGCGCCGACGTGTGGATGACGGTGGCGCACAGCTCCAATTGCCAAGTGCAGAACACGGCAGGCACGCCCTACATTCAGCTACGAGTTGTGGTGCAGAACCTCCTGCCGCAGCCGCTTACGGTGGACTTGCAGGAGCTGGAAGTGCGCATGAAAGGAGGCGACGAAGGAACGATCTTTGGCGTCGGACCCGCTGCCAATCAACCCAGAGGAGAGAGTGCAGATGCTGCTGGACGGATAAAGCAGCTCGCGCCCGTGGTGCTGGCAGTAAACGGTGTGGATGTGCACCCGTCGCTGACCAGTCAACTGATCGAGCTCAAGATGTTTGACTTCGCCGTGCTGGCGGTCAACGTCGTGTGCAGTGGCTGCGAGTTTGAGCCGGACTTCCTTGAATCGTACGTGTAGATGCGCGGTTTGATGACGCTGATAGATGCACTTACGAATTGATGTTGGTGTTTGGGCTGCAGATGCAATGCGCTGTGGGTGCCGATTCGCCGCATTGGGCGGTGCACATCACTGAGTACCTGTCGCTGCGGGTTGATTCCGGACAGCTACCACCGCGGCATCATCCGTGTTCCTGTGGTTGATGAGTCTGTCATCTGGAGGCACTACGATCTCGTGTCGAACCGGTTCATGGTACGATTAACTATGCTTTGTAATTATACTTTTCAAAACTCGGGTGCTGATTGTGGTGTGAACAATGCACAGGTGCTGGATACTCGGTCAGTCGAAGACGTCGATCACTTTAGTAATTTATTGGGCTCGCCTATCAGCCATTTCTCCAAGCGGAAGCGCAGCATTTCGTGATAAACATCTCAAAGTGAGCAAAGGGGATGGAAAAGCACACTGTCAAAGTATATTTGCTAATCGAACGAAGTTACCACTATCTGACCCAGTCTTCCTGAATGGCTCTGCTGGATAGGAAAATAGGCAAACTTTTGTTGGTGTTGTTTGTACAACACAAACCTTAGATCAAAGGGATACCAACCTGTCCAGGCGCCTTTTCACAAGGATCGGCCGCTTCTGGCAGGAAGCTGTGGGCACAATTCAAGACTTGTCGACTTTGAAGCAATCTAACCAATGTCTGCGACCGAAGACACTGAGAAGGACGTACCGTCCGTGCCTGAGGCATCGACGAAGAAGGTATCCAAGAGCCCGTGGCTGTCAGCTTACCACAACTCGGTGGCTGGTATCAAGGCCGGATCCAGCTGCATGCAACTGGTCGATGTCTATGGTGACGGGGACGCTAAGCTCGTCGTTGCAGATGGAGATCAACGACTCAAGATGTATAAAGGTAGAAGATGTTGTCATTCATGTTACAAGTCAGCTCACGGTGCTTCATTGTTTTGAACAGGCTCGTCACTTCATGGAGAGCAAGCGGTTCTAGGGGTGCCATCAGCTCTGAGTTACTTCTACTCGGGTACGAAATAATGAGGCAATGAGGGTGCCAAGAGCTCTTCAATGACACTATTTGCGCTTCCAGATAACAATCGACCACGCATCCCAGCGATCGCTGTCGCCTCAGGACCATTCATCTTCATCTATCGGAACTTTCGCCCGCACTACAAATTCACAGTACCGGCCATTGAGATTGATGCTCAGGAAACAAAGCTTTGGGAGGCGTTGGCGAAGTGCACCATCGAGGTTCCGGATGCACTTGCCCAGCTCCAGACAATGCGGTAAGTAACCTGCATACTTTCGCTTTGCGTGTGCAACTTGCAATGTTGAAAAGCTGTTTCAATGCTCATAGTGGACTAGGAATTCGCCTGTCAGAGAGATCGCGGGGTCTGCTGGCTATTGACAATATTGAAGAGCAGGCTGAATACGTATCGCGCTTCATGGATGAACCACTGGTCGAGCGATCGTGTGTTACATGCATGACGTCGATCAACAAGAACATGGATGACAAGGATGCAGTGAGCTGGTACGGTTGGCTGATCGGCAATAAACCATCATGGGCTCCAAACTAATTGATCCCGTGTTTGTGTGTGGTATAGTCTTGTTGTGGCGACCGAAGGTTGCATGGTGTACGTACTGGACCCGCAGGGTACGTCCTTAGTGCAGCAAGTTAAGGTTCCAGGGGTACCTGTGGAGATTGTCGCCGTCGGGCTGCTTGATGTCGAATGCCGACTCGTGATCACGACTCGCAACGGTTCCGTATACATGATCAAGAACGGAGAACTGCTGAAGTCGGTGATTGAACTGGAGTCGCCAGCATGTGGACTGGTACAATTGGAGAAAAGCATAGTGATTGCGTCTGTAAGCCGCAAGCTCACGTCGTATCATCTCAAAGGCAAGAAGAACTGGAGCTTGACCATGAGCGACGATATCGTAGCCCTGGAAGCTTTCAGTCTCCGACGTACAAAAGATACTCGCGGTGTTCTTGTTGCTCTACGCAACGGTGATGTGACGCTGTACAATGAAAAGGTCAAAGTGTGCACCCTTAGCACGGAGACTGTGCTCACAGGCATGCGATTCGGGCAGTACGGGCGCGAGGAAGCATCACTCGTACTTGTTCAAAAGAGTGGCGCGTTATCGCTGAAGATCCTCAAGCGCACAGCCAGTTTGGAGGCAATTTCAGAGGCAGCAGGGCCACCTCCTGAACAAGGTTCGTCTAGTTTGTTTTCGAATGCTGCCACACTTGCACGATCTCATTCTCGCTTGCCAATTATTTGTTAGACATTCCACTGAATATTCCCAAGAAGACGACCCTGTACGTCGAACAAACCCAACGCGAGCGAGACCATGCTACTGAAATGCATCGTCACTTTCAGCGTGACTTGTGCAAGCTGCGCTTAACAACTGCTCGCGCGTACGTCAAGATCATCAAAGACGGACAGGTAAGGTAAACAACTCGGAGATAATCTTGTGTAGTGGTGCTGATGTTTATTTTTTCACGTTGTAGGGACCGGTGTCATACTCGACGGGCACTGCAATCCGATTAAACGCGCAAGTACAAGGGATTGGTCCGTTCTTCCGGATCAAGCTCAATGTACAAGTGCGATATTTCCACTTGTAAAAGTTTATCACGAAGTGTATCTAATCCATTGTTTTCCCGCTTAGAATGCTGGCACGAAAGCCGTGACCGACATCACGGTCGCCTTCCACTACGACCACGAGTTGTATCGCGTCGATCAAAGTCTGCTGCTGATCCCACTCGTGATCCCTGTAAGTCGGCCTTCTGCATTCGGATGTTGCAGTTTTCGCTGTCCGAAGCTTATGACTTTTGCTGTTCGACGTCGTCCTCCCTTTGTTGCATCCAGAACGTGCAATATCAGTACGCTGTAGACGTGGAGAGCATCTCGGAGCTCGGCGCTGCCGACAATGTGTCCATCTTCGTGTGCGGCAAGGAGAGGTACGAGCGAACGCAAATGCACCACTGCAATCAATCATGAGGCTAACGCAGTTGTGTTGTGATCGTTTGAATGCCCAAATTGCAGCTGCGTCCCCTCGTTTCCGCAGTGGTGAGCATGCCACTGAGCGAGCCCGAAATGTAGTTCGTCTATAGGTTTTATCAACGATTGCACCGACCATTGATGAAGAGGATGCAGATTGTAAGGAAGGAAGCTAAGAGGTCTCTTTCGTCTTGCCTCGTTCTTGCCGGTTATAGTCGTCTCTGACCACACGTTGGACATGCATCCGTTAGGTGGAGACGCCACCTCGCCAAACGTACACTTACTTTGCTGATTGTGTCCATCTCGGCGTTGGACAGACGGACGACTGGTCCCCGTAATCAACTGCCGTTCGCGACACATCAAAGATCTGCATAATCACAAGATGGCTACATGTTAATCAGGAAAACCTCTTTGACTGAATACAAATTGAAAATCGAATCCAATACAAATTCACATCATTGGGCACCTTGAGATCGGATGTCCCACCATTTGCTAACGGTAACAATCAATGGCACGACCAGATGACAGTTTGTTGATGCGGTAGCAGCAATTCGTCCACGAGCTTCCCCGTGCCCTCCAGCAGCATATCTCAAGTTTCCACGCCAGTCACCGACGCTCCATCGTGCCGACCGACTCGGTCAGCAGCTTCCATCCGTCGCTCACAACTCAACATCATCAATTGCTCAGTCACGATGGCTGCAGACGAACCGACCGCCGATCTGCAGTACTCCGACTATCGTGGCCTGAACTCGCAGTACTCGTCTCACTCTCTTCGAGGCATGACGCCATCCACGCAGTATGAGGCTGCTCCGTCCAAGGGTCTTCGCTCCATCAGCAACCGCCGCAAAGCGTTCATCGGGGGGGTCATCCTACTTGCGGTGGCTGCAGTGATCACTTTGGTGGTCGTGCTGACCCAGTCCGACGACGACAACAGCTCTTCCAATGACAGCACCAGAGCGACAACAACCAACTCGCTGGCGTTGCCTCAAGTGGCGGTCGCGAACCTCACGATGGTGAGTGCTACGACGGACGATGACTCCAAGGACAGATGCGTCGAACTCGAGGGGATCCCCACGGGTGTGGACTGGGTGGGGGCCTCTGGAAGCACCATTTCGTACTTGTGTATGCAGCAGAGTGTCGAAGCTGCAGAGAACCAAGAAGACGTCGGTGCAGTCGACCTGGACGCAGTGTCAGTCATGCGGCGAGTTGTGGTTGTGTCGGATGCAAGCGGTTGTCCGTCCAACATGCAGACGGTTGTAAACCCTGTCTCGAGTGTCTTCGTGTGCGCGGAGTTCGTCTCAGCAACCGAAGCTTTCAACACGCAGCAGTATGTGGTCGATATCATGACAACCACCGAAGCCTTTTACAACCACGATACGCCTGGGTGGATTACTTGGCCCGTTGATCTCAAGATGGACTCGGATGCTTCCAGCGTCTTCCTCAGTGTTCGGTACCCCGTGCGTCCCATTGTGGCGCTTGAAGTATTGACGAATGTAGACACCGACTCTGTCTATTCTGCGTGCGATGAGCTGGAACCACAAGGAGAATGGGAGACACCAGGATTCGTGCTGAAATCGTCTGAAGGGACAAGCGCCAACAGCGACACGAGCGATGCCATCGTTTGTATACAGCGCTCGCTAGCAAATGCAACAGGATCGCTGACTGTTTTGACGGATCTCACGGTGGTGTTGCCGGCCGAAACGTGTCCGGAGGTCGCTACCAGCTCAGAAATTGCTAGCGACCAAGTTAAACTGTGTGCTGAATGGGGCAACGTCGAGTTCGGGAACAGCAGCACAAACTCGACAGCTTCGGCATCCAGCCAGGCATTATCTCCATTTGTAGCTGAGCTATCACTCTACGAAACATCGGAAGATGAAGCAGCAGACGTCAACATTTCCACCACGATTCCTGGTGCCTGGGGTGTCGTCGGCAATGCGTCCACGGGCTCAGCACACACTTTTTTCCTGGCAAGAAAGTTCGAGCCTTTTGTGTTGAACACGACAACGGACGCGAGTAACAACGGAGACGAAGAGGTGTCTTCATCAGTGGAAGCCATTGCCTCAAACACTACGGAGGAGCTGTCTTTCAAAGTGCTTCAAATTGCGGACATGCATCTCACAGGAAACCCGGACTATCCGTGCTCTTCAGGACCGTCGAGTACCATTCGCGCAAGCATTTTAGCGGCGGCCTCGGTTATCGCAGAGCAACTTCGAGAAGAAAGTAATTCCACAAGTTCGGCTCGGGCTGGTGAAGACAGCGACCCCATGTACAACGAATGCCGCGAAGCGCTTACGGTTGCGTTCCTCGATGAACTTCTTGATATCGAGCAACCGGACTTCGTGGTTTTCACGGGTGACAACGTCCAGCCTGATTTGGATACCACAATGCACGCCTTCGCTATGAACATCTTCACTGCGCGGGTTGAGAGTCGAGGAATTCCATGGGCTGCAGTGTTTGGCAACCACGACATTGAAGGCGGCTTGACACGGGATGAGATGCTGGAGTTGATGACCCAAGGGAAGCAGTACTCGCATGTGAAGTACGGACCGCGTGATATTGGCGGCGTGGGTAACTACGAAGTCAATGTTGTGGCACCAAACGATGGTCCGTGGGGACAACAGGGCGACACCGTCTTCCGAATGTACTTCCTGGACTCGCACGGAAGCATTGACACAGCGACTTATCCTTTAGTCGACAATCCTACCACATACGAGTGGATCAAGGAGTCACAAGTCGAGTTTTACCGAGAGTTGGCGCAGTCTCATCTTGAGGTGAACAATGGCAACACGTCAGCCCAGAGTGCTACAGACAGCATTCCCGCAGTCATGTATTATCACATCCCCGTTCCCGAATATTCGCTGGCCTCACCATTGAACCGAATGGGCGACAAGAATGAAGTGACTGCAAGTGCCGCCGTGAACAGTGGCCTCTTCTCCGCTCTTGTGGAAGTTGGTGACGTGAAAGCCACTTTTGTCGGTCACGACCACATCAACGAGTACTGTTACTTGCGCCAAGGCGTTCAACTCTGTTATGGTGGCGGAATTGGGCTCGGCAGAGCGTACGGACTTCGCAACTTCGAACGTCGGGCACGGGTACTCGAGTGGACTTTCAACGCCAACCAAACTCGCACATTACGCAGCTGGAAGCGGCATTTCGCGGACCCCACACAAATCCAGTCGCTCGAATTGCTCTACTCCGAATAGGGAAACGACTTCCTTGAAACTTCTAACTGCACAATCTCAAATAACTGCTTTCTCTGCGTACGACACCCCCAAGACTTTCTTGCCATGAGCTGCTGAGTATGTTAGTGCTGTTCATTCTCCAATCTTCTCTGGCCATCGCGTTCTGAAAGTAACAAACCAAGGATGCAGCTCTGGGGTTGTCGTTTCAAGTTCGCTGGAGTTTCGGCTCTAGTTGGCCTGCTGTCGAGAACTGCGGCGTTGAATATCGAGGGCTTCAAGGGCGATGAACTGAGCCCTTATATCGGCACGGTACTTCCTCCGGATCGTGTTGAATCGTCGTCACCAATTGTTCAAGGCGTTTGCTACTCACCTTTCCACAACTCGGAGTATCCGCTGAATGGAGGAAGTGCCTATGGACTTGATTCAGCCATGGACACCGATTTCAGCATCATGAAAGACTACGTCGGGGTCGTACGCACCTACTACTCCAACTTTTACGGGTACCCGGTGGCACCGTACGCTGCAAAGTACGGAGTCTCGCTTTACCTCGGTGTCTTCATGACGGATGCAAGCTGGTACGATGACCAAGTGAACGCCGCCGTTGCTGCCGTGAAAAACTATCCTGACACAATCAAAGCAATTCTGGTGGGCAACGAAAACATCTCGCCCGCAGGTCCTTACTCACCTGCAGAAGTGCTACGACGTGTTAACGCCCTACGAGCACGAATTCTCAGCGAAACGGGGCGCACGGTGAACATCGGAACAGTGCAGCGGCACAACGAGTGGATGGAAAGCAGTATTCGCACCGAAATGTTGGCTCTTGCTGATGGTTGCGATATCCTGGGGGTGAACATTTACCCGTTCTTCGACGCGTCGTACACTGCAAGTGACCCACTCGCGATGCTCAACGGTGCCTGGAACAACATGTTGACGGTCTACCCGTCAGACAAGGTCCGGTTGACCGAAATCGGCTTCCCGACCGCTGGATCGCCGCCTTCTTTCGCACCATACAACGTCCCGAGCGTTGCGAACTCCATCCAATTCTACAAGGCATTCCTGAACTGGAGTCCTGTGAGTGGTGGCCAAGAAGTCTTCTGGTTCATGTTCTTTGACCGCAGACCTGATGACACCACTATGGGAATCAATCTCGAGACATACTTCGGGTTTTATACTTGGAACCGAGTGGCCAAGGCAACCAGTTTCCCAAATGTGATGGGGTACACAACTCCAGCAACTTCGGCACCCACCGTAGCACCTACCAGTGCCCCAACAACGGCATCCACCAGTGCTCCGACGAATGCTCCGACAACAGCACCAACGGCTGTTACAACCATAACGGCATCGACAGGTAACTCAGCACAAGTCTGTCGTGTTCACAAGGTCTTCTCAAAGTAAGCGCCAGGATCTGTGTAGTCTCTCGAGACTTCTGTCCGTCAGGTCTGCTACCTTCTACACACAAGAGTCAAAATGAACCAAATACACCTTCCACCAGCATTCCCGTATATGTAGTAACCTTTGCCATCCATTTGTGTTTACTCACCGCCGTGGCGAGGGATCTAGAGGCACATGTCAAGCATACTTGTCGGCTGCTCTGGCCGAATGTAGGGCAAAAGGCTCTCACCAAAAGCGTCGTACAACAGGGTCACAATGTCTCCCAGCGCAGACGACGAAAGGGATGGCGATGCACTCCGATCAGTAGACTTGGACATTGAAAAATAAGTTCCTGATGCATGCTGCGAAATTGAGGCAACCATCATCACGAGTGAACGGTTAGAAAACTCACAGCTGCGGATAACATAAATCCACAAGGTTTACTTACCACGAGGATGCCAAGGCAGTTCTGCGCCTCTAGCCTTTCGACGAGATTGGGGTTTGACGACGATAGCGCTGGTTCCAGTCGCCGGTAGTATTTCTCCAGATTCGGGAAGAGCAAGCTCTCCATCACGAGTGGACCCAAGAATAGCATGCCTAAGAAATAAACCAAAGTCAACCAATGGCCTAAACGGAGAAATGGGGAACGAATCAACGGGTTACTCACCGTGAAGAGCGCCATACTGTGTTGAGAACGGGCAAACAGGGTCTGTGATGGCCTTGTGGTACGTCTTGGAGACACGTGCCTGAATATTGGCATATTTCTCTCCATAGCGCTCGCAAATCTGCGCCACCAACTTGGCCGCGTACTTGCGCAGCGCCCAGTGGTCGTCCGCAGGGTTCTCACATAGTTGTGTGCCCAACACGCACGTCAAGATCGCAGGGATCAATTGGTGAAGCTGAAATAAAACAAATTCCACCATCAAGCAGACCACCAAGACAACCCCTCCCAGCATCAGTCTACGTACATATAACTCGACGTGCAGGTTCTGGTTCACGAGCAGGCATTTGCACGCTCTCATGAGCGAGAACAGCAGTGACAGATCGTGGTTGCTGTGCTTCACCTCCTCGTAGATGAAGCGCGAAAAGTAGGGCAGCAGTTGGTGGATGCCTGGGTCTTGAGCGAGACTCGTAAACGCTGCGCGCTGCAGCTCGTAGTCGTCACTCTTGACGGCCTCCGTCACCTTGGTGTAGTACAGCTGCATCTCCTCCGTCAGCACGTGCTTGACACGAGGCTTCCTGTCCACATTGTTCACGAAAGCTTCGTCCTTAATGGACGTGTGGCACGTCGAGTCGTCCTCCACCGACTCGTTCTCTGGGATGAGCGGCTGCACTCCGTCCACCGCCAGCCAGTGCACATTAAGCACTGGTTGGAGAGGAATTTGGCCTAATGGGGCGTTCAGCAGCTCCGACAGCTCCAGTTCCTCCTCCTCGGCGAAGAAAAGCGACTCGTGGTCTTCACACTGTTTGTACTTGACGGTCCCGGGGGCTGAGAAGCCGTAGAGGCTCTGAATTGGTAGTAATAAATTAAATTGGGTTATTGAAAAATGCACCCCCCAAATGGAATAATGCATTTCGTGCATTGCATTTTACCTCCAAGTTGCGCGCCTGGAGCGCCTGGTTCACGTGGGAGGGGTCCAATTGGGGCCTTCGAGAGTGTCGCTGGAACTTGAGCGAGTCCTGAACCACCTCCCGCACTCGCAGCTCCACTTCGGGCAGCAGTTCTCGCACGCAGTCGTCGCTGATGTCGTCCAGGCCGAGGCTCTGGGCCACCACCTGCAGCGTCTCCGGCCGCAACAGGCTCATCGCATACAAAATTGAAGAGTGACAGAAAATAGGGGCAGGTTGGTGAAGTACCGTACCTGACGTAAAGTTGGGCCTATCTTTCTGTCGGATAGATATGTAGCCATTGTGAAAATGTAGCCATGTCTAAAAGGCAACTTCCCATTGTTGAGGCTTTGACTGACTAATAATTAACTGCCATCCATCCTGCCGAAGATTCGCTTGAGGCGTTCGCAAGTTTGGTTGTCCAGACCAATGTACCGCTCTGGGAACCCGGAGCTTGGCGGCCGTCGAGTCAAGCTTGGTCGTTTGAAAATGCTCAGGTCGGCACTTCGGGTCATGTCTGAGCTACGTGATACGAGGCGGCCACTTTTCACTCCACCGAGCTCGTTGTTGCATCCTTCCAGCAACTCGGAACTCTTAAAGCTTGGGTGGTACGGACTGTACTCGTCAAAGCATTCGGGACTCTCGACACTTCGCCTTCGCAACGTTTGCATGACGGCGGCGTTCCGAATCCTTTTCGACTGCGCTGTGGGCGTCCGACTTCGGCACGGGGCTCCCTTTAACTCTGAGACCGAAGACTGCTTTCTTTCTGTCGGCTGCGTTCGTCGTAAAGCCAAAATACGGCTTCTTATCATCAATAGTAGAGACTGAGAGGCGATTGGTAGCATCCGTCGTCTTCGTCTCCCATAGTGACTTTCGTCGCTCGGACGACAGTTGAGTTGAGGAGCTTTGGTGTATCGTATTGATCCCCCCGACACGATCCGCTAAACTTGCCAGAAAATTGCTGCTTTGTCGTGATGTGTCCTGCTTATCTGTCTTCACGTCGTAAGGTGGCAGCGATGTTGCTAGCTCGTCCAGAGGAAAATGAGTCCCTACGTCGGATTCGCGTCGCTGGTCGTACGCCATTGATTCGCCGTTCTGAGTTAATGTGAAAGCTGGTTCGGTCCCATTCTGCTCTGGTTGCTCACTTGAGGGAACGTGATCCGCTCGCTTCTCGCACTCGTCAATTGAATCGATGAACGGTGGCAACTGGTTGTGATCATGGCGATATCTCGTCACAAGTTCGTCAACAACGTGCTTGTACCTCTCTACACTCGAGAAATATAGCTGAAGCTGGAGTCGGATGGCCCCACCACAAAGCTTGGAGACTACTTTACCTGGTGAACCGGAGCCAGTTGATACAGGAGATACATTGAGGCCGAGCGAAAACCATTCCACAATACGTTTCTGGTGCAGTAGCGTTTGCAGAGGGATACGAGCCTCTCCTACAAGCTGCTCGCGGCTGAGTCTACGGTCGTTCAAAACGCGGACATGGAGATAACCGTTGAGAGAGTGAATCGGAGCGAACTCAAAGTCTTCATCCCAGACAGGATATATGCTTTTCTTCTTCGTCCGGCTACGAAGGATGCGTCCTGTTGTTGGCTCATAGTTCGCTGATAAAGGTATAGCGTGGGAAGGGTAAACTACTTCCAGGCACACGTACGGATCCAGATTTTTCGTTCGCAAGTGAGCGGTAGGTAGGTCTCGAGCTGCTAGAAGCATAATTTTCAAAGACCCTCGACTAATTCCTTGATGATCCACCTCAATCTTGCTAACGGGATCAAATTTGCTCTTTGCTTCGGCAGCTTCCAGGCGTTCACATATTTTCAGAATTCGCTGAGCACTTGTTACATGTGTCGGAGCCATCCCGTTTGCATTTCCATCGTCGTCGCTGATGCTTTTTACAAAAGCTGAAACACGATCCTTCACTAGCACAAACTTCCTCGCATAATATGCCTCCACAGATGCAAACTCGTCAAAATGATCACAACAAACTTCATCGGTGGTCGGGATATCCGCTGGCATTTCTGTGTTGGTGAGGATATTATTTTCTGGAGAACTTTGTTGTGAAGCTTCTTGCTGTAAGTTATCACGATCATCGGAGCTTTTAGTCGGGTTGACTTCACGATGCAGTCGAGTTTCCAAAGCAGCAGCAATCGCTTGGTGCAAATCTGTTCGACTTCCTTCGGCAGATCGTTCGTCTCCAGACTTATCCGCGGACGTCGCAAGTTGTTGGGATAACTTCTCGTAGATGTCAGCCTTAATTTCTTCCAGCATATCCGGGTTAAGCAGCTCTTTGAATGGAAGGCTCATCGGTAGGAGACTTCCGTGACTAGATGGGTCCGTTGAGTCTTCAGATGCCTGATCGCTGGTATAAGATCGAGGCGTATCATAGCTACTTCTAGTTGCATCTGCATTCAGGATTGCTGTGTTCACTTTTTCAGACACCCTGAAAATGTTTTCGCCTCCACTCTGGGCGTGCATCGCCTGTAAGAACTCAAGACTGGATGTACGCTCGCGCTGGAACAACGGACTGAGTGCCGACGATTCATTCAAAGAGCTGATGTGCTGCAGTTCCGCCTCGACTTCTTTAAGCTCCTCAAGAAGCGATGAAATGCGTCGTTCTTTGAGTAGAATCCGATCAGCAACTTCGCGATGCCGAGTGCGAAGTTCATCCACCATTTGTCGGCTCTTTGCCAGTGACTGGACCTGTTTGTGACTTACTCCTCCATTCGCACTTTCATCATCCGCGTCACCGCCACAACTTGAACCAGTTGCAATCGACTCGCCACGCAGTTGAGCCATGAGTTGACTCATTTGCATATGAATCTCCTCTTTCTCTACGATCACGAGCTGTAACTTGTGAGTAAGTGCGAAAATCTCCTTGTCAAAAGGTACTTTAAAAGCCTTGGACGACGCGACTGGGCTGAACTTTTCGCGAATGCTAGACTCGCCATTCTCCGGATTCAGGTCGGCATGAAGGACACGTTTTGTCATGCGAACCATCGTGGTTTCAATCTCTTTCTCTTTGTCCTCAGCAAACCGAAGTTTGTTTCGTAAAAGTTCCAGCCTCGCACGCCCAGTTTCTTCATCTCGTAGTTTCTTGCTTCTTGCACGCGGGGAGTTTGATGAAGAAAAGGAGAAACGTATCTCACTTGGGTCTCCATGCAAACATGCCTGAATGTCCACACTCAAACAATCAATCTGGTCTGCATACTGTGCACTCTCTTGCTTGAGCACATGAAGTAAATGTTCTTCGTTCCGAATTTCGGTCAAAAGCGATTGCTTACACGACTGCAAAGCCTGAATTTGCCGTGCTAATACATCCTTATCCACGAAAGGTGCAAGTGGCGAAGCTTCCACTGATGGCCGACGAGGTTTACGTGGGGGTGAATAACTCTTTCGAGGTGGTGAAGGTGGTGGTGTCAACAACCATAATTCGTTCTGCTTGCGATACCATTCTCGTAGTCGGGATGGCGAGTTTTTCGGGGAAGGTGGAAGCGAATGGCTGCCTGAAGCAAAAGTAGAGGCCGGGATACTGTAACTTGAACTTTTTCCTCGGTTGCCAAGGGCAGTAGCAGACGACGATCTTCCTATCAGAGCTGGATGGTGCAAATCTTCGTAAGCTGGACAAGCAACATCATCTTCAAACGTAGGAAAACGCGCTGATCGACTTGCATTGAGATCATTCAGCCCAGAGAGTTCGTCTTCTTTGAGACCAAAGTCAAATGACGAAGATGTTCGTCGTGCTGCTCCAGGAGTATTATCTGCATGCGGATCCAATTCAGACAGAGCTCTTCGAACTTGGTCGAGACTCTGTGCTCTCTCTCGCTGTTGTCGAGTAGAGGCAGTAATTGCTGGTGAGGTAGTTGTCTGGGTAATTGTCAGCTCCTCTTGCTCCCAGGTATGAGGAGACGATAAAATATCGCCATATTCTTTCGAGACTTCTTCGACATGTTCTTCGCTGTCAGCTTCATTGGCATCAACTTGCTCTTCATCCAGACCCTTGGTAATAATTGCAGGTGGAATCACTCGCAGCGGAGAGCAGGAAGCGTCGACAAATATTTTGCTTTTACTTCGCTTCAGCGCGTCATGTGCACTCGGAGACATTGGCACGAATGGGGACATTGGCATACATGCTGCATCTTTATACTCGATAGCAAATTCTCCGACATCCTGAGTATCTCGGCTTTGGTCAGGTTGTCTATCACGGTCGGAAAAGGACCCACGTCGCTTTTCGACGCTGCGCTCAGGTGACGGGATTCGCGGAGCAGATTGTGGTCGCTGCTGACTTGAGTTTGTAGGTCGATGTCGTGCTGCTATCGCCATTGCTATCTGCTCTGCGTCACTTGGTTCGTCGTTGGGTAGCGACACGGAGCGTCGGCGATCAAGATTGAGCATCGCCACTTCCTGTTGCAACTGCAGCAATTGCTCCGTCGCACTAGACCACGCCCGAGATTTGTTTTGGAGTAGTTTTGACTTGACTTGCAGTTCTCCTTTCAGCCGAAGGTTTTCAGCTTCTAGTGCACTCTGAGCCTCGAGTAAGCGGTTTTGTTCATCTTCGTGTACTCGGTCTGCTTCTCGTAAGCATGCATCTTGGGAAAACATGGCCGATCCGAACCGCTTAGCTGCTCTATCACGAGCAACTCGAGATATCTCAACTTCATCTAGACGCTCTAAAGATCTAACCTTGCAAATGACGTAGTCCTTATACGTGGGCAAGCGGCAAAATGGGTTGGCAGCGAGGCTACATGAAAGCAAATTTGTAAGCGATGCCAACACGTCCACTTCTCGCAGGGTACCCAAATTGTTGCCCGACAGGTTTAACACTTCCAACATTGTTAGCCCTGAGAATGCTCTGGGCAAGTGAACGATAAAATTTCCCGACAAATCCAAGTGTGTCAGACCCTTCAACGCAAACAACGGAGCTGACAGAGTCTTGAGGTGGTTGCGAGGCATCACTAGAGTCTGCAGCTGCGTGAATATTTGCAGTCCATCCAGCCGTTCTACTGCGTTCCCAGACAAGTCTAGCTGAACGAGATTTGTCAACTCTGAAAGCGCTTTCAGGCTTTTGAGCGGTCGACGCGGATTCCTAGTATTCGTACTCAAATCCAGAGCTTGAACTTCGACCGGTGATAGTCGAAGTGCGATACAAGCTTGACTCACGAGTTCTCGGTCACTCGTCATTGAAATGGAGCTGGCGTTGCTGGGAAATCCGTCAAAGGAACTTCTGGAGCCTATCGACCGCGTGGTGATAATTGGTGACGATCCGACCGAAGGTGGAATTGATAACGACGGAGTCACACTCCCACGACTGCTACTGTCGTCTTCGAATGTTTCCTCGCTGCAACTAGCAGAGGCAACCGCTTCATCTGGTGTCGGTGGAATCGTGATACGGATCGGCGGCTCCATCGTCATGTCCGAAAACTCCATTTCTTCATCGCCTTCTTCCTGTTCGAAGCGATCCTCTTCCATCCGAACAAGTTGCTGTCTCAACCAAGCTGAAAGGCTCCCGAAAACTAGGAATACTACTTACACTCTTCACACTTCACATGACCAGAGCTAAATAAAAGAGCTGCTGGCTGTATAAATAAACAGCAGTCGATGCCAACAACGTTGCGTTTTTAGAAATGTACTCAAGTTGAAGCGAGTCCTAGCATAGCAAAGGCAAAATATCTACGTGTACAAGTACACGAAAGCAAAAACAAAAAGCAAACTTAACTAAGTTGCCATCAGATAGTAAACCAACAGACAATCACAACCAGACAAACGAAGTCACACTTTACTTGACTTGCCACCAAGTGTTCGGCACTTCATTCCATTGATCCGGCCATAACGGACTTCCAGTTCTGGAAACGGACTTGGTCGATCCAGAGGAAAGGCAGGCGACGTTTCGCTGGCGACTCGTCATTCTCCAGCAGGTTGGAACCAGTTCACGCCAAGAAATGGAGTCGCTGTACGCTCGAGATACGCCCACGGCGGAGCAGCGCAAGCAGAAGCTGGCGGAGCGCAGTCCAAGTCACACGACTGCAAACACGCAGGACGAGCACTCGCAACAACCAACGGAGACGCTGGAAAGTCTCGTGGATACGTCCAATGCTGCTATTACAGATGCAGGAGCTCCTGCTACGACCGACTCGACCGCTAACCCAACGGACGACGCCTTCGGATTCAACTTTTCCTCATTGCCAAGAGAAGAACTCGACGAGCAGTGGCGAAGGGAGCTCAACACACAATCAACAGACGCTGGAAATGGAAAGTCTCAGCAAGAAACAACGGAAGAGACCAAGAAGACGGAGGAGCGACTAGCAGAACCGAGCAGTGAACCTGCTCCCCTTCAGTCTGTAGATGTTGACAAAGTTCAATCGAAGACAGTGGAGAGTTCACAAGAAACACCCCAAGAAGGAGCTCCTTCTCCTATCGCTCAACAGCCACGACGAGCGGGAGTCGCCTCCGGACCCCGCAAACCCAAACCGGCAATCACTATCAACACGGGGTTTGGGTCAACTGGAGTTGGGGCAAAGCGGCCACCTCCGACGCCGGTGTCACTCCCGACGTTCTCGTGGAATGATATTCTACGTGTGCAAAACTTGATCGAGAGGTGCCTTCAACAATACTTGAGCAAGGTGAGAAGTGCTCGGTTCATGATGTAGAAGTTGTCGGTGATGCTTATGATGCTTCTTGTGCTGCTACAGAACGATATCTTGATCACGTTGAAAGAACAGGCAAATGTGGATCCAGCCTTCGCGAACGTGGTGTGGCAAAAACTCGAGGAACAGAACCCGACATTTTTCCGTGCTTACAGTCTGCAACTGCAGCTCAAGGAGCAGATCATCGCCTTCAACTACCTGGTACGAAGTTTTTTCGACGATACTTTTTTTGCTTTTCACGACACTAAACCTTTTAGTTGTTGCATTCAGGTCGGGCAGCAAAAGGAGATGGCGGCGAAAGGCGGCAAACGTCTTCTGAACTACAGCAACATCAACCGCACCACAGGAAGTCGAACACCCACGCCATGCTCTCTAGTCAGTGCGCCTACGACAACGACGCTGCCTCCGATCAGTATGGACGCGCGAACTTTCCTACGCACGCCAATTCGCTCTGCTAAGCAGCAGCGCACACCCGCCGGAAAGCGCGCGTACAACCAGCACATGAACATGTACCAGTTAGGGAATCAATCGGTGAATATGGGTGCTACGTCGTCGGGTATGTCCACATTGCCACCACCGTCACCTTTGCCGCTGCCGTCGCCAATCAAGACGGACCTAGACACCCACGCATTTTTTACTTGAAACCCGTTCACTTACACGCAAGGGCTCGAAAGCTGTCGCTATACAAGTGAAAGGATCTGTATTCGAACGAAGAGAAGTGTATTATGCAGTCTTGTGTACTACCGCTGCTGTTTAATCCTCGTTTTCATCGCCTTCGGTCACCTTTGCCATGGCAACTTGCTTCTCCAATTCTAGTGTTTGTGCTGGTAGTTGGTTCCCTGACAGCGTAAGACGACGCAAATTCGGATTCTTCTCGACGGGGTTGAACGGAAGTTCGGTGATTTGGTTGTTCGCTAGTAGCAGGTGCTTCAACTGGGGCAGTTCACCGATTCGCTTCGCAACTTTGGCGATGCAGTTGTCCTCGATATTCAAAACTTCTAGCTTCATGCAGCGGCCGAATGACGCATGTAACTTGGTCAGGCAGTTGTTCTGCAGGTAGACTTTGCGTAGCGACTGAAGTTCGCCTAGGTGCTTGGGCAGTTTGGCCAGTTGGTTGCGCTCAGCGTGCAGAATTTCAAGCTGACGCAGGTTTTTGAAGGAACTTGGTAGCGTTGTGAGTTTGTTTCCGAGAATGTCGAGCTCTTTCAGGTTTTGAAGCATCCCGAACTCTTCTGGCAGCGACTCGAGCCCATTGTCATCTAGATAGAGCTCTTCCAGTTGAATAAGCTGGCACAAACTGACAGGGAACGTCTACGTGAAACAACGTCAGATAAACACCTCAATACGCTCAAGCCAGCAAAAACTGCAACACGTACCGTGAGTTGGTTGCGATGAAGACAAAGTCCCGCGAGTTTACCGGATAACTGGACGATTTCGTTCGGGATGCCGTCGCTTGTTAGTTTGTTGTCTTCAAGGTAGAGACTTTCGAGGTTGGTTAGTTCACCAATCGCTGCGGGTAGTTTTGTGAGCTCGTTATTGCGCACGTAGAGCTCTGTGAGCTGCCCCCACGCAGCTGAAGACGCTGCATCGCTACCGAAGTACTCCGGTAATTGGGTGAGTCCATTCTTCTCCAACGCCAACGTCTTGAGGTTTGGTGGTAGTGCCAGTACGAGGTCCCCAGGCAATTCACTCAGACCCTTCTCGGACAGGTCGAGCTCTTCAAGTTCCTCAAACTCCTCCGCCGTTTCCACGGGATCGTCCAGCTCGAGTTCGAACTTCTCCACCACAGCCAGAAACATTTCAAGACGAGAGTCTCCATCGCCACTGGTGCCGTCGTCACTCATGCTTGCAGCTTTGTGGGTGACTCGTCTCGAACGCTAATCGCAAACTCCGTCCTTCCCCATCGTTGCTAGACATATCCCAAGAACGAGCACAGAGGTTCTGATCCGTTTCGAGTCCCCAATTGACGGCAGCAAGCAGCTTGACCAAAATTGGATCGTGCACAATCTCATCTCGCGCTGCACTTTGACGTTCAATGGTCCGTGGGGTGAAGACAAAACGATCTGATCTCCACTTCATCCCAATCCAGAGTCAGGGTCTTGCTCGACAGCACGTGGTCTACACTTGCAACACAAAACGTTGGATCCGGGTAAGTAAATTATTGATATCATAACCTCACTTCTTGTGTTTCTACTAATGCCTAGTAGTGGCCGGGGGCTGTTGGACGTACTGGATGAGGACGTACTGATCCACCTTGTGTCATGTGCATTGCGGTGCTCTCTTTCGTGTACTGGTAAACATTTTCTGCAGCATCGCGGAGGTCAGCAATTTGCTGCCACAGTTTACGATTCACCTGAGAAGCGCGCTTCACGGCCTCCATGTCTTTGGTGTCCAGTGTTTCGTCAACGTCGTCCAGGTCGTCACGGATCTCGAGGAGGTCACCAAAGCTGTCAAAGGTATCCCGTGATTCGGCGTCGTCCTCGGCGTCAGGCTCCCGAGAACTCATTTGCAGTGGTGACACTCCTGCAGTGTGGATGTCCTCCAGACTGCTTCCACTTGAACTTGTCGTCTTACGGATACTCTCCTTACTCGAAGTGTAATCGTCAAGGTCACACGAGTCCATTGGTGCGCTACGAATCCCTCTTCCAGAGTTATCAAGCTCGACGGGTGAATCTGAATACACAGGGTGGTGTCGTCCGCGCAAAATGTTTTCTTGCGGCGCATACCGTTCGTAACGACTTGGATCATCAATGTCTTCAGAACGAGACGTCTCCTGGTACAGCTCATCGGAATAACCTCTTCGAATGACAGGCTGACGCGTTGGTGCATTCGGGTACACGGGCTCATGGCGACTTCCAGAACGCGTTCTGACCTTTGTCGGCGCTTGATTTCTCAAATTCGACGGTGGTGACTCCCGATAGGCGTGACCTCTTCGTCCCGACGTAGGAGCATCGGGATACGCGTATCTAGGCTGGTGTCCTCTGCCATAGCTGTCTTCCACCACGGGATCGTCACGATGCGCTCCCTGGTCACGTGACCCTCTTCTCACATCTTCACTGTACTGGGGTCGGTGACTTCTTCGACTGCTTCCTTCGGACTGGAGAGGTGGGCGTGCGTAGTGTTCACGCTGTCCTGGGATGTCTTCGATACTAATGGTCGCGACTGAAGATGTGTAAATATCACTCGAAGCCTCGCTACTACGACGCTGGCTGGGTGGAAGCATTGAGCTCGTGGCAACGCGGCCAAATCGTCCGGACATCACTTCTTCTCGTGCAATCATGAGCGCATTAGTCTGGATATTAGTCGCGACGCATGTTGTACAGAGCTCAACGACAATCGTCGAGACAAACTTGCTGACGTGTCGCTTGCTACCTGACGAATCCACACTCTTCAGACTGCGTTCCACACAGCATTTGGAGCACATCGCAGATGAGCAAAGCTTGCACTCGATGCTTTGCCTCAGAAATCGACCGAACGTCTTGCTGCAGACACTGCACTGTGTAGCCTTCGGCTTCTCCTGTCGACACACGGGTTGGCTATTGCCGTTGCAATCCAGCCGCCACATAAGCTTCTTGTCCTGAGAGCACTGTACCGTTCTACCAGAATACAAGAGCGAGTTTGCGCAGCTTTGCAGTGCTGCCGACTCGGAGACCTTGCCATTCGGTGTCACACTCGACTTGAGAAATACATCGACGGTCTTGCTGTTCAACTCCACAAACAAATGCACGCTCTCGCAACGTGCTCGCACCACGCCATGCGAGTCATAGAGCTCCGGACAATCTCGCAACTTCACGGAGTGCATGATCTGGTACCCGATTCTCACGCCGTCACCTCGTGTGATGACTCCCGTTGCTTCCAGATACACCAAGTCGCGCGGGGATACAAATTTGTGCTTGACAGTTCCTCCTGTCGTAGATTTGACGAGCCACTTAATGCCGAGAAAACGGAACGGACTGCGCTGCGAGGGGCCTTCAATCGCACTGAGCACATCTCCATCCAGCACGTCTTCATGGGAGTACGCGTTCTTGAGGGCCATGCTGGCACAGTCGGGGGCTGCGACTCCGTACATGACGTCGTCAAGGGAGCCGATGATGTTTCCGACGCCCAGCAACGCCGGGAGCTGCTCCAAGTTGCCACTAGCGCTAACCGATCGGCTCTTGGCTCTCTTCCTCTGTTCTCGAGCTTCGGTGGCCGTGGGGCCCCACCCCGTGAGCAGTTCGAGCTCCGTGACTTGGTGGGCTGGCAATTCATGAATCGTTGAGATGGAGCCTGAACCGGAACCTCCAGAGCTGGAACTCGATCTGGAGCCTCGTCGTCGTCCTGCAGACGAAATGGGGGCCATGGCCGCTGCACGCGCGAACGATTCCTCGTCCTCGACGCTCAGAGAGCGACTCACGGCGTAGGAGCGGGACTCTCGATAGACCGAGAGGTTCTCGTGGCTTTTCACGGGTTTCCAGCGACGTCTGTCCACTTGGTGGTGACGAATGAGCGCAAACTCTTCGTATTCCTGGAGTGCACTGCCCAGTATCTCGGTGGCTTGCGTGTGGAAGCGTCGACGCTCGATCTCACTGAGCTCCAGTCGAGGGAACGGCCGCTGCGAGAGCGGGAAGGACGCCATGAGCTCCTGGGTCTTGACGAGAGCGGAGACAGTCTGGCAGTACGAGGCACCAAGATGTGCTGCCATGAAGGGGCCGGCCACGCGAGACGGGAGGGAGCGGAACGACCGTCACGAGTCTGCAGAGGCGCGACAGTGAAAGTGATCACTGCATCATGGCGCTCCGACCGTTACGAGCGGATCACAAGTGCGTCCCACTCTCTTGTGCTGCAAATAGCGACATACCGCTGGAAGAGCACGAGATCGGGAATTCCTGGGATGTGAGCGTGTGCCTTCATTGTGATCGAATGAACGACGGCCATTTCAACAGCGAAGAAGACGTCGCCAGATGCAAGAGGACGAGGCTTTGCGCTTGATTTTGGCTTGAATTCATACATACTTTTTCCTTCAGAACCACAATGTTGAGTTTGGTAGGCTCGTGAATCTAAGTGACTGTACCTGATAAACAGACGCAAACAAAGCTCATTATCCTGAACGTGATGCTGTCGGTATCCGATACGATGTAGACTGCTTTTCACGGAAGGTGGTTGGCCAGCTTTGCCCTCGACTTTCAGTGCACGTACAGTTGCGGTCGTTGTAGCCGATCGGATGAATCTGGTTATGGGACTGAAAACCGAAGAAGAGACGTTGAAGGCACGCAGTTTGCTGGTGAGTCCTGCCCGAGGAGCTGGTCGAGACCAGGTCCGGCGTGCCTACCGAGCCTGACGCTCTCCAAGTGTATGGCTGCGGTACGACTGCGGCGCAATCGGCGAGTTTATGCAACGAAATTCGAACGTCCGTGTTTCGTCCAACCAGAGACGGGCTCACATGGCCTTTCAGCCAATCCTCTTTCGTCGTCAAAAGCGGCAAAGTCTCTTTTATCGTGAATTCTCCCTTTGGGTATCTTGGGCTTGGCAGGATTTGCGGGCCAGAAAGTGGGGAATCTATCGTAGTGCAACCGGAGCCGTCGTCGGCACTTCCCAATAACGAGCGCGTGAGCACTGCTCAGCAGCGCCGCCGAGCCTGTCAATTGTCGGTCGATCTGCATTGCA
The DNA here is from genome assembly GCA_032158285.1 of Phytophthora sansomeana. Taxonomy (NCBI): domain Eukaryota; phylum Oomycota; class Peronosporomycetes; order Peronosporales; family Peronosporaceae; genus Phytophthora; species Phytophthora sansomeana. The sequence continues at coordinate 382,428 of JAPDHH010000252.1, forward strand.
TCCATACAAGTCTTATGCACTGCGGTCGTGTGGATAAAATGCAGAGGCTCGACGGAGAAGAGGGTCGGTGGCGTTGGATGTGTCGTGCAGCGGTCGGTCGGTCCCCGCGACGCGCGACGGCGACATCTCTTCATCCAACCCAGCACGCGACAGGCTTCAGCTTCTTCGACGAAGGGATCCACTCGCCCCCGACTTGAGTTTGCGGGCGGTAGTGGGCAAGTTGTTCGAGCAAATGCATCACGTCAACCGAATCGTCGGGAGTCTTGCGGTGCCGACCGCTGACTAGCAGCCTCGTCAAACTCTGCGAAGCCGATGCTGGTTCCAGGCAACGTTGGCAAATCGCAGTCGACTTCAACGTGAAGCAAGCGCCTTCCCTCCCATCGGAGACGACATCCTAGAGAGCTCGACCACAGAAACACCGGCCTTCGTCGCGAATGCGGCGCCCGCGGCTGTTTCGCACGCATCGCACTAACGCAGTGAAGCTGTGGCCGAGCTGGGGAGACTGCATCCCTTCGCTGCATGTATCTCCTTCAATTCGTCCAGCCGCTTTTGGGGGCAATGCACTAACACGCAGCGCTCGCCGCTGTCGACCAGGAACGTCTTCATGTATATACACTTGAAGTTCTTGTGGCGCCGCGTTCTCCACATTACTGCTGCCGATCTTGAGGCGGAAGATCCGCTCGTCGTCGTGGCCGGCATGACCTCTGCACGAACGAACACGGGCGGGCGTCGATGAGGAAGCGTGCGTTCGGCGCCGCAACTTCAATCGAACTCTCCATATTCTCTGTCGTCGTCGTGTGCTCGTAGCGGCGCCGCCCTCAGCATGTAGGTCACAGTCACCACCATCGGGGGCTTCTTGGCGTGGTTGCCTGCATGTACGGTACCCCATCCACGCCGACAAAGATCGTTCACCTGGTGGTCATCCGGGTGGTGGCTTGGATGAGCGAACGTCCGCCACCTGCTGGACGTCACTTTCAGTTTCGGACAAAGAGAGACTCGCGAGATGACGTTGCTGGTGACGCATGTGAAGACGCCCGAGGAGTTCGAGGAGACCAAGGCGATCCGTCTGCGCGTCTTCCACGAGGAGCAGGGCTTCGATCCGGTGCTGGAGTTCGACGGACACGACGACGAGCCGACCACCATCCACTTCCTGGGCAAGGACGTCGAGCAGGACAAGTTCGTCGCTGTGGGACGCGTGCTGATGAACGAAGCGAGTCGCACGGCCAAGATCGGCCGAGTGGCCGTGCTCAAGGAGTGTCGGGGAAAGAGCTACGGCGTGGCCTTGATGCAGGGCATGGAGGCGCATATTCGAGACCGCGTGGACACGTTCAAACTGTCGGCGCAGTTCGACAAGCGCGGGTTCTACGAAAAGTGCGGCTACCAACGCACGGCCGACGAGATCCACCTGGACGAGGGCGTCCCGCACTGCTGGATGGTCAAGGCTGCCAACCCGTAAGGCTACAGCAGAGCTAATCTATGCTAAATAGAGACTGTTGTAGTGCTCCACCTCATGCTGCTTGTCAGTCGTTGGACGGCAGCTGTTCGTTCCTCCCCAGTCAACAGTGATTAGTTGACGTGCAGCTCATCGAAACAGGTCGATTGATGCACTCTTCCACCGAGGCACTGGAGTCGCAGTAACCTGAACCTTTGTCACCTCTTACCTCACTTCAGAATTCGCTTCCATCCGTCTCCAGCCATGCCACTCATCGTGACCCACGTGACGACCCCCGAAGAGATGCAGCAGGCGATGTCCGTGCGTCGTCAAGTCTTCATCGACGAGCAAGGATTCCGTGAAGCAGTGGAGACCGAAGACCCCAACGACGACAAACCCAGCACAGTCCACTTTGTGGGCCAAGACTCCGACACGGGCGAGTACGTGGCGGTGGCTCGCTGTCTGCTGGACGAACCCAACCGTAAAGCCAAGTTCGGACGCGTGGCTGTGCTGTCCAAGTGTCGCGGGAAAAACTTCGGTGCTCAGCTCATGGAGGCCGTCGAAAACCACGTGCGAGACCGTGTGGACGTGTTCACGTTGTCTTCGCAGTACGGACGAAAGGGGTTTTACGAGAAGTGTGGCTACCATTGCCCCACCGATGAGATCTACCTGGAGGAAGGAGCCAAGCACTGCTACATGATCAAAGCGGCTTCTACCAAGAGCGAATAGAGTAGCTTGATATCTAAGAGTGTAGCTGCTCCAATACATTGCCATACTGTTCTACATCCACCCTAATTGAGTAATGTTTAGTACTCTTGCACCAGTTTGCGGCCGTACTCTGCGGCTCCTAACACCACAGCCTCTTCAGGACGGAAATTCTTCGTATTGAACGCTGGTCGATTGAAGAGCTTCTCGAGCTGCTGCCGCATGAACTCGGACCGCGCACCTCCTCCGACTAGAACCAGCGCAGTCAGCTCCTCCTTCGAAATTCCAGCGTCCTTAAGTACACGAGTGCAAAGTGCAGTTGCTTCCTGAGCTGGTCCTTCTTGAATACGGGCGAGATCAAACGATGTAACCTTGTGCACCAAGTGTTTGGCGCCCTTTTGGTCCGCGGTAATGAACGGTAGGTTGATATCTGTGCTCACCCGACTCGACAGCTCAATCTTGGCAAACTCTACGGCTTCCAGAATGCGGTAGCTGGCCATGTAATCGACCGACAAATCAATGCCGTGGTCTTGCTGAAACTCCTCCACCACAGAATGGAACAGCAGCTCGTTCACGCGGTGCCCTGACACGGCTTGAGTAGACAGCGTGTGCAGTAAGTTGAATCCACTCCCACGACGTTCTTTCTGGAGAAGCGACACCGTCGACATGTATCCACCAATGTCAAACACAACAATGGGGCCGTTTGTCGACAGCGCATCGGTACCCCGAGGTTCCTGCACCGCACATCTCTCCGCTGCATGGAGAGCAGCCACCGGCTCATCAATCGCCGCAAACACCGTGAACCCCGCACTGTTGGCCACCTTCTCGTACGCTGCACGCTCCTGTTCATCCGTTCCTGCCGGGACAGCCAGAACTGCAGGGAGGTTTTCAATCGGGTCTTCTCCAAGCGACGCCGCCGCTGTGGTGTGCAAATGGTCGAGCATAATCTCCGCAGCCCACTAGAGCCACACACAAACACCAACATCAGCAACTGTATCCACCACCAACTGCAAAACTCCACCAACTGCAAAACTCCACCAACCTCTGGACTATACGTTTTCCCATCCAACTCCAACTCCAACGTCTCTCCTCGTTGGTGCACAGAGTACGGCAGCTTCTTGATCAGTTCCTCCCGCTCCTTTTTCTCTCTCATTGCAGCCCCCAATAGAAGCCTCGTGGCCGTCGCAGTGTAGCCAGGTTTCCGACCCTGCAGCGACTTGGCGACGGCTCCCACCGAGACGTTCCCATTGTCCACCGCCACGGCCGCTGGCGTCGCGCGGAGGCCGTCGGCGCTCTCGATGACGCGCGCTGCGTGCTCCGCGTCCAGTAGCGACGCCGCAGCCACGCGCAGATTCGCAGAGCCGACGTCCACGCCCAGCACCTGCTGCATCTTGCTCAGCGATGACGCGTTGTCGTCGTCTTCGCCCTCTTCTTCGCCTGGGAGGCCCGCGCGGCGTCTACGCACGCGCTCCTGGGCCCGTAAGATGTAGCGAGTGCCTACGAACAGACCCGCGCATGCCAGACCCACGGGGACGAGCCACGGCTGCGGCTGCGTCGAGTGGAAGTGGCGCACGGAGCCCAAACGGGTCTTCCCTCCCGGTCGTTCGACCTGCATGGCGAGATACGAAATGAATCGTTTTGGCGGACGCTGATTGGCGCAAAAGCAGCAAGTTGAAGACACATGGCTACATTACGTTAAGCGAGGCAACATGTCTGCTGCTCGGATGAGCTTGGACGTGTTGGTGACCGTGGGGAAGGTTTCAGGCGGAGCTGCATAATTGATTCCCGTTTTGTGGGACGCACGAACTCGAGGCAATTCACTGGAATCCCGACGACTTTCACGATGGTCGGGATGGCACGCGTGCACACCTTCCATGGTGTGTTGGTCGTTGTCGTGCTCTAGTTCGTTCATGTGATGTCGTTTGCGGCGATGGTGAACCTTCGAAGAGTGGTGGTCGGTGTCAAAACGTTTCGCATTGGTCTGGAGCTCAAGCTGTTTGCACTTCTGCTTCACTTGCAGTCGTCTATCAGTTTTCGAGAGCTGCTCAGAGAAGTACCGGTGCTTGGCAGCTTCTACTGCGAGCTGCTTGGTGTCGAAAAGAGACTTGGTCTGGTTGAGTCTCCGCTTCATCTTCTTGTTCTCGTCAGCGATTCGTTCTTGTTCACGTTGCCACACATGAAAGTTGGTGGGGCGGTGGGCGTTCAGATGCTCCTCAGTGTGGTGCGAGAAGTCGAATTGCTTCGGCAACTTCTTGTGAATGCGCTCAAGACGCTGCAGTAAGATCTGGTTGTGCTGCGTGATTTCGATTTCCCTGTCTAGCATTCATGACAGGCTTGAGTAATTGATAGTCGATCAACTAGGGATGCAAACGCACCTTGCTCCTGTTGAATTCGTTTTGCATTATTGACCGTACGCTCGTCTGCCTCTGTATCTAACACGGAATGGGCCTGCTTGACCCGCTGTTCGTTGAGCAATCTTGCTTCCTCCAGGTATGTTGCAGTTAGGATATTATCGTCACCAAACTCATATTCCGCCGAATATGCGAGCGAGCGCCGCTGCTTCGTCATGAAGCTGGCACAGGACGCCAACTGTAATTCGTTAGCCGCACTATCGTTGCTGGCTTTTGTTTGACGAGCCTACCAATCCTCCCGGTTTGCTGTACAATGGACTTGAAAGTGCTTGCCATCCCTTGCATTTATTTCGGGGCCACTCACATAAGCACCGTGAGCAGGAATAAGACTTGGGAGTCATTTACAGCATGATTGCAAGCGAAACGCGGTCAAAATGGCTATCTATCTCATTGAACTCATCCACAGCTGCATTCAGCCGCGCTTTGTCAGCTTTCCTGACTTTTTTCGCTTGGTTTTGATTGAAGTGACAGTCGAGCTACCTTCGTCACTTTGCTCGCTTTCTTCATCACCCTTCGTCGCAGCTTTGATTTTGCCTCGGAGCCTCTTTTTCGAGTTTGTGGCGCTAATAGTCTCTCCAGCCTCATTGTCGAGAAGTAGCAAATGCCGTGTAGAAGGTGACGCGGCAACCAGATCAAGGCGCTCTTCCTCTGGGATGAATGCATACATTGCACCATCGGTAATGGAAGACTTGGTGCGCTTCCACACAGTCAGCGTATCCATACTGGAGTGCCATGAAGGAAGAGGGACCTGCAAAACCTTGTGGTAAACTGTCGCCAAATGCGTCTGGAACTCTTCGGACGAAGTCCTGCCCCTATGAAGTGAACAACACGCGCTTTGTTAGAATACAGCAGCACGAATCGTAAACGATATCAATCATCAAATACCCTTACCATGCGCCTGGAAGACAAACAGTGTTGCCGAACAGCTCTCCAACGTGGATCACCGTATCACCAGCGTAATTGCAGAGGCTTGCCATCGCCATGGATTCACTGCTGTCCTCGAAATCATCGGGGTAGCACAGGAACAAAGTACGGTCTGCATGCTTGCGCAAGTCCTGATCATCACGACGCAGGCAACAATATCAGTATAAACAACGCTTCCCTCACTATCCAGCAAACTTCGTTGTCACACCTTCGGGGTTCCCTTAAGCACTTCGGTCCAGTAGACCTGCTCGACTTCCACCTCTTCTTCGTCTTCGTCGTCCTCCTCTTCCACATCCTCCTCCTCCTCATCAGGCTCCTCATCCGCTTCCTCGCCGTCACTTTCCTGCGTTTCCTCTGCATCACCATGGCTCTCTTCCCCACTCGTAGCAGCAGATTTGCCAGTCTCCTTCTCCTCGTTCTCCTCTTGCTCCTCCTCTTCCTCCTCTCCAGCCACATGAAGGTCGTAGGCAACAACGTCGACACCTTGAAGTTGCAGAAGCCGAGCCCAGTACCCACTACCCGCTCCCATTTCTACAATCTGCCAGCACCAGTCAAAGTCAGCGCTCCATTCAATGAAACCTCAATTCTACAGGTAACCGCAGCCCACCGGTCCATAATGCCTGATAATCTGCAGTGCGCGTTCATCCGGGATAGCCCACGAGTATTTCTACATGGAATAAAGGCAATAATTAGCCTAATGAACGTCTAAAACCTTGTAACGCGTTGACGAACCATCGCCACGCTCACGTCCAGCGCCGCGTACATCTCCGTACGCGCCTCATCGCTCAGCTCCGGGTCAAAAACTGCCGTGAGTTCTCCTGGGTGCTCCCTCACGAACTTGCGGTAGAAATCCAGGTACGGGTTGCTCGTTGCCGTCAGCTCCAGCGCCTCCGAGTCCGCCATATCAATTTGATGTGCTTGAGTGGCTGGAAGAGCGCGAACTTGGCTTTTGATTGGTCAAAAATGCGTATACTTGGAGATTAATTGTGTGGACACACTATGTGCATGTTGCAGTCTGCAACAGTACCAACTGCGGATACTTTGGCTGGAGACGCTGCAATTGAAATCGGGACTCAGGAAACTTAGGCTGAAAGCAGCGGCTGGTTCTCGCCCTCGTATCTCGATGGAGGCGACATGCTCAGGAGGCTGCACGATGACAGCGACCGGTAGCGCGTGTTGACTCGAGTGCCGCAGAAGAACACGACGAGAAGAAGCACAGCGAGGCAGATGCCGAACGCGGTGAAGGTACTGCAGATCTTCAAGCCAATGGGCAAGGAACCACCAACGACGGACACGACAGCCACCAGAACAGCGTACGGCAGGATACTGCGCACATGGTTCTCGAGCGGCACATGAGACGACAGAGACGCCAGGATGGACGTGTCAGCGATGGGCGAACAACAGTTGCCGAACACGGAGCCGCCCAGGATGCTGCCGAAGCATTGGCGCAGGTTCTCAGCATCACCACCACTAATAGACCAAGACAGCGGTGCGATGATCGGGAACATAATGGCCATTGTGCCGAACGAACTTCCAACCGAAAATGACACGACGTAGCACAGCAGACAGGCAATCGCTGGCAGGAACTGCTTGGGGATGGAGTCTCCAACCACTGACGCAATGTACGGTGCCGTGCTCACCTCGCCGATTACTGAGCCAAGAGCCCATGCCAGGGTCAAAATCAAAGTCGGGTCCAGGATGTCCTTCACACCTTCCATCCACGCCTTGGTAGCCTCGTTCAGCGTGATAATGCGTTGCAGCAATAACAGTGAAACAGCAATGACCCAACCAGCAGCAGACGCGCGTATCAGAGAGGATACCGAGTCACAGTGACTCAGTGCATCCAGAATACCAAAAGAGCCATTCGGGTCCTCAGTGTACAGGTTGTTGAAGCCGTCAAAAATCATTCCCACAAACGTCAATACAACAATGGACAGGAATGGCACCACGGCATTCTGCCACCGCAGAGGCTTCGTAGTATCGGGCTCCAACGCAGCCAGCTCAGGCTTGGGGCTGTCCATTGGTCCAGGAAAAAATGGAGTCATAGGCCCGTCGTTAATAGGAGATGCAGCTGCGTCCTTCTCAAACTGCACCATCGGGCCAAAATCTTTCTCGCAAATAATTGTGATGAAGATGAAAGCGATGAAAAGAATCGGGAAGAAACGGTAGTGTAGGCACGAAAGGCACGTGACGAATGGATCCCAGTCAAGCTTGAGGTCTCGGAGCTGTGCCGCCACATACCCAATTTCAACGCCGATCCAAGCACTAATCGGGGCTGTAGATTTTATCAACAGAAGCAACCAAAAGTCAGTGGACAGCTATAAGACCAGCCAACGCGCATCAAAACTTACACATGGAAGGCAGGCATACACCGACGGTGTGGATAATCGCGGCAAACTTTTCGCGACTGACACCCGTCTGACTCAAGACCTGGCGCAGCGAGCTTCCAACAATGAGAATACACGAGTAGTCATCGAAGAAAATGACAAGACAGAGCAACCAAGTTGAAAGTTGCATCCGCAGCGACGATGTCATGAACTTTTTGGCAACAAGCGCCAATCCGTGGCCACCTCCACCCTTCTGAACTACGCCAATTGTGCCACCGAGTACGATTGTGAAAAGCAGCACGCCTGCGTGATCGTCCACCGTGAATGCATTCACCCAGTACTGGTCAAATGTACGCAGGAACCCTGAGAACGGATCTCCATTCGAGACGATAATGGCTCCGCACCAGATTCCAGCAAGGAGTGATACCGTCACTTGACCCAGCACCGCCGACAAGAATAAGGTCACAAATGGCGGCAGAAGCGACACCCAACCAGGCGAAACCTCCACGGAGGTCGTGTGCGACGCCGAAAACAGCAGCACATCGTCGAACTGCACTGTAGGCGGTAATTCCACCGAGGCATTGGCTGTGGTAACGTCCGTCTCATTCACTTCCGGTGCAGGTGTCACCACAACCTCAGGCTTGTGCTCTTCCCACACGGTTGTAGTGAGATTGTGCTGTCCATAGGACTCCAGTTGCAACTGCTTGAGAGCAATCGACAGCTGCGACCTGAAGTTGCCATCAGAGTCGAGTGTCTTGACGCTGCCGTTGGTCAGCACGCCTCCGTTCGAGTCCTCCACGCGATACGACAAATGTCGTGGGTACACGGAGCCTGCAGCAACACACAAACGTCGATACAAATGCACAGAATTCCGATGAATGGACCAGAGCACGCACCGTTCTTGAGCTCCGGTAGCTCGATGGACGCCTCGAACGTCACTTGTTGCAGTATCACAGTGGGCGTCTGTAGAGAGATGCTGTGCGCATTGCAAACGCTGCCCACCACCGCCGCCAGGAGCGGGAGCTCCAGGAAACGCACGAGGCCCATTGAAATGTGCAGTCAATGCCAATCACTCGCTACGTCGGACTGCGGGCAGACGACGCTCCATAAGATTTTTCGTGGTGCATGTACACGATTCAAAAATGAATTGATGGAGTACAGTGAATGGTCGACTAAGTACCAAACTTCAACTTGAGGACAAGATCGCGGCGTCCATGTGTAGTCCCGAGTCAATATTGGATATTTAGTATTACTTGTAACTGTTCAACTACATGAAGCCCCACTGCAGCTGCACCAGCACGCTACGCTGCGAGTGCGCGTGTGGCACTTGGGTTGGCTCGACGTAGCATGGGCATGAGGTTTGTCCACCGGAACATCTGCGAGAGGATGCACGTGGAGAACCACACCGTCACGAGCAGACATATCGACGCCTCCGAGCTGAAGAAGCTGAAGAGCTGGGCTTTCTCGTAGAGTGGAGCTGTCAGCTGTCCGAAAACCGATGTAATAAAGCTGCGGGGAAGTGCACACAAGTGACACGTTAACACCATCACGAACCATGCAGGGGCAACACCATAAACGTACAGATTGTGCGTGGCATGGTAGACAACACTGGACCAAATGACGTAGCTGGAGTTGCCCTGGATCCAGCACATGATGATACGGGACCCTATCAGCAGCAGTGTGAATACTGGTAGCACGTAGAGCAAGTGGAAATCGCGTGTTTCAGCGACTGCGTAGCCGGAGCCTTTCGGAACCACTTCCAGTGCATCCGCAATGATCATGGGCCAGTGCCACAATGCCCATATGCAGCCGGTGATAGCCGATGCCAGAATGGTCGAGTGGCTGAAAACGATCTCCAGCGCTGTATTCACAATCGTGCTCCATTATTTTACAGACAGCAGTTTTGAAAGGTGCAATCAAAGTTAATCTCACCTGGGAAAAGTGATCCGCTCCACCCGATTTCCTGGATCATTGCGAAGAAAAACCAGCTTGTACCTGCAATATGAGCAATCCGTTTGCGCAAATCAGGTCAGTAACTTGGCACATTGCGGCACCAAGCAGCAGAGGCATGACGTCACCTAAAGGTCGCAGACCCATGGAAAGCCCGACATCATAGCGCTGGGGGGCACCGGATCCCAAAAGATCCCGAGGAAGCTAATGTAAAACACATAGAACACCAGCCCGGAGTCGAGCGCCTCGACGTCGTTAAAGCTGAATACCATCTCCAGCTTCCGCACGAAGGTGCGGTTGAACTGCCGTGCGTACACGAGCATCATTGACAGCAAGATGTCAGAAAAATGAGCTGGGAGCCATGTCACCACCACTGTCATAGAGGACGCACCGGGTTGACCATCCTCGTAGCAGCCGTAAATGAGAATGCCGCCAGCTCACACAGCACTGGCACAGCGTAGCTGAGGAGCGCAAGCCTAAACGTCGATCTGGACGAATGTGAGCTTCTGAACAGGTGGTACAGCGGAGGGATGTTCCAGTGGGGTGGCGTGTTACACGCCTGCAGTCTCAGCTTCGCAACTACAAACATCAAAAGCACATCAAGCAGCAGCATAAGCATGAGACCCACAAACCTTCAATCCTCAATTTCTCGTACTGTTCCGTAGTGCGAGCGATGCAATCGCTGGGCTCACGAACCACAGGCAGCGGAAGCCGAACACAATGGGCGTGTTGGGCGAGATCCCCCACTGCTTGCAGAAAACCAGCCCCGTCAATGACAAGACGACCATCGAGTAGAGCGACACCAGGTAGGCGATCACTGCGTCACGATACGCCCACATGACGTCGGCCGAGAACATCCCGTGGAAGAAGTAGTTGGACGAGCCGCGGTCGTTGCGGTGGTGATACTGGTGCGCCGGCTGCACGAGCGGGTAGTACTCGTCCCAAATGTTTTTGCCGTCGCGTCCAGACTTCTTGGCGGCCGTCGTGACGGGGCCAGCGGGCACGGGTCCCACCAGTGCGCTGGCAGCTCGAGCCGCCGGCGGAGAGCCCGGCTCCAGGTCCACAATGGTCCCGTAGGTACTGGCGGACACGGAGCTCGGCACGTTGCTCATGGAGTTGCTGGCGGTGGCACTGCTGCCGCGACTGCGCTTGCCCATCGTCGAGAGCGCGTTGCCTGTCTCTGCTAGTACAGTCGCTGCACTCTGCGTAGACGAATACCAAGGGGGAACGCGGAGGCGGAAGGAGAGACAGCAAAGAGAGCGAGCGCTGATTGATGGAGTCACTCACTTGGCGGTCTTTTCCGTCCCTGGACTGCGACTTTGAGCGGACAGGAATGAGCGAGCGGGCGCCTTCGATGGAAGAGCCTCTCGCGCGCTTCAGCTTCAGCTTCGGTCCAAAAGTGCAGGCCACGCACAGGACCTGCGCTGGGGAATAATGTATGCGCTTCGAGCGGTCCGAAAAAAATAGAAGCGTGAAAGAAACGGGGAGACGTGCTGCAGAACTGTAATTGCGCTTTAACGGCAGTGGATGTATTGAGCGCGATGGTAGGAACCCGCACTTGTATATACCGTAGCTGACTGCAGCGGCATTGCTAGCTGCGTTTGTAGCTCCCCATGTTGATGATGTAGTGTATGGCGCATTCTTCTGCTCGCAAAATCCGATTGACGAGACCGAGGTCAGGATGCGAAATGATGACGGCTGTATCCACGCCTTTCGTGTGGAGTTGCACGTGTTGGGGCCACATTGACTGTCGACGCCACACTGTACTTGCATTAGCAGATAGCTTCCTGTTCAGAAGGCTACCTGTACTTTGCTACAATTGTTTTTCTGCAAGCCTCAGAGGATATAGCGCGTGCGATGCCCGTTGATGCGGCAGTAGCGAAATGATGGGGTATTTAGCACTGTCAAGACAAGGAGCAATCAGGAGCACCAACTGATCAGCTACACGTATTGTACACTCCGCTGCTGATGACTTGCTGCCCGCGACGCCAAGGACCGAATCTCGGCGATGCTCTTCAAGTGTGTGTTGTTGAAGTGGAGGCTGCTTGGTGGCGGTCTATGCAGCGGCCTACTGGCTGCGCATTAACTGGCCAGGTCAAATCAATGGCGGCGGCTTCGACGCCCAAGTGGGGTGGCACCGCAGGCGGAGTGGCAAGCATCAATATAAGTGAAGCCTCCATTGCAGCTGGAGCTGCTTTGAGAATCCGATTCAATGCGCGTCGACGACCAATGAAGGCAGAACACGTCCCCCGTCCTCCGCCCTCCATCCGCTGTCCGACTTTTTCTAATCGCCACGAATACAGCTGACGGGATAACACACCATGCATATCGGCCTCAGATTTACAACCTGCCAGTTCATCGTCCTCACCTCTGCACTGTACCTCGTTGCCTGTTTTGCCTTTCATGACAAGACTTTCTTAACAATGACCGTCGTGTGCTTGCAGCTTGTTTCACACTGAAGCCCCCCCCTTCCCCCCCCCCCCTCCCACCTGATCGTGTACCAGCATTGTACCTTCACCAACCAACCACGAAGCCGAGAATGGTTGTTGCTCAAAGCCCTCGCGAGAAGCCCGGGGAACACAACCGTAGAGCTTGCATACGGCGCTGGTCTTCTGTCGCGTTCCGAGGCGTGATATCTACACGTACATGTAGTCACCGTGGCCGACCTCTAAGAGGACTTAACCGGACATGTCCGGTAGTGTAAACTTCAACTTGGACCTGAAGGATTTGTGCGACGGGAGAAGATCGAGTCGAGCAAGGACTTTGTCCGCGTCAGTTGGTTTAGTACAGGTAGCCCATTCAACATGAGCAGGGCCAAGGGGATTGATTTTGTCCTTGCTTCATCGTTGGATTTTGTGTATGTCCGACCATCTCGGACATGCCCACTTTCTGCCACCGAATGGAGCATCATCAAAGTCAACGGCGCACGCCGATGGAAGTATGCGGAGCATTATCGCTTTCGTTGTATGTGCCTCGCATTCAAACTCGTTACCCGCAGGCTATTCAAGCGACAATGAGGTCGGATCGCAGCCGTAAAAACGCTTAGCGTTCGACTTTCGGGTCGCACAAACGTTGTCTACGTCTGGTGGCTGTAGCCAATTTGGTGTTAGCGAAAGTACGTTCGGGTGGTTTCTGAAGCAGCAAAGTTTAACATGAGATTCCACCGGCTGCCGCGCCGCCGCCAACAGCCTGGTGGCATCAGGGGATAACGCTGCAGCATGCGGCGTCAGCGCGTGCCAATCTTCAGCTCCATCCTCGCCCGGGCAATCTGGTTGGGACAGAATCTAGCAGATGTGAGCTTTGCGATCACGAATCCCAAAGTCTGATTAGGTTAACAGAATTTCGCGCAATGTAATTGGCCCGACCAGCGGACGCGAACACGCCATTGGCTGGAGCCTCCACCACAGAATGATGGTCTCCAGTCATGTCGTAGGCAAGGTACCATTGGTGAAGACGTGGGGCTCTGCGGAAAGTCAGCAAATACAATAGCGTACGTAGCACCTCAGTATAAGACTTCCCAGCTCCCACTCAAGCCGCACACTCCACACTTTCCACAGCAATGGCACCCACCCCGTTCGAAGTGTCCGACGTGCTCGCCGCCGTCAACGCCTGCTCGTCCGCTTCCGCTTCCGCTGCGCGTCGTCGCGTCTTCGTGACGGGCGCCGCAGGATTCATCGGCTTCCACACCGCCAAGGCGCTGCTGGCTCGCGGAGACGACGTCGTGATCGTGGACGAGCTCAACGACTACTACGACGTGAAGCTCAAGCAGAGCAACCTCGACTGGCTCACGCAAACCTACGGCAACCGCGTGAGCGTGTACATCGGCGACCTGTGCGACCAGCAGCTGGTGCGTCGCGTGCTCAAGGAGACCAAACCGGACGCTATGGTGCACCTGGCTGCTCGCGCGGGCGTGCGTCCCAGCATTGACAACCCGCTCATGTACATCCAGGCGAATGTGGTGGCCACGATGGTGCTGCTGGAGGCGTGCCGCGAGTTCGGCATCACTAAGTTCGTGTACGCGAGTAGCAGCTCCGTGTACGGCGGCAGCATGAAGGAGAGTTTCAGCGAGGAGGACATTGTGGACTTCCCCGTGAGTCCGTACGCCGCGACCAAGAAGAGCTGCGAGCTGTTGGCGCACACGTACCACCACCTGCACGGCATGGACACGATCGGTCTGCGCTTCTTCACGGTGTACGGACCACGCGGTCGCCCCGACATGGCGCCGTTCAAGTTCATGGACCGCATTGCGCGCGACGTGGCCATCGACCAGTACGGCGACGGATCGTCTTCGCGTGACTACACGTTCATTGACGACATCGTGCAGGGCGTGTTGCTGAGTCTGGACCGAGGTCATGGTTGTGAGGTGTTCAACTTGGGCCGGGGTACACCGGTGCTGCTCACGGACTTCATTGCAATCATCGAGGGACTCGTAGGCAAGAAGGCCAAGATCAACATGTTGCCGGATCAGCCGGGTGACGTGCCTCGCACCAGCGCCGACATTTCCAAGGCGCAGAAGATGCTGGGCTACAAGCCTACTACGCCGCTGGAGCAGGGTCTGCAGAAGACGTGGGAGTGGTATTCCGAGTTTTACAATGCTCAGACCAATCAGTCTGGTTGAATCATGTCATGTTCCAGTGGTTGAGTGTGGTAAGCGATCGAGTTGCTGCTTGATACTTTGTGACAGTGGAGTTGAGTATCATGATTTTGTAATATTCGACGATAATAATGTATCTAGTTTGAACAGTGTTGATACGTTAATTGTAGTAAGGAACGCAAAATAAATCTTGTTGTTGACAGGAGTCAACAACAAGATTTACTTTCCTATGCGGAATGGTATTTATGAGTCGTTTTTGGAATTTGATTTATTACTACAGTATTTCATGTGTATGAAGTAATTCAACGTTGGCAATTTTCATTTGCAAAACAAACTACTCATATCCATAATAACCGTGATGGAAATATGAAACAAAGGCTGAGGAACAAGAATGTGGGTCACGGAGGTGAGTTCGCTAATATCTGGGTTAATGAACACTGTATACCGCCGCTTGGTTCTCAAGATGGCATCAAGCAGTTCATTTGCTGTGACCGAAACCAAATCAGTAAAAGCGATCGTCGAAGGACTATCCATCAGAGTCTGCTTCAGACGTGAAACGCAGATTAGGCAAAATACCATACATATAAGCAAAGCGGATAGGCATGTACCATATCCTAGAAAGCAGCATCTTCATCGTCTCGTTGCCAATAGGTATCCAGCAGATCGAATCTGCAGCACAGTTTGGAATCAAAGCTTAAAAAAATCCAAATCTGAATGGCAAAGTCTTCCTCTAATCCTCTTGAGCATCAACCGCTCGTAAACTTCGACCGTCATTTTACAATTGAAAGTGCTTTGGAAGTTACCACGCATTTTTTGTATCAGCGTACAGGCTGACGAATCGAGTGAGCAGATGTGTCCTCCTGCGTTCGTTCTACAATATCTTCTGGCTCTGGCTTCTGGAATGAGAGCTACGAGCGCCAGGTTATCCTGAACATGTGTCAATTCAGATGGGCATTGGCACGATGTATTGAATTTTACCGCAGTGGTGGTACAGTACCAGCCGAGATGCATGCTTCCCAATTTGGGAATCCCAAATGGGATGGAGGGTTTACCAAAATTCATCTATCAAGCGCGTACCGACATCGGTACATGTAGAGGTATAGAGGTAGAGGCGAGCATGTTTGGCACGAGTTGTGACAGACTGCCACGCGCTTCCAGCATGTCGCCACTTCGAGGTACGAGACCATTGACCAGCTGGGCTGTTTGCTTTCTGAAGATGTGGTGTGAGTCATAATCGCCGCTAAGTAGATCCATAGGAAGACTGTAAAAGCAGCAGGCGTTAAAGCAATCTGCCCGTCAACTATGGATAGAAATCGCACGCACGACTTGTACGTACAATTTGCTTCAGCCTATCTGTTTCCCATTTTTGTTGAGGCTATCTATTGTCTGTTGGCTGCATTAACAGCCGCAGTAAGACTGTATCCTCGGAAGTGCTGATCGCCGGGAGAATGTCGATCGAGTAATGGCAGGAGCAATTGATCATTGCAATGTAAATCCACCTCCAATGCTCACTCTCCATTTTACCCGCAACTGGCCAAGCAGCTAGCATATTCCAATTCACCAATGGCACCCACCCCGTTCGAAGTGTCCGACGTGCTCGCCGCCGTCAACGCCTGCTCGTCCGCTTCCGCTGCTGCGCGTCGTCGCGTCTTCGTGACGGGCGCCGCAGGATTCATCGGCTTCCACACCGCCAAGGCGCTGCTGGCTCGCGGAGACGACGTCGTGATCGTGGACGAGCTCAACGACTACTACGACGTGAAGCTCAAGCAGAGCAACCTCGACTGGCTCACGCAGACCTACGGCAACCGCGTGAGCGTGTACATCGGCGACCTGTGCGACCAGCAGCTGGTGCGTCGCGTGCTCAAGGAGACCAAACCGGACGCTATGGTGCACCTGGCTGCTCGCGCGGGCGTGCGTCCCAGCATTGACAACCCGCTCATGTACATCCAGGCGAATGTGGTGGCCACGATGGTGCTGCTGGAGGCGTGCCGCGAGTTCGGCATCACCAAGTTCGTGTACGCGAGTAGCAGCTCCGTGTACGGCGGCAGCATGAAGGAGAGTTTCAGCGAGGAGGACATTGTGGACTTCCCCGTGAGTCCGTACGCCGCGACCAAGAAGAGCTGCGAGCTGTTGGCGCACACGTACCACCACCTGCACGGCATGGACACGATCGGTCTGCGCTTCTTCACGGTGTACGGACCACGCGGTCGCCCCGACATGGCGCCGTTCAAGTTCATGGACCGCATTGCGCGCGACGTGGCCATCGACCAGTACGGCGACGGATCGTCTTCGCGTGACTACACGTTCATTGACGACATCGTGCAGGGCGTGTTGCTGAGTCTGGACCGAGGTCATGGTTGTGAGGTGTTCAACTTGGGCCGGGGTACACCGGTGCTGCTCACGGACTTCATTGCAATCATCGAGGGACTCGTAGGCAAGAAGGCCAAGATCAACATGTTGCCGGATCAGCCGGGTGACGTGCCTCGCACCAGCGCCGACATTTCCAAGGCGCAGAAGATGCTGGGCTACAAGCCTACTACGCCGCTGGAGCAGGGTCTGCAGAAGACGTGGGAGTGGTATTCCGAGTTTTACAATGCTCAGACCAATCAGTCTGTGTAAAGCTGCTTTCAGCTCGTCTGGTGTATGTCCGACAGCCAACTCTTGTAAGGAGCGATCGTATATGCGTAAAGTGTCGTGCATGTAAACCTCAAAATATGTTTCGTGCGGAACTACGTACCCGATACAAACACTGACGTATTTCATCCCTATTTTTGTCCAAAAGCGATAATTCGTTTAGGTTATCATTTTTCTAGTTGAAGTGCATCAACCACTCTTGGTTTTGCCGTGTGCAAGTGCAAACAATTGGAAATGGCTCGCAAGCGGATGAAAGTTGGCGCTGCGGACAGCTCGTTGACGAGGCCGCAGCAGGAGGAGCTGGTGCAGACCATTCGCGATGCGCTGGAGAGCGGGGCGCAGATTCCGTGGCGTAAAATGCTCGAGAGCGCCACGTTCGCCACTTTAACCTACGACCTTTTACGGCGAGAGGGGAAGACGGTCATGCGGCAGCTCTCGAGACAAAATGGAGCGAGCTCAGGACCAATCAAACGACGAGTTAGTGACGTGGAGGAGGCTATTACAGAGCCAGAACCTCTTGATGATCGGGGCAATGAAGTGGAGACGCTGCTGGCTCAAGTGGCGGACGGAGAAAAGCAGATGAAAGCGCTCAAGCAGCAGGTCAAGGAGCTCACGACGCTCGTGTCTGAGAAGGACGAGCTCCTTGCAGAGGCCGAGAAGCAGCAGAAGCAGATGGAGTCACTCCAGCAATGTATCAGTGAACTCAGCGCCATTATCGCCAGTAAAGATGTGCTGCTGGCCGAGGCGAACGCTCGCTATGAGGCGCTGAAAGAGGGAGTTCGTCAATTGGCAGCAGACGAGTGACAACCTGCTGAGGGGGAGCTACTGTTAGTGATGCAGTGGCCCACGTTCCAAGTCGTAACATTCTTTTTCTAAGTAATCAAGTACCAGTGCAGTTCACCTCTTTTAGTGGAGGTTTAAGCTGCGATGGTGGAGTGACGTTTGAAGAATGAGCCTCGCTCGCGCGTTGCGTAGCACTTCCATTTACCCTGGCTGCTTAGCGACGGGAGGTTGCGTCGCATTGGGAAAGACCTGGGTCGGGAGTTTGCTTGCTTCTTTGTGCTGCTGCCATCCACTTGGGGAATACGCTGCACGCAAGCAAGTGCACAAGTTGGTGAAGTGACTGCAGCTCCGCACAACATCATAGGTCCCCGAGAATGTCGGCTTCTAGGTCGTCCAACTGATTACACAAAGGAGCACAACAGTCAGAAGCAAGAAACCACTTGGTTGAAATCATCCCCAGACGCAAACGCACTTCTTCCTCCTCCTCTTCAGCGTTCTCAGCCGGCGGTGATACACGGGCCCGCTTTTCTCCAGAAACCGTGTCGGCCTCATGAATCCGTTTGCTGTTGTTGGACCGTCGAGTAGAAAGCTGATCCTTGATGTTTGTTGATGAGTGCTTGCGCTTTTCTTCCTCCTTGCTTTCACGCTCCTCTGCCTCGATGAGCCGCATGAACGCATCGTCCACATCCTGTGCGTAACAAAAATTAAACCGGAAACACTCGTTAGCCTGCATATAGTACTGGCAGGAGAAAGTGTCATTGCCATTCTACCTTCGGTGGGGAAGCTGAGCGTGCCGGCAGTTTCTTTGCCTCTTCAGCCTTCTTCGCCTTCATGTTAGCGCGAGGTGGCTCGCGTTTCGTTGCTTTAATTTTCGAAAGGAAATCAAATGTACCCCGTCGCCACAATGCCAGTTGCAACAGCACCCACACCAACACGAGAGCGACTAGCACCCGATGGTCTACGAATAACGCGGGACCTTCTCACCACTTTGGATTTCTGCACAGCGCCGTCTTCACTAGGAGGATTACCAGAGTCATCAATAACAGTTGCAAACGTGACACGCTTACTCTGCTTCCCATCCTCCGTCTCCCGCTTCACCAAAATACTCGCTACCGACTTTTCTTCGGTGGCAGGAACTGATGGAGGAGGCGAACTACCATCAACATCCCTGCTGGGAGGCATCGCCGCCGTGTTCGGCGTTTCAGAAGCGGCGCCTTGTTCAGAAGGCATGCTAGCATCACTTAACGGTTTTGCAGGCTCTTGTCTGGTGTGCTTTGCTTTCCATTCATCTGCAAGGAACTCCTTCTCGAGTACGCGAGACCATGAGCGAGCACACTTGAGAATCCATTCCGGAGTGACAATTAGCACTCCAGGTATCTTCTTGGCCTATTGAATACACTAAGTCAGTCCAAGATACCCAACTCGACATCCAATCATTATCATGCTCGGGTTAAAGCAATTCCCGCACCTGAACATGCTTTTGAGTTCCTAACCGCTCTGGGTGGATCACTAGGTGCGTCAGTGGAAAGTCTTTCAACGTCATGCTGGGAGTAGCACCCAAATCTACCGCCAGGCGCCACAAGTAGTGAGACTCGTGACTTTGGGGACCAACGATCGGGAACACTCCGCTGAAAACGATACGACAGCCATGCAGAATTTCACGTTTTTGCTAAACAGCATTCACACGTTAGAAACAGAATTATAATTCACGCGCATAGAAGCCATGGCAAAGCAATCCCTTACCTCGCTTAGAATTGCTTTGACGTCACGACCGTTGCCAGCCATCTGCTCCTCAGCAGTCGTTCCTCTCATTCCTGTGTCATGGCCTGCATAGAAGGCTTCGTGCACGTGCTAGACGACAAAAAATCCACACCTACATTAACAAGTACGATAAACATGACACTCCAAGTTTTTTTGCAGCAGCATACCTTGAGAACCGTAGTTGACTGCGCCAAATGCCTATCTTCAGCGGCTTCTGAGTCCGAGTCCTCCAAGCCGGCTACTCCCCGTCCTGATGCGTTGTTAATCTCGGACGTGCACTTGAAATAATGGTACGGTTCGATTAGGAACACATTTCCTTCATTCTCCTTCCATACGTCAATTCGGTCGTCAAGAACAAGGATCATCGAGTCATCGCACGATGGGAAAAGAAGCTTGAGTGACTTGTGAAGCATGTCTGGCGTGTCCGTTCGCGCTACAATCCGATTCTTGAAGTAAGTTTCATCGGGGTCGATA
Source organism: Phytophthora sansomeana (assembly GCA_032158285.1). Taxonomy (NCBI): domain Eukaryota; phylum Oomycota; class Peronosporomycetes; order Peronosporales; family Peronosporaceae; genus Phytophthora; species Phytophthora sansomeana. The sequence goes on from JAPDHH010000252.1 coordinate 402,423, forward strand.
ATTTTCACAATTCGCTCAGCGTACAACCGAGTGCCGTGCGTGTAGATAAAGAGATCATATAGCGCTGACAGCTCCGTCAAGAACTCATTCAGACCGGGGCGTAGTTTCACGACGTGCTGTTGCGAGAGGCCAGGGATGAAAAAGAAGTAAATGTCATCTGTAAACATCGACAGAAATGTAATGCTGTAAGCAGTTTTGAAGAAGTCGAATCGCCAACACTTCATCGCAGTACCTGCTTTCGCAATTTCGCCGACGACGTCATCGACACGCACAGCATGCAGGAGCGTATGGTCCAAATCAAGCACCAAAGACAGCTTTTTCGCACCGAGTTGACGTCTAATGTTATCCGAGTCGAATTTTTCTAGCAGCAAAAACAACAGAGCACCGTCCAAAAGTCAGTCCTCCACAATGTCACCCTTGTCATCCAGCACCGCCAGCGTACTTGCTTCTTCGACATTAAGTCGAATCACCTGTCCATGCGATACCACGTTGACACTCTCCATATCCTCGTTCTCCTCCTCATCGTCCACAACGGCCAGACACATCAAACACGTGCGGCCGTTGCGTACCGGATGAATACAGTACTCCACAAAGGCCACGGTCCTCCTCGCAGCGTCCATCTTATCTCCCATAAGTTCATCCGACTGCTCCTTTGTCAGAATATACAAACGTCCTTTACACGGCGCCTGCATGGGTCTCTGGTTGCCCTCCTCCAGTCTCCCGGCCGTCCCGAGCCTCTGACCTGCGTCCACCTCAGCTCCTGCAGCCACCGTCCACTCAATGGAGTTGCACAGTGCCGACTCACACGTGACGGCTTTGCGTCGGATGTGGGAGCGGTCGTCCTCCTGTTCCTGTTGCTTGCTCTCTTCGTCCTTCTTGACGTCCCTTTTCACGGGCATTTTCACGTCTCCAGAGGCGGCGGGGGCGCGTGCAACCTGCTCCAGCTCCTGCTTCTTGACTTTGTCGTCCGCTTGCTCCTCTTTCTTGACGCTGTTGGCCGCTTCTTCGGCCTTCACGCGGCCGTTTTCCTGCTTCACGTGGCGCGCGTTTGTTTCGTCTTGGGCGGCGTCTCCCGCCTCCGTTTTCACGCCAGAAGGCGCGTCATCCTCGGCCTTCACTCCGTCCTTGTTCTCCTCCGCCTCGAGCTTCACGTGGGCGTCGTCCGCGGCCTCCTCCGCCTTGATACGCGCCGTCTCCTCGCGCTTCACGCCGTTCGACGCCATCGCTCCAGATAGGCAATGCGGATTGGGTAGAATTAAGACCGCGCACTATTCGAGTAACAGTGAGTTTGGTTAGACCAATACGAAAAGTAGGTTGTTTAGGATGACTCGAATACAGGGCGAGGCGCGAAACGGCGCGAACGGACTTGTTGCAGTCGTTGAAGATGCCGCCGGCGCTGGAGGCGAAAGGAGGCGACGCTGAAGTGACACGAGGACCGGAATGTATGGACAAAGTGTGGGATGAGCAAGTGGACGGCGCGTGGGCACCAGGCAAAGCGTCCGTGAGGCTGCTCACGACGTTCCTCAAGTGCGTCCAGGAGCGAGACAGCGTCGAGGCGGAGCGAGCTGCGCTAGAAAGTAGGCAATGACTACGACATTGAGAGCTGCGTTGCTGTAAGAGAGAAGAGGAAGTGCTGACTTGTAGTCTGTTGGTTGATGATAGTATTGGAAGTGGAGCCCAACAACCGATTGGTGCAGGATTTGCTGGACGCCATGAAGCAACACCACGCAATGGGTAGGATGAAGCTTTCAAAGGAAGTATGGAGATTGAGTGCATGCTGAGTGTATTGGTGTTGATGGCTGTAGAAGCTGCGGCGGAAACAGAGGAGGGAAACTCAGAAGAAGAGGAGGAGGATGACGACGATGACGACGAAGAGGATAGGTCAGAAGAAGAAGAAGATGATGATGAAGAAGAGGACGAGGATGGAGAAACTGGAGCGAATGAGCATGACGCCGAAGCAAAGAATAATGACAGCTAAGCGATGCAACGTGAAGCGCTGCACATTACCCTATTGGTTGGTTTGCCGTATTCGGCCTACTATCCTATCCTACAGTTCATATTTCTCATGCTTTCAGCACGGAGGTTGGCTTATTCAAGCAAATATCAAGGCTACAGCAACCGCAGTTACACAGGCAAGCAGTGGGCCACACCAGCGAGCCCACCACACCTGACCGATCCCGCAAAGGAAACTACCCCCTTCGGTAGCACAATGCTGCTTCTCAAACACGTGCGTTTTCTTGGACTCTTCGACCTTCTTTTGCTTTTCACTTTGAGCCGTGACTGCAGCTTGCAAACGGCTCTTAATGGCGGACAGTTCGCTGGCATTCTGAGCCTCAGGAAGCGTATCAATCTCTTGCAGAATTTGGGTGGCTTCCTCAAGCATTCCCAAACGAATTCGTACAACGCAAAGCCCAACCAAAGACTCATACAAACGGCCGTCCAGTGAATCACGAAAAAGCTCCACGGTCTCTTCTAAAACCTCTTCAGCGCCGACAAGATCTCCCCGAGCAGCCTTCCATTGCCCAACCCTCGGCAGCAGCACCGCAAATACATCACTCGCTCCAGCCTCATCAGTTGCCTTGCAACTGCGAAGAGAATCAACTGCCCCTTCAACGAGCTGTCTAACATCTTCATCAGACTCCTCCTCCTCAACGTACTTGGCAACACCCACCAATTTACGTAGCACAATCGCTCGTAGTTGTTGCCGGCAAGATGGATCTGCACCACCAGGAAACTCGAGATCACGCAATAATTTCACCAGAAAGCTCTTCACTTCTGCCTGGGCCGTCGCTGGGCTTTGAGTTACCATCAGATCAATTTTCCTCAGCGCTAGCTCCATAAATGCTGTGGCTTCGGAAGTTGAGAGCTTCCCAACATTCACGCGATCAACCACTTCTAGAACGCGCATCATCTCTGACCGTTCCTCGTCGCTTTCGATGACTCTGTTAGGTGACAGAACGTGAGCAAGAACTACGGCGGATCGTACGTGACCGTAAACCCGCCGCTTTTTGTCAAAGTATTCAAAAGTATGCCAAAGTTGTTCCAGACGAAGTGACCTTGCTAGCGAAGTTTCAAGCTCGAGCAACTCAAGTCGTTCCAGCAAGAGCTTCTCCAGCAGGTCCGTGATGGTTGCCGCTTCCGCTTCCTTCTCAGCCGCTAAAATAGCCACACCTAGGATCTCCACTGCTTTATCAGTCTCATTGTTTTTGACGTAGGCCTTTCCAAGCCAGAATGCGCAATTAAGCGCCACATCAAGTTGGGTTGACGTTGTTTTCGCAACATCGGATCCCTTCTCCAAGTGCTCTACAGCCTGCGAATACCTTCCCATCGTATAGCAAATACGCCCACCATTCAGATACATCATGGCCTCGCGGTCTTTTCGTTCCGGGCAAGCAGGAAGCAGCTTAATCTGGTCTTCAATCACCGACAAAGCCGAGCTATAGTCCCTCTTTCGTGAATAGCATCCCGCCAGACTGTCCAAGATGTCATACACCCTCTCGTTCTGCGCTGCTGTAGGTTTATCACAGCACCTAGTGAGCAACATAGTCCGCTTGTAGTGCTCGATCGCCTTGGCATCATCCTTCATCTTCACGTAGATCGCGGCCAGATTGCCGTGAATCAGCCCTGTCAGCTCCGTCTTCTGTAGCTGCTGGTTCTCTCTTAACGCACTCAAGCAAGCTTCCACCGCAGACTGGTACTTTCCAGTCTGAAAGAACTTCATGGATGTTGCAAGCGACTGCTTGACCCTCTGTTCCGCTTGGACTGCAGTCTGCAGCTCCTTGTAGTAGTTCTGAATGGTCTCATCGTCCGGGTTCAGCTCCAAAGCTCGACGGAAATCCAGTTGAGCAGGCAAAAGACTGCCCATCTTCATGTAGGCAAAGCCTCGGAAGTAATAGGCTCGAGCGAGCACCTGGTGGTCGTTCTCCTGCTCTCCAGACGGCACCTCGGTCGTCTTCTGCCTCTGTTGGGCCTCTCTAAGCTCTGCAAACACGGCCAACGTCTCCGCCGCCTCCGTCACGACGCTACTCCACTTTCTGGCCTTGCTCAGCGCCGCTAGAACGTTCATACGGCAGGAAATCACGAGTTCCTTCTGCTGTAGCAACGTCACTTGGGAGCGCGTGAGGTGCATGAGCAGCTCCCGGTACAGCGTCAGCGCCTTGTCCAGTTGGTTGCCCAGCAGCAGCTCGTCCGCCTGCTGCTTCATGCCCAGCGTCACCGTCTGCAGACGCGCCTCGGCGTCCACGTCCACGTCTTCCTCGTCCGTCACGTCCTCGCTCTTGCTCGCCATCGTCGAAAGTGGTGAGGTGGCGACGGAAAATCGGGAATGTGGTGTGGCAGTGGTGTGGCAATTGCGGTATTCTTTATTCAAGTCGTTTATCGCGTCCTGAGACCGGCCTCACGGACAAGCAGCTGAGATCTCCTGCGGATTGTTGCTGCTGTTGCTGGTGGTGCTGTCGTTGGCGGCGAATATCCAGTCGATGTGCGGCCTCCTCGATCTTCTGGAAGCCGCCGGTGCGGACGTTCAGGTCTTCGCAGCGTCGAAGCACCACGACCGACTTGGGGCGGCTGAGATTGACCGCTGCAGTTGTTGCTGCTTGGTCACTGTAGGACGCAGAGTGTTGCATCGGTCGACGAGTGGCGGTGCCAACGTTGCTGTCGTTGTCGTCCTCCTGGTTGGATCGGAGTCGGTTTGGGACGCTTACAGCGGGAGAGCGCAGCAGCGACTTCTTGCCCATCGCTGCGATCGAAGCGTGCTGCGGAGCTCGACACAGCAGATCCGACCGATCCATCGACCGGACAATGCGGCGCCAATTGAGCTCGAGGCACGACGGACAGCCAGACAACCACAGCAACCGGCGGTTGAACCTGCACACGCTGTGTAGCCATGTGACGAGTCTATTTCGAGGTCGGCGTACTCTGATTGGCTGTAAAGTTAGATGCGGCGCACGGGTAGGGTTGCCGTACTCGCACACCGAATACCCTTCGCATCCCGATTGACAACCTTCGAGATCGCATTTTTCGCCTCCCAACCAATGGACCGCCTCGGGGGAGCACAAGAATCCCAGCAGTATTGAGAGCACCATGCCGGCCTTCCAGCAGCAGACGATCGTGGACTTTGTGGCCGTGGAGAACGCCTCGGCCACGCAGCAGCAGCTGAAGGAGGTGCACAATGGCCGCGGCTTCTGCGAGCAGGCCAGCGTCAAGGTCCTGGAGACGTATCTGGCCGACCAGGTGCAGAACTCGACGGTGGACATCGACGCCGACCTGGCGCTGCTCAATCTGTACCAGGTGTACCCGGCCACGGTCAACGCGGAGAACGTGGCCAAGGTGCTGGTGAAGGGCGTCATGTCGCTGCCCTCCACGTTCTTCACCGGTGCCTCCACTATGGTGCCCGAGAGCATCCGTGAGGTACGATTTGTTTTTCTGAACTGCGGACTCTGGCTGTTTTAGGGACTAATTAGAGGGTTTTGTGCTGGACTTCAGGACGCCAACGTGATGGCGGTGCTGCACCAGGGGTTCCTGCTGCAGTCGTGCCTGTTCGAGGCCTTCTGGAAAGAGGACGTGACTTTCGCCGAGAAGGTGCCTGGCTTCCTCGAGTCGGTGCGCGCCTACATCCTGACGGCCATCAGCCGCAGCCACAGCGCCATCTCCACGGAGGTCTTCAAGGCCAAACTCAACGTGTCTGACAAGGAAGTGGCCGACATTGTCGCTGGTACGTCCGAAAAATTCATCTAGTTGTCGAAATTCGTGTTCTGACTCGATGTGTTGTTTGTGTCTTTTGCAGCTGAGAAGTGGACCGTGGCGGACAACCTGATTCAGATCAACCCCAACGAGGACAACCAGATGCAGGCCAAGAAGGTCCAGGAGAACATCGAGTTCGAGGAACGTCCTCAAGGTCATCCACACCCTTTCTAGATAGATTTGTTGTTAAAGGAGGAGGACAGCGACCGGCGGAATGGAACTAGCAAATAGCGAAGGACCAGCGAAGCAGGATTCGAATCGAGTTGGCGCACACCGTGCGAAAATGGACGGGCGTGCAGCCCTTTTGCACATTCTGCTGCTTGAGTTCTTGACGTACAACTTGTTCGATCTCCACAGGCAAAATACACTTGAGTGAACGAAAACAGAACTTGCTTGCACACAAATGAAATCTATAAACTCGGTAGAAGCCTACAGCATCGTATCTCTTCTAATCTAACTGATGGAGTCCACACCGATGGTGCCGTTTGACTGGGCAGCCATGACCGAGTCCAGCATGCCCACAACATTCAAAACCTGCTTCTGCACCCGAAGTTCTTCGTTGAGCTTCTCGCGCAGCTTCAGGAACAAGCCATCGATCAGCATGGACTGGCTCAGCTTCGGCGCATACAGGTCGCAGACGATCGAGCACACCTGAATGAGGAGAGGAGCGTACTTGGGGTCCGTCACGTATTTTACGAGAAAAGCGAGCAGCGGCTCCAGAGACTCCTCATCGCGTCCAGTCAGCGCGCGCTTGAGTCCGACACGCAGACGCAGCTCCTCCAGCATACTAGCCACCACAATCGGCGAGCGTGTGTCGAGAGCCTCGTCGAGTGCCTTCTTGTAGTCAAACTTCCGCAGGGCACGGTCGTATGGCTGAATACGCTTGTGGCGTATGGTGGCCACCGTAAAGTCTGCAGGTGTCGGTTTGGCGTTCTTACCGCGCAAAAAGTACTTGTAGCTGCCGCCACGAACAATCGCCTGGCGATTCATAATTTCCTGCTGCTCCGTCTTCTTCACTGTGCGCCGACGGACAGCCAGGATGCCGTCCACAGAGCCTGCGAAAAGGTGTGAGTTCGTCGGAGACATGCCAAATGCCAATACGCCGCTCTTGTACTTGAAACCATGGGCAAGTTCGTACGTCTTCAGGTCGTAGATCTTAATGTGGCCGTCCAGCGACCCAGACATCAATCGGGTGCCGGTTCCATCCAGACCCAAGCTTGTGATAGTCTTTTGGTGGCTCGAGAACGAGTGCACCAGACGTCCACCGCTAAGAATGTCCCACACCTTAACTGTGTTGCCACCAGCCGAGAGCATCAGACTGCCTCCAGGCATGATCATACACGCCTCGACGGGCGCGCCGTGGTCCAGACTTATGGTGCTCTTGGACACAGTCTGGTCCGACGTTCGAAGATCCCAGAGCTTCACCGTGTGGTCGTACGAGCCCGTGGCCCAGACGTTCTGCGACGACGGGTTGGCAGCCGACGAGCGGACGTAGTCCGAATGCTCGCCTAGAAGCGCCAAAGGTTTGCCCGTAGGCAGGTCCCAGTACCGAGCGGTCTTGTCATCTGAGCACGAAATCACGTGCACGTTGTCGGCCGAGAAGCGGGTGCTGCGGATGGCGGCCGAGTGGCCCTTAAAGGAGCGTAGAATTGCACGTGTGTTAATGTCCAGCACCTGAACGTACGGAGACTCTCCACCAGCCACAATGAGCTTGCCGTCCGAGCGGAATGTGCCCGAGTACACGACGTCCCGGAAGCGACTGAAGGTCTTGACGATCTCGTTGGTCCTCGTACTGTAGAGATGGATGCGAGTGGACGAAGTGACGGCCACTTGGTGCGGAGCCACGGGTGACACGTCGATGTGAGTGACGGGTCCCACCTGCTGCAGCTCTTCGGGCGCGTGGAACTTCTTCCAGTACGAATTCTCGGCCGTCTCCACTTCGGTTGTGGCCGGGAACTGCTTGAGCACCAGTCGCTTGAACTCGCCGCTAGTCGCCATGCTGCTGTGTGCAAGAAGGAGCGACTGGGAAGCCAAAGTGAACGGTGCAACTGGAGCGTGGTTGCCAGCCAGCCAAGGTGTCAAACCTCTGCCACACCAATGAAACATGACTTAGTGTGCAGGTGGTGGTTTACACGTGTTCTGTCATTGACACAAAACGGGTACTGTATGTGTAGCGCGTGGTCACTAAGAGTCCACAAGCCATTCCATTCATATTCATACGAAGCGCTGTCACGCGCAACGCTGCTTAGTGCATTACTTGGCTCAGAGATTAGACACCTACTTCTTACACCTTTGTAAAACGCTCGTCCTTGCTGCTTTTGGAGCGACGAGCGAAGCACGCGAGCGCCACAATGGCAGCAGCCGCGATGGCCGCCAGCAGTCCCGCGGTCGCCATGGTGCCGCTCCAGTCGATAGCGACATCCAGGAAAATGGTGCGGCACTGGCCGTACGGAGAGCCGTTGTACACTTCGCCGGCAGTTCCAGTCGCGAGGAACGACGCACACCATGTTCCAGTCGTGGATGTGCGGGGGCACTTGCTTTCTGCCCACGTCAAAATCTTGTCGTACTTGGAGAACGTGGTGGACATGTTGCAGGCCTCGCACACGGTGGTAAGCCCCTCCACTGTACCCTCGTAGTCGTCACAGATGGAGACGATGCCGGTGGTGTTGGGCAGCAAGCTCACCAGCGTCGTGGATGCGTTTGGGAAGAAGACCTCGTACGCCTCCTGCGCCGTAGCGTTATTGCAGTAGTAGTATCCCTCCGCATAGCAGTACACCTCATTAAACGTTTCAGCCAGCGATGTCTCCTGGTCCTCGGCAGGGAACGTTGCGTCCTCCCAGTCCGTCATCTTGGTCTTGAACGTGAAGGCCGTGCCTGCGAGAACACCAAACGCCGACATGGCAGCAACCATGACGACCGAGTACAGCAGCAGCAGCAGACGGTTCTGCACAATTGCACCCACAATGCCAACGATTGCAAGCGCGATGGTCGCGACGCCCAGCAGCTGCAGCATCGTGGTGGCCGTGTCCGCGACGGACTCGTAGTCCGTGTCCTTGAGCGCGTCGGCCCATCCGCTGCTGTCGAGGGTCGACTTAAAGCGCAGCAGCAGAACGCCAGCGATCAGGAAGCCGATGTTCACCAGGACCATGAGGCCGCCCGCAGCAGTGACTCGCGCCATGGTCAAGAGCGTCCGAATCGCGAAATGATTTCTACGTAGCAGAGCTGAGACCCGACCAAATCCCAGCTGTATCTTTGCGGGCAAATATGGCCAATTGGAAGAGAGATCGTCGACTTTCGGCGAATCGCAGCACGGTATCTTTAACTGCTGTCCGAAAGGAACCTTGCCTTGATAAATAAGCCCTGGCACCACCACGAAGAGTTTTGGTCCAAGACTAGAACACCAGTGCATTCGTATGTGATCGCAAAGTTCACTTTACAGCGGGGCCTACATGCTCTACCAGCTACTTAAGTATTGCAGATCTCCGATCTCAACACGACAGCGACAGCGACAACCAACAACCTGGCACCGCGTTGTTTGTCACCGTAGGGTTTGCTCGCTCTATTGCCAGACTATCCAGCCCAACCAACAAACGCAGTGCTGTGCCAGCATCTCGACGATCCTGTGGCGCAGACGACCAGTAGCGCCAGATGCTCACCAGTCCATGATGGATTGCAGGTTTCTGCGCGTACTGACTCAACTCGCGTCGCCTTCTCGATGCAGCAGCAGCAGCAGCGCTCCATTCCATGCGAGGCAAGTTGAAGTCGAGCGTGGCCCCTCGCTAATCCGATCGCATCAGTTTATCCAGGGGACGGTCTGACTCGATCGATTGCAGAGAAGAGGCACTGTTTGTACGCACCCTTACCTGGAATTTTCAAGAGGAGCCGAACCGGAACGCCCATGGGCTGCATGGATTGCCTGGCCAAGTGCGTGAGCGCGCTGCTGCTGGTCACCATCAACGTGTTTCTGGCGCTGGGCGGCGGCCTCGTGCTCTACGTGGCGGTGTTCGTGCGTCACACGGGGTGGGTCAAAGTCATTCAAGCCTACTGGTCTCCGATCGATGGACTCGCCACGACGCTCATCGCTGTGGCCGGCGTCGTCATGGGCATGGCGGCGCTTGGGACTGTCGCTGCACTGTGTCGCTGGAGAGCGGGGCTCTGCTACTACATGGTCTTCGTGCTGCTGGTGCTGCTGCTGTTCCTGCTCGTGGGCGTCTGCTCCTTCCTGCTCTGGAGCATGTTCTCTGGCTGGGAAGACGACACGTACCCGGCCAGCAGCAGCGAAGCGGACATCAAGGGCGACTTCGATCAGGTCTTCTGCTACTCCCAAGGCGTGTACATTTGCAACGAAGGGTCCGTCTCGGACGCGCTCACCATGTTCGCCCCCGACCTCAATGCATCCATCGCATCCTTGTTTGAAAACAAGACGGGGGGCGTCAACTCGCTCTGCGACGACTACTTGAGTGACTATGAACAACTGGCCGACGTCTGCGACGGATGCGATAAGGCGCGCGAGTTCCAGCACTTCTCGTCCGTCCTTGAGTGGAGCAACAACGAGTGCCCACGGGTCAATTCCACGCTCGAGTGGTGCGGCGAGTTCTTTATCGACGGCAGCGCAGCGAATATCACAGTGGGAACTGCTCCTTATATCCACTGCCGCGGCGCGTTCCTCGACCTGGTGAGCAACTACTCGCTGTATCTAGCAATTGGAAGCGTAGTCGTCGTGGTGGGCTCGGTGGCGGTCATTGTCATGTCCTGCTATCTGCGGCGACACGATATGTACGACGTCTACGAGGCGTACCATTAGTTTTGGACTATTGTAGAAGTAAAAGTGCTCTATCCACGTGCCGGCCGTAATTGTTCGGGTGCGGTGCCGTTAGCTACTTGGCTTTCCGTGGCTCCTACGATTGACAGATGCCGTGGTGCTGAAATGCTAGATGCCGTTAGTGGCTGCTGAGAGAAGTTGATGGATAGCAATGCCAGCACCCGCGAAGACATGCGTTGGTACTGGTCGCCTTGCGTGCGAACTCGGAGCATTTCGCCTTTATCGCCCGAACACGCAACTGAAACCTACTCGAGCAGTTCCAGCATGGGGCTCTGCGGGTGCTTGGCAAAATGTGTAAGTGAATTAATTCTAATCGCGATCAACTGCATCCTGGCGCTGGGCGGCTCCTTGGTGCTCTATGTGGGAATCTACCTTCGACACACAGGCTGGGTGGAGGTGATCCAAGGCTACTGGTCTCCAATTGACGGCATCATCACGGCGCTTATCGTTATCGGAGCCGTCATCATCGGTCTTGCGGTTTTGGGCTCCATCGCTGCACTCTGTCGTTGGCGCTTCGGTCTGTGCCTCTACGCGATCGTGGTGCTTCTCGTCTTCATTTTGTTCGTCGTGGTAGCGGTGGCAGCCTTCCTGCTTCGACATCGAGCAGAGAGCTGGGAAGACACGACGTATCCTACCAGCAGCGATGAGGAATCCGTGAAAGAAAACTTCGACCAGGTGTACTGCTACGCCCAAGGCGAGTACATCTGCAACCAGGCGTCGGTGGCCGACGCACTGACCATGTTCGTGCCCACACTCGACTCGGCCATCACGTCGCTCTTTGAGAACATGACCGGAGGGGTCAACGCCTTGTGCGACGACTATTTAACCGACTACGAAGCGCTCTCGGGCGTGTGCGACGGATGCAACCAAGCTCGCCAGTTCGAGAACTTCTCGTCCTTGGTGGACTGGGCGAATGATCAGTGTCCGCCCTCGAGCGAAATGCTGGTCTGGTGTGGAGCTTTCCTCTCTGCAGGAGACACCACCAGCTCGGTGGGCACCGCGCCCTACTCCGAGTGCCGCAACGAGTTCCTGGACCTCGTGGAGAAGTACGCGCTTTGGCTCGGCATCGGCAGCATCATCGTGTGTGCCGGCGCGCTCATGGTCGTGACCTTCGCGTGCATTTTGCGGCGTCGGGATCGCCGTCCACAGACGCAGTCCGCATACGGTCGCTTCTAGCTGGTAAGCCAATATACAGCCACACAATTCGAGCCCAAGACATGGTGCTTTTTCAAGTCACAAGCCGCAGCCATACCTATCTGGATAGGAATGGCAAGCCGATCAAAAATCCTGGTGAAAAAATTGTACTCGGTCTTTGTATGGGTCTTCACTAAAGTGACATGTGCCCGCGTACGTCACAGCAGTCAACAAGCAGGTCATTCTTGAATTTGCTCGACTTTCGACAATGGGATTGTGCAGAGTCACGTCGGGCCTCATTCTGGTCGCCATCAACTGCGTCTTAGCGTTGGGAGGCGCCTTGGTGCTGTATGTGGGCATCTACATGCGCCACGCTGGCTGGGTGGACGTCATCTCCGGCTACTGGTCCAACATCGACGACGCCGTCACTGCGCTCATCGTGGTGGGCGGCGTGATCGTCGGACTGGCGGTGCTGGGCTCCGTTGCGGCGCTGTGTCGCTGGAGATTCGGACTTTGCACGTACTCGATCGTCGTGCTGCTCTTCCTCATCCTGTTCGTGGTCGTGGCCATCGCCGCCTTCATCCTCTTGGCCAAGGCGAACGACTGGAGTGACACGACGTACCCGGCCGAGAGCATGGAAGAGACCGTCAAGAGCGACTTCGACCAGGTCTACTGCTACGCTCCAGGGCGAGTACATTTGCAACGAGGCTTCAGTCGCAGAAGCGCTGACCATGTTCGCCCCGGAACTCAACACGTCGATCGTCGCTCTCTTCGAGAACATGACGGGCGGCGTCAGCACCTTGTGCGACGACTACCTCAGTGACTACAGCGAACTCGAGAGCCTCTGCGATGGGTGCGACACTGCGCGCGAGTTCGAGAACTACACCAAGATTTTCGACTGGGCCAATGACCAGTGTCCGCGCACCAACGAGATGCTAGAGTTCTGCGGCTCGTTCCTTGCAAGCGGCAACTTATCCAGCGTCACGATTGGAGTTGCACCTTATACGCAGTGCCGCGCCGAGTTCCTGGATCTCGTGGAAGACTATTCGCTGTATCTGGGCATTGGCAGCGTGCTCATTTGCGTCGGCGCATTCATGGTTATCATCTTTGCCTGCTGTCTGCGTCGCCGGCAGCAGCTCGGTCGCAATCACGCGGAGCTGGAAGTTGATCCGGTTACACCTTCGATGGAGCACCCAAGGTACCAATATTCTAAGGCGTAGGAGGCCTCGATGACGGCAAGAGCCACCAACTATTGTACGATAGTATCACCACTAGCAGTTAGCTAGAATTGAAACTTCAGTAAAGAGCTCTTGGTATTGATCACGCACGGGTTCACGTGGCTGCAGTTGCACTGGACACCAACTCTGGTATCCGTGTCGTAGATTGTTGAAACTGAATGAACTGTGTCTAGCCCAGTACAGTCAACTAATATGAGTTGTGCTGTTCTGTTTACTACGGGTACTTGAAATCTTCAAGAACGCTACAGGTTGCTAGTCAAAGCAAGAAGGAGCTCTGATATCGCTACAGTGCCTGGCTCACAGATAACGATCAAAAACGTGAAATTGGTGCCGATAGTGAAAATAAAATCTGCAAGCGTACCAACACACTGCCTATCATACATTCCGAACAAAGCTGTGATCTGCAGCAAAAATTAACGACAGAAAAGAACGAGTTCGTTAATCTGAAACATTTCAAGGCTTTGCGAGTTTTCAAACCTGGTCGGCTGTGAAGACGCATGAGAGGTCTCGCAGCGCCTCTTTCAACTGTGCTTTAGTCATGAGTCCGTGATCTAATCAGCACAACATAGCACGAGAATTTGTTACTTTTTGTCAGGAAAACCACGTAACGCACCAATCTTAACGTACTTGCATGCTCGTGCTTTTCAAAACTTCGCTTTACAGCCTGCAAGAGCTCTGTTCGCATCGTGTGGCGTTGCCATACTGTCTGTGCAGCCACAACCCAAAGACGTAATGCTGCCTGCTCCCCACCAACGCGATTAACAGCTTGCTGATACTTTGCGTGAAGAAGTTGATCCGAGGGGTTCGATTGCCTAGTGTTGCGATTTTTGCGAAGTTCTTGAGTCTGGTTGTTGGGTGGATGAACAAAATCCCCAAATCTGTAGTCAACAGGATTACCTCGTGCTAGTCTTTGATTGAGGTCCGAGTTGTGCATCATTTGTTCAGGAGGAGAAGCAAAATTACCATACCCACTGGCGTCGTCAAATTTGCCATACGCTGATCGAGGTGACATTCTCCCATTTACCGGAGGAGCTGCAAATGCGCCATACCCACTGGCATTGTCGAATTCACCGTATCCTGATCTTGGCGACATGCCTGGAGGAGGTGCTGCAAATTCTCCATAACCACTAGCATTTTCAAAAGCTCCATAACCTGATCGAGGAGACATCCCTCCACTCACCGGTGGAGCTGCAAATGCCCCGTACCCGCTAGCGTTGTCAAATGCTCCGTAGCCTGAACAGGGCGACATTGCTTCACCTTTGTTGGCTGGTGGTGCTGCAAAAGCGCCATATCCGCTAGCATTATCGAACTCACCATAGCCCGATCGTGCTGACATACCGACGTCTGCTGGAGGCGCAGCGAACGCACCATAACCACTAGCATTGTCAAAAGCACCGTATCCTGATCGAGGTGACATGCCTCCATGCGGTGATGGTGCTCCAAACGCACCATATCCACTAGCGTTCTCAAAGTCTCCATAGCCTGAGCGCGAAGATAAACACCCATGAGCTGGTGGTTCAGCAAATGCACCATAGCCACTTGCATTGTCAAAAGCACCATAGCCGGATCGTGGTGACATACCCTTGTTGCCTTCTGGTACAGGGGGAGCGGCAAAATTTCCATACCCACTCGCATTATCAAATTGGCCATACCCCGATCTTGGGGACATTCCAACTGCTTTTAATACTCTCGATGGCTTGGGGTGCCGATTCTCTTCGGCAACGCGAACTTGTCGTGGCTGATTCATTGGGTTTCGAGCTTTTGAGCTGGAAATTGGCAAGACCTTTTCTGCAGCTCGAGACCCAATTGATAACCCTTGTGTGAACGTCGTGCCAATACGGTCTTCGTCGTGGCGGAGATGGCCCTGGTACCCGAGAATCGGTGGGTTTTTCTTCTTGGGCAGTACGTCAGGCTCATCGTCTGCAGGTGTGTACGGCACGCATCCGGTGTAAGCGTGTTCCGGTTGAGCCACTTTTTTCATCACTCGCCGCTCCTGTGCACTCGCGAATTCGCCGGGTGTGGTAGTGCCATTGCTTTTCATCGGTCTTGCTGTCTTGTTGCTGAGGTAAGCACGCTGATCGAGAGTCATGCTTGCGTCTCAACGTGCCAAAAGGTATTATGACTCGCAAATTCATAACTCTCAAACGCTTGTTTCATGTTGTGTTTATAGGAAATTGCAAGGTCTCATGCAGTAAAACGGATGTGCAAGTCGCAGAGTGCGATGTTGCTAGGCTTGCAAGAAGAGGATGTTTTTTTATTTTCGATGTAGTATATGCAGGTATTTCAAGCTGACGGGACCCCGCTAACTTTCAACCATCGTGCGTATGCTGGAGATTGCAGCCGTACTTTGCTCCTTCGGCTTACTCGCAAGCAAGTTTCGAGTCGAAACTGCTGAGTGTGATGGCGAAAGCCTGGAAGGGGCAAAGTGGCCATCGGAAGTCCATTGTGAAGAGGTCCTTGCCGACGCGTCCGAACTGAAGCACAACCGTCTCCTGGTCCTCGGGTGTCACGAGCTGGAAGTTCTTGACGGATGCCATGGTCACGCGGCCGTTAAAGTTTAGCACATAGGCACAAACCTGGTCGTTCCAGCGCGGTGGCTTGTTGATGAGGTACGTGAGGTTCGTGTGATCTTGCTCTTTGCACTTGTTGACCATCTCGTCGTCCTTGGTGAGTGGTCTCCACACCACGCGCGTGCCATCTTCACGCACTCGGGGCACACAAACCTTCATTTTACGAGGTCCGCGGTGGCCCAGCACATTGGCTGCGTACATGGCAATGCCTAGCTCCTGACGAATACCGGCCGGGTTGCTTGTGATGGTCTGCTGGTCGGCATCTTTTGGGTTTGACCCGTTATCGTAGATCGTGAACTCGGTGCCCAAGAAATTTGCTCGCAACTTGCCCACATAGTTGTCACTACCACGACGGAGCAGGTCTCCACGCTGTAAGGAAACCAAATAATTGCTCGTGCGGTTCTTCGGGCGCTTCTTGGCTGTAAGCAAGAAGCGGTCGCCTTCTTTCATGTACAAGCAGTACTCTGGGAACATTTTGTTCGCGCCAGACTTGTTGCGCTCGATGTAGCATTCCACCACATCGTAAGCTTTAGGAATGGGGCGCATGATGAACGCGCGCATGTCCGTGATATCGAGTTTCGGCTTTCGTACATTGGCAGCAGCAGCGCGGGCCCTGTCACCGTCTCGTACATTGGACGATGGGTCGTACGAAGTGGCTGCGTTGCGGCTGCGATCGTCGTCTGAAGACGCATCCGACGCCGATCTGGATGGTGATCGAGAACGAGAGCGAGATCGAGAACGCGAGCGTGACCTAGAATGTGAACGTCCTCGTGCGCTTCCCTGAATAGTTTCAAGTCAAGGCACAAACGGATCACTACCAGCTCACCCGTTGAAATAGACCAAGCTGCTTTCTTACATTGCGCGAGAACCCTCGACCACCAGACCCGCCACGACGGTCGTCGTCATCATCGTCACGGCCACGACTGTGATAGCAAATGGTAAATTGCGTTAGACTTGACTGCTACTCGAAAGCAGTGAACATGATGTGTACCTGTTGGTTGATCCGCGTTTGGAACCCTTGGGTGGTGGGTCGTCGTAGTCCTTTCCACGACGGGATCCACTACGCGCACCTTTCGGAGTCCTTGAGCGATCGCGGTCCGAGTCATCACTATCGCTTCGGTCTCGGCCCCGGCCTCGATCACGCGAGTATCCTCGATCGCCGCGGCCTCCCCGACCACGCTCTCGGTCTCGACTGCCTCCACGTTCTCGATCAAAGCCTCGGTCTCGGTCATAGTCTCGACCGCGGTCCCGATCCCAATCACGAGAGCCACCAGGACGGCTCGGGCGCCGGGCATCATCGTCATCATCGTCGTCGTCATCGCGGCTGCGTCGAGAGTACGCTTGGTCACCAGTGCTGCCACGGCTGTTGACACTTTGGCGGCTTGATCCCGCTCGACGCACCGAAGGTCGACCGCCGGGTGCGTCTTCATCAAGTTCGTCGTCATCTCGGCCAAAGCGCCTACGGTAGTGGAACCAACAACAGTCAGAATTGCATGAAGACTGGCACTCAATTGAGAACCAACGTACGAGGGTCTTTCGTCCACATCCATCGACCGAGGTGCTGAATACTGTTTCGGCAGTGAAGTTCGCACGACACCTACAAGGAACACAGTGTCAGAAACCCGTTGAAACAACCAAATCATTCCCCCAACCATTCAACGCACCTCCTCCCATGCGCTCCTGCAGCTTCTTCTTCTGCAGTTCTCGTTGTTGCTGGATCACGTTGGAACGTGCACCCGAGAGGTACTCGGCTCCTCCGACTTCGCTCTCGAGGTCGTCGTCGTCCTTGAGCGAGTTCGGATGTGCCGACATCCCTCCGCTGCCCGTGCGTCGGTCATCCAGTGTCAGCACTTCCACTGCGTCCGACACATCGTCGTCTCGCCCCTTGCATCCTCTAGCTCCTCCTCGCGAAGGCGCGTCGTCGTCGAACGACGAACCGTTCATGAACATGTTGCTCTCGTCCAAGTCCCCACTTGACTTCCGTCTCCAATCGCTCTTGCACTCGTTTACCGCAGGCGAAACCCCAACTAACGCCCACCGGACGAGAACCTCCTCCACAGGACGCAACCGCCGCACGATAGGATAGCGCCTATAAATAAATAAACGGCGTCAAGGATCGTTTCCAAAACCCCACTTCAACTTGCCTTTATTCTCTTCGGCAGGGTCTCCCTTCCTATTCTATATCTCATCTCTATGCTATTACGCAGTTCCTATAAAATCAATTCGCTGGAGTCGAGTCAAACGATTATTTGAAAATCTAGCGCCATGTACTCGCGCGAGAAGCTCGAGGGGCTGCTCCGACAGGCCAAAGTGACGACCCAGAGCATCCAGAAGGTGTCCCAGTGGATGCTCACGTACCGTCAGCATCTGCAGGAGATGGTGGGCGTTTGGAACGACCTCATCCACGAGGGAGACGCCGAGCACCAGATCGTGTACCTCTATGTGGCCAACGACGCCATGCAAGTGGGCGTGCGCAAGTTCGGACGCCACATCGCAGCGGCCTTTGAAGAGAAACTGGTGGACATTGTGCAGTTCGTCATGTCGGCTGGGGAGGAGAAGGTCAAGCGCTGCGCCATCAAGATCGTGGGCATCTGGAAGGAGCGAGCAGTAGTGACCCCCACGCTGCTCGCCATGCTCGAGAACGTGTGTGCAGGCAAACCGGCAATGTACGAAGACGGGGAGGTGATGCAGTGGAAAGAGCAGGTTTTTCTAATGGTGCTGTGTGCTTTTAATGCAGTGAGGAGACCCCCGAGGCCGACGGGAAGGCGGAAGAGGACAAGGCCAAGATGCTGCGGGAAATGACGAGCGACGCCACGGTGGAGCGCGTGCTGGAGGATATGCCCGAGGTGGTGGAGTCGGCTGCAACGACGCAGCTGGCCACGCATCTACAGGACCTGGTAAACGCTACTATCAGTGCAGACATGCTGAGTGACAGGATGTTCCAGTTGGAGTCGAGCACCAGTGTCTTCCACCACGCGTGTGCCGAGAAGGATGACGAGGATGAAGAAGTGGTGGAAGTTGGCAGCACCGACGGCAGGACGTTCCCTCGCTTAGGAGATATCGCGTGGAGCAAAATGGACCAGCAGGTGTACGACTTGGACATTGAGAACAGCACCGGCCATGTTGAGCAGTACCGCAAGAATCTGACAGATCAGACTGCGAAGCGTGAGGCACTGATTCAAGAGTTACGCGCGTTGGAAAGCATGGACCTGTTCAAGTTTCCTCCTGGTACAGCCACTGAAGAGGAGGCTGCGCAGCAGGAGCGAGCATTGGCGAGACTGTACGACGTGGCGTGCGAGGCGGAAACACAGGAGATGAAGCAGTTGGAGGAACAACGCGCCGAATTCCGTGCACGACAGGCGTCTTTGGCAGCTTCGGCGTCGGATCCGTTGTACTCTAGTTACCAGCCTGCAGAGGATTCCTACCGACCAATCACCCCGACAACGTCAAGCCGTGGTCGAAGTGACAGTGGAAACAGCCACCTGGGCTATCGTAGGTCTACCTACACGTACGACCAACCGCAGCGGTCGTCGCCCACCCTTCGGCGCCACAGCAGCGCCTCGGCAGTCACGGATCGTGGCTTCAACGACGATCGGTACAATGACCACCACCGATATGGGCAGAACGACCGATACGGCATGGACTCACCTTCTACCAGCAAACGAGCCAAGCTGCACCACTCGCACAGCATGGAGTCGCAGAACGTACAATGGCAAGAGGCTTCTCGCTACTCTCCTCCCCGAGGTGGGCTTCCGCCGAACCCCTACGCTGCAGTGGAAAGGGAGCAGCCGGCATATTCGCCTCGCGACAACCGCTATTCGCAAGGAGACCACTACCACCAGGCACCACCGCCACAGCCGCGCCGCCGTACTCGATGGGACTCGATGCCCGAGGAGCGCTACAACAATCACTACGATGACCGGCGATGGTGACTCGGCCAATGCACGCGTATCGTCCTTCCTAACAATATTATTATTATCAGTATTGCCGCCAGGCCGGCAAGCGCTGCGTAGCGCAACAGTAGCAAAACCAACAAAGCTTGAGCTTTACCTTGTAGGCTACGCCGCTGCTTCGCCCTGCTAGTGCAATACTCCTTTTGGTATTAGGTTGGAAAGAGACGACACAAGGTGCCTGCGTTCGTAGGGCGCTTGAAGGAAAACCAACGGAGGCATCCTGTCTTCTTGGTGGCAAGTGTCCTAATCAAAACATACATTTTCGTTCTTGCTATTGCTGCGTACCGATTTCGACTGAGTCTTCGTCTCTCTTGTGTGCCCAACTTGGCAAGAACCATGCCAATAGTATAACTTGGCTGTGCCCGGCAAAATCTGCTACAGTTCCACGATGTCACCCTCCACCTCTACCAGTTCTTGTCGGGGTGGTGGGAGAGCTGTACGAAGCGGCATTGACCGTGCCAGAATTGGCTGCTCTTTCCCCAAGCTTCCTGAGCTAGACGACAAATCATCCGTAGAGAAATCAATCTTTCCTGTCTGCACAGAAACCTTCTTATGGGATTCATCCTTTTCTCGAGAGTCAAGAGATTCATCTGTCCGAGTTTCCGATCCCATGGGTTCTTCAACTGCTGATTGCTTCTCGTCCGGTTTCGGCTTCGTTGCCTGCTTCTGTAGCTGCGTGGTGTCAGGTTTTTCTTCCGTTTCATCGCCTGACACGTCACTGTCGTCCAGCTGCTGAAGGCTCGTAGAAAGCTCGCTAGCTTCACTTAATGGTTGAGGAATGGCGAGGAGAGTTCACAACACCTTGCCCTGCAGCAATCAGACGGCCAACAGGCGCTTCTCGAGCTTCCTCTTGGCGGCGTGAGGCCTCACTTTGCTCCTGCCCACCGCGCTTTCCTCCAAAGAATCCCATGAACGAGCTCGAAATGGACGACGCTAGACGCGTCATGTGGAAATTCGTCACTTCCCCCACCGAAGGCGACGCAAAATACGTGTGACACGCGCCACAACGCAGACACGCAGTCGCCGGCGGGACGTAGCACACCACAAGACATCCAGGACACTTGACATGAATATTCACGCCCATGTCTCGGGCCAGAAAGTTGGTGCTGTCCCGTAGATCGGTGCTGATCTTGTCCAGTGTAGATCGAATTGTGTAGTCACATTGCACACACATGAGGTTCCCTCCGTCATTCAGAAAGCCACATCGCGAGCAGAAAATTTGAGCAGGTGCCGCCGTCGTCACGAGCGAATAAAACGGAAGGTGGCACTGTGAACACTCCTTCCCTGCTCGTCGGTTCATGGTCCCACAGCCGCCACATTTCCAGCTTCCATCCGCCTGCACGTCGTGGGTCGGGGGCTTCATCTCCGCCCTATAGAGCACAAAAATTGCATCAAATAGCCAGTAAATCTACAACTTGTACACTAAAACTGACAGCAGCAGCGTCACCCACCCACACATTCCACAGGACGAGACGTCGGGGGCGTTGAGGAAGGTGCTGGCGGCAGTCACATACAGGATCATCATCAGGACGTTAACGCGAATTTTACGTTAGCATCCTATTGTTATTTTTAATGCACGCACCACGTCGCGCAGGCCACTAGAATGTCCTTCCCACCCGCCACCGTCTTGTGCTCGAACGCTCTGAACAGGATAAAAAAACAAACGCATACGTCAATTGTCAGCCCCCAGCAGCTAGCAGCAGCTCCCTACCGACAGCAAGTAACACACGTACACGCGCTGGCTGCTCTCCATCCTCAAGAGGAAGCGTCCGCAGCTCTCGTTCTTTACGTCTGAGTTTGAGACTGAAAGTGACGATTGCAGTAGACGTCGGAACATCATTTTTCCAACATTTCAAAAAACAACTGGTATTTCGACATACTGCATCTGACAATCAGACCCACTTCAAGTACAAGGTGACCTTTAAGGTGCAGCTTACGCCGCCATGCCACCCAAGAAGCTGCCGTCCAAGTTAACTCCGCAGGGTTCGTCTCTGAATCCGCCGCCAACTGCGCGCAGCTTTCGCCAGCCGTTGCCAGCGCCGAATTTGCCTCCATCAGACTCCATCTCTCCACTCTGGACGCCGGATACGCTCCCAACTGAAGTTTTCCCAGAGTGGACGGACCCCGCAGCGTTGCGTGCGTGAATCCCATTGATTTAAGTGTTAGAACTGAGGGATTTAACTGTTCTTGGGCCATAATTTTCAATAGCGGCCGAGCACTGGGGCACCGCGGAGGATCCGTACGAAGATCCGTTGGCTCCTGAACATTTCAGTGTCCCGAACGAGGTTTGTGTGAAGTTAATTTGACTTCTCACTGGAAAATAATAGTCACTATTGTTTTTGCTGCAATGCGTGCTTCCAGGCTGTAGAACTCAAAGATGGGATCACGTGGAAGCGTCCGAGTGAGTTCCTGCCTGCCATTGTTGATGCTCCGGTGGTTCCTGCCACCCCACCACCTCCAACGCCCGATCCGAAAGCTGCAGGTGGTAAGAAAGGAGCCCCTGCTGCCAAGAAGGGGGAGCCAGAGCCCCCCAAAAAAAACCCTCCGCCGAAATATGCACACGTACATGAGATAGATCCTCCTTCTGCTGTACTATTTTATCACGGACTCTTAACGTATTGACTTGTATTTAACAGGTTTTTCTCCCAAAGTCACGGGAGAAAGAGTTTGGGGTTTCAAGGAATGAGAAGACAGGAGCAATTCCGTGTACAACTGCTGCACCACCTTCGTCATCAGCAACTGCGATTGACCAGGATCAAGCGTGGCGTATTCCTCGGGATTTCCAACGACGATGGAGCGCAGAAGAATTGGATGCACTGCAAGCGTGGGCGAAAGAGGAAGAGCGAATTGAACGAGAACAGCAACACCGAGAGCGCGTGTACATGGGATTCGAAGATGTAATCGCGTACATCGTCAATGAGCGTCCTCGAGATCTCCTCGCGGAAGTGGATTTTGATGCAGACGATTTAGTTGACGACGGGGAAGATGAGGACGAAACACCGACGGCAGATATGGATGTTAGCAACGCTACGTCCCCGTGGGGTGTTGTGCCTCCTCCAAGAATCGAGGTCGCCCCGAACTCAGTTTACAAACCTGAAATTCCTCACGGAGAAGTTGTGCACGCCGATATGGCGTCGTACTTTCGAGTTGTGGAGCAGCTATACAGCTCGAACAATGCAATTGGCGATGACGCTACGTCTCCAAGTCCATTTCTGTGGCAAGCAATTTACCCTCAAGACAACGCAGGGCACCCCGTGTATAATTCCGGCGGCAAATACAGTGTAAAACTGTTTGTCTTCGGGCGATGGCGCCGCATCGATGTCGATGACAAGCTACCACTGGATGCCGATGGAAATGTAATTTATCTATCAAGCTCAGTGAAAAATGAGATCTGGCCGTGTTTGCTGGTGAAGGCGCTCTACAAGGTGATGTTTTGGCTTCATCCAAACGCATCTGGTGAAGTAAAAACTACCGATGTCATGTGCCGGAATGTGGTTCAGACTGTACTGGCACTCACTAGCTGGAAGGTATCTCGTTGGGAGCCGCAGAGCTGTCAGAGTTTTAGTGAAAACATTTACCACCAACTGCACCAGGTGAGCACTCCGAAGTGGGTTTATTGCTGAAGTAGTTGTGCCTCGAAAGCGCTAACTTGCGTATCATGATTTTGCTAATTGCTAGTACGTGCCCAGCACTCTGGAGCCTGAACAAACCGAAGAAAATAATGAGGCTTCGCTGGAAAGTGAGACTATTGCCGACAGTACAGCGGAAAATGGTCCTGTTGAAGCTGAAACTACTGACTTACCTGCTACGGCAAGCTCTCCCAAGGTAAGATCATACTGAAGTTGGGCACATGAACGTCTCGCAGCTATTAAATGCTGACCATTTTGTAGTCCCGGGCAATTATTTGCAATGCAGGAAACGATAGAGTGGCGGACATGGTTTTCGGTGAAGCTGTGCTGATGACTGGCGTTGTTGGCGATATTGGAAATACTACTTTTAAGGTGGTTCGGCAAAGCACCCCGGCTACAATTTCAGAAGAAGTGGTGGGTGTTAATAATCTGGTGTTCCTGCTGGTTCACTCACCATTGCAATATTCTGACACCTTTATCCGAGCGTGGATTCCAAACCCTGAGCTACCCCTTGAAGGTCTCGAAGATTCGCGAGCAACACTGGTACCATTTGAAACACATCGTGTGCAGTTTGTGGTGGTGGCAGTGCCTGAACCAGTATTGGAGCAGGCTTCTGGAGACAGCTCTAGCGACACTTCTCGTAGTGCTCAAACTCTCGTTAGTCTTGTTGCCACCTTAACACCTGTCCAGCCACGAAAAATACTCGACCGAAAAACTCTTGATGTTCTGGAAAAGTCGTCGGAGCTGATGGCGGCACATCTCGGTGTAGACCATAACGGCAGCGTGCTTCTCGTTGAAGAACTTGAGAAGAAGACACTATCGAGCACTTTTTTGCCTTGGATTGCGACTCTAAACTCAATTTTCTCGGGGTTCATCAGCATTTCTCCAGAGGACAAAGGCAGCATCGTGTATCGCGTTTATCCACAAAAGACTCTCCGATACGGCTACAGCATGCAAGTTGAGTCCAATTACAAGATAGCATTTCATGATGCTCCAACGTACTGGCGCAGTTTGAGTAACCTTCACGTTATCGAATGCGATGGAACGTATCCCGTCATGTTGCCCGGCGTTTGGAACATCCTGTTCAAACAAAGCTTTGTGCTTAACCCGCCCACAGGAGAACAGGGAGACAATTCTACTTCGCCGCCTGAGCTGAGGATTGATCTCCATCTTTCCGAGGAACTGCTTGCCAGCTCTACCCACATATCTATTGTGAATGATGCTACGGGTGAGGTCAAGAAGGTAAGCACCCTTTGCTCCAAGGTCACACTTCCAGCAGCTTCAGGCGCGAACAACGGGGTGTTCACTCCTGTAAATTACACGCTGATAGTCGATTGCATCCCTGGCAACTTTCACGTGCGTGAAGGCAAATGGAATCTCACTTTGGCCAGCGATTGGGATTTCTCCAAATCGACGACGCATCAAATGAAAATGACCCAGTTTGAAGGAACATACGAGGCTAACAAGCCGTTGTTGTGCTTCCGAGACGTGGTGGTAGCACCGAAAACTTCAGTTTGGACTAGTTTTCAACTTCAGCTCCTGAGTGACGGAGTGGTTGTAAATGATCTTGCAGCGAAACTGGAGGTCTTCGACTTTGGCACAGAGCAGCACCCGAGGATTGGAGAGGTTAGCTCCATGGGGGAAGTTTGCTTGCTCCAGCTTCCATTAATCACTGCAAGTGATACTGCTCAACCACCGGCAGATGATAAGCGTGGGTACATCATTCAAGGCAGCATTGATAAACGCACCAGTGTTGTCCCAGACAACTTACAATCGCTACGTCCGTTCCGTAGTAACACGAACCGTTCTCCTCCAAAGCAGGGCACAATGACCGTGGACGAAAATGCACCAACTGAAGCTCCTCTAGCGGGAAACTCTGATTTGCTATCACCTCAGACAGCTCGTTCGTTCCGTGCTCCAAGCAGCATCATATGGCGACTCAGCTGCTGGAGCACAGAGGAGGTAAAACTACTGGAAGACAATACGAAAGAGCTCCAACATGACGCAATTCGGGCGTCGTGGGCGGAAAAAGCGGTGGATCGCAACACAAATGGAGCAGTGTCGCGCTTGCTGTATCTAGGAAAATTGGACGAAGCGGAGGCGCGAATGAAGCAAGACAACATGACGGACGAGCAAATTGCAAAGGTTAAAAGTCGCTTCGAGTGGGTCCAAGCAGTCAAGACAAAGGTTGCATCCAAGTCAACTGATGCACAAGGATCATATCTGGAGCAAGTTGATTCCGGCGAGGAAGTGCTGTTATCAGACGATCAACTAGCTGAAAGCAAGCGAGTTTTGTTGGAACGGATTGGAGTTGCCGAAGCCGACAAGGAGCAACGTCGTGTAGTTCGAGCACTTGCCAAAGAGAAACGTGCCCAAGATTTGAAAGACATGGTTCGATCTGTGACTGAGAAGCGTGCTGCCTTCCTCAAGAAGCAGCAAGAGCTGAAACGAGATCTATCAGCACTACAGACCCAGTTGGCGTAAGGTGGGGCAGACAGATGATCAATTGACTCAAGACCAGATATGAACATTCATCTGTGAGCTTCGTTATTTCCTCAACGTCCTCCCCAATTTCAATTCCTGAGGAGGCGCTCACTTTACTACGTCACTTGCGTTTTCCTATATGCAAGGGTCGTTTCTTCGGACTTCGTTGAACCGCGGTCTTCTCCTCGCACCCCCTTGGTCGTCAAAGCCAAAGAGCACTTAACGCCAACTATTATAGCTCGCGCTGCGCAACCCTGGGTCTTTTAAAATTTCTTGTTTTTCTTTACTGCATTTCGCATTTCGCTTTCCCTGGTGCTTCAAAAGTTGTAATTTCATTTTCAATTTCACGGGTGGGCAATTTGCGCATTTTGCAATTTTGGTGCGGCCCTCCTTCATTCATCTGGCCGAGGACTTAGTCCATTTTCGTTTTGTCCGCGTTGTGCGTCTTCAATCTTGTCTTCAACTTCAGTTTGGATCACTTCAACTTCATCGTGATCGCCGTCTCGTCTTCACTTACTTTTTATCAATTTCTGTCGGTCGTCCATTTCATCTCGGTCGCCGAGCAGCCGATTCGCTTATCGCTCGAGTCTCCATCCAGCTCGCGTCTTTAACTTGTAATTCCACTTCCCGTCTTTAGCCTCGGTACAAATACATTCCTCGGTCCGCCAGCGATCCATCCGTCCCCACGCCTTGCTTCACTGCTTCTTTCAGCCTGCACGCTCATGAAATCAATTTTTACAGCTCATGAGCGTTGCTTAAACCTGTAGCCGCAGCACAGTAAGCAGCGTGAGGCGGATGCCTAGAACGGCTCCGTCTTGGAAATTGGTCGTCCATCACCAAAATATGGTGCGTGTGGGCCCGGAACAGAACCTGCACCAAGCATCGTGGAAGACGTACCCCCATAGTTGGTGGCAGCAGCCATGGCAGCAGCGTGCTCCGCAGCTTTCTTTCTCTCTGCTCGAGCCCTTGCCGCCGTAGTGTTGGCATTGACAGTAATCACAGGAGGTGGGGTCGTAGTCACGGTTCCAGGCGGCTGCGCTGGGTGGCGCTCGAAGTAGTGCTTCGTGCACATATTATCGATGCGCCCAGTCTTGGAGCACTCCGGTATGATGCACTTCTTGTCGGCGCCGTGGGTCACACAGTAACCTGCACGGCGATCCGTCTTGTTGCAACCCTCAACCATGCAGCGACGGCCACCACCATGCGCACGGCACAATCCGCGCCCCTGAGAACTTTTCGTGCAATTTGGAACCGTGCAGCGGCTACCACCTCCATGCAACTTGCAAAGCCCACGTGACTGGGCTGAGTTATCGCAGCCTTCGTGCTGGCAACGTTTGCCACCTCCATGACTAATGCAGAAACCTCCACCTTGGTCACTGAGCCCGCAACCTGCAAATCCACAGCGACGGCCACCGCCATGACCCTTGCACAGACCTCGGGAACGAACTGTTCGATCACAGCCTGGCACGGAGCAATCCTTCAGCTTCTTGTTTTTGCGCACGCGGCCACCACTACTAGATCCTGAGCGAGTCGAAGTAGAGCTACGCTTGCCTCCACTCAGCGGCGTTGGTCCCATGCGAGAATCAACAATGCGTGTGTCAATCGGAGGCGGGCGGCTACCTGGCACTGTGTTGTTCATCTGCAAGTTGGTGATTGCCGAATCTTGCGAGGAACCCACAGAGTTTGGCGAAATGGACATCACATTACTGCCGGTGCTTGTGGCGGTGTTGTTGTTGATAACCCCACCACTACTCAAAGGCAGTTCTCCCTGCCCTGCCGAGCCTTGAGATATCCCCGACACCGACACGCTTTCTGCTCCGAGGCTATAGCTAACGGTAGAGGACGTGTGGGGAAGGTTCGTGATGCTATTTACCGACTACAACACAGAGAACAAAGCACAAGTACTGTGAACACACGTTTAATGGAGGAAGTTGCAACCCAAAGCGAATTCGTACCTGTACGCAAACTGGGCACGTTGATGCTCCCCAAGTTTGCAGGCATTGGGCATGAAATCGATGTCCACAGTCGTTAGCAATCCGGTCGCTGTGTGCACCGCTGCACAGAATGCACACGTCCCCACCACTTGTACTGAGCTGAGACGTAGGTGGCGCTAAGGATGGCGGGAACAAGGCATTCGCAGCCGGTGCCGACGCTGAGCCGTCCGAGGATAGACTCACCATCGACATGGAGGTCGTTGAACTCGCGACATCTGAGTACAGCGAGGTCGGGTGCGTCACCTCGAGCGACTTCGAGGGTGGCTGTTGCTGCATAAACGGCAAATGACCGCTGTTAGAAGAAACTCCTGTTGAGATATCCATGCCTCCGTCTTTTAGTCTCGTCAAAGATGGTCCCGACTTATTGGGATTGAACTGGGGCACACGTGATCCAGCCGAAAACATTCCACCGACACCATTGGGCATACCCCGTCCCATAGAGGAAGAACCTCCGTTCCCGTTCGCATCGAAGCTAGCCCCCATTGCAGCACTTGGGGGCACCAGATCCAGAGGGTTGTGCGGTTGCGGCGGTTCCTGTGTTCGCTGCTGCTGCTGAGTAAAATACGCCGCGCCGCCACTGTACATGTTTGAGCGCTGGTGCATTGGCTGTTGCTGGTGTGAGCTGCTCGTCGCCTTGATCTGCACAACGTTGCCAGGGCGCTCGATGCTGTGCACATACCCGCCACTCGAACTGAGGAACGAGTCGGTTGCTACCACATTGTACGGCTGCCTGTACTTGCGGTTTCCTGTGTCCTTGAGTCCAATATTTACAGGTTCGTGCGGCATGGCATCCTGAGGCGCCTGTGGGTTCGTCGCCGAGCTCACGAGCATACCCAGCGGATTCGTCTCGCCCACCTGCGCGTAGCCTCCATGGTACTGCTGCGTCGACTGTTGCTGCTGTTGCTGCTGCTGATAGTCTCCAGTATTGCTGTAATTCTGCGCGTACGACGGGTAGCCGTATGGTGCAGCGTACGACTGTTGTTGCTGTTGTGCTGGATGCGACGCGTACTGCTGACTCGGCGTAAACTCAAACTTGGCTCCGTTATTTCTGCTGTCCGCCGGACTCTTGAGGTGCGCGTAATTGGGATAGGACCCAGCATGGTACTCGTTCACCTGCTGCAGCTGCTGCTGCTGCTGTTGCGGGTGCGACTGGTACTTGGGTGCGGAGCCTACATTCACGCTGCCTCTTTGAGGAACGCCTTGGAAGCTACAGACACCAAAAAATTAACGAAAAAAGCAGCAAAACAATTAGCCACCAGTCAATTCCAGCACCATTTAGAACAGCTCCGAATGGAGCAAAAAAGTGTCTGCCGGCGGCGGACGCTGCGTCCCCCATTCCTCTTCCACATGGACAGATTGGTCTTTCGTTTCCTTCCCCTCACCCTCGCTTGCTTTCCGTTCCGCTGGTCGAGCTGCGGGCTGCGGGACGGGGACTGGGGGATGAGGGGAAGGACCCGACTGTAGACGACAAACAAACGTCTCTGGGACGGGGAGGGGGACGCAATAACAGGCCCTAAGCTCGGCTTCAACTTGGAAAGCTACCAACTCGAGCCGAGATAACAGGTGACGGCGTTTAGGGCGCGAACCTTTTGGCGCGGTCCATGACGGCGAGATTCACCACGTTGTTGTTCATGGCGCCGCTGTTGCTGGCGGTGGCGAAGGAGTAAGAGGAGGGCGCGCGGGACTGCGCGGGATGGCTGGGCGTGAGCTCATTCATCTGCGCTCGAGCCCGCGGAGGATCGCTCCGAGAGAGGCGGAGGGAGGGGGCGGAGGCGCTCGTTTGCTCGGCTGCTGCTTGGCTGCTGCTCGTTGGGCCTGTTTTCTTGGCTGGCGAAGCGAGACTCCGGGTGGGACTAATAGTTGGCGAGGATCGGCTCTGCGTCTGTCTGCCCCTGGGAGGGATCGGAAGTTAGCGGGCGCGGCGCTGGCGTGGCGCTCTGGTCATTTGAAAGTCACGCAGAAACAAGCCCGCGGGCTGGCCCGCCGCTGCCCAACCAACGCGCGGACACCTCGCACCTAAGCGGGAGTACCCGGTCTGCGAAGATATCCCCCCGGCTTTACCGGACATTAGCAATACGGACGAGGTGATGGATTGCATACGTTGCGTCTCGCCACGAATAAGATTCGCAAGCTGCAAGAGTCACTAACCCCGGGTCGAGACGGGCGGAGAGAAAACGTTCAGTTTGCGCCGGCCTTTTTCCATAAAACGAAGGCGTGCCTCGCGGAGATCGCGCGCTGTCTTGCGGCGAGCCACGCGGGGGCGACGGCGGGCTTTCCTGCCATCGCCCATGCGCGCCCCGCACGGGCTGCGTCCGCGCGGGCCGTGCGGGGCGCTGCGCGCGCGGTGTCCATTCATCGAGATGACGATGCTACTGTCGGAGCCCACCGTAGTACCGCGGGCCGAGTGCTCGTCTGCCCAACATGGCTGCATCATCCCTCAGGACTCCGCTTCTGACTGACAGATCCATTGCATTGCTGCCGGCGCGTCCGTTTGCCGCAACACGGGCGCGCCCCGTTGGCTTGTCTGCCTCGGCGGCGCCGACAATGGCAAGAGCGCGGAGCTCTGCCTGGCATCCGCGGGCTTGCGTGGGGCCGAACTGCAGCGCCGAACTGCAGCAGCGAGGGGCACTCACGCTGCAAATGCTTACTCGCTCTCGCCACTCGTGTCCGACTTGGCGCGAGGCCTCTCCCGCAGATACTAGCACCGAAAATCGAAGTTTCACCAGTGCTCTCCCGCTCCGCTGTTCGCAACGAGAATCGCTCCGTGATCCTCTGCTTGGAGCTGGTGCTGGGATGTGTGACTCTCACGGCTGAGTTTGCTTCAACGTCTGCAGCGCGCCGAGTGACAGCCCCTGGATTCTTGGCGCTCGTCGTGGCCACGTAGTGCTGCCTGTCCTGCCGCCATGGCAATCACTGCTGAGGATACGAGATCTCGATGGCCGACGGCTTGAAGCGGCCACTCGCTCTGCAGTAACGAAGAACACGGCGCGATAAAGTTCGACCAGCGAACTTCGGTGGCGCAGCGTGCCACCAAAACGCTGCAAGTCTCGGCGGTGCATTCCCCGCCGGTGTCGGTGGTGCCGGTGGCGCGGATCTCCACCGAGAGAGGAAAGGGGTGGACCAACGAGTGGTGCTCCTTCTGCCTGCGAAGTGAGCCAACACTTCGTACAGCAATGGCTGCAGCGATGACGCCGGCCGCTGACGAACGCTGGTCCAGCGGCTTAACGAATGAGTAACACGAGATGTAGCGAGCACCGAGATGGCAGACAAGGCGAGGCGCTGCTGCTACTGCCACGCATTCTTGTGAATCTTGTTGAACCTCAGTGAACGGGCAGCGATTTGATGGAGCAGGATGGAGTTCCGCGGGCAGCCCCACGAGTGGTGAAGCCATTTGCATCGTCCATGGGTGCTGGATTTGCCGTGCGTGGTCCACAAACCTACATTTGTAGGTTTATTCATAGAGAGCTATTTCAGATTCTACCGTTGACCTCCCTCTAATTCCGCTTCCTCTTATCAGCCAATCCCCGACTGCTATAACCCTACCCACAGTCTGGCGACCGTGCCATAGACACGACGAAAATAGGCACTCACGACGAATAAGCGCTAATCTTCTATATTTAAGGAAAATTCCGCAGCATTAGCCTCTTTCCTAATTTTAGGTTGAGCTGCTACGGATTTTCATGGACACGAGTGGCTGCGCCAAGATTCGCTGAGACTCAAGTTGCCCAGGTCGCAGATTTACCACGCACGTACCGGTGCATTCCACAAGCGTCCAGCCAGCTTCCAAGTCTTACACTCCACTCTCGCCATGCCGCTCTCCTCCATCGTCGCCGCCGTGAGCAAAAGCTCCGCCAACGCCGTGGTGCCTCTCGTGCTCACCTCCGCAGGCATCACCAGCTACGCGCGCTACGCCGCGTCGCACTCGCCCACAGAGAGCAAGACCAGCAGCCCCGAAGACCTCGAGCACGAGCGGGAAGAACAGCTCCACCAGCACGTGGTGCTGCCCTGGAAGGGCACGCGGTAATGGGCCGAAGCGAGAGAGCTGCGCGTTCCGCAGCCCAGCAGCAGCAGCGCGTATATATTTTATGTGCGCGGCTCAAGCCCAGCGTGCTCCGTCGTGCTCCTCCCTGAAGCCAAAGACAGAGAAGACGGAGCAATTGCAGCGCCTGACACCGCGTAGCCCGTCGCCAGGAGAAGCGGGTGACTACATTTCGTATCTATTTCTTATTCGCCTCGAGGTTTACACCCGAGCCGAATCAACAATACCAACCTCCGTTCGAGCAAACTCTCTCTCTCTTCTTCAGCTTTTTGTCTTTTGATTCATAGTCGATGCCTCGTGCAACACTTGGCGCCTCGTCTCATTTCGCCGTTTCCGGTCCTTTCGGCGCGATCCAACGTTGCGCCTCGTCGTCCCTCCATGCTCGCTCCTCGCAAGACGCTCTACTCGACGCCACTACGTGCCTTCCGCCGAGCGCTCCACCTCGTGCACGTGCAGGCCTCGGACGTGGTCTACGACTTGGGCTGCGGCGACGGCCGCCTGCTCATTGAGGCCGCACGGAGCTTCGGTGTACGCGCTGTGGGCGTCGAGATCGACCCGAAACGCGCTCAACAGGCACGAGACGCAGTCAAGAGGGAGGGAGTGGACCACCTCGTGACGGTGCATCAAGCCAACGCGCTGGAGTTCGACATCCCTGCGGACGCCACCGTCGTCTTCCTGTTCCTCATCGGCCGCGGCCTGTCGTACGTCCCCGCCACGCGTCTCGTTCTCCATCTGGCTGTCAGCTCATGCATCCCCAGCTGCACGTGACAAATGAGCACTTCGGTCGTGTCTGACGTGTGTCTCTGTGTGTGTGTCTGCAGACTGGTACGCCCCAAGCTCGAGAAGCTGTCGGGATGTCGTGTCATCACGTACCTTTATCGGATCCCGAACCTGACGCCGGTAGAGAAGCACCTCGTACCAGCGAGAGCAGCAGCACCTGGGCAAGAAGAGATGAACAGTAGAAGAGCAGTGGATCCGGCGGACGTGGTGTTCCCAGTGTACATTTATCACTTCCCGACGTCGACAAACACCGCCATGATGCTGCCACGTTCGGCGTGAGTACGAGCAGAAATCTAATGGAACGGAAACGTTGTGTTCATTTTACAGGGACTTGATCTCGCAGTTCATTGCAGACTGATGCGAGGCAAGAGTTTACTGCGGGCTTTAGGCTTTTGATGTTTTGTAGGGGACAAATTGGACGAGGCAACGCTGTAGGGCATCCCGGACGCCGAAGGGAGCCCAGCAGGTCGTGATTGCTTTGATTTCTTCTTCTTGCTACCAGCACTTGGTATGGAGTTTTTATGAGGGGCTGGACTGCTGCTGCCGTTGGTGGAGTTTGCACTGGGTGAGGCAGCATTGTTCCTGGAGAACGAGATGTGGCTATTGCCGCCCGATCGAGACGACCATGATGAACTGCGAGAGCTCAGCAGCTGTGAACTTGATCGACCACCGCTAGGAGCCATCTCCGTTGGACTGCTCGGTGAGCTATCTAGGCCATCTGCCTCTGGAGAGCTGCTTCAGAGCAAACAGAGTGAGTCTACAGCAGCGGAGAAGGAAAAAAGGCATGCTCTTTACTTACTAGGGCAGTTTTTCCAGTGGAAGCAGCGGAATCGCGTCGTCGTCGTCGATATGGTTGTCTTTGCTTGCAGCATAGCGCTCTCTGTGCTGGTGCTGAATTTTCGCTTTGCTTGAACTTTTGCGGGATCCGGATGCTTGGACGGAGGAATTGTTGCTCTGGTTGAATTCGAGTCCTAGCTGAGCCTTTATGACAGCCATGGGCAAATTCGACAGCTCTGCCGATGTCAGCGGCTCGTTCGCGTAAAACTTGCGGTAGTCGGGTGTTGGACCTGATGATTGACTTGACGATGGTCTGTCTACTAGCTCCGGGGCCACGTTGAAGTTGTCCGACGAGGTCGCTCGAGCTTGATTGCCATTGTCATCACTTCTCGACCCAGTTGCCACTGCTGGGGACTGAACTTGCTGCTGCCGCAATGTGCGCTGGAGCTCAGCTCGGTGAACCTCAGCCTCACGGCGACGTTCTCGCTCCACATCCAATTCTTGCTGCAATCGGGATGCTGTGCGCTCACCTTGCTGCTGTGCTGCCTGCATTCGAGCTGTGGTATCGTCTATCGTTTGGTTTGCAGCTTGTTGCACGCTTTCGAGGCGCTGTGAAGCTGCCCTTAGTTCAGCACCCGAGCGGCTCAGTTCACCCTTCGCGCGCTCTAACGCCTGCTTCAGTGCCTGCATTTCACGTTGTGCGCGCACAACCTGCTGCTTTGAAGCCTCGCTGTCTTCACGGAGCTCTGCAAACTGCGCATCGAGAGCTCGGCGCTCTCGAGACACTCGAAGAACCTCGTCTCGAGCTCTTTCTTCATTATCCTGAGCTTCACGCACTTTGGCATCTAAAGCCTGCTTCAGTTCATTCACTTTGGCTTGGAGAGAATCACGTGCAGCTATGAGCGGGGTCAATTTTCGTTCAGCCTCTCCGGCTCGGCGTGATAACATCTCCACCTCCCGCGTCTTCGATTCATTCTCCTGCTTCTTCGTCTCGAGTGAATTTGCTGTGCGTTGTAACCTGATCTCGAGCTCGCTCAACCGTTCCTCGAGCTGCTCTTGAGTGCGAGCAGCTTCATCACGGGTCTCACGAAGCTGTGCATCACGTGTGCGAAGCTGTTCTTCGATCTCGCGCAGTTGGGAGCGTGTTGCGCCTCCGTCTTTTTCTTTCTTCACTCGAGCTCGTTCAAGCTCGAGAGCGTCCTGCGCGCTTTGTAGCTCGTTTACAAGATCATCGATGGTTGCGTTCGCGGCACTTTGAATTGTTGTGATCTTTGTCTGTAGTTCTTCTGAGAGCGCTGCATTCTCCTGGGTTTCTGTCCGTGCAGCCTCAAGTTCTTGTCGAAGTCTGTCGTGCTCCTCTCCAAACTGCTGAGCTTGCGCTCGAGCATCTCGACGGGCAACTTCAACTGCTCGCAGTGCATCCTGAGTGTCGTCTGCAGCTCGTTGCAGCTCCATTTGTAAGGACTGCTTGCTCCGTGTGGCACGCTCAAGCTCTGCTTCTAATCGGCGCAGTTCAGCAGTCTGTGACTCTTTTTGCGCTTCTAGCTCAGCAAATTGAGGTGTCAGTGTTGCCCGAAGTTGTTCGACTTCAAAGCGAGCTTGTGCTTGTACTTCTTGCTGTGCTTGTACTGCTGCTGCTAATGCGTTTTCTGCCCGTACTTGTGCTTGGTGCGCTTCTGACAATTGGTGCGAAAGTGTATCACGTTGCTGGCGAGCGATCTCTGTATCCTGGGCACGAGCTTGCTCTAGATGCTCCACCTTGTTCTGCAGTTGAGTAAGCATAGCTAGCATCTCTTCAAGTCGACGAGTCTTTTCCTCCAGTGCATGAGATAGATCTTGTTCGCTTTGTGAGCGCTGAGCTTGCTCTGCATCCCGTGCTCGAACTAAAGTGTCTTTCTCTTCGCTCCAAGTCTGGATCGTTCGTTCAAGCTCGCTTCGAAGCTCCTCGGCCTCCCGTAACTTCACCTGGGCTTCCACTTGTGCATTTTGAAGCTGGGTAGCGAGTTTTTCATTTGTTCGTCTTGCGCTTTCTTCCAAGTCCGCATGCGCTTCCTGGAGATCGCTGTGCGTTAGCTGGAGTTCTCGGTAGGAGCCACGCAATTGCTCTAGCTCAAGCTGCTTGTCATTCACTGCTCGATATTGTGCTTCCAGACTGGCATTGAGCTGCTCAGCTTCAGCTAACAAATCTCGCTTCTCCGCTTCCAGTGCTGTGCTTCGAGAACGCTGGGCATCCAATACCTTTTGAAGTTGCAAAAGCTGAGAGGCGCTTGCAGACCGAAGGTGCTCGAGCTCTTGCACTTGCTGACGAAGTTGCTCATTCGAGCGTGTAAGTTGAGCCTCCTGACCTCCAGCTGCTTGAGAAAGCTGTGCGAGTTCTTCAGCAAAGGTTTTGGCATCCTTGCGAGCAGCCTCCAGCTCTTGCAACGCATTCTGCACCTGCGTTTGAAGTTCTTGCTCACGTGCCCGATGTTTTTCACGGTCACTATCCCTTTCTTGCTGCAAACGCAGCACCTTAAGCTGCAATGACTCCAGCGTACCAGATACTTTCGTGAGCTGCTTCAGCGCTCGAACCACTGAAGGTAATTGAGATAATGGGTCTTCGTTTTCATCAGAATTGTCCTCATCTTCATCTTCTTCAGAATTTGAACTAGGTCCGAGTCGTGTCTGTGCGATGAGATCAAGGCATTGTCGAGTCAGTCGCTCAGCAGTTTTATATCGACTCAAAAGTTGTTGGAGCTGAGCGTTTGAATCTTCAAGCTGACCTGCAGTCTCCCGTAGCTGTTGATTTAACTCCTGCAGCGTGCCATTTTCCGCGGACCCTCGTGCCTCAAGGCTGGCCTTTTCAGTCTTTATGGTTTGAAGCTCAGTGCGTAGGTCGCGAAGTTCGTCTTGGGCCCCGCGCACAACGCGTTCAGCCTTTTCTCGAAGCTCAAGGGCTTGTAAGCGCTCCTCTTGTGCTTGATTTTCACGATCTGCCAGCGTCGTAGCGTGTTGTTGACTCATTTGCTCAGCTTGTGCTTGGAATCTAGCAACTTCAGCAATCATGAGAGCATTAAGCTCCTCCTTTTGAGCTCGCTCTGCATCGGCGGTAGCTCTAGCACTTTCAAGTTGCTTCTTCATCTCATCGAGTAGCTGGCTGCGCTGTGTCTCTGCTTGCACCTGAAGCTCTCGTTCTCGTGCAACAGCGGCCGCTTGCATACGCGCGAATTCCTGCTGAGCTTCCTGTGACTGTGATCGAAGCTGTTGCTCTCTCAGTTGGGAGGCGGTTTCCAGCTCTTTAGTAGCGTTCCAGAGATGCTGGCCAAGCTCTTGCTTTGCTTGCTCCAGCTCGCGCAGCTTTTCAAGCAGTTTGTTGCGCTCCCTGCTGTGTTGAGCATCCAGCTCTTGAACTCGAGCCTCAGAGGCTTGTTCAAACTTTAGCATTGAGGTTTGAAACTCTTTGTGTTGCTCTTGCAATTGCTCATCGTAGCGAGAGCTCGCGGTTTGAAGCTCTGTGTGCACTTCCAGCAGAGCAGCTTCGTATTTTTCACGGATCTCATCAGCGCACTGTTGTTGCCGCTGGACTTCGTCGTTCATTACTGACAGTTCTTCGCGGTGGCGTGTTGCACTCTGAGCAGCGTCAGTCTGCAGTGCTTTGAGTACTTCTTGGACACGAGCAAGTTCTTCGCTTGTGGTACGTTCCTGGTTAGTTACAGCATTCAGGTGCTCCCGGGTCTGCGCAAGCTGCTCAGTCAGTTGTGCTGTCTCCACCAGCTTCTCACGCCACGCAGCAGCCGAACCCTCGGACTCCTGCTTCATTTGCTCCAATACAGACCCTAGCTGTTCTAAGACTTGGCCACTTTTCTCGGCTGGTGGCACGCCCCACGACTCACGGTTGGCACTGGAGCTACCCGGTGCACTCAGAAATTGTTGTTGTTGTAGCCCAACTGGAGTCATATAGGCTGCAGATTGAAATGCACTGGGCCCGAGAGATAGCGTGTGAGGAATTGAGGGTCCTGCTGTGGGGTAGCAAAACGCTGCCAGACTCTGTTGTTGCTGCTGGTGTTGAAGCTGTTGAAGTTGAAGCAGCAAATCTGCACCACCCACAGGAACTATCTGCGGTTGCGATGGTAGCGCCTGACGCCCATGGTCATAGTCAAGAGAATTGTAGGCGCCATCTCCGTGAGTGCCAGCGTTTGAACTGCGTCGCGTCTTGGCAGTCACCGGTGGCGAGCGCTTGTTACCCATCAACGCGTTCGAGGACGATTTTCGACCGGAGCCCGACTTCATTGAAAGCACCACCTCGCTGGGGCTAAAGCCACACCACGACCTGCAATTTGCAAGCTTGAACACTTGGGGCACCCACTACCAGTGCTATCTGCACCAATTGGGTCGTGTCCGTTGAAGAGACATGGCTAGTATTTCTAAAAACGTGTAGCCATCTATGTTTGGAGACTACTGTCGGTTCTCCGCTGCTCACTTCATTTAGCCGTCACGAACCCCCACGAAGCTCTTCATCCCGCGTGGAGGAATTTTAATTGACGCGTGGGAACTGCATCGACAATTGCCAACTGGAGTTGCAGTGATGGGGTCACCCGTGAAAGCTCGTGAATGGGAGAAAACGTTAAAAGTCAAATGCCGACTGTGCGGTGGTGCTCGTTGCAAACGCTGCAGTGAAAGTGCTGCGTTGGCCAAGTCAGACTCGCCGGTCCGGGGTCTTCATGCCGACTGGGTGGCTGATTGTGCCTTAGCCATGATGCGTCCGTCTTCAAGACTCATGAACGAGTACAAAATCGCAGAGCAGTTCCACAAGTGCGACCATTTCTCTTCATGCGAAACCCTGCTGCATGACGTGATACTGATGACCATTATGTCTTTGCAGGCTGAATATCACAGCAGTCTTCAATTTGACACTTCCAGGAGAACACCCGTACTGCGGCGATGGACTTGGAGGCAGCGGATTCCCGTACGACCCGGAAAAAGACCTCATGGCTGAAAACAGTGCGTGCTTTTCGTGCTTCCTCCGTCGATCCGTAATGTCTGACGCGTTCTTGTTTATCTTGCAGTCCGGTTTTACAACTTTGGCTGGGAAGACATGACAACGCCAACGTTATCGTTCATGATGGATATCGTCAAGGTCATTGCCTCCGTCTTACTCACTGGTCACCACAGAGTAGCGGTGCATTGCCATGCTGGTTACGGGCGTACAGGAATCACCATAGCTTGTGCACTTATTTTCCTGCACAATATCCCGCCAGAGCTTGCAATTCGTCTCGTACGTCGCGACAGGCCTGGATCCGTGCAAACTACGGGGCAGACGCAGTTTGTTCACGACTTCCACGCCTACCTCAATGCCGCTCGCGTTGTGTTTGCTCTGCCAAAGGTGCATGACCGTTTTACACTTGCAGAGACGGTCGAGCACCAGAATCGCCGTCTGCACGGCGAAGGCGCAGTAAACTCGAATTTGCCACGTGTACTTGACTTCTTGTGCGCTGAAGTCGAGGGCGCGGTGACTGCAGCATCTGATGTTCTGTCTGTCGCGTCGGCTTTCGTAAA
The DNA here is from genome assembly GCA_032158285.1 of Phytophthora sansomeana. Classification (NCBI taxonomy): domain Eukaryota; phylum Oomycota; class Peronosporomycetes; order Peronosporales; family Peronosporaceae; genus Phytophthora; species Phytophthora sansomeana. The sequence continues at coordinate 441,120 of JAPDHH010000252.1, forward strand.
TCACTTGTGCGTACGCCAGCAAGAAGCTTGGCCACGAACCAGCGAATGCACCAAAGAGTTTTATCGGGCGACTTGTTCGGGAACAGAAGAGTTGGCGGCTGAACGACATCGACAGCTTATAGCTGCAGCTGTAAGCGAGTCTCAAGCGAGCGGCAACGGCATACCTCTCAGTGACATCGAGGTACCTGAGCCTGTCACCCGGGAGCACCTCTTTCCAATCAAAGTTGGTTTTAATGTTGGCGAGTGGAACTGGGAAGAAGCTTCGGCCCTGTGCCCCAATGCTTCCATTCACGCAATTTTGCTGCTTGATTGGCTTGAGCATCTTCGTGAGCCGCTACTTAAAAGCCAGCTTGTTGAAAAGCTGTTGCACGTTGTCTCTCCAGTGCCTCCGCTAAAACTCCCTTCTTCTCCGAGTACGTTTAACAATCCTGCGGCTTCAATGCACCATTCGCGAAGTGAAAGCGAAAACCACCCCAGCTCCAACACCAATATCGGCAGCAACTATCAGTTCCAGGGACTACACCAATTGCCGGCATACGCTATGAGATCATTGGATCGAGTTCTTTCGTGTCTTCGCGTTCTTGAGGCCAAACTTGAGCAGTTCGATGCCGGCGATATTCTTTTTGACGCAATTTGCGTGCGAACCGCTATAGCATTATTTCATTTGTCCACCACTTGTTCAACGGCATCATTACGACGTCATGCAGACTGCGTCGCATTGCTCATTGATAAGTGGCATGCTCCCAAGCGCCTGGAACTGAATTTGGAGTCACTTCAAAAGCTCAGCGTCCATAGACCAGCTTCTTGCCGTCTCACTCAATCAGCTAGCACCATCAACTTCGGTTCCGAGATAGGAGACACAAATACGTCTCATGATACCGCTGCAGCAAAGCCACACTCGCCTTCTCGATCACCAACACGATCAGCTCTGTCGCCAACTTCGTCACCCACACGAACTCCTCGTGAGCCAGCGAGCCCAACGGGTAGCCTGCCGGGCACTCTCAGTGAAGACATAGCAGAATCTTTGCTGCAGTTCCAAGCACTGACATCGGATCAATGCGGTGCTTTCCAAATACAGCAACCACATAAGCCACCACAGAGTGATGGACAGCCACGACCTAGCACGGTTTCGTGTCTTGCACTCACTACAACATCTCCACGAGGGTGTCCAAGGTCATCATCTCCCATCAAGATCGAACCCCTTCCAAACACCTTCAGTCGACGTGAAGAAGAAGACAAATCCGAAAGCAAACCACCAACAGCAGCACAGCCTTCAACACCGTCGGCGTCACCAAAGAAGATAGACCTCAGCCCTTTGCCACCGCAGCCACTCCCTGACAAAGAATCAGAGCTAAGCGATGACAGCTTCACGGTCTCGCTGTCTGTTGATCTCCCGAAAAGCAATCTTCACTCAAACCCATCGGCGCTCCCAAGTGTGCGAGATGGGGGACGCTACAGTCGAAGGACAGGAAACCAAGTCAAATAACACTTGCTAAAGCGAGCAACATACCACAAATATAAGCACGTAATTGATGCTTCTTGCATCTGTATTCAAAAGCACACAGCACAACATCTCCAGAGACAGATGTGGGCAGCATTTTCTTACCGGGCAATCACGCTACGACTTCGCTCTTAAGCGTCAGCACCTTGACGTCTGCTCCAATCTCAATGCACGGTGGGATCGAATCTCCCTCCTTCGACTCCATAACCATGTTAGAACCAAAGTATCCCTCAACTTTCTTGCCATCAGTAAAGCCAAGCAGAACACCGTTCCGTTCCCTGACGATCGTTCGAGAAGGTTCACGCTGTGGGTGGACTTCGCCAGTTGCTTGATCCACGCTCGGCATACCACACCGAGCACAAGGTCGCACGTTGCGAAAACGAGTGCCGCCAATCGTAATACAGTTCCAGTGTTCGTCCGCAAATGGTGGGCTGCCGCGTAGCACGATGCTGCACAACAAATAAAACAGTATTAAGTGTCAGCTCTAAGAAACGCTGATTCTTCCACAGCTCAATGATGAAATACACGTACTTTGGACGGAAGCGGTTCATCGGAATCTGAGTCTCCAGCGTCGTGTTGAACTGCTCTAGCGACTCCTCATGCGCTAGGAGGAACGGGAAAGCATCAGCAAAGTTCGTCGAGTATTCAGGAGCATACTTGGTCTTCGTTGGTCGCACGAAACCATCTTTCATCCGCACAAGTCGAACCCCACGCTTCTCTTCCCCCATGAACTCGTCAAGCCACTTCGCAGCGGCGTCGCCCTGGTCCATAGCCTCCACTTTGTCGTTCCAAATGCGCACAACCCGCAGTTGGCCGTCTCCCGTCTTCACGACTGGCACCTCCAAATTAGGCATCCCTTCGGCGGTCAACAGGACACCTGTAGCTTGAATTGCATCAGCACTTGGCAGCACTTGGGGCCGCAATAACGACATCTTGGGGTATCTTCTCTGCGTCAAGAACTTGTTTCGCTCGCCGTCAATAATGAGCCATTCTCGGTCATGGAGCACGCCTTTCGGCGTCAGTTGAGCTTCCTTCAACGAAATTCCTGCACAGGACTTGATGGGGTACATGAAAATGCCGGAGACCGTCGGGAACTGCAGCTCCGAACTTGGCAACGTCACCGTCTCCGAAGTAGAGAGTTGCACCTCGTAGCGGTCGGAATCTGCGTCGTAGCCTCGAATAAAGCCGGTCTTTTGCCCCTTTTGAGGATGTTTCAGCGCCACAACTGCGTCGATGGGCAGTGGCGTCATCCGCGTCTCCGCTAGTCGCTCCTGGGCGTCATCGCGCTGTAAAACAGAGCTAGTGGAGTCACTGGACGGCGTCTTCTGAGGCTTGGAGAGCGTCTTTTTAGCTGCAACTGCCACGAACACAAGCACCAGAGAAGTGGCTACCAGCATAGAGAAGGAAATCGCAGCAGACGACGTGGGGGCCGCCGCACACGCCATCGGGTACAGCGCCAGCAGCAGCGATAACATGGACATGATGGCGCCAATCCGAAAGTGACCAATTTCCCGCTTCAAGGACCAAAAAAAGGGATTGCGCATCAAAAATGAGTTTCAATGTGGCAGGCACGTAGTGGTGTCGTTCGCTGTGTCTTGAGGCGGAGAGAGAGACCGACAAGAACACACTGTTTCCCACTGAGCAGCATTGGGATTGAGGAGGAAACCTCGAAGGTGCCAACCCCTCTGTTTAGTCCTACAGCTACACTGTGTGGACCACATAATCAGCCAATTACTACGACGCTTCTCAGCTGCATACTAACGTCCAATGTTAGCAGGGACACGACACTACTGCAGGGCTTGGAATCCGGGACGCAGACTTCTTCATACTCCCACTTCGTGTCACTGATGACTCATGTCCAGGTTGTCATCACTTGCAACTTCAGATGATTGCACCGGCACAACATTAAGAAGCTGTCGGAGTTTCTTGAACTGAGTTGGCCCGAGTGGTTTAGTCAAAATATCTGCCAAGTTATCTTCAGATGGGCAGTACTCCAAAGCAAATTCGTCACGCTCATAGTAATCACGGATCTTGTGATACTTGAGATCAATGCCCTTGACTTTGTAGTCTCCAGTATTGGCTTTAATGACAGCAATCGCCGCTTGATTGTCATCGTACAACGTAGTCTTCTTGCGACCAATTTGCAGTTCCTTGAACATATTGTGCGTCCACATGACGATTGTAGAGCATTCAGCGGCAGCTACAAATTCCGAGCTGCAGGTATCGTTTGTAATTATTCGCTGCTTGCGACTCGAGTACGCGTACGTGCACCCTTCCAACTGCAACAAAAATCCAGAGATCGAACGTCTATCGTCCTTCTCATTCCCGAGATCTGCATCTGCGTGTGCAACGATATGCACCTCTTTCGTTGAAGAGCATCTCGTTGAATTCACGTACACTGCAACCTGTACGTCCGCCTTACCTTGCAGCGTCCGTACAAGGCCGTAACTTGTAGTTCCACGTAGATAACGTAACACACGCTTTGCTAACACATGGTGAGCATGAGTAAAGCAGTTCAAATACTTTCCCAAAGTTCTCACAGCGTTTGCAATATCTGGTCGTGAGCATTGCGCCAGATACTGCAAAGACCCCACGATTTGCCGATAGTCCATGTCAGGATCTTCATTTACGCACACTGGTTCTACTTCAGGATCGCCGGGTGGCGGCAGATTTCCTTTGACCTGGGGAGTTGGTACTGGTTTGCATTTATCCATCTTGAATCTCTTTAGAACCTTTTCACAGTAAGCTCTCTGAGAGATAGACAACAGGCGCCCAGGTTCATATGTAATCTCCATGCCCAACAAATGTTTCACATCTCCCAAGTCTTTAATCTTAAACTCGCTCTTCAGTTCCGCAACTACCATCTCAATATCTTTGTCCACTCAGGAGATCGTCAACTTACACAGTCACAAACACCTTGTTTCCTCCCACTGTTCTCACGTAGACACCTGCATCCATTTTGTTCCGCTTGAACCCGCACTTCCTCAAGTGTTTATCTAGTACTTGGTACCAAATCCGCGGCGCTTGTCTTAAGCCGTACAGACTCTGACGTAGTTTGCACACACGACCTGATCCATCGTCGAAATACTCAGGTTGCTCCATGTATATGTCAACACCGTCAATTGGTCCATTCAAGAACGCAGTGATAAAGTCTACTTGTCGGCACAACAGACCTAGATACAACGCGAGCAGCAGGATAAGTCTCACTGATTCAATCTTTGCAACAGGGGCGTAAGTCTCCCAGAAATTGATACCAAATCTCTGTTGACACCCTTTCACAGTGATTCGTGCACGATAACGCACAACTTCTCCTTGTGCGTTCCTCTTCTTCACAAAGACCCACTTGGTTTTCAGCACCTTCACACTTGGTGGCCTATCAAGTAGATCCCAGACATGATTTCTTAGCTGCTCTTTGTACTCAGTGTCAAGAGCGTCAATTCACTTTCGAGTGTCGGGTGCTTTCAGAGCCTCCTCCACAGACGTCGGCTCGAGCAGCTCGTTGACGGACTGAATCACTAGTTTTACAAGGATATCAAGTTCGTAATCGGACAGCCGCACATTGGGTCGTCGTACTCTTGTTGACCGCCGAAAACATGCACTTGGATCATTTCTTGCTTCATTATCAGCTTCTCCATCTCCCCCACTAAGCGGGAAATATCCTGCATCGGACTTCCGTTCGCAATTACAGCATCAGTTGTTTCTTCATCAAATTCACTGCCACTCAAATCCAATTGACCATCATCTGACTCACTGAGAGCTAGCAGGCTTGCCGAAGTCTTAGCGCATCTGCTGTTAAATAGCATCCGTTACTCTGGCAAGGTGCTTGACAGTTGCGGTTAGACAACTTTTCGCCACCTTCTGTGCCGCCTTCTCCATCAGTGTCACGATATGATCGTTTCGGTTTCCATTCACGTAGACCACGAGCACGGGACGACCGAGTCTCAGTCTCAGTTGTATTTGTCGTTCGTGCGCGTGACGATCGAGTATCGACATCTGTCGATCTCACCGGATTCACGCTCGACAACCCGCCTGTAGGTTTGCTAACCAACGCCGGCACACCCACCGCGTTTGGAGCATCATCTACAGCATTTGGGCCGTGATCTCGAAGATCATGAGTGCACTGTCGTTTGCTACACGGTTCTTTATTTTCTTCTTGCATCCCCAGCATCATGGCAGGGCTGGGACCTGTAACACTGCCGACTCGCACGTAGGGTATTTTAGCAGGAATCTTGTATTTGCCTCGGCAAAATCGATTGAGCATGAGCTTTTCGACATAGCTACGCCCCACTGTCCATTCCTCCATAAGCGCCACGGTTCATAAATCCTGAATTGAACCCGTACGTAAGTCCAAAGCTCGGTAGCTAATGGAGTTCTTGGCGTAACCAAGAAAGATTGCGGGCTTGCCGGGATTCTCCAACTTGTTCTTTCTTAACACCTTCTGCGTGAAGTCAAATACAAGGCAACCCCACGTTCGGAGGTTCGAGAGGTCTGGTTTTTCACCGAAGCGGCGAGTATATGGAGTTTCTCCGGCTAGAGCAGCGCTCGGGCTAATGTTCATCACTTCCACTGCAAATGAGAACGCCTCTCCCCACAGAAGATTCGGCATATCCACAGTAGTCAGCAAACTTCGGACGCGAGACATCACAACTCCATTCATTCGCCCCACTAGCCCATTTTCTTCGGGGCTATAAGCGTTTGTCCAAGTGAACTCCACTCCCTGCTCACGAAGAAATGCTTTCATTACATTGTTCACTAATTCTTTCCCTTGATCAGTCGAGAACACTTGAATGTAGTGTCGTTGCGCCAGCAGCCACTTCAAATGATGTATCACCACCTTGGTTGCTTCGCCCTTCTCCTTCATTAGAAAGCCCCAGAGGTATAGCGTCGCCTCGTCCTGCACGAGCTGGAAGTGCTGATACCCGTCGTAGGTTTTCTCGCCCACGTAGCACATGTCCGACATCAGCTTCTGGTATGGTTCAATTGATCTGGACGTAGTTACTCGCTTGTACGACATTCTTCTCATTCGAGACTGTATACACGTCCAGCACTTGTCATTCGGTGCGCAAACATCACCCGTTATTTCCAAACCATCCACCGTTTCGTTTCTCAGCATTTGCTGTAAGGCTCCATAGTTCAAATGACCAAGCCGGTTGTGCCACAGCACCAGTTCTCGCGCATCGTCACGAGTCATTGACGTTACTTGCTTTGCAGGGACTGCAGAAGATTGCAATCGATAGCGACCGCGAGTTTTCTCTAACTTCAGCAACAATTCACCGTTGTGAAGCCACGCACACTTCTGCTTTTTCGTCTTGGTAAACTCCCATCCGTCTTGCTCCAGCTTGTCCAGACTTGGCAAATTGTTTGGACCATTCGGCGTGAAAAGCACTCTTGAGAGACAAAGTGAGGCATCTGCACGAGGTTGTTGTTCATTCTTCACTTGAATTTCCACGTTCTCCAACCTGTCTCTTACTTGTGGATTCCTTGCCTTCCCAGTCATACACAGCGGGACCACCGTCTTGCCGCAAATTCGATAGAAGTTCTTTGTTTGTGCACACATGACAGTCGCTTGCTGAGTCTAGGACCCATTCCACGGCTGTGTCCATTGCATGTTGCACCACTGCAGGTTTCGGTTTCGGGCTACTAACTTGACGCGACAACATGGCAACTTGCCTCTGATTACCATCATTGTCTCCGCTTCCATTGCTTCCGGACCGCCTTTTATTCTACCAACGCTTACGTTCTGGAAGCTGCGACTTTATCTCATTGTCATCACGTTTTGGCTTCGGACAATTCCGCTGTAGATGCCCAGTCTCATGGCAATTCCAGCATTATCGGGTGTCTTCCTTGCCTTGCGTATTACCACTTTGCTGCACAGTCGACCCACCAGACCTTTGATTTTGATTACCCCTTGCCTTACATCTCCCTCGTCCACGTTGCTTTCCTTTTCCTTGTTGCTGGTTCCGTCTTTGACCTGCCTTGCCTCTTGCCAGCCTGCGCGGACGAGATATTTTGTGGCGGCTCATCACTTCGTGCATTCAGCTCTGATTCTGCTCGAAGAGCATTCATGACTTGAGCTGCCGAAGGAGCGGATCGTTGAACACCAGGGTCGTAATGCTTCGAGAACTGTCGAACAACTTCCCGATGCGTCTGCAGTACATTACTCAAGATGATCTCAGCAAATTCTTCGTCTGAAATTACTTTCTTGTAATGCAGCAATTCATTGCGTTGCAATTCCATCTCCCGTAACCAGTCGTTCATGTTCTTCTCCGGAGTGTACTTATTTGCATATAGCATCTGCCTGGCGAAAATGTAGTTGCCATAGTCTCTCTTGGTTTGCTTGTTGACAAACCGTGTCCACATCAAGTGAGCACTAGCCTCGTGACAAATTAGCTCAGCATCCGTAATAGGAATACCATGCAGGATAGCACCACGAGCTATATTATCGATCAACGCAAATTGAGCACTAGTAGTCGAGGCTCGAGCAGTTGACTCGTCTTCAATCACGCTCCAAACATCCATGCGCCTCAAGAAAGTCTCCAGTTCAACTGCGTACAAGTCAAAACTCCCATGCATTACCGGTGGTTTATTATCCAGCTTCATTCCAAATCCTCTCCGGAAAGATGAACCGGAGCTGTTGCAAATCCTTCCGCACTCGGCATGGCTGCCGACAAGACACCAGATCCTATCGGAGGAACCGTTGGCCACGTCGTGGTCGCCGACATCGGTGTAGTCCACACACTGGGAGCGTCGACGACATCACCTCAGCCCCAGGAACCGCACTTGCCCCACTTGACTGCAAACCCCTGCATCCAACCAGCGAACCAAACGTGAAACCTCCACACATGCCAGAATACACTGCAGCGGTCGAGGTCACACTAAAAGCTGCAGAAACCCCTTGCACACCTCTTGTTCTAGTACTTGAGCACACAGTAGGAGCCGTTAACACCCCAGAACACGCTATCACACCACCAGAGTTCGTCATGGCAGTTGAGCTGCCCACTCCAGACGACGGCGCGCTCGATCCGGACATAGTAAACCCACGAAGCTTCACGATATAAGTCGACACAGCTCGGTTGTCTTGGGCTCATAACCTGGCACAATGCGCAGGCACGTAGTGGTGTCGTTCACTGTGTCTTGAGGCGGAGAGAGAGACCGACATGAACACACTGTTTCCCACTGAGCAGAATTGGGATTGAGGAGGAAACCTCGAAGGTGCCAACCCCCTCTGTTAGTCCTACAGCTACACTGTGTGGACCACATAATCAGCCAATTACTACGACGCTTCTCAGCTGCATACTAACGTCCAATGTTAGCAGGGACACGACACTACTGTTGGGCTTGGAATCCGGGACGCAGACTTCTTCATACAATGTGGTCCACATCAATATGCAAACCGAAGTGGACCACACCACTTCTTGAAAGTAGCCATTTTCCCTTATTAGCCTCCGACCCAACCATGGCGACGGACGAGCTGCAGTTCCTCGTGCATTTCAACCGCACGCTGTGCCTCTCGCTGGCTGCGGGGGCGGCCACTGTGGAGTGCGTGGTCTCCTTCATCCAGCAGCAAGAGGGCGTCCCTTCTTCGCTGCTGGATCTCTACGTAGACGGCCGGAAGCTCGAGCCTTCCGCCCATGTGCCCAGTTTTCCGACGATTCTCCGCGCGCGGCTCCGCGGCGGCCTGCGTGGAGGCAAAGGAGGATTCGGAGCCATGCTACGGAGTATGGGGAAAGCTTCAGGGGCCAAAGCCACGACGGACTTCGGCGCGTGTCGAGATCTCCACGGACGTCGCCTGCGTCATGTGAATCAGGAGGTGGCAATGAGCAAGTGGAGACAGGATGGAGAAGCTCGAGCCGAGAGAGAGAAGGACGGAGTGACGGACAGAGAAATTCTGGATGAGGAGACGCCCAGCGGTATCCCTGGATGGTACTTGGCCACGCCCTCGTGGGCGGAAGGCGTTAAGAAATCGTACATGAAGAGACGACGCAATACGGTGATGTGCAAGAGCTGGGTGAAGGCTAGAGAAGAAGGACGTTCTCCTCCTGAAGGAGCTCCGAGATGGTGGGGCTGTCCGCGTGGGAGGGAGTGCAACTTTGCCCATGGAGAAGAAGAACTGCGAGGAGAGGGACTCACGGAGTTTAAGAGAGCCAAGCGAGAGGAGGCGCAGAGACTCAAGCAGCAGGAGTTGCAAGACTATGTCGACTTTGAACAGGAGATGCCCGACGATGTGCTGGATGCCATTAAGAGCGGGCTTCGACGTCGGAAGACCAAGGCCAAGATGGAGCTGCAGGATGCCGACACCAGGGTGCTGCCCCCTGATGCGACTACGCACATCAGTGTGCGCTCGGCGCAGTACCCGCCACCGATTGTGGAGAAGTGGCTGAAATTAGTTGGTGAAGGCAGCGAAGAGAACGTGACTGCTAGTGTGGGAACAGCGTTCAGGCACGGACTGTGCGAACTTCGGGGCCGAGGTAACTTCGGCACGGCGGCAGCCCGCCACTGCTGCACTTTGACAAAAGGCAAGTGGTACTACGAAGTTCGTCTTGTGACGGCTGGAGTTGTGCAGATTGGCTGGGCAGACTCGACTTTCGAGGCGAACTCGGAGACTGGAGATGGGGTTGGTGACCACGAGCGGTCTTGGGCCTACGACGGTGTTCGACAGGTCAAATGGAACAGTGGCAAGGATGAGGAGTATGCAGCAGGTGATTCTTGGAGTAAGAACGACGTCATCGGCTGCCTGCTGGATCTTGACGAGGGTACCGTTTCGTTCACACGCAACGGAGTCGATCTTGGTGTAGCATTCCGTAATGTCAAGCACACGTCAAGTGATCAGGGCTTCTTCCCAGCGATCAGTGTTGAACAAACGGAGATCCTGCTAGTGAACATTGGTTCTCAGCCGTTCCTTTACGAAACTCCTGGGTTTGAGCCTGTCATTATCGCTTTGGAAGCGAACACTACGGTTGATTCAACTGCAGCCACGACTGACATTACGGAGGCTGATAAGGAGACAATTGAGCAAACGGTTGAATCGACAACAGAAGAGGTTAAAGTCGAGAGCCAAGGCAAGCAGAACCTACCAAAGAAATCGAAGTCGAAGACACCTCAGACTTCAAAAGAACCTGAGAAAAAAGTAGTCTCTACGGAGCCGCCGATCGATCTGGAGAAGTTTGAGACCATCGAGTCACTTGAAGCGTTGGGGTTGGACCGGTTAAAGCTGGAGTTAAGTCGTCGTGATTTGAAATGCGGGTACGCTTATCAATGTCTTGTTGTGATGTGTTGCGAAGTCTAATTTGTTTTTCTCTTGGTATTCAGTGGTAACTTGACGCAACGCGCTGCTCGATTGTTAAGCGTTCGAGGAAAAGCTTGGGAAGAGATTGATCCCAAGATTAAGGCGAAGAAGAAAATTACGTGACTTCACGAGGGTAGAGATTGCATGCCAAGCATTGTGTAGTTTTCTTCATTGTGGCAATTTAGCGCCCGAGAATTACGAAACATGAAACATGCACTATACAAATGTAACATGCAGTACATGCAACATGCAGATTGAGCTACCTACTACTGTACGGAGTTGAAGCTAGAGCGAAGCACACGATCTTACTTCTTTTGGCGTGTCGTAGTGACGGAGGTGTACGACATGCTAGGCTTGAAAGTCGATTGCGGCGGAGGTGGAGGCATACCAAACGGTGGTGGGGGCATCCCTGGGAAAAGCTGTTGGCCAGAGGGTGGGGCGCCAGGATAAACCATGGGCGGACGTGGGGCGCCGAAGGAGCCGAACCCTGACGAACCATTGCTGGAGTTGGAGTTGTGAAACTGCATCGCAAGGGAAGCAACGTCGAACCCACCGCTGCTGTTGTTGTTCGAGTGAGGAGGCGGAGGGGGCGGGGGTTGCGAGTAACCTTGGGGCTGCATCGCTCCAGGCGGTATATTTCCTTGGGAGAAGTACATCGGGTTCTGTTGCTGCATCATTGGTGGCATCGGATATCTGGGTGGACCGCCCGCGAATTGACCATTAGTCATGGGAGGCATGGGACGACCAAACATTGCTTGGGCTTGCTGTTGCTGGTTCAAGAATGGCTGCTGCGATGGCTGAGGAGGCTGAGGTGGTTGAAGAGGCTGAGACGAAGGGGCTGCGACAGGAGGTGGTGGGCCGCTCACCTGCACCGACTTGGCGAAATCAGCGAAATTGAAGTTACCACTGGAAGTTGCATCATTTTGGGGAGGAGCACTCTCGGGAGCATTGAATAAACCTGGGGGAGGAGCTGATCTACCAGGTGGCACCGACTTGCTGCGAGATTGGCCATCGGTATCGGTTGTTGAGACTTCAATCTGGGGGTTGCAACACTTGGGGGCGCTGGTGCTGTAGAGGACGATTCTCGTGCGAACCCAAAGCGAGACTGAACAGCAGTCTCATCAGAAACGTTTTCACTGTGCTGTTCGTGTTCGAGAATCTTGATGTTCTCGGAAATGGGTTGCTGGTCCTGCTTCTCAATTGCTTCAGCCTCATCGTTTTGATCGACTGGCTGTTGTTTCTTTTTGCGCGGAATGATTTCCTGCTCCTCCGACAGTACAATCTCCACCTCCACTGGCTCAAGCTCAATAATCTCATCGTCCGCATTTTCACCCAACAATGCATGAAGGCGCTGCTGCAGTACAGGTTCTTCAAACTGCGCAAGTCGCAACTGCGCATATTGCCGAAACTCTAATAATCGATCCTGCTGTGCCTTTTCGATCGACACGAGCTCTTCAGCAAACTTTTCCCGGAGACGCAGCTTCTTAATGTATGTTGTTGCAACATGAAATTGGCCACCCTCCATGGCTTTGCGAATCAAGATTTCGACATTGTACTGCGGCAAATAGTTGGTTTCATCCTCTCCCTTCGGGGGTGGCAGTTCCTCGCGATTTGCAGCAGCAAGTGCAGCTTCCGCGGCAGCAATAGCATCATCAAGCGGGTTCTTCGCCAGCTTAAACTTGATCGCGTACTTAATCGCCTTGTAAAATTCTCCATGCGCGAGCATAGCATCGATCAAATATCGCAGCAAGCTCAGCGTCGCATCACCACTGCCCTGATCCAGCTTAAACTCGCGCAGGTAGCGCAATGAAGTCACAAAATCGCCCACGTGCGCAGTTTCTCGCACCAGGGCTTCGTAAAACTTGGATCTCGTGTCGTCCTTGTCCGACATCTTGTTCATGCACTTGACGGCCTGCGACCACTGTCGTTGCTTCATCATCTCCACAGCCAGCGCTTCCAGCGGGAACTCCTTAAACAGCTGCATCTCCATGACGCTAGAGACCGCTTCCTCCCAGCTCCTAGTCTGCAGCATACCCGCAACCAATTGCGGCGCCGGGAACGTGTCCAGCAGTCCGAACTGCTTGGAGAACTTGAGCGCCGCGCGGAACTTTCCCGCACGGATCATGGCCTGGATCAGCGCGGGCGGCGTCCACATGGGGCGCTCCGCCGTGGCCGCCGACACTGCAAGCTGCTCAAAGCCAGGCACCATCTCCTGAGCGAGTCGCACCGCCGCGCCGAACTGCAGCGCGCGCACCATCTCATTGATGAGCAGCGTGACGAGCGCGTCGTTCTTCTGGAGCTGCAGATCTCGCACCAGCCGCGCCGCCTGCTCTAACGTTCGAGGACTCTTGGCCTGCTCCAGCATGAGCCGCACCACATCGGCCGTCTGGAAGCGAGAGCTTAAATGGGGACTGGCCGCGATGAGGAAGGCGGCGTCAGCGAACTTGGCGGTCAGTAACAGCTGCTGCAGCCGCGCCTCTAGCTGCTCGGGGGTCGCGCTCTCCGCATACGCGCGCGCCTGGGCCACGCCCAGTTCAAAGGCGGACGGAGAAGGTTTGGCTGGCGGCTTGGGCTTGGCGTTGCGCTGCTTGGGCTGCGACTTGGAGCGCGCGGCGGACGCGGAGGGACGCGCCTTGCCTGCGGACACGGCGCGATTGGCTTGGGAAGACACGCCCCGCCAATTGGCGGGCGCCGGCTGCGTCATGGAGGAGCTTGGCGTGGTCGATGGAGGATTCGAGGATGGAGGAGGATTTTTGTATGGGAGGGTTTTTTGACCAATGGAGGGAGAGGATCGTGGATTATGGTTTTCGACCAATGAAATACGATGGTTACAAAGGGGTACATTGATTTGGAGTATGGTACACAAATCAACAGGTTGAAGCTCTTCATGCAGTGCTCATGTGATGGCTGGGAACTTGCAAATTGGACACGAAGCCTTCTCCTGCAGCCAGGGATCGATGCATTCCGGGTGGAAGCGGTGGAAACACGGCATCATCCGTACTTGGTCATTTAGTAGAAAAGAGCTCAGACACACTGTGCAGCTCGCGTTCTCGGACGCTTGCAACATACTCTCCCTACATTGACAAAGTACAACGGACGTCAATCAAGCAGCTCTTCTCCAAGAAGCAGTGCCTGCCAGTCCACGATCTGGACAGTTTGTCCACTTCACGGCAGCCAGAATAGAGCACGTACGTCACGGAGACGATGGGCAACTGCTGAATCTGCTGCGGCGTGGCGCCCTCGCGTCTCCGCTCGTTGAGCGCCTCGAGACGCATGAGGCGCTCGTAGTCGTTGCTGTCAAAGTCGCGGTTGCTCATGAGCAGCTGCAGCATCTCGCCGTCCAACTGCTCGTACAGCGCGCGGCTCATCTGCATGACGCCGCGCGTCCTCCTTTGCGGCTGTGGCTGCGTCTGGTCGCGCTTTGTGCCCAGGATGATCAGCTCCAAGAGCGAGATGATGGCGTACATGACGAGCGGCAGTCCGACTGGACGCCAGAGCGACAATCAGAACAGTTAGTGGGCTACAGAGCAGCGATTTTCAGAGCGAACGTACACGCCACTGCAAGCGGGAAGAGCGACTCGGGTAGGTACATGGCGAGGAACGCGACGGCTGTCCCCAGTCCGCCCGTTGCGACGAGTTCCAGCGCCGCCATGCCTTGCTTCTCGTAGCAAGAAGTATGGGCGACGGTCGGGTTATCAGGAGTGTAACCCGAAGAGGGTACGTTTTGCGTCCTCCAGGTACAGTGTACCGTCGCCCGTTTGTAGCGTCTGCGATTGGTGGAAACTGCTGCCTGCCCTTCCTTCGTCTTTTCTGCCAATCGTAACCTCGTTCGAGGGGGATGCGCGGCCTGGCTATGCGCGCAGACTTTCAGTGCGGACTGGGCGGGAGAATAGACTCACACAGACACCGAGGGAGGGAAGAAGCCTCTGCAGTCGCCTCCATCGCATTCTTCCTCCGCCTCCGCTATGAGTGACAACAAGGAATACAAACTGGTGCGTTCTGCTTCTTCGTAGGACGCAGGGGGAGCAGTCAAATCGATACGCACGAGACGCAATGCCTCCCTCCCATTCTCTGAGGTTACGCATACAAAGGGTCTAATGGTTACGGTGTACCCCACTGCAGGTGGTGCTGGGCAGCGGTGGCGTGGGTAAATCCGCGCTGACGATTCGTCTCGTGACCGACAACTTCCTGGAGGACTATGACCCCACCATCGGTGCGTGCACAACACAACTAAGGAGAGAGGGTACGGAGAGTAACCCATGGGATGTACTGTGAACAGAGGACAGCTACCGGAAGCAGACGACCATCGACAACAGCCCCGCGCTGCTGGACATTCTGGATACGGCGGGACAGGAGGAGTATACGTCCATGCAGGACCAGGTACGACCAGCTAAAGACTGGAGACTCAAGGAGGTAAAACTGACTGGGTTACGCTCTCTGCTGGTCGCAGTGGATGCGCGAGGGCAAAGGATTCCTGCTCGTGTACAGCGTGACCAGTCGCAGCTCGTTTGACGACATTTCCGCCTTCAAGGACAAGATTCTGCGAGCCAAGGACGTGGACAATGTGCCTATTGTGCTCGTGGGCAACAAGTGCGACCTCGAGGCTCAACGACAGGTGGCGGCCAATGAGGGCAAGGACCTCGCTCGTCAGTGGGGCTGTGCCTTCATGGAGACCAGTGCCAAGGAGAGAGTGAGTGAACTGACGCTGTGCTGACGTTTCTTCGTTTTCGGTAGAAAAATCGCTGACGGTGGTGTGTTTGATGCTGCAGATATTGAATGAGGAGTGTTTCTACCAGGTGGTGCGCGAGATCAGGAAAGCCGAGCGCCCTGTGCGTGTGGCGCAACCGGCGCCCACGCAGAAGCCGCCCAAGAAGTCGGGTTTCAAATGCACCATCCTATAGAAGCGCACGAGGTTCTCCAGCCCTCTTTACGTTGCGTCGCGTTGCATGAGGTCCCAAGCTCTCATCTTCTCGCTAAAGCGTTTATGCTGCTTACATAACAGTCAGTTTAGCCCACTTCAGAACCCAACTAGCCACTCGCCGCCCCGCTCACTCGCTTTGCCTCATGACACCCTGGTCGCTATTCACGGACACTGCCTTGCCTGGATATTCGATATCTCCCGCTCGACACGTCCGTTTGCCGTCAGCGCCGAGTCCTGTGTTTGTTCCTGGCGAGGGTACCTGGTGCGGTTGGTATCACGTTCATCGATAACAAACATTGAAAAAAACAAAAACGTTCGAGCCTTTGTCTTTTGGGTTGCTTCGTATGTGAACCCCAACGCAGTTAAACAAGAACGAGTGGCGAAGAGCAAAATGGTGCTTGTTATAAATGCAAAACATGCATACTTGCAGCCCCCGCTAAGTGGTTGCCTCGATCCCTTCTACTCAACCGACAAAAGCGCTGTCGTGGGAGGACGTCACAATGGCAACTAAAGCCACCAGCCCAACTCCGCCACGAGAAACAATACTCCAGCACACAAGAAGTCATCCTTCGACAGGGATCTCTTCAAATGTGCAACAGAAGAGGGAGAGTTCCCACTATTCCACCCACTTCAAGACGGCAAAACAGCCCTCCCAGCGAGGGCTGCTGTGCACATCGCTTCAATCACGATGAAATGCCCGTCTGATACCTTACGCGGTAATTCACGAGGTTAGCCGGAGCGTCGTCCATGTACTGCACCAGCCACGATACCATCTCAGCCTCGGATGCTCCGAAATCATCGCGGAAGATGCGAAGTACACGTGGCAGCACGACCTCGCCGGCACGCTCATTCACCTCAACTAGCCTCTCACAGAATTTCTCTGCCTGCTCCTCCAGATCCGTGTCCGTGCGTC
The DNA here is from genome assembly GCA_032158285.1 of Phytophthora sansomeana. Taxonomy (NCBI): domain Eukaryota; phylum Oomycota; class Peronosporomycetes; order Peronosporales; family Peronosporaceae; genus Phytophthora; species Phytophthora sansomeana. The sequence continues at coordinate 457,741 of JAPDHH010000252.1, forward strand.
CTGGCTTCAGAATAGGAACGTCTTCAGCACTCGGAAGAGGCTCCGCACAGTCAATTAGCACCAACAGCGAGCGAGGGTCACGAATATGAAGTCGGAACTGAAGTTTCGGGTCATGCGCCTGCAATTGGCGTTCCCAGTAGTTCGATGGAGGCTTGCGGTTGCATCGCAAAATGCCGTGCTTGATGTCTCCCAACGTAAAGTCAAGTCCGCCAATATTGTACGCAACATCTCGCTCAAAAGCCTTGTATTGGCCGATGTTCTGCGGTACACCAAACTCAATGAGACCATGAAGCACCATCGAATTGTAGATGTTGATGAAAAATGGCTGGCGCTCGTGCTTGGGCAGGCTTCCAACGTCAATCTTTTGCAGCTTTGACGCCAATTTCAGGAACCGGCGATATTTCTGACACAGCGGCGCGTCAAAATATTCAGTGGTGCTGCTTCCTGTCACCGACACATGGTTCGGAAGGCTAAACCCAGTTGCGATACCACGGGGGAAAGACTTCAGTGCATGCAGCTCGGCAATCGCTTCACGCACGCGAAGGCAGACTTCCATGGGTCCCTGCTGGACGTCATCGACACAGACATACTTCATGTTGAGCGGTACGAACAACTCGTCCACTTGGAAACGCAGATACGTGCTGCTCGCAGCCAGATTAGGTTGATCAATGTCTTCTGCAAATGCGATATTGAGCACGCGCGTCTTGACACAATCAGCCAGGATCTTGATTGCCTGCTCGTCGGTCTTTTCAAACTTGGTCTTCAGCATACGAACGAGTCCATCACCTCCAATGCATGCTGTATAAGTGGTAAACAGTCCGACACGAACATCCCCAATGGTAACTTGGGCACGTAGCTTGTCGGCGAACGTATCTTCAACATAACCCGGGGAGTCTGCAGAGATCTTGGACAATTCGCTGTTTTGTTGCGGGCGACCACCCGACGTAGGTACAGATTCAGCAGCAAGACCGATAGCAACCGAAGCAATCGCAGAGTTCCGCAGATTACCATTGTTGAAACCAGCATTGCTAGAGGCATCACTGCGGCTGGAGACTGGTGAGCCAGACTCAGGAACAGAGTCACCAAACCCACTGGTAGGAGTCTCACTGCTGCTGTTGTGATTGCGATGGCGTGCCGGTGAAGCGGGTGAGCCTGGTGGGTTGCCACCACTGTACAACGACGGTTGGTGAAGCTTGGCTTCAAGTTCTAGTGCTTCCTGGAATTCTGACACGTGCTCGGACAGGAAGGCCTGGATAGGTGCCTGCACGAACGGGAATCGACAGATATCTTCGATTGACGGTCGCTTTGACGCGTCCTGCTGCAGCATGAGTTGCACAAGAAGACGCAGTTCTCGCGAAAATGAAGGCAATATCGGCGGGAACTCGCCCTTGCAAATCTTGGTGAAGATTTCTGGCAAAGTCGACGCCTCGAACGGTCGGCGCAGCATGATCATCTCGTACAGAATACAACCGAGTGACCAGATATCGGACTTCTTGCCGTATGGCTCGCCACGGCAAATTTCTGGTGACATGCTTTCAGGAGTACCGCATGCCGTGTTTGCCGTAGCGTCTCCAGCCAGCGCCTTGGAGATACCAAAATCACCCAGCTTGACCACGTTCTTGTGCGTAAGGAAAATGTTCTGTGCCTTTAGGTCGCGATGCAGAACGTTTTTGCCATGGATGTAGGCAACAGCCAGCAGCAGCTGCGCAAACCAGCTCATGATCACAGGCTCTGGGAACGGCCCCATCTTCTCGCGGGAGCGCAGCTTCACCAGTTGGCGCAAGTTGCCGCCGTCGGCGTACTCCATGACGATGTTCAGCTCGTCGTCAGCCAAGAAATGGTCGTAGAAGCGCACAATGTTAACGTGGTACAGCGACTTGAGCAGAATGACTTCGTTGTCCGCTTGCTTGCGGCCGTTCTCCGAGATCTGCGAGATGCGCACGCGCTTGACGGCCACGACGGCTCCATCCACCTTACGGCGGGCCAGCACCACCGTGCCGTGCGTGCCCTTCCCAATGGTGCGGATGACCTCAATGTCTTGCCACATGCTCTTATTGGAGGTGCGTTCGAGACGGCGACTGAGCCACACGTGCCGCACGAGCGTCTTGGCCGTGTTCACTTGAATAGGCTTGATGAGGTAGTCCTTGGCGCCCTTGCTGAGGCAGGACGTGACGACGTCCATCTCCTCGTTACTGGATGTCATGACGATGGGGATGTGGCCCAGCATGGCGCTGTGTTTCTGGATCTCGTCCAGTAGCTCGATGCCAGTCATCACTGGCAGCATGACGTCGCACAGCACGAGGTCGAACTTGGCGTGGTTGGTCACGAGCAGATCCAGCGCCTGCTGTCCGTTCTCCACTGCGAAGACCGTGTAGCGACACGACTTGAGGATGTCAATGGTGGCCATGCGCGTGAACTCGTCGTCCTCCACGACCAACACCGTCACTTCGGACGGGTCCATGGCGAGAGAGTTGGTGTAGCAGGAGACACAGGAGGGTAAGACACAAAGAGAGACTGATTCAGCGGCGACAGACACGCGGAGAAGCTCCAGGCAGAGACGAGCGACGCTTGGCGCCCTTGGGGAAGACGGCGCTGAACGCTGGACTTGGGCCTTGAGCGAGCAATTCTTCCTCGGGATCCGAAGAAGCCATGCGATTGGAGGTTAGTACACGCGGGATAGGGCACCTCTCCATCCCGATATGCATATGTGGTACACATCAATGAGGTGTGTACAACATCAAGGAAAGGATTTCTCTGCTTGCCACTTTTACAGCCTAAATGGAGGCAGGACGAGTACCATTAGGAAGCCTCCTGACGGGTGATCCAGGCCCCGTCAAGCATGTACACACACGTAAAGCAAGAGAAGCTTTCAGCCACACCATGTGGAGCGTCAAGGCTATCTTTCATTTTGGACTGCCAAAACCAAAAGACTTAGCCGTCTCGGTGCGTAACAATCGCACGGCGTTGTCGCCATTGCTTCAACGGAATGCTCGAGTGTTTGCTGCATGCTGCAGTACTTACGGGCTGGAAACGCAGAGACAGAGACTTGACGGCTTCGCATAGGTTAGATTTGGCTCATATCAATCCGCCATTGTTAACCTTCATGCGAGCCAAGAGAGCGGCAGGGATCTATTCGTATAGTTTGAAGAACACCGATGGCGATGGCCATTGCTAGCAGCATTGTCCGCTAGCAATGCTGCCCATGAGCGTCTTGCAAGCGAAGACGAAGGCGAAGACGCTGACAGCCTGCTGTCATGACGAATGGATCGCCTTGAAGCTGCAGGTCTGTGTAACGCGCAGCGAAACGCAGCGAAACCAAGCAGCAAAAAATACAGTACCGGAGTCACGAGCCTCAACTTCAGCGGGAAATGGCATCGCTCTCTGCATGAGCTCGCGGGGAAGAGCTCGGCGACAGCCCACAGCGGTCCGGGCAAGTCGTTGCTGGTAGCACGCGCTCGAAATCGCTGTCTTGGGACGGTGGGCGGGCTTGTTCTCGGGGCCGAAGCGCTGCTTTGGCAAGAAGTTGTCCGGCTCGCAGCGATGGAGACTGCGGCTGAGTGACTGACCGTGCCGACGGCGGCGCCACAATCCACTCGCAAGCACGCAAGATTCACCTCATTTCGCAGCCAGGATCTCGCTCCGCAGCTCCGCAGCTCCCAGATGACAAACGCACACGTGCAGCAGGGCTGCTTGATGACATGCGAGCACCTGCAAACAGCATCAACACGCGGCGACGGCGGCTGTCCCATGGGCGCCACACGTGCAAATCCAGGCTTGGGCCACGGCTGACGTGGCGAGCGCTCGGCCGCAGTGGCGAGACGCTGCCCTGAATCGTGCATCCACGGTACGCTCGCCGTGGTGCACGCCATCTGCTTTGCATTCACTAGCCACGCGTGCCTCGCGGATGGGGAAGGTGCTCCTGAGCGCGGATCTGATAATGCACGCATTGAAGTTGTCGCCCGTGCGAGCGCTTCCTCCCCAATCTCGTGGCGCTTTAACATCCCTGGTGGCGCCGGTGGCTGCGGCCCATATGCCGTCCAGGACAGGCCTGTTCAATGCGAGGACAGCCCAATTGTTCGAATTCGCGCGCGGATACCCGCGTTTAACACGCCGGATCGGCGTACGTCACCCGCCGAACGATGCGCGCGATTGGCCGCCTGCGCGTGGCGTGGCGCGTGTCGAGGCCGAGCGCAGTGGCGAGACCGACCTGCCGGCAGCGGCGGCGGCAGCAGCCTAGCGGCGAGTCCCTAGTGGCGAGCGCGACGCCGTGCAAGTAGCGGAGCTCGAGTAGCTTCAGCGGAGCCCGATGCGCCGACTTCAACGTGCGCTGGGAGCATCCACTATTGGGCGGGCGTTCAGCACATTTTATTCGGCGCGAGCGCTGATTGGCCCGCGCTGGTGATGCTCGCGGGTTCAGCTAACGGCGGCGGTTTCGCGAACGGACCAATCAGCGCGCGCCGGCTTTAAAACGTCGCGAAACACGCGCTTTTTTCTCTTTGACCCACTATGGGCCGTTACGCTTCACCCCTATCCTGCGTGCGTCAGCGGGTAAAATGCCGCTTTGGTGCTTCGAAATGACCTTTCGGGGCGCTGACAAATCGATTTCACCCGACGCGAATGGGGCCGCCAGTTCAACCACCTGCGTGCGTGAGCTTTGGCCGTGCCCTGCGTGAGCTATATGCGCCCGCGTTTTGGTGGGCCGGCGCGGCGCAATTAGCGGCGCCCCTCGCGGCGATTTACGCGCGCTTTTACGGGCGGAGATTTACGGCGCTGATGTCCGCGCAGCCCACACTCCCTCGCAGATGGGGCCGTTGCAGTTCGAGCGGCGCATCCCTGCTTTTAGCGGCCGATTTAGCGGCCATACTGGGCGCAAGTCACGCGGCCTGCTGGACCATCGCGCCGGCCCACGAGTTAGCCGCGAGCGTTCTTATCTCCTCGCCTTTCGCCTCCAGCGGCATTGTTGAATTCGCTCCGAGGAGCCCGAGTCCCCGAAAACCGCCGCTAATTCGCCGCTGCAGTCCGTTTCGCCTGTTTCTGCCTCTTCCAGCTGTGACGAGAAGAAATTACGAGAAGGAGCCGTCGCCGCCGCTGTTGACGTTCACTTCCGCTTTTCCCCAGTGTCGGCCACTTGCTTCAACCTGCAGCAGCCCAACACCCATACCCCACCACCTCTTCCTCCGTACTAGCCAGCCATGAGCGCCACCGTCGTGCAGTACCCCGTGGAGCCTCGCGTCACGCGCTCGCGGCTCGCAGACGAAGTCTCGGCCGCCAAGAAGCGCAACGGCGCCCACACGCGCGTGCCGTCCGAGCGCATTGCGCTGGTGCTCGACATGGACGAGTGCCTTGTGCACAGCAAGTTCCAGAACGAGGTCGAGTACCGCCAGAGCGAGTTCCGACCGGAGCATCTAGAGGAGTACGGCGACTCGTTCGAGATCGTCATGGACGACGGCGAGCGCGCGGTGGTCAACAAACGGCCAGGCCTCGACCGCTTCCTTGAAGAGACCGCCAAGCACTACGACGTGTACGTGTTCACAGCCGGCCTGGAGGCCTACGGCAAGCCCATCCTGGACGCCCTGGACCCCAAGGGCAACCTCTTCGCCGGCCGCTTCTTCCGCGAGTCGTGCCAACAACGTAAGGGCATGTTCCTCAAGGACCTGAGCGTGGTGCGCGGCGGCGACCTGTCGCGCGTCATCCTCGTAGACAACAACCCCGTGTCGTTCCTCATGCAGCCGAGCAACGGCATCCCCGTGCCGAGCTTCTATGACGACGCCAATGACCGGACACTCGAGTCGCTGAGCAAGGTGCTGGCCAGTCTGCAGGACGTGGAGGACGTGCGTCCGCGGCTGCACCAGCTCTTCCGCCTTGCGGACCTGCTGGCTGAGCACCAGCGAGTGATCCTCGGTTAAACGTGTGGAGTATCGTGTCGTGCCGTTCTCTCCATGGTGGATATGAGTGGGAATGGATGGACCAAGTGGGGCCGCAGAGCCCCCGCGTATCAGTAGCTAGTATATAAGCCAAGGTGCCGTGTAGTTTCGTGAAAGGAGTACGATTAGATAGCCGCTATATTTAAAAGCAAGGACGAACGATCGGGGCGGCGACGGCCAGACAAGAAGCGGCCGCCCTCGGACAGACGAGAGACCACAAAAAGAAATACCATGTATCTTACCCTCTCACCTCGGTCTGTCTGCTTCATCCTTCACCCATGCTTGCCTGCCTGCCTCCTCTACATTGCTGCGTCTTCCAAACCTGGTTTCAAGAGTATCATCACTTTTATCTTGTTTCTTCTATGGTTTTGTCATTCAGTGCTAATCATCGATAAGCAAGCCAAAGGATACCCTTGCATCAAGGGTTCGCCATGACGACCACAACTTGCCCTTTGCAACGAGGGCGGAAGCAAAGCTTGCCATTTTGCCATGAACTTCCATTGCTCCGGAAGCCGCAGACACGCAGGAAGCCCAGCTCGAACGCGAGGAGCTGATGGCATCGCGTCCCGATAGACGAAGCGACACTTGTTGTTGAAGTTGGGAAAGGGCGGCGCGTGTCTAACGAAAATCCGAGTAAGTCCGATTTCTACGAATCGTATCTACGAGAATCTCCACTGCTTGCCAGCCATCGGAGACTCCTTTCACACAGCATGTCCAGGGCGGCTCGGGCGAATCGCGCTCACGCGGCGTACGGGGCGCTGCCGGGCGCCCCCATCTCGGAGATCCGCACGCGCAAGTGGAACAAGCAGCTCAAGACGGTGGGCCACCTGACCATCCCCAAGTGGATCCCCGGTACGCTCTCGAAGTCGCTGGGTGATGGAGGACTTAAAAGCTTAAACTGACGTTGTTGTTTCTGCTGTGTTGTGCTCTAGACCAGGAGGTTCGACGCCGTATTGCGGTGCTGTTTGCAGTATGAATTAAATGTACAACTAACTGCAACGGTGTGTGCGTGTAGAACCCGACGGCGGCGCTGCAGAAGGGAGCGTTCAAGAAGTCCAAGGGTGAGGAGAATCTTGGATGAATGCGACGCAGCGAATGTCACTTCTAACTATTGCTTGCTGTACTGGTTGGCGATAGGACGCAAGCGTGGGGCGGGCGAAGTAGGACGCATGACGCGCAGTGTGCGCCAGCATCTGGACGCGCCGTTGGAGCTGCTGTCCGAATATCCCGTGCGCGTTGTACGTGATCTCCACTTTCATTGAGAAGTAAGGCATTCATACTGATCGGCTTTGTGAATGACCTCATTTTACAGCACTCGTCACGGCACTCGTCACCTGCTCGGACGACAACAATGTCGTCTACGCCGGCGCGAACCCCCGTGCCAATGCCATCCCCCGATGGCACGTCACTTGGCGCGGCTGCTGGTATCGCTGCACCTGCACAAGCAGCAGCTACATCGACTCTGCCGACTTCAGTGCCTGCACCTGTGAAACAGGAGATCCCAGCCGCTGCACTTGTTTCGTATCCGGCGGCGCAACCACCACACGCCGCCCCGGAATCGGCCATTAAAGCTGAAGCTGCGCAACCTGCTCCTGCAGCGTCTGCACTGCCTACCACAACGCTACCGATGATGCCGATGATGCCACCCGTATCGAACCACATTATGGCCGAAGTGCCATCGGATGAGCAGCTGGAGATGGTGCTCGACGACTTGCCCATGCTCGACGCGGACGATAGCTTTAATCTGGATGCTCTGGACCCCGCTTTCTTGCCAACCCCAGTTCCCACCGGCATCCCAGGGACCAGTCTCCAGCATTCCAGTGGCACAGATTCGAAGCAGCAATCTGCTGAAAACTCGTCAGCCTCCGTAAGTGAAGACGAAGCGTCTGCCAATTCGGGTTCGTCGATGCCGTCAGCTTCACCTCAGTCTTCACCAGGAATGATGTCTCGCTCGCCATCACCGTAACTGAACCATGCGGATTTTGTGATGATGTGTGCGTAGATAGCATGTTGTTAAGAAGTAATTCGAGGCAATACGTTGCATTTGAGTTCATAGTTCTATCAGGCGCAATGCACAGATGCAAGGAACCTACTTTCGCAGAAGTCTACGAGCCAGCGCTTGCAGCTCCAGCATCTCAGTAGTCTGTTCAAGGAATTACAAGTGAGTTCGTTGCTGTTCTTGGTTGGCAATCGTGCCCACTTCTGGACGTACAGGCTCTATGTGTCGTGGGTTCCGACGCATCATGAAGCGAGCCAAGTGATCCAACGGTCGGATGGGAGGACCGCCATCTTCCCCGTCTTCATCTTGTTCTTCGCTCGCTTCTACAGCCTTGAGGAGGTGAACAATCGCTTCACGAACGCCATAGCACAAAACACATCGATCAACAAGGAGTCACTTCATGCTGCAGTTGACAACAACCGACCTGGAGCAAGTACAGGGAGGATCTGCTCCACAATGATCTCCAACTCCTGCGACGTAGACGCACGAGCTTGCAGACCCTTCAACATCGCCATAATGAACTCGCGTGAAGCTGTATGCTCTTCCTGAAGACCCATTGAGCTCGAATGGAGAGCAATGAGGAAGTGGTGTCAACTCCGAGAAAAAATAGAAAGCGTAGCCATCTCGCTGAAAATAGAATCTGTAGCCATCTGGTCATTTAAAGTACGATTATACGTCTAAAGTACGAGATGCATCTCCAGTCAAAAACACAGTTTGAATCATGGCGCGGGTTTCAGTGACTGCGGAAGTGGTGGGCACTGGATCTGACGGCACTGAGCCGTCGCTGCTGTTCTCCGTACAGCGCCATGGACTGTACAGTGACGACGTGAAAGTGCTGAAGCGCTACCTGTTCAATTGCGGCGAAGGGACTCAGCGATTGGCTGGAGAAAATGGCATCAAGCTGAGCTCACTGGACGCCATGTACTTCACGCACTTCGACATTAAGGTGCGGACATACAATTGCAATACATGGTACTATAATAGTAGTGTTTACATATTTTTACTGACGTTACTTTGCTGGAGCAGTCGGTGAGTGGCGTCCCTGGAGTCATTTTTGCGCTTGGTTCGTGTGGAGCAGCGACGTTGACACTTCATGGACCTGTTGGGCTACGAGGGTTTCTAGGAGCAATCCGAAGCTTTGTACGGAGGAAATATCCTAACATTCAGTGTGTGGAAATTCGTAAAAGTGGTGATAACGTAGAGAAGGACGAAGATCGTGGCGATACTGCCCCAATTGAGAGTGAAACGTGGAATGAGAGGGAGGAACGAAATGATCAGCACGCATTGATCATCCCAGTTGCGCTTGGAAATGGTGGTGTGGGACGAATTGCAACGTCCAAAAGCTGCTTGCTTTGCCAGGAAAACGCTCCAAATAGGAATGAGAATGAAGCAGCAACAGAAGAAGGCAGCACTGTGGCCACTTCATCACAGATTAATGGTATGGTCCATAGCAGCCAATCGGGACGCAGACGTGATAATGAAAGCGATGAGCATGAACGATGGCGGGTGTGGCTCGCGCAATACTACACTGTGAAAGTACCAGCGAAGATACCGTATGTCGACGTTGTTCTAAATCAGTATCGTGGCCGCTACGATGATTTAAGAAATCAATTGTGTGCGAAGTATGGCCCCCTCCCCGATGAAAATCTCGTGGAACCTGGTAATTCTGCTTCAAATTCACGTTCAAACTCCGATTCCTCTTCAGACAGTGATAGTGATGATGATACCACACCGTTTGATTTCACTGAGAGACCACTCGATCGGAGATGGCTGGAAAATTTTTACGAGAAGTACCAACCAGGAAAAATGGCACATATTGACAGAGTGCTCCGGCAATTCTCTAGTCGAGAGGATACGCTCAAACAAATGCTGATGGAAAAGTATGGAGAGAAGTTAACGGCTACTACGTCAGCATTACACGATCGATCTGCAGCTGGCGATGATGGAGCTCCAAGCAAGAAAAGAAAACTACTAACAGACGCTAAACATGATGATGCACCTCATGTAACTTCGATTCCCGAGATTTTCGTAAACACAAATGGTTTCAAGGAGTCACCATCAGAGATTGCGTCCAGCTCCATGTGCTATATACTCCAGTGAGTATTTCAGCTGTATACTGTTGATCAATATCTAGTTGGTTGCGCAACTAACCGTTTTGGATGTTTCTTAGATTCCAGTACACACCGTATCCAGTGGTGTGGGTAATTGATTGCCGATCCGAAGAGAATGTTGCTGAGTTAGAACACAAGTTCTCCAATAACTGTTGTGGCGGTCATGCGCCTTCACTCGTGGTGCATCTGAGCCCACCACATGTGCAATCTCAACGAAGGTGGGTCCTGAAAATTGTCGTACTAAGATATCGTGTTTTCATGCTCATATTTTGTGATTTTGTTTTCTGCTAGGTATCAGCAATGGATGGCAGGTCTCCACTCATTGGATTCACGCCCAGAGCAGTTGATCATTGACGTTGGTGGTTTACAATCCGTAGCACAAAGGTGCTTTTAGTTTTGCGTTTGTTTCTTCCGCGAAGGCTGTGGTCCGAATGGAGCTCCAGAGCAAATCGGCTACAAACGCACTGAGATCTACCCCAAAGCAAGCAGTGAGTCCAGCTATGTTGAAACTTGCTAAGTATTTGGAGGAGGCATCATGGTCTGCCGAGTTACCATGTCGACGCCGAGTTTTACGGCGAATAGACGGATGCGAGGGCGAAGCACATGTTGCTCAAAGCAAGTTGCTGTTCACCTTGATGCATCCAAAGGCGTTGCCACTTGGATTTAACTACGATCGGACTGGTTGGCATCAGAAGGCAGATAAAGGCACAGATGAAGAAATGTCTGACAACGTCACCACATCAACAGCTTACCAGGCAGTTGCTCAAGCACCCTGCACTCAACAGAATATTGCTTCAGCAAGGAAGCTGATTGTGCTGGGAACTGGTAGTGCTGCCCCTTCCAAGCTTCGGGCAAGTAGCGGAATGTACCTGGAGCTGTCCGGCACCAACACCGCGGACGTGGAAAGCATGCTTGTGGATTGTGGCGAGGGAACTTTTGGTCAGCTGTGGCGTCAATTTGGTTCTGAAGTATCGCGACGGATTGGTGGTCTGCGGTGCATCTGGATCAGCCACAACCACGCTGATCACCACTGCGGCCTTGTGCGCGTGCTGTACGAGTACCGGCACTTCCATAAACTTCACAACAGTACACGGCCATTAGTGGTAATTGCACCTCAGTCGGTGCTATCGTACGTGGCGAGTTGGTTACCCCAGTTCCTCAGCAGCAATTCCGACCAACAACTGATCCGGCTAGTAACCTGCTCAGATTTCAACGACCCCAGGCACCCCCTACGCTCCCAGCTCTTGTCCGATATCGGATATGCTGTGACCAGCCTGCTGAGCGTGCGAGTATTTCACTGCTACGACTCGTACGGGCTGGTTCTAACGCTTCAAGGCGGGAAAAAGCTTGTGTACTCTGGAGACACGAAACCATGCAATGAGCTTGTCTTGGCAGGTACGACGCCACATTTGTTGCCCCACCTGCTAGTCACAACTAACTTTTTTGTTTGCTTGCAGGGATGGGTGCCGAGCTTTTAGTGCATGAAGCGACTTTCGACGACTCGATGGAGCAAGACGCTGCGATGAAGAAGCATAGCACCGTGGGCCAGGCACTCGACATCGCACGACGCATGCGAGCGCGACAAGTTGTGCTGACCCATTTCAGCCAGCGGTACCCATCGCTTCCTCCGCCAGTCTCGGGCAGCAATGAAGGAGCTGCTGCTACCAACACTGTCCTATGCGCCTACGACGGATTCGTGCATGCGATGCCGTTCTGAGCGGATTTCGCCAGTAGGCGATCCAACGCTGATCACGTTGCTCTGACGCACTGGACTGAACGAGAGATGGCTACACTGCATCGTTCGTCTCCTCGTGCCATGCGCAATCTCCTGCTTACGCCAATACATGTAGCATGTTCGTCTCGCAGAGTTTGCACGTTGTCGCAAGTCAATCGAAGGCTTTTAGTATTTGCAGTACATTTATTTCATTTTCACGCAAGCCTCGTGTACATGCATGGTGCAGTCTCACGCCGAATCTTCAGTTGAAGCGCGGTTGAATGCATGCAAACTGCACCTTGCTCTACCCTCCAAACGGATGGTTGGGTCGGATTCTATTCCCATGTCACTGTTTCGGTATTATGCCAAAACAGGAGAAATGCAAGTCTATCCCGTCTGCCACCTTTTTCCGCTTTTGCATTGTTCGGGTCAAGTAGCTGCTTCGGGTGTTTGGAATTCCAGCCACTGATGAGTATGGGCAAGGGTAAAATGTGGTCGCAGGACCGCGCCATGTCAGGGGAGGCCTCTCCGCCCATGCTGAGTCCGCTGCAGACCGGCCAGAAGGACATCGCGCCCATCTACAAGTTTGTGCTCACGGGCGGCCCCTGTGCCGGCAAAACCACGTCGCTCGACAGGTGCATTTTAGCTGCATTTTACTCCGTTGCATCTTACCATGCTGCATTTAACTTGTGCACTAAACTTCGGCCATTTTACAGACTCTCGACCTTCTTCCGAGACCGCGGCTTCCGAGTATACGTGGTGCCGGAAGCTTCGACGCTCTTGCAAACGGGCGGCGCCTTCTTCCTGTGCGTGGTGAAAATTCCAATGTTTTAACTCTTTTACGTAGCTTTTACTGACAAATTATTGCCTTTTCTGGTAAAATGACAGCGATCTCAAGGAGAAGGACATTCTCAACTTCCAGTGGCAGATTCTGAGTCTGCAGATTTCGCTCGAAGGCTCCTTTTACTCACTGGCTCAGGACAGTGGCAAGCCCTGCGTGATCCTGTGCGACCGAGGAGTGATGGACGGATCTGCCTACATGACCCCCGAGCAGTGGGAAGAACTCAAGCTCGAGCACGACCTGGACACGGTGACACTGCGAGACACGTGCGTGCAAAGTTAAATTGCGGCTGATTGGATTGGAACTAACCTTTGCTGTTGTATTTTTGCAGACGCTACATTGCCATTTTCCACTTGGTGACGGCCGCTGACGGTGCTGAAAAGTTTTACTCTCTGGATAATAACGGCATCCGCATCGAGTCCATCGACCAGGCTCGAGCCATTGACAAGCGCACGTGTCGCGCGTGGATCGGTCACCCAAAGCTCTACGTTTTCGGTACGGACATCTACAGGTTGTGTGGTAGTTGCCGTTTAAACCTAATACTAATTTGTTGTGGCAGATAACTCGACGACTTTCGAAGGCAAGATGCAACGTCTTGTGGACACCGCCGCGGGACTTTGCGGTATCCCCACGACGGTGAAGGCGTCCAGGAAATATTTGCTGGCCAAGACGCCGATCGAGATCCCCTTCCACCACGAGGACTTCGAGGTGGAGAAGGTTTATCTGAAACCCGAGGCTGCTAGTATGTTACATGGCTTACGGTGCTGCGTTATTACCACGACTAACTTTGTCTTTGGTGGCAACTGCAGAAACTAGCAAGGACTATTCGTTTGTGCGTTGCCGTTCGCAATATGGCATACCCGCTTACGGCATGACCACCGTTCGCTACCTCGATACTGGCGATGCGTACGCTGCGTTGATTGAAGATTTCTTCCTTTGCATGGTTTCTAATTGTAATGCTGCATGAAACAGGGTGCACCTCAAGCGTGTTCTCAGTGCACGTGAGTACTCGTACGCGGTACGACATCGCTCTGATCCGTCGCGTAATGTGATCAAGCAGCAGCGCATGTGCTTCTTGTACGAGAACCAATCGTTCCAGATTCATGTGTACAAGGAGCCTGCCGAAGTCGCGGGGCTTGCTGTGCTGCATGTGCAGGCGTCTTGTGAGAACGACCAGGACATTGTGATGCCGACATTCTTGAACATCGAGAAGGAGGTACCTGACTCCGACGAGACCATGTCAGCCTACAACGTGTCCAAGAAGGATTTACTGAGTGAGGTTCAAGCAAAGGTATCAGCTGAGGTGTAGGAGATGCACCTTCATTACACCTACTGTAGAAGCTGCGGTGAATGATGTCACAGAGAATTGGCTATCAAGTGAATTTGTATTTTCACATGAGATCACGAAGCAAAACCATGCATGAACCATGCATGAATCAACAATCGAAGCGAATGCGATAAAGTGACCTCGATGTTCCTAGTTTCGACACGACAATAGGTGCAAGGGCAAGAACTAGAATGGGCAAGTAGATGCTAGGTTTCGGCATTGTCACGCCGTCAAATACCTCAGTAGCGAAGAGCAACTGCACCGAGCTCAACATCATTGCTGGTATTCCCAGTACGATGTACCGTACTTCAGTATTGTACTATTCAACATATTCAAAGCTGATGAATTAAAAGAAATCGCAGCCCGACAAGACATGAAGTTTATCCGCTGAGGGATACTTGACCCAAGTCTTGCTGAGGTAGTGGAGAGACGATTATTGCGAAGAGTGACTTAAGGAATGTGCAAGCGAAGTGTTTTCTGGGCGTTTATTAAGAGCTTGAAAATGAATATCTTCATTAAAATTGTCGGCAGTAAAATTTACACGATTTTCAGGGAGAGGCCGCAATCAGCCATTTCTGCTTCAGAGACATCTTGCGTACGCAACGTCTGACGATTGATCCCCAACTGCGCCCGCAACTCAATTTGATCAAGTCTCATTTGACTTTGTCTTTTGTCTTCTTCACTTTCTTCTCGTTCCAGCGCAGCCAACGGCAGCAAAACGTCGATTTCCCATGTTGGGACTTCGTGATCCTCAAGTTCCTTCCGTTTCAGGCGAAGCCTGGTGCGAATCTCAATCTCTTCCTGACCAAATCGGTACTTCGTGCTGCCACTCGTTGCAGGTTTAGGAAGTAAAAAATCAATCATTGCTTCGGAAATTTGAGCATCCTTCAGTTTTCTTCTCCCCAACGCAACTTGAGTACGTTTTGTCAATTCTTCAATGCTGGGCAAACATCGATCAGCGTCAGTTGTCGAGGTCGAGTTCTTTTCATGAGACGGATGTTGTAGTACATCGTCACACCTGCCGTCGGAAGCCGCTTCGACATCATGACTTTGATCGAGATCACGTTTAATTTCGTGAATCGAGGTGTTGTTTTCACCACCTTGAACCATACATTTGGTTTCATGCTGCAAAGTACTGTCGCTATAATCCAAAGAGCTTCGAGCTGAAACATGACTCCGACTTCTGATGCTGCAGTCTTGCTGTCGTCGCCATCGTGGTGGGCCCTGATCAATTGCTTTGTCTCGTTCGTATCCAAAAACTTCATGAAAAAGTCACGGTAGCGCCGAAAACATCCTGTTTGGTCATGATGGCCACGAAGTTCCTGCTCGACTTCGCTGCGTATCTGGTAAATTTTGGCCGCGATTCTGTTTTCAGTGCAGTTTGAGTGACCTGCGCATTTCATTTATTCGCAAAGGTCCTTGAGCAACTTCAATCGACCAGCTTTATCCGCTTTTTCGTAGGTTCTGAAGTTAGTCGGGAACCAGGAGACTAAAATGGCCATTGGGCTTAGACCATGTGGAGAAGATTCTCCCAGCCAGTGTAAAGACCCCGAGCGTGAACTTTTAGCTGCTCTATTCACGTCCAGATCGTCAGTCTTCAGATTGTCCGTTCCCTGCATGTGACGTTCTCGATGGCAGCGCACAAGTTCAGGTTCTTGCCCATCGAAATACATTTCAAACAGATCCTGTTTGTACATCACTTGGGTGATCCACTTGCGGTGTCGCCACGCAGTCCGAGTAAGACAGTCAAATTCCACCAGAATGTTTGCAACTGTGCATCTGATGCCTCGTCGGTTTAGCTTTTGGCACAGCGGTGCTAGCACTTCGTGTTTGTTATCAGCTTGACGATAGGCAATCATGTTGGTCTTGAGCCATTCCATTAAGTAGTCGAGAGGAATTAGGCCATCGGGATCAACAGGTTCGCCCCAATTGAAGTGCCGCTGGCTGTAACGGGGAGGTCTTGAGCTCATGTTGGAATGTGGTCAAGGCAGTTGGAGAATGGGCTCTGGGACAAGGCGACGTACTCTGCAGCTTTGGGGTCCTTGAAAAATAAAGCACCGAATCGTGAAACAAGAAGACAACTACTGTAGGAAAAAATTAACGCATATGCACACGTGGCTGACATGTAGAAATCTTGGCGATGATCCCGAGTTGTGATGGATGATGGGCTCACATGTCCGGCAGTGGAAGAAACTTGTCAACTTGTTCCTGAGGCACACCTCTTTGAAGGAGATCGTGACGCTCGCGAAGCAAGGTTGCAATTCGTACAATCTCGCTCGTTGATTGAGAACTTGTCGGGGATAAGACATCTTGACTCACTTCTTGGGTCGATCTTGGGGAAGACTTGATCTTCGCAAGTTGATCTTCCTCTGTTACTTCGATATCAAACGCAATCGGAGCTTCTTGTTGCGGGCTGCTGTACGCTTCATTTGAGCTGATGTTGTGGATGAAGCTGTTTTCAGCGGTCTGGAAAGAAACCTGTTCCGTCACAAGGCTTTTTGGACTCGGTTCGTCCATCGTTTCATCACTATCGTGAGACTCCTCATCATCGTCATGTTCGACCGTCACACGAGGCGAAAATCCACTCGGCACGCTGTGATCACTACCGTTGGTTTGGGTGAAGATTTGTCGGAGAAGAGAGCTGTACTGGTTGAATGCTGCTGACGGACGCATTTTCCCCTCTGCTTGTCTCTGAAGGCTATCGAGTTTTGCTCGGATACCGTGTATGGCACAGCCACGATGCCCAGCGTCTTCAATCCTGTGCATCAGTTTGTTGAGCATCCTCCCTTTATCCCCCTTCTTGCTAGAATGAGTGTACGCAGCATAATTGTGCTGCAACCATTCCATCAAAATTTCCATAGCGCTCGGACCACCCGACAACGACGGCTTCATCCACGAAAGTCTTCCAGAAGCACCATCAGAAGTCTTCTCGTCCGTCTGAATGGTCTGTGCAGCACTTACACCGTCGAAACGGCCAAACTGATCGTTGTCTGTGGCTTGTAAAATCGGCCGCGGACTCGTGTCGATGAAGAACTTGTTCACGCCACTAAACTCTCGAGTCTTGTCGTCCGGAATGTCCGCATCTTCAGTCGCATCGTAACTAGGATCTTCCTCTTCTCGATCTTCACCTTCCTGTGGTTGGAAGTTCGCCGCCAAATTCTCCTGCTCTTCCGCTGCATCCCCCACCGTGAAAATCTCTTCCAGAACTGCCCCAAACTGCTCGTACGCAGTGGATCGCGTCTTCTCTCCTCGCACTTCTCTTTGAAGAGCATCAATCTTGGCTCGAAGCGGATGCACCGCACTCTCTTCATGTCCCGCTTTCTGCATTTCAAGCACCAATTTCTCCAGCATCCTCCCCTTCTCTCCTCTCTTGGAAGCATGAACATAAGCTGTATAATTGCTCCCCAGCCACTCCACCAGCATTTCCATGGCACTGGGGCCCCCAGAAGGAGGGATTTTGAGCCACGTGAGGCGGTTGGAGCGTCGCCGATGGATCTTCTTCTTCTCCTGGACGAGACCTCCTTCTTCTTCTCCTCGGAATAAGAACTCCTTAAGACGATCTTGAAATGGCTTCAGTTCTTTGGGAAGATCTCGACCGAAAGTGGCGGCGTCGTGCACAAGTTCTTGTAAGTGGCTGATATAGTCCACAATTTGGTCTTCTTGACACGAGGCTCCATGGGCGTTGAGCTCCATACAAAGTCCAGTTAATAGGTCTCTCTGGTCCAAGGACGCGTGATACTCGGCCGCATTATGCGAGAGCCACTCGAGGAGAATTTGCAGCGGCTTGGGCCCGTCGGGCGTCGCGGGCCGCAGCCAGTTGACGTCCAGAGCAGACATGAGTGGGTGGAGAAGAAGAATTCTCGTTTCTGGAAGGGAAGTACTGGCGTTTGGAGAAGATGGACAGAAAAAAGAAGAACGGAATATTACGTCAACATCATATTCTTGTTTTTCTCACAATTTTCGTGAACACAAACCCTCGAGTCTCTTTTATCTTCTGTTTAGAAGAACATGACCATGTTTTTTTGGATTTCGTGTCTAGATGCAGTCGATGCGTTTCATTTCTTGCTTTTGCCCTTGGCAGGTTTCTTGTCGGCCTCGAGTTTCTCCAGGTATTTCTTATTCTCGGCTTCCATGGTGAGAAGATGTTGCACTTCTGCCTCCGCTGTACGTCGAGCTCGCTCCCATTCTTCAGCTTCGCGGATTTCAGCTCGTTTACGAGCGTTTTCATCGTGCCATGCCGCGTCGGCGACTCGTTTCGCCTCTTTGGCCTTTTCAAGTTGCACTTGCTGTGCCTGTTCCTTCATTTCTTCTCGTTGTTGTTCACTTTTGGCCTCTGCTTGGAAGAAACGATCTTGGTTCTTCTTCAAATACGACGCAATGTTCGCGAGGTCTGTCTGACTCAACACGTTGCTGGCCACTTCGACGGAGATCAAATTCGAGTTCTTGGACAGAGCGTGGGCTAGTGCACGCCCCACCTCATGAGAGATCCCAGTGTTGAAGAGGTTCAACGTCGTCAGAGAGGTGTTGACAACTAAAGCCGAGGTGAACGGCTCAACGTACGCGAAAGCCGCTGCCAAGTGAGGAGGAACTTTGCTTGGTGTACCAGATTTCACGTTCAGACTGCTAGCATTGACACCTCCACTGGTACCTGTTGGGGACTCTTTTGGTAGTTGAAACACCGGATTCGAGTTGAGCATCAGAGACGTCAGGACAGTGTTGGTTCCAAGCGCTTCACCGATGGGTTGCAACGAGACGTTCGTGAGGTGGTTGAAACCTAGATCCAGAGCCTGCAGCTTCTTGTTCACCGTCAGCATGTTCCCGATCGCAACGCCAACTACATCCGTCAGCGCGTTGTTGGATAAATCCAAAGACCTCACGTTGGTGTTGGTGTGCATGGCTCTCAAAAGTGCACAGCATGCCAGTTGCGAAATGCCACGCACCACGAGTCTTTTCGGCGCCACGTTGGCTACGACTTCATGAACAATGGTGGCGGACTTGAGCTCTCTTTCCAGAGCTTGTCGTTCCAGCTCAATGGCACTACTCAAAGCGTCCAGATACGCTTGCTTCGTTCGCTGCATCTCGAGTTTGTGCATGGCTGCCTCAAAGTCCACCATTGCAGCATCGAACTCTTCGTCATATTTCTCTTGTAAAGCTGCTAAACGGGAGTTTGCGTCTCCAACGGCGATGCAGTAGCTAGCGAACTGTGAGAAGACATCGAACAAAGGCAAAGTGGTTTGTATTGACAAGAGGACGATTTGAAAAGAGAACCACCAAACCTCTGCTTGTAGATCTTCTGGTGCCAGCTCCAATGCTACACGCCGCACGAGTGTCGCCACAGGCCTCTCCATCTCGTTATTTGCGTCGCTTCGTCCCTACAAACTGGAAAATGAAACTGGCGTTGGAGGAATGTAGGAGCTTCACGGAAGTTATTCTTCTGGAAGAGGCAAAAGCCTGTCGATAATCTCCAAAGCGACACCGCGTTGTTCGAGACCGTGTCTTGCACACAGAAGTTCAAAGCGCCGTCGAATCTCGGACACTGTGAGCGATCTCTGACGTTCCGCTCGAAATCGTGTTCTTGATAAATAGCCTTCGCTTTCACTTTCTTCAGGAACAATTAACGGAGTATTCATGAATCCGTTTTCCACGACAGGCTCGGACTTGATGTCGTGTCGCTCATTCATGTCACCGTCAAATGCACGAGTTGTATCAGCTTCCTCTTCATTTGAAGTCTCGGTATCACTCGTGTCATCTCGTGTAGTGACTCCCTCATTTTCAAAAATCGCCATCAGAGATTGTTGGTATTGTTGAAAAGCTCGTGAGTGACGATGAGTTCCCAATGATCGACTGCTTTCCTGTCGTTCTCGTCGAGCTTCTCTCCTCAGACTATCGATCTTGGATCGAATTGCGTGCACTGTGCACGTAGGATATCCGGCGTCTCGCATCCCTTGACAAAGCTCTTCGAGAATTTCGCCTTTCGTGGTCGAGTTGGCGTACGTGGCATAATGGCGAGTAAGCCACACTACGAGAAGTTGCATGGGGCTCAAGACACCAGAAGAGGCAGGTTCCAGCCATGATAAGTGTGAGCTGGAACGTGAACCACGGCGAGGCATTTGGTATGGGACTTGATGTTTCAACACTTCAAATCAAAGAACAGGCAAAAACTTACCCTTGACAATACTTTCACCTAGTGTAGAATCAACGGTCTCAGCAAAGCCGAGCCAAGCGAAAACAAACTACTATCAGCCCAGTGGAAGCATCGAGTCGATAGTTTCTGGGTCAACGCCTTGCTTTTGCAGTTCTTGACGGGCGGAAAGCAGCTCAAAGCGACGTCGAATCTCGGTCGTGTCCAGAATGGGCTCGATCCGCTGCAAATTGGCCGCTGGAAGTTCATCACCGTCTTCATTCTCGTCGTCAGGCTCTTCAGCATCCTCCGAGTGAGTCTTCTTCGCATTACGGAGAACCTTGGATCCTGCTGGCGTTCTTTGAGTCTTGCTGCCCGACGACTTTGTCGTAGCTCGTTCCTCGGCACGCTCACGCATTTCAAGTCTCTGTACTTCTTTGAAGAAAAGAGGTAGAAGGCGATCAAAGTAGTGATTGATGTCCTTCGAGGAGCATTTGCCACCTTCCGCTTTTTGCCGCACCCCGTTCTTAAGACGAGTGATTTGCGACCGAATAGAACTAACTGACAGTCCGTAGATCCCATTCGTCACCATTTCTTCATCAAGCTGCTCCAGCAGTTCGACTTTGTGCTTCGATGCTTGATATTCCTCCCCATTATGCTCCAGCCATGACACCAGTCTGTCCATTGGGCTCAAGTCACCCGGGGATGTTGGGGTCATCCAGTGCACGCGCGGAGCTCGATGAGAAGTGGTGAGTGCTGGTCGTCTCATGTTTTGGCTTCTTGTAGACTTGGTCGGTTCTGCAATGCTGTAGATGTTCTCAAGAACGCCTACGTCTCAGATTCAACGCCGGCTCCCTGGTGCCTCGTTGTCGAACTATACTTCTTGAGCTAGAATTTGGTGGAGTTTGTACAGAGCTTGTGCTGCTGTAGGACGATTCCGACTTTCCACATCCACGCAAGCAAGTCCTAGGTCCACCACCGACTTCAAAGCCCAGGGAGAGAACTCAACATGTAGCTTCCCAGCAGCCACCATTTGAAGAATGGCTGCTTCAGACTTGTTACCTTTCTTGGCGTTTGAATATGGTAGGCAATGCGTATCCAGCTCTGCCAACACGACACCAAACGAAAACATGTCGGCTTTGTCGTCGTATTTCTCGCCCATCATTATCTCCGGGGCCATCCACAGCGACGTACCCACCCCGGCAGTCATAGTCTCCATGATACGTTCACGTGAAACACCAAAGTCCGTGAGCTTTGCGTCCAAGTTCTCGGTAAGCAGAATATTTGCTGACTTCAGGTCGCGATGGATCACGGGTAGATCCAGGGAGTGCAAATACGTGAGAGCATGAACCACGTGAAGCGCGATTTTTACCTTTATGTGGTTAAACCCTTTCTGGTGCCCTTGAACTTTAAGTTTATGAAGCAAAGCTCTCAAATCTCCTCCATCCATATACTCCAAGGCAGCACAAAGATCTGCCAGCGAGTCCCAGGCAACACCAACAAGGCGTACAATTCGCTCGTGGTCCAAGATCGCAGTTCGCTTCACCTCGGCCAGAAATTCATTTAGATGCCGAACACTTTTTCGATTTTCTCGTAGCAACATCTTGATCGCAACGAGCTTTCCATTGTACATTCCAGCGTACACTTCCCCGTATGCTCCTCGGTTGAGAAGGTGCTGAACAAAGACCTTCTCTCTTGGAATCCGCGCAGTGGCGATGACTTCGTCATCCCACAATCCCTCCAGACCGTGTGGTGCTAGCTCGTGGGACTGTGGATCAGTGGACATTGTGACTCGTTCATCTGGTGTCATGCGATAGTTCGTGGCGTCACTGTCCTTTTGCGTCTTCATTCGTCCTCGACAAATGACGGTGGCGGCGATCAAGAATATCAAAGCTGAAACTCCAACAACAATACCAATGATGGCACCTGTACTGAGTCCTCCATTAGCTGACAGTGCCGTAGTAGGCGTTGGAGTGGAGATCGTTCCACCAAAAACGCTTGCATCGGTACCGGAATCACTTGAATTGCTGCTACTTCCGTTGCTTCCACTTGCACTACTGCTGTCGATGCTTGCATCGTAGTTCGTGTAAAACTTTGCGTTTCCGCCGTAACACGTATGGTTTAAAAGTGCTGCTCTGTCGACGAAGTATCTTGTAGCGTTGCCACCACACGCTCCATTAGCATAGAGTTGATACAACGCAGACCCATTCGAAAACAAAGTAGCGCTGGATGAGGAATTTTCAGATGCAAACTGGCAGCCGTCTGCAGTCACGGTCGCGTTGATGGTGCTCAGCGTCTCGCAGTCGTCTCCAGTGTACGTCTCAACCATCAGAAATGGTTGTAATACGCCGCCACTCCCACCGAAAAGCTGAACCGAGTAAGTGTACGGGTCCGTTATGCACTCGCTGGTGCTGTAGTACGTGTTTCCGCCGTAGGATTCGGCAGTGCAATTTGGATCAGCCACACAGCTCGATGCGTTTGACTCGACCAAGCGACGTGAGAGAATGCCAGAAGACTGAAGAATTGTCGGAGCCACGTAAGACTCCGCGGCGGCCGAATCGTAAGTAAAATCCATAGTCACAATCTGCGGTGTATGAGCGCAGCTCTCGTCGGTGTAGTAGCTCGTGGCCAGCAAATCTACAGTCGCAGCAGTCTGGACAAGCTGCATAAGTACAAAGGCAGTGGTAATTGAACGACGCATCCGTAAGTGAGCTCTGCTTGGCAAATGGCTGAGTGGCTTTAGATCCGCTACGCACCTACGCTCCCATTTGATTCATACCGCAGGAAACAGGAAACGTTCTCCGAAAACACTTGAACCCAAAGCGCCACGACAATCTCAGCAGGAGCTGAACCCCACTGGAATGATTCGGCCAACAGACACAAGCTTACAGCTTGATAACAAGCTTGCCAATGTTCTCCTGTGCATACAAGCGGTCAATTGCATCCGGGATACTCTCGAGTCCACGGAACTCGGTGGGGTCGATGCCCGCCTTCAGCTTGCCCCCCTTGATGAGAGTCAGCAGACGCTGCAAATGCTCCGGAACGTGTTGAGCGTGATGAAAGACGCAGGAATCCGCGCAGCGAAGCAGAACGGAGCTGCATCTTGCGGTTCTGCTGGTATCCGTACTGCGGGTCAGTACCTGCGTCGCCGTGGTAGTGCGAGCACGTTGCCGAACACAATGATGCGGCCGAAGATCGCGATGTTATCCAGCACCGCCTTGAACATCTCGCCGCCCACGCCTTCGAAGGCGAGGTCGATGCCGTTCGGATACTCTCCCTTGAGCACTGTATTGAGGTCTTCTTTCTTGTAGTTGATGGGTCGATCCACGCCCAGCGATTTGAGGTATTCAACCTTTTCGTCGGAGCTGCAGGCGCCGATCACGTGGTTGCCCGCGAGCTTGGCGAGCTGGACGGCGAACTGGCCGGTGGCCCCTGCTGCAGCAGAAACAAATACCGTCTCATTGGACTTCATCTCTCCTGCTTTGTCAAGAGCAAGTGAGGCCGACACTCCACAAACTGTGAGCGGAACAAGTGCTGGGGACAGCTCGGGAGACTTGATGATCTTGGTGGCAGGAACCTCCAGGTACTCGGAGAAGGCTCCGATGTTCGAGTAGGCAACGTTGTCTCCGACGTTAATGTCGTCAACGCCTTCGCCCACATCGACGACGATCCCCGCTGTACAAGATAAGGATCAACGAGAATGTTAAGTATCAACGGCGTGAATGAGCTCGAACGCCGAGTGAGTACCTGCTTCGAGCCCGCACTTCACAGGGAGCGTAGTGCGGCCGTAACCACCGTTGGTGATGTTCACATCGGTAGCATTAATCCCCAGGAACTGGTTCTCCACAACCACGTTACCAGGTCCAGCAGTGGGTAGCTCAGGCTCCTCTATGATCTCCGTTGCCTTCAGGAAGTCGGTGGAGTACGTGTGCACTTGAATGCGGCGGTAGGAAGGCATGATAGTTGTCGACCGTGACAAGTTTTAAAAATGAGCCCCTGGCTTCCTTTTCAAAGCAAGATGAGCTCTGCTAACACGCTTGACGCAAAGTGAGCGTTTGATCTGGTTGGCACTTTAAATTCATGTTGCGTATTCAACGAAGATGACGAAAGCTGCGGTCTGCGTTTGATTCGAGTAGGCTGGTCATTGGACTGTTCTTGAAGATGCAGGAAGACATCACGTTCATTTACTCATTTATCAGACAGCTACACTCATCAAAGGCATTTAACTGCGCCGCGCTGTGGATTTCTTCGCCTTGCAATTGGTATTTGCACTGGTTGGAGTTGGTGAGTTTTGATCCGATTCTCCTGCAACTGAGCTCTCGTCTTTGGCTGGTACAGTAGTTGGAGAACTAGTCACAGCAGAACGAGTGGCTGAACCCGAGGACGACGTCGAATTCAGTGTTTAACTCTGTGAAGAACTTACAATTTCGTCGTCCACAGGGTTGTTACCAGGAAGTTTGGACACCATCACGGTATCCTCGACGATCTCCGGTTATGTCGTGCATCTTGTTTCCGGAGCTTTGTCACTGAATGATGCGGTTAGAGGAGCACACTCGCCGGCGCACTGGTCGACAGCAGCCTGAAGAACGTCGTGGTCCCATCCATTGAGGAAGTCTCCGTGGATATCCGAAACCCGTGCGATCCCCATTGGCAAGTACAAACGGGTGCTGGTCTCCGTCCGATTCGTCGTCAAACTGCGCCACGTTGTAGAATGCCTCATAGAAAATTTTGACCATCTTCTGCCAGCCTTCGGAGCAACTTCCCCCGTCAAGTCCCGAGGCGTACGCTACGTGTGACTTGTGGTCGGGTGAGTCGAGGTTTTTGCAGTCCCAACACATCGGGAAGTTCACCTGGCCGCGCAAACCATTCGGACACTTGAAATTCGGGATTCCTTGCTGCTCTGGGTGGGAGTTCTCGTAGTCGAGGCAAACCCACGTGATGGCCTTTTCCTCGATGGAATCTCCTTTCTCGCGAAGCTTCGGGTTCCCTGCAAGTATTTTCAAGCCGTCAGGGAATGCGATGACTTCTCATCGCCTGTTGGTCTCGGCTCATAGTAGACGATCTGGTGGCTTTCAA
The DNA here is from genome assembly GCA_032158285.1 of Phytophthora sansomeana. Classification (NCBI taxonomy): domain Eukaryota; phylum Oomycota; class Peronosporomycetes; order Peronosporales; family Peronosporaceae; genus Phytophthora; species Phytophthora sansomeana. The sequence continues at coordinate 482,854 of JAPDHH010000252.1, forward strand.
CGAGACCGTAACCCGTGCCGTTCTTGAACTTTACGTAAAGCTGTGGGACCCAGTAGGCGCTCAAGTCGGCACCAATGGGACACGAAGTACACGTTGACGCCTTCATGGACGCACCGTCGGCATTCTTGCTGAATCCGTTTCCTCCACTGATGGCGTGGAGGTGACCGGAAGCGGCACCGGGGTTCACAATCGGATCAACGCGATCCACCACGAGGTTGTTGAAGCAGTCGAAGCGGAACATGCCCAGCACAGCAGGTCGTCGTCGCTAGCAAAGTCGTCACCCACCCTGAGACTTTCATGATGCAAGCGTGTGCTGCTGAAAAGACAAGTTTTGGAATGAAAGATACAGTAGCAATGCACTTGTTCTTGCTGTACTCCGTGCCGCACAGAACTTGTGTCGTCTTCGTTTGGCAGAAGTTGCCATCCGATAAACCCTGCTGCTTGATTCCATACCGTCCAATTGCAGCAGTCGCGCCTTGATGAGTAAGCTTCGCTCAACGAAAGCGGAGCAAGAAAGAAGATGCCTGGACTTTGACTGTTCGTACAGAGCATGCGGTGCCATAAGGTCAGCACTGCACGTTTCAGTTCGTGGGCATGCACAGCGTTCTCCATGGCACTGTAGTCTGCGCTGTTGGACTTGGTGCACCACGTCACAGATTGTGTGCAATACACCACTACAAGGACAACTTGCGCATCAACGAAACTTCTCGAAGCAGTGAACATGTTTGCCAGGATTCTAGAATGTAGTGGTAGTGAAGCTAACTGCATCGTTGGAATCTAATTCACTTTTCATTTGGCACCGCACGAGAGAAGCAAGGTTGACATCGTTATTGGTTATGAGCCCAAAGACGCCAGGACCCAACAACATTCTCACGGATGAGAACTACTTCATGTGGGAGTTCAATGCATGGATGGCTCTCGCTCGGAAGGACCTGCTGGACCACATTCTCTTGAAGCCAGAGCCGGCGGTGCAACGGAATACTCCGCAGTGGAAAGTCGCAGATATGAAGGCTCTGGCTCTGTTGGTGAAAATGCTCTCCCCGACGTACCAATCCATGGTCCGGGAGGGCAAGGAGGCGATAGAGGCATGGGAGTTGCTCAAGACATTTTTCGCGAAGAAGAATCTCCACAACAGGGTGTAGCTCCGCAAACAGTTGCATGAGTTCGCGATGGAAAGCGGCGCGAACCTCATGGACCACCTGCTGAAATTCGATGAGCTGTGTCTTAAGCTCAGCGCAGCAGGCGATGATGTGGATGATGGCGAGAAGCTGGTGCTCCTGCTTGGGAGCCTGTCTCCTGAGTATGATGCTATGGTGCGGATCATTGAAGCGCACAACAACGTGACGTTACTAGATGCCAAGGAAATGCTCCGTCGGGAGTATGACACATTGCAGAGACGTGAGAAGAAAGAAACAGCGTTCAAGGTCACGGATCAGCGTGATGATGCACGACGCGTCCAAGGGAGCCGTGTGTGTGATGCGAAAACGGGACGTAAACTGGGAGCCAAACGTGGTAATGCTGGCTTTCAAGGAAAATGTTACGAGTGTGGGCAACGCGGCCACAAGCGTGTGGACTGTGCCAACGCGAACCCGTCGAAGACCGGTGATGAATTCGTGTTTTCGGCGACAAGTGACGTCCCTGTACAATGTTCGACGTGGTTGCTGGATAGCGGTGCAAGTTGCCACATGACGGACGAGTTTCGCGACTTCGTGGAGTACCGTGAGCTAAGTTCCCCAATCAGCATTACTGTAGCCAATGGCCAGCGGCTCGAGGCAAAAGGATCGGGAAGTGTTCGCTTTCTGCTTGATACTGGTCGCACGGTTAAACTGACGAATGTGTTGCATGTGTCTGCGTTGGACAAGAAGCTCGTGTCGGTGCCTGCGCTGACTGCTCACGGCGTTCTCGTCCAGTTTGAGCACGGTCAGGCAACACTGCTCATGAATGGAGCTATGGTCGCAGTGATCAAGCGTGTGGGGAAGTTATTTGTGTTGCGTGTGAAGCAAGAAGCAGCTGTGGAGGCTCACCAAGCTGTTAGTATGAGCGGGGGCGACACTGCTGGTGTGTCGTGGCATGCTCGCCTTGGCCATGTGTCAAACACCAAGTTACAGCAAGTGATGAAGGCGTGCGACGGAATTTCTCAAGCTGGTACCCAGCAAGACATTGTGTGTGACGGATGTGCACGAGGAAAAATGACGAACAGTCCGTTCAGTCATAGGTCTGGAAGCGAAGTGAAGACGACATGCCCGTTTGAAATCGTGCACACCGACCTCATGGGCCCGATGAAACCGAAGTCGAAGGGTGGTGCTCTCTACGTACTGTCATTCATTGATGACTTCAGCCGCTTCGTCTTCGTGTACATGCTTGCCACCAAATCGCAAGCATTCGATCGTTTCAAGGAGTTCCACGCGATGGTAGAGACCCAAACTGGCAACAAGCTCAAGTGTATCAGGAGCGACAACGGTGGCGAGTATGTGAATCATCGGTTTAACAAGTACTGCGCGGAACATGGCATCATTCACCAGACTACAACACCTTACACACCACAACAGAACGGGTTGGCAGAAAGGATGAACCGCACTCTTGCTGAAATGGCGCGTTCGATGATGTACTACATGGAGGTAGACCGGAAGTGGTGGGCTGAGGCAGTTGTGACGGCGGCGCACACAATCAATCGGATTCCAAACACAGCGCGTCCAACCAAGAGCCCATTCGAGGTCCTGTACGGTGTGCGTCCAGACGTGAGCTACTTCCGCGTCTTCGGTTCCAGTGGCTACACGCGTGTGACGGATTCTAAGCGAACGAAATGGGACTCCAAGGCTCACAGGTGTATCTTCCTTGGATATGCAGAAACATCCAAGGCATACCGTGTCTGGGATTTAGAGGACGAGCGCTTGGTCACGACGCGCTCGATCACGCTGGATGAACGCCCTTCTTCTAGATATCGAGATGTTGTTGTTGTTGAGCAACGTGTACCGTACAGCTCGTTCAATGATGATGACGAGGAGACTTCGGTGACAATGCAACCTACTTTCCCTGAAAACCCAACTGGACAAATGATGGAGATTGACGAGTCGGCAGAGTTAAACTCGGGTACGGAGAATATGGAGGTTGATGCATGTGGAGCGCCTGACGCGGCTGCGGTTGTTCCGATTGAGGGGGAGCACCAGGACATCCGGTCAATCGAAACCTCAGGATGGGCGACAAACTTCACGTCAACCGCTGATGGTAGCAATCCAACTGGTGTGCTGACTGGACAGGGTGAGACCCGCCAAAGTGACTTCATTCCGAATCCACCTCGTATCGAAGCAGGCCGTCCGGTTTCAAGCGCGATTGTGCCGCACCAACACCTTCGAAATGACGGAGAGCAGCTAGTGTTCCACGGCGGATCGACTAGACCACAGTCACTCTCTCAGCCAACTCCCCGTTTGCTCATGGACGATGACCACCGTCAAAGCGACGGAAATTTGCCACTCCTCACCGATGGTTCTGCAGCAGACGACGCGGTCAGCGCACCTGAACCAAAACGACAGCGTTTGGACGAATACGAAATCGCTCTTGCAGCAACGGAGGTCCCGACAAGTTACCAAGTAGCAATTTCGTCGCCAGAAGCTAAGCATTGGAAAGAGACTATCCGAGCCGAGATCAAGGCTCACGTCCGTAACCACACGTGGGATGTGGTACGTCGTCCTCCGGGTGTGAAGGTCATCGGGTTTAAGTGGGTCTTCGCGCACAAATTTAACGAGAATGGTGAAATAGTTCGATACAAAGCGAGACTGGTGGCACTCGGATACTTGCAGACCCGTGGTGTCGACTACTACCAGACCTACTCACCAGTTGCGTGTTCGAACACAATTCGTGTGTTCCTGTCGGTTTGCTGCAGCATGCAGCTTGTGATCAGGCAGTTCGATGTTGAAACTGCATTTCTGAACGGAGACTTGGAGGAAGATGTGTACATGGCACCTCCGCTCGGGATTACGGTTGGGGAAGGCATGGTCTGCAAGTTGCGACGCAGCTTGTATGGCCTAAAGCAAGCAGCGGCAGTTTGGTTCAAGAAAATTCGCTCAGTCTTCCTAAAAATGGGCTTCAGACAGTGCCGAGCTGATCCCTGTCTTTTTGTACGCCGCAGCGGTGCAGACGACAAGTCTCCAGTCTTCATCGTGCTTTACGTTGACGATCTTCTGGTTGGTTGCAAGTCGGATGCGGTGGCTGATGCAATTCGCGACGAATTGGCAGCTCACTTTTCAGTGAAGTCGCTTGGGGCGGCGCGATACATATTGGGCATGGAGGTTGACTACTCTCTCGAGAAAGGGGAGTTGATGCTGAAGCAGACCCAGTTTGCTGCGAAAATGTTGAAGAAGTTCAAGCAAGAAAGTGCCTTTGCAGTCCGCACCCCTTAGCCCTTGCAATCCTATATTATGTATAGTACAGAATACGAAGTTTAGTCATTTTTGCCATGAATAATTATCGGGGAGGTTGATACTGGCAAGTTATTTCGCATATTCAATTTTGTAAACTGGATGAACGGTTGCATGTGTACAAAACATATACACTCCGCACTTAGGGGAGTTTCCAAATTTGATTTGTAAAAAATTCAGAGAGATAGATCAAACGAAGGGTTCACGATGAGGGCGGGTAGGACTTACGAGGAAGCTGCTTCGTCGACGGCGGCAGCGATGCTACGCGAGGCGGCCGCAGCGTCCCCATCAGCGGCGGCCAACGAGGAAGCTGCTTCGTCGACGGCGGCAGCGATGCTACGCGAGGCGGCCGCAGCGTCCCCATCAGCGGCGGCCAACGAGGAAGCTGCTTCGTCGACGGCGGCAGCGATGTCACGCGAGGCGGCCGCAGCGTCCCCATCAGCGGCGGCCAACGAGGAAGCTGCTTCGTCGACGGCGGCAGCGATGTCACGCGGGGCGGCCGCAACGTCCCCATCAGCGGCGGCCAACGAGGAAGCTGCTTCGTCGACGGCGGCAGCGATGTCACGCGGGGCGGCCGCAACGTCCCCATCAGCGGCGGCCAACGAGGAAGCTGCTTTGTAGACGGTGACGGCGATGTCTCGTGAGACGGTCCCGGTGTCCCCTACAGCGGCGGCCAACGAGGAAGCTGCGTCGAGGACGGCTACTGCGAGGTCCAGTGTCGGCGTCTCCAGCAGCGACGACTAACGCGGGCGATGCATTGATGGCTGCGGTGACCAAAGCGAGGGATACGGTGGCGACGTTAGCGGTGGCTACCCGGTCTCGAGCCACAACAAGAAGACGAGTTTCTAGATCCAGCGGCATACACGCGTCAAAAACCCCATCACAGCGCATGGAAACACCGCCAGCCGCGCATACGGAGGGGAGCGCGGCAGCGTTCGTTGTTGGAGGGTCGGTGGGAAATGTGTTGTCCGTACACACACAGTCGACTGCGACAGAAAATGCTGGACTGAGTATGGATGTGTGGAGGAAGTTGTCGCGCAGTGGATGGAAGAGAAGGAAGCCGACACCACGAAGGTTGAAGCCCATTTTTGTGGTGCCTGGAAAAGGCGGCCGGCTTTCGCAACTCACTCACGGCTACAATGAATACATAGTTGCATACCTTCTATTTTGAAGGTATGCAACTATGTATTCATTGTAGCTTGTTCACTGCTTATTCAATGTTGCGACTCACGTAGGGGAGGAGGATCTCATGGCACACTTGGATGCAGCACAAGCCACTGCTGCTGCAACACGCGACGTCCACAGCACAATTTCGCCTGCGCCTGCTCAAAGAAATGAATGCAATGATGACGATGAGCTTCTTGATGATTCATTATCAGCATTTGACCGCGGCAGCTTTTTGTAGGCAATGCGAACGCAAGAACTCTATCATCCCATCAGCGATGATGATATTAATTTATGCCGTGAGGATCTTGATTGTGGCTATGGGTCCGAGGAGGCAGCAAGCGAAGACTCGGACGTGGAAATGGAACCCCCGGAACCTATGTGCTACGTTGACGACATAGATTCGAGCGACAGTGAAGATGAAATCGCTGACATCACCTTCGATGTCCCGGATGATGCACTCCGCAACATTGCGGCTGAAGGTTGGGAGATCTACGATGAGCAGCATTCAGGTAAGAATCTCCTTGCTTTGGATTGGTTCACACATTTGGTAACGCAACACTTGCTATATTATTATTTCTAGATCAACTTAGGCTCAAAGCACCAGCAGACTACTACACCGGACCTTGGGGACCAACGTTGTCTGCGACCGCATTTGGGGACTCGCCGCTTGGGTTGTTTTTCTACTTTCTTCCAAAGGCACTTTGGGTAAGGATCGCGGACGAGATGAATCGATATCGGAGACAATCGGTTCCAGCAATGGCTGAAGAAAAACGAAGTAATTTGCTGAGAGCACAGCAGCGTGACCCAAGTTTGAGCGTTCCCAGATTAGTTGATGTTGAAGCGGGTCTCAGGCGTTACGATCCAGTTCGACCCAACGAGTTGGTTCACTTGATCCGGTTTACTAATCGCCCGGTCGCTGTGTCCGATGCGCGATGGTGTGGCAAAGCACTGGTCTACTACAGAGGATGGAGCTGTGCCTTGAGGGACATGGGGGCGCTACATGAAGCGTGGACGTTATGAAGAAAGTATTCGCTTCATTCAATTTCAACGACAACGAAAGCCCCGGTGCGCTTCATGACAAAGCCTGGAAGATACGCCAGTTCTACAAGCTATTGAGACTACCTTTCGCCGTGGTTATCGCCTTGGTCCTGGAATTTCGTTTGACGAAGGGATGGTCCCCAACAAGAGCAAGTTCAACCCACTGAAAGTATACAACAAGGATAAGCCTAACAAGTGGGGGACTAAATTTTATTTGACGTGCTGCTCAACTACGGCATATTGTGCGAGGTAAGTGAAGCAGTACTGTGCTGTTTTCTTCAATGAATTGTGACTGACATGCTGTACGTGGTATATGTGCAGAGTTGAAGTGTACTGTGGCAAGGAACAGGTACCCAAAGGGAATGTTGGGCCAACTGCCGTTGCTCGCAATATATCGAAAGTACTGAGTGGCCAGGAGGGAAAGCGGCTCATCATTACGGACAACTATTACTCCTCATTTGCTCTCTCTATCAAGCTGCTGTCCATGGGTCTGTATCATGTAGGGACGGTGCGAACGAATCGGTTGGGCTGGTGCAAGCCGATCCAGTTTACACAGAAGAAGCGACCAAAACATATTTCGAGGGGTACATACCGCATAGCTCGCTGTGTTGACTATCCTGAACTCGTCGCTTTGTCTTGGATGGATTCTCGCCCGGTTAACATGCTCGCGACTGGATGCAGCACCCATACAACCTCCGTGCTTCGAACCGAGAAAAATGGCAGCAGATCTGTAGTGCCTTGCCCCTCCCTCGTAAAAGACTACATCTCAGGAATGGGTGGGGTGGATGTACATGATCAGATCCGCCTTCAGCGTTACTCCCTCCAGAAGACAGTCGCATTGCGGAAATACTACAAACAACTATTTCTGGGGTTAGTGGATATGGCAATAACTAACGGGTTTATCATCCACAAGATGATCCAGAAGAGAAAAGGAGTGGGAGCTTATCTGCGCGCCCATCCGGCACGCTTATTCTGTATAAACTACGTTATACTGCTGAACGATTAACTTGAGTGGGAACTTATCTGCGCGCCCATCCGGCACGCTTATTCTGTATAAACTACGTTATACTGCTGAACGATTAACTTGAGTGGGAGCTTATCTGCGCGCCCATCCGGCACGCTTATTCTGTATAAACTACGTTATACTGCTGAACGATTAACTTGAGTGGGAACTTATCTGCGCGCCCATCCGGCACGCTTATTCTGTATAAACTACGTTATACTGCTGAACGATTAACTTTTTTGTATTGATTACGCGGTTAGAGCAGGAAGAGACCGCTCCAGACATCATTTTCCGTTGTTGCCGGTCTAGATGGGTCGTCAACACACCCTTCCCCTCGAAGAGGTCACGGAGATCCTAGCCGAGCTCCTAGATGAAACCAACGCGAACCTGCGTTTGGCAACGTTGTGCCGCGAGGTCCACTTGCAACTTCAGGATTACATCAGGGTCCAGCGCTTTCACTTGCACCCATAGTTCTGCTTGAAGCGAGTATTCGTTGCGAATTACTGCCAAATGCATGGCTAGAAAATGTAAGCCTAAAATGCAGTTCAAATGAATTTACTGATAATGTTGATGTTTTACGTGCGCACACGGACCCCCAAGCCTAATATGCTGTTGTCTCACGACTGCCTCACTCTTTGCTATTTCGATTGATGAGATGAACAAAGGCGTCATGCTGTTTCTAGCTCAGCAGTTTGCTGGCGCTGTCTGCAGACTCGTCATTGCTTTACCTGCCGTTATGACCACCGGAACTTACATATTCTACGACTGGGCGGTACGCGATAGATCTGAACGGACCTTGCGCCGCAGACACCACCTGCCTCGGCGGCACCAACACAGTCTCGTCCGGAAACGCCATACAGACCGAGACGATACCGAGACCACCAGCAGCACGTTTGTGGACACCGTCACGGTCTGCGACTTGGCCGTGCGTGGCGCCAGCATTTCCTTCGCCGTCTTCAGCCAGCTCACGTTGGCCAACTGCAACGGACCGTTCCTGCTTGCACCGCTACACAAGCATAATTTACTCTTGTTCGCTTTTGGGTTCCTGCTGGCCTCGTTTTCGTTTGCAGGTCCTAAAGCGAATCCTCTTAGCCCCAGGGGGAAGTTGGCGTCCATTCATCCAGCAATCGTGCCAAATTTGAGTACATGTCAGAGTGTTGCCTTCTTGAATTCGTCGCACTTTGTTGCACAACGCTACCCTGCCGCCCCATTCGTTACTTCATGTGAGGCACACGTACGTGGTTTCTGCATTTTTGCCGGAACTCAGCGCGGAGCATACCTTGCACAAAAATTGGCGCAACTTATTCTGTTCTGAGTAGCGCTCTGTAACTTGTTCGACTCCGTGGGGAGGGATTGCAATCGGCTCGGTCGCCAAATCCTCGCCGAGCATGTTTACCTCGAAATGGGTTGGTTGTAAGCCAAGCATTTCATTATGGATGCGGCGCATGTACTTGGCGTGAGTGGTGACCTTTACACGCGCACGAAGACGCAAATTAGCTTCACGCTGGAAATTCTGGCCGAGGTCGATGGGATTGCCCGTTTCTGTAAACCCAAAAAGAACACCTTCAGCACCGGCAGCCTCTTTGGTCACATACTTTTCTTGGCCGGCTATGAAGCGAATCTCGTGGGCACCGTCTTCGAGCAGCGGGTTAATTGTCAGCGCAAACCCATGAGCCTTGTTCTCCTCAGCGGGGGGCGTTGTGACGCGGTTTTCCTGTCTGTTGAGCTGACCAACCAACTGCTCGTGAAGCCGCATGAGGTCATTGAGCCTGGCCTCTAGGTTGTTCAGTAGAAACATCTTCTCTGTGTGGTGCGCAGAGATTAGGGTAGCTATCTCGCTATCCCTGCGCTCGTTGCTCTGCGTGAGCCGCTCGATGGTGCGATTCTCAGCGCGTAGCTCACGGCGCAGGGACTGGTTCTGGGTCTTGAGAACTCTGACGGACATCGTACTGGGTAGGTCGGTGTGTGTGGGAGGGGGGGGTTCTCGGAATGAATAGAAAAGCAATGGGAGGGCTCAGCTGACTCTAAACCTAGTGACAAGGATATCGTATATTAGAGGTTCATATGGTAAAATTGTCCAATCAACAGCTTGCACACATTCGTTTTATGTAACCTGTCGTTCACTTTATGTGTCTTTTCGCGCGCTTTTTCGAATCAGCTCCATTCAAAAGTTTCAGCTTCAAAACGGTCCCATACATTTATAAAGATAAACTCTATTCTGTATGATACAGAATAAATGTCAGGGCTGAAAGGGTTAATAACTGGTCAAGATTTGTCTCCAAATGGAGCGATTCCCGCAGCCATTCTGAGGTACCTAAACTTTTATTTTGAAGACCTTTCTCAATATAGAATTGAGCGTGTCCACCCGTCGCCAAGACCTGTACTCTGTTCCGCATCCGCCAACCGCAATGAACGGCGACGGCGAAGACGGCGTTGTGCTCATTCTCATGTTAGCACTCGCGCATGAGGGTCAACAAGAGAAGGGAGATCGATAGATCGCTGAATGCGACGCGCCACGCGAACACTATTCGGACAACTAGCATCCCCAGTCGGCTTCTTGACGTTCAGCAGGCCGCTAAACTTTTTCTTCAGAGACGTAAGCTCTCGCTCCGCGCGATTGAACTCAGTCGCGTAGTCCTCGTATCGGCGCAACACAACCTCCCATTCGTTTGCTCCAGTTGGGAGAACTGCACCGATGATCTCCAACAGCATTTCCACGTCCTCAGGGCTGTAGTTCTCGACACCGGCGACTCTTCCGCGTCGTGGCATCCCGAATGCTGCTATCGTTGGAGGCTAGCTGGGCGCGGAATGCGGAATGAATCTGTCGAGGTTGAAGTGCAAGCGCGCACAAGACGGAATGAAGGTCATCTCTTTTGAAAGGTATCGCACCTAAGTGAGAAATTTGATGGCTTTTTGGAGGTTTAGGCTGCCCAGACCCAGACTCAAGATCTGAAAAGGGGGGGGTCAGATTTTGAGTCTGAACCGCTGCGTCTGTGGTTTGGCGGAACAGAACGTTCCTTTTTTGTTGTGGGTAGGGCTAATGTTGAATTTGAACCGGTTCAAACGGCTGCGGGAATCGCTCCAATGACTCACTGCCTGTGCCGAAAGACCGCACCAGTTACCGCGAATTGGTCGGGTCGCTTCTGTACATTGCAAACGCAACGCGCCCTGATATCAGCTACGCGATGTCTGTACTGTCGCAATATCTCGAGCAACCTCGAGAAATGCACTGGCGCGCAGCATTGCGTGTTCTTCAGTACTTGAAGGGAACGGCATCGCATGGCATTTCATTCAAAAAGTCGAGCGATAACACGAGTGTTCTTCGCGCGTTCTGTGATGCAAATTGGGGAGGTGACAAGGAGACTCGACGATCTACCTCTGGCGTGCTGGTGGTGCTTGGCGGTGGCGTGGTGGTCTACAAGAGCACTCGGTTGCTCTATCCTCAGCTGAGGCAGAGTATATGGCGTTAGCGATGGCAACACAAGAGATTGTTTGGGTTCGCTACATGCTCAAGGAAATGGGTGTCGTTTGCGATGCTGCTACTACCGTCCACTTGGACAACATGTCTGCGATAAGCATCGCGACAAACCAAGGATACACTCCGCGGGCTAAACATATTGACCTCAGGGCACACTTCGTGAGAGACCACGTCGAGCAAGGTGATATCAAACTCGAGCATGTGCCTTCGGCTCAGCAACTTGCTGATTTCCTAACTAAGCCACTTCCAGCCCCGCAGCTCGTTCGTCTTCGTCATAACAGTGGGATTCGTGAGAGTGCAAGTTGAGGGGGCGTGTTGGACTTGGTGCACCACGTCACAGATTGTGTGCAATACTACAAGGACAACTTACACATCAACGAAACTTCTCGAAGCAGTGAACATGTTTGCCAGGATTCTAGAATGTAGTGGTAGTGAAGCTAACTGCATCGTTGGAATCTAATTCACTTTTCATTTGGCACCGTACGAGAGAAGCAAGGTTGACATTGTTATTTGCGCTGCAGTACTTATACTCGCTAAACTAATTTATCTGAGAGTCTCAGGTTGAGACTGCCACCCTTGCTGAGGTGCAACAAGTTTTCAAACCCGGCGGCCAGACATTGCAACCTTACTCGTCCGCGTTTGCTGTAAATTGGGCCAGGCCATAAAACCTCGGATACGCCGCAACCTTCAGCCTGCTTTTGACCAAACCATGCGGACAGAGGCATCGATAGAAGAAGAGAGTGGTGCGTCGATTCATTTGTGCTGGTTATACCATCACTTGCTTGCTAGCAGCCTGCGGACACCCGCACAAACAGCTTTCACTTCCACTGTTGGGTCTAAGCTTACAGCTTCTCCATGAACATGCTGCGACGTCGGGGCTCGGATCATCCCTTCTCCTGTGCTTTCACCCTGTTACAGATACAATCGGATGCGTGCTGCCCGATGCAAAACTTCCATGTACGACGCATATGGACCCTTGCGTGCCGTGCTCTTTTTGCTGCCACCACCAACGCAGGATACAGTGGAAGATTTCAATCTGACCAGAGCTCAGTGAACACTCCAATGCTTCGTGAATTCCTCTCATAAGAAAGATATGCGAGTACTATTGAGCTTGCTGGGATCTATAGTGCAAGCGTTCACCTTCGTCATCGCTGCAACGCCTGACTGCACCCGACCAACTTCAACTTGGTCCATACTAACATCAAGTGTCCGGCGACCATGCAACGCTCTTAGGGATCTCTGGCACTTGTATCCCTGCGTCTGCTCGAGCAATGGTCGTCTCAGTTCACTACTTTCACTCTCAAACGACCGTCTCACTTCGATGCGTCTCTGGAGTCTGCTATACGCGATCTCGCTGCTCGTATCGAGCGTCGCGTCCTGCCTCATCGCTGCAGAGATGTATCGCCACGCCGAGCTACGTAAATCCGCCGTGCGCTTCATCGTCTTCTTTTTCTTCTTCTACTCGTGGTTGTGGTCGCTCTTCCGAGGTGTTTTCTATCTGGACGCCTTCCTATCTGCTGGATTCGAGGCCTCGCAGTCTACAGTCGACGCTGAATACGACGACGTCTTGGGGCTATTGGGCCTCGCACACTCGTCCGACATGACGTCGCCTTTGCTTTCTTGCACGGCCGTTCTTGGAGATTCAGCGCTACTTGCCTGTTCGCTCTGGATGCTGCCCATGACGTCGGAACTCTCGCGACTTGCACGCAAAAATATGGACAGAGGACCTAAAGGAGAACACGAGGCCGCAAGGTTGTACTGCTGGTGGATCCACATCATCACCATGCTGTTTTTGGTCTGCGAGGCTGGGTATACTATCTACAACACAGGGTTTAACAACAGGTCGTACCGGATCCTCGTCAGTGGCAACATGCTACAAGCCATCACGCTTGTATATGTCATCTACGTTCTCCTCCGTCTCAAGTGTACTGGCCGCAACTACGAGACTATCGATGGATCGATTGTGTTATCGCCCGTGTACAAGCGCATCAAAGGCATCATGTATGCATACTGTGTAGAATGTAAAGCTTCATCTTACAGATCTACGTGAATCTAACTTGTTGTATCTACTGTTTCGATAGGGTCGTGTATTTGGCCTTCTCGTTCCAGTACCAGATTGTATCGCTCATTCTGCTGTACAGCCACTTTGACGTACAGATGCCCAAGCTTCTTGTTGGAGTGAGCACTCTGCTATTCAACAATTCCGGCACCGCTCTCTCCATCGTAATGGGGTGCAGTCAGGAATGCTTCTTTCGTTCATTTCGTCGGTACGTGCCCGACGAGTACGTCGAGGCGTTCTACATGTCGGATCCGGGGCTTGCCATGGCGAATGAACGACCCTGTTTTCGTCTTCACGGACATTGAATCGTCGACGCAGTTGTGGGGAATTGAGGACGATGTTGTCATGCGTCGAGCCAACGAAATCCACGAAGATATTATCCGCGGATCACTTGCCCAGTTCCGAGGATACGAAATCACAACTGCTGGTGATGCCTTCCAACTCGCCTTCTTCTCTATCAAAGAAGCTGTGGAGTACTGCATCCAGGTTCAATTCAAGTTGCTTACTGCTCACTGGCCCAAGAAGTTGCACAATCTCACGCCAGCCGCTACACGTAAGAAAACGAAAACGAATCGGCTTGTCTTCAGTGGTCTACGGATTCGGATGGGCATTCACGACGCACAAGAGCGCACTGAAGGTGTTCTTGTGAAAAATATCCATCCAGTGACAGGGAAAGTCACATACACAGGACTATCTGAAGGCATTGCGAATGAAATTGGAGACGTTGGTGCGGGCGGGCAGATCTGTGTGACTCGACGAATCGCAGATTGGTTATCAATGAACAGTTCCTCACTCGGCCACACGTTTGAGATTGACCGCATTGGAGAGCACCAAATTTTACCATTGAACATGTCAGTGGAGGTGTTTCAAGTCACGCCACAAGGACTGGAAGCTCGCAAGAAAACGTTCAACAAACGCAAATTGCTCGCCTCGGTGTAGTGGGTCACGATAACTCGGAACACACGCGGGGGAAGCTGGCGCTTCCTGTTAACCTTCCTTGTATTGCTTGCTTGCTCTAAGGTAGATTGTAATCTGTCTTTGTCTACAGCGCTCTCTCCGGTTCTTACTTGCCGGAGGTGAGTCGCTCGTCCTCGGTTATTTCTATACTACCTACGCCAGCTTGGCCTCACGTTCTGTGCGGCCCAGTGCAGTGGGCAAGGCTTGGTCTTATTAGCCGCCACTACACTCGGGACTGTCGAGATCACGAACGGAATTGAAGTTCATGAAACACGAATTGATCCAGAAGAGCACTTTCCAACTAATGAGCAACAAGTTTGCACGCGTACAGGCCGTTAGCCTTGAGGAATGCCACGACTTCGTCACTCGTTGGCAAACTCGGTAGCGCACCAGGACGTTGCACGCACAATGCACTAGCAGCGGAAGCTCGAAGCATGCAATCCGGAATTGTGCGACCTTCAGCGAACGCTACAGCGAATGCCCCACGGTAACAGTCTCCTGCACCTGTCGTATCCACCACGTTGTCAACTTTGAATGCGTCTTGACGCACCACCGCCGTCAGTAGGAACAAACACCGAGCCGTAGGAACCGAGGGTGACCAATACGTCCTTTGCACCAAGGCTCTGAAGGAATTTCGCGGCCTCAGTCGCATCCTCCGTGTTGTTCACCTCGTTAGACGTGCCAACTCGGTCTCATTTGGACAAACAAAAGTCAGCAGCCGCAAGACATTGTCTGGAATTGGAGTGTCATCACCTCCGGTATCCCACATGACTGGTACATTGTTTTCTGCTGCAGTTTTCACTACCAACGCGTTGATGCGAACAGGAATTTCACATTGTACCAGTACAAAGGCCGCAGTCTTGATGGCATCAGTTAACGCAGTGGGCAGCTCCTCAGGCCACGCAGAATTGGCGCCGCTTACGATCACAATTGAGTTGTCTCCGTCAGGAAAAATGAACACAAATGCAAGTCCTGAGGAGCATTTTGCCTCATTGCACAGCATGGTGTCCACACCCACAGATTGCAGCGTCTTCTTGATCATTTTGCCGTGACTGTCGTTGCCGAATTGGCAAGAAATCTTGGCCGTCAGCGTTGGGTGGTCCGCTCCAAGAAGCTTCGCAATCGCAGCAGCCTGGTTATCACCTTTGCCTCCAGGATAGACGTTGCCTGTGTCCGGTTTGGTAGCAGACAGCGTTTCGCCGCGAGCTGGCGTGCGATCGACTTCCACCACGATGTCGGCCCCAACAGAGCCAACGACCAGAATGTGTCGGCGAGTCTGCGTCATTTTCAAACTTTCGGATGCTCGTGTGTGAAGAAGGTTGATAATCGCCAAATGAGGACCTCGAACGCGGCCAACATGAAGGTGGTTGAAGGAGGCTATCGGCTTCAAGCAGGATACTTCAACCATGCTATCACGCATCAGGGCGTTGGTAAGACTTCGACAGCTTGCGTGATGCTGGAAATGTACTGCTTTGCAACGCGTGACCACCAGGTGCTCTTTGCACGCACCAGATTAGAAATGTTACTTTGAGCATGCATGGCATGTCGGTCGCAGGTGAATGGTTTCTAAATGTTTCTTGCAAAACGACCTCCTTGCACATGCAACATCAAGTCAAAGCATCCTGCGTTTGGTCGCAGCAGTATGACATTTCATATTTAACGTTCCTTCTGCAACCACCAACTCACTGCAAACGTATCCGACACTTCTTTTCGCTTTTCATCTACAAGGCTAACAGAATTTTGGCCTACAGACCGTTTTCCTTGAGGAAAGCTACGACCTCGTCGCCAGACGGCAGGCTGGGCAAAGCACCAGAACGCTGCACACACAAAGCACTGGCAGCTGCAGCACGAGCCATACAGTCCTGCACGGCGCGGCCCTCAGCGAACGCGACAGCAAACGCACCACGGTAGCAGTCTCCAGCACCGGTCGTGTCCACCACCTTGTCCACCTTGAAGCACTTCTGGTGCACCAGCTCCGATCCGTCCGCCGGAACAAACACGGATCCATCCGATCCCAGCGTGATCAGCACGTTCTTGGCTCCCTTCTCCTGCAGGAACCGCGCCGCAGCGACTGCATCTTCCGTGTTGTTGACCTCGCGCTTGGTCAATCGCGCCAGCTCCGTCTCGTTGGGGCACACGTAGGTCAGCAGCGGCAGCAGGTCCGCCGGGATTGGCGTGTCATCGCCTCCCGTGTCCCACATGACAGGGACGCTCGTTTCTGCCGCCGTCTTGGCCACCAGCGCATTGATGCGCTCAGGAATCTCACACTGCAGCAAGACAATGGCCGCCGACTTGATGGCGTCCGTCAGAGCCGCAGGAAGCTCATCAGGCCACGCGCGGTTGGCACCGCCCACAATGACAATGGAGTTGTCTCCGTCCGGATACACAAACACGAACGCTTGGCCCGAGGGGCATTCCGGGTTGCCAGCCAGTGCCGTGTCCACACCTGCACCCTTCAGCGCACTCTTGAGCGCGTCGCCGTGCGTGTCGTTGCCGAATTGGCCTGCAAACTTGGCGCAGAGCGTCGGGTGGTTGGCGCCGATGATTTTGCCTGCGGCTGCCGCCTGGTTGCTGCCTTTGCCGCCTGGGAAGAACTTGCCCGTGTCGGCTTTCGAAGCGGACAGCGTCTCACCTCGCACTGGCAGACGACTGATCTCCACGACGATGTCGGCGTTCACAGAGCCAATGACCAGCACGTGCTTGCGAGTTGAAGCCATTGCACTTGGACGAGAACTTGACTTGAGCGATGGCGGAGGAATTGGTCTCTGGTATAGTGAATGACCCTCGAGGTGCTTGTCAACTGTGAAGTGTGGTTGCGGTCGCTACGTTGATTTGCTGCTTCGTGTCTTTACGACCCTCTTACTTTCCTACTCTGACAATGAATTACTTCTATCATCTAAACTTCAGGTTTACGTATACTCAGTTGTGTTGCCTTCCATTATTTATACCCTCTGTAGCCTTATATTCAATGGTAAACTTACTGCGTACGCGGGTGGTACCTTTTTGCTTCAGTTTACAAACTTCAACCCGTGTGCACCACGCAACCCTCTCAAACTCGATCGCATCAATGGCGCCGCCGACCTTCAAGCCGGCGCTCGTGGAGCAGCTCTTCCAGGCCGCGTGGACGGCCAACGCCGCCAGCGCCGCCGAGACGGTGGCCAGTGACAGCAGCGAAGAGGAGGAACTCTTCGACTCGGCGCCGCTTGTGAGCGCGGGAGCCGCCGCGTCCCGTGTGCGCAAGATCCATGCGGACGCCGTGAAGCTCAGCGCCGAGATGCTGCGTCTGTTCGTGTTGGAAGCTTTCCGTCGCGCGCAGATGGAGGCCATGGTGGACGACAGCGAGCGGGTGGAGCCGCAACATGTGGAGCAGATTCTGGCGCAGCTTCTGCTGGATTTTTAGGCCTGAGGACGTCGAAACAGCTTCAGAATGGACGAGAGGTGGCGCTGCTGACGGTGGAACAGCGCGTCGACCAGGAAGCTGCTGTGACGCAGACGCTCTGGGTTCAATGAGCTGCTGGAGTCGGAAACGGCGGCGAGTTTGGCTAGGGACTGATGCAGTTGCTGTAGACGTGTGAGACGCTGCAAGAGGAAGAAGTTGAGTTAGTTGTGGAGAGAGACGAGAATGAACTATTTTATTTACCTGCTGGATCATGGAGTAGAGGAATTGACCATTCGATGAGAGATCGGACAGCGAGTCTTCGGAGGGATCTTCATCCGATTTGAGCTCTAGAGGTTTATTGGTTGAGAGAGGTGTGAACTCTGGTTGCAGACGGATGAACTCGTTGGCGTTGTAGACTTTCTGCTGTAGCATCGAGTCAACGAGAAACTATCATGTGAAGCGAAGTTAGCGAGCTGTATCACAGGGCGCGTTTGGAGATGTCAATGACAGGTGGTTACCTGTGCAGCACCGAATCGTGCAGCTAGAACATCGTCTTCAGCGCTATGCAGCAGATCTTCGAGCTGATTGCTGGCCTGTGCAATTTGTTCGTCACACTAAAGAGAAACAAGTAAAAGTTGGATTGGAGTAACGATATGAGGAGTTTCGGCGTTGTGGTGGTGGTGGGGATTACCTTGACAATCGCTTTTTCAAAGAAGCTGTGGATATCTTGATCCATTTTTGTTTTGGCTGCAGTCTAACATCAATAGGTCACATACTTGCCAAAATGAGGGATGAACGCGTACAAGCTGCAGTGAGAGTGAGCAAACCTTCTCCAAAGTTTCAGCACGCTTCTCCCGTTTGAACTGATCCAACTCTTGGTCTTTTTCCTCTATCATCAGCATGAGCTTCTGAACCTGATTCGCATGAGTTTCTTGTAGAGATGATTGCGCTTGCTCCTGTTGGTTATTAAATCGCTCGGTAAGGCGCTGTATGTGTTTCTGGCTTCGTTCGTTGAGGCTCATTTGTTGCCGTGACAAAAGCACAACTTCAGCCCACTTACGCCATGCCTGCCGAGATAATTTAGCATTGCCATGAGCAAGAACTTTGCTCAACACCCGCTGCTGTTTTTTGTACAGACCCGCAACTGCTCTCCACCTTCGTAAAATTTGCATCAGCTTCGGTTGCAACTTCCTTTGGTAGTAGTGCCGATCTGACACTCGTTCCAGGAGAACATCTAGCTTTTGCTGCTCGATACGCTCTACTTCGTTTAACTGATTTCGTATCGAGTTTTTCTGTGTATACTTTTCCCATCTTCGAAATGCCAAGTGCCGAGTCAGTGTCGATTTCCTAATAGCAAGTCCACGCAACAGCTTCAATCGATGTGCTGCTCCGAAGTTATGCAGGCGAAGAACCGCCCAACATTTCCGCATGAGAAGGTGTTCGCATCGCTGCTGGAAAGCTTCCAATCGGCAGATCATCACTTGGCTGGTCGTTGCCGCATATTCATGCCAGCGGGTGAAGTATTGATCACGACGCAGTATTGCCAATGCTGCTTTAGCTTTTTGAAGCTGCTGAGCTTTTCGTTCACGATTTTGACTCTGTATTCGAAGACCCTTCTTCCACCTCACAAAACCTTGACTCATGATCTCATTCTGCTTTAGTTGGATCATCTGATTGATAAGCTTTTCGTGTAGTGCAGTCTTTGCTTCAGCTTGTCTCTCTGTCTTGATTGAACGTAAGCGTGAGCGTGTGAGATCGTTAAGCCCTAGTGAAACTGCCTTCGAAAAGAAGTCTCGAGCGTTGGGTAGATCAACGGATTCGTCCTCGCTGCCTTGTTCATGATTCGAGTGATTTGTTTCGGACTGTGGCAAGCTTTCAAGTGAATACTCCAGTATGCCACGCTGTTCCTTAGTATCATTGTACTTCGGTGGATGAGAACTACTTGTTTGCTCTGAATGCTCAGTCTGGATGGAGACAGATGTGCTGGGTGGTATACGGGAGTCCAAAGTATTAGCAGGCTTTTCCATCATTGCTGGTAGATCATCGTCCTCCTCTTCCTCTTCTTCATTTTCATCAACGCCGGCACCGTCCACTGAATGCAAAATCTTTGAATTACCTAGAGGGCGGATGTTGTCGTCTGCCCAACGTGTTTTAATGTTTCTTGAACTCTTTGATGAAGGAGACAAATAACTCTCTTGGAACTCCATGTCTCCGTTTAAAACCTAAGCAACAAGGGCACACGGAGACACAAGACAACCATTAGTACATACATTTCACCGCTGTTTCGATCCTGCAGACACGACGTACATCATTAACTTCACGGATTCGCTGAGAAAGTCGTAGCTTTTCCACTTCTGCCATGTTTCGCTCTTCTCTTGATTGCCGCGCGCTGTTTGAAGTTATGCTTTGTCGCGTGCTTTCACTTTGGTTCGAAGTAAAAACAGAAGAGGGTCTGCTTCTGCGTTGCTTGAGCTTTCGCTCCACATAGTCACTTAGAAGAGAATCGGTTGACGCCTCCAACAGGAATTTACTTAGTTGGTCCTTGGACTTTGACGTCGACGGAGAAGAACCAGACGATGACAAGACAACATTGCGATTCCTTACTGCAGGGGTATTGCTCTGGATCGAGGCAATTACAGATGCATTTGGAGTAGAAGTCTTGCGGTCTCCTCGCAACGTATCCAACGCTTTACGAAAAGCACGATTAGCGTTGTTGTTGTTGTTGTTACTTGGAACAAGACTTGTCCGTTCTTCCGAGTTCTCGGCTTCAGTCGACTGCAGTGGAGTATCACGAGACACTGCAGTCATCTGAGGATGAGGCGCCAACTCAAACAGGAAAACATTTCTAGGGTTCCCAAAAGCAACTCGATCGCCATGCATGACAACAGCTCCTTCAATAGGCACTACAACGTCGTTCACGTAGCAGACACCAGCTTCAGTTGTTGAGAACGGGATCAACTTGGCCGACGCCTTATCAGCTGAGAGGTTGAGCAGAGCATGAAGGTCCAAGACGTTGTCTCCTGAGATCACCACGTCACAAGTCGTCGCCCCAGCTCCAATGAGCGTCTTGGAGCTGCGTAGTTCCTGACTGCTAGAGACGGAATCCAACGATCGAAGGAACGGCATCTTGGCAGCAGACACTTTATTGTCGGAAGCTGCGACTGTTGGTTACCAAAGTCTGCAATCACAAAACTCACTTGACACAATAACAAACAAGAGAGGAAGCAGTAGACGATGAACGGAGCAGAAGAATCGCTCGTACATTTTGTTCACGGGAGCAAAAGTCGCACACCTGCACTTCTATTCCCTGTCATTATTCCCAACTCGAAAGTGCGTCACCGACCAAAAGAAGCGGCAGACGACAGCTCCAACGCCATAACGGACTTAAGCCTTGATGCGACGGCTGCGGATGGCCTTCTTCTGAAGCACACCTGGAAAAATACGTTTAGAATGGAAACGAGTTAGTATACGCGTATACACGAGTAAGTATACACCATCGTGGCGTCTCTGATCCTGTAATCCATCCACTCACCCTTCTCGACCTTGGCGACCGTGGACAGACGCGACCACTTGGCCAGAGCGGCCTTCTTCAGGTCGCGACGGTAGTAGTTGCGCGAGATGTTGGCACGGATCGTGTTGGCGCCACCGCGAGCTCCCTTGCGCAGTTGCACGACGTTCTCCGCCTTGACGGGCTTCTTGGCGGCCTTCTCGATCTTGGTGGTGAGCGTCACCTTCTTGTCCGCGATCGAGACGTCCACGGCCTTGGTGGAGGCCAGGCCCGAGTACTTGCGGCAGTTGCGGTTCAGCAGGTTGAACTTCTCGCGCGCGAACTCGTTGCCATTGCGCTTCACCAGGAAGGACGAGGTTGTTCTTGGTCAGCAGCCACGTGAGAGTATCGCTCGACATCTGGATTACGCATCACCACACATTAGCCTCTCCTGTGTATACGTCCCTGAGTATACATACACCCCCAGCATGAAAAGACCGCACCTTTTCCGCTTCTTCGATGGAAATAATGGGATGGAGGCTCGGCGGCGGCCGTGGCAGGCCAGCGAGACGCTCGACCAATCGATTCGCCCAAGCGCCCGTCAAAACGCGGCCCGCAGTTTTTACGAGCTGTAAAGCGTAATTACGCGGCTGATTATGTAGTCGCTGATTGGTTGAAAATACTATTTAGCCAGCCCGTCTTATGGAATAGTATATGCGCTTTGACAATATTGCGCCATTTGTGTGGTCGAAAATGATGCGCACGAGTATCTCTCAGCGGTGCGTGCGTGCGCTGGACGGCGGTATCTCGCGATTTACGGCCTCTCTGACGCTAACTCTTGCGTGGTTGTGTACACACAGATCTCGCGCTATTGCAGCCAAGTCGGCATGGCGCAACTCGCTCTCCCGCAGCGTCAGTGACTGGTGCAGTAAGACGCTCCTGGCCGCCTCCGAAGCGCTGGATCGAGGCGACGTGTCGGCCGTGCAGCTCACTCAGGACTGTATCCAGCAAGTGGAACGCACGCGAATCTTCAACATGTTCGTGGCTACGGACTTTGAGCGCGCGTTGCAGCTGGCGAAGGCGTCGGACGAACGACGCGCAGCTGGGAAGTCCTTGGGACTGCTGGACGGCATCCCCATAGGCGTCAAAGACCTCTTCTGCATGGAAAACGTTCCTACCACAGCAGCTTCTAAGATTCTGGAAGGATTTGTGTCTCCCTACGAGTCTACGGCCACCCAGAGACTACTGGACCAAGGTGCAGTGCCCATTGGGAAGCTCAACATGGACGAGTTCGCCATGGGCTCGGGGACGCTGTACTCCAAGTTCGGCGCGACGATCAACCCGTGGTCCAAGGATTTAGGAGACAAGGCGGTGGTTGCAGGTGGTAGTTCAGGCGGAAGTGCTGCTGCGGTGGCTTCGGGCTGCTGCTTTGCGGCGCTAGGATCGGATACCGGAGGTTCCGTCCGACAGGTGGGTGAAGTTGCAGTTGAATATTTTTATATGAAAGGCTGACAGGAGGGGTCTGTGTGTTGACATTTCTAGCCTGCGGCTTACTGCGGAATTGTCGGGCTGAAGCCGTCGTATGGGCGTGTGTCGCGCCATGGCATGATTTCGTACGCGAGTTCTCTAGACACACCGGGCATTTTCGCTAGATCTGTCGGGTACGGGAGATGGAAGAGCATTGGGTTGGAATGTCAACTTGCGCTGACATTATTTGTGAAACTGCAGTGATGCTGCCGCTGTGCTCAAGGCAATTGCAGGACCTGATCACATGGACTCTACCTCCATGACCGACGTGTTGCCGGGCAACTGGGTAAGTTGCTGTTATGTGATGGGGGCCGTTATCGCATCCAGGTGTCTTAAACTCTTATTTTGGATGGCTACTGCAGTGCTCGGAGACACTCGAGGCCTCACAGCAGTCAAAGAACATTGATTTGAGTGGTGTTCGCGTTGGTGTACCTGCAGAATACTTTGTCGAAGAGTTGCCCGAGGAAATCCTGAGTGTCTGGGACAAGGGTGTTGCTTGGCTTCGTGAAGCGGGTGCCCAAGTTGTTAGCGTCTCACTCCCGACGACGAAGCTGTGCATTCCTGCGTACTATATCTTGGCTTGTGCTGAAGCATCTTCGAATCTGTCTCGGTATGACGGCGTTCGCTATGGTTACAGGTAAATAATTGCTGCCCCTTTAGCTCAGAAAAGAATGCCCTACTAATCTGCTGATGCTGATCTCCACCTCAGAGCCAAGGATCTTGCATTGGAGACGCAGGAGGATCAGTCGGATGCTCTTCACGACTTGTATTGCAGAACCCGATCCGAGGGTTTTGGTGAAGAAGTCCAGGTGGGTGAACGTTGTCAAGAATTTAGTATTCATCAGGTGCATGTAGGAAGTGATGAACTGACGATTGCCGTTTATGAACAACGTTCTAGCGCCGAATTCTTTCTGGCACTTTCGTGCTTTCCGCCGGCGCAATGAGCGATTACTACGAGCGTGGTGTCATTTTGCGCCAGCGCATTCGCCAGGATTTCCAGCGAGTGTTCGAAGAGCAAGGAGTTGATGTCTTGCTCACTCCTACGACACCTTCGGGCCCCTTCCCTGTCCACAACAAGCAGGCGAAGGAGGATCCCGTCGGTATGTACTTGAACGACGTCATGACGGTACCGGCGAACATGGCCGGCATTCCCTCCATTTCTCTTCCAGCAGCACTGACGAGCGATGACGACTACCCGTTGGGACTTCAGCTCATGGGTGCTCGCAAGACGGAGGAGCGTCTGCTTAAGGTAGCAAATGCTCTCGAGCAACGTGCGGATTTTGCTGGTCGCGTCCCTGCCCGCGTGTATGAAGCCGAACGATAAAACGAACGGCGGGTTCGTGTGATAGAATTCTAGAAGTCGGTAAGGCCATGACTAACAATGTTGTTGTGCAGAGATTGCATCGGGTGTTCTTTTCTGTCTTTTTGTATCATGGCTGTCGCTGTGTCAGGATGGAGTCGCCATTGTTTCATTTCACCAAGCAGAGGTAAAGTCGAAAAGCAAGTTGATGAACTCACTAACATGTACATACGAGTACAAGCAAGCTGGCACAATATCTGTAACCAATTCAAATTCAGAAGAAATCTTCTGACGAGGCGGCCAACCATTGTCACTTTCCTATTTCTCAAGCACCGATGCCACCCATTCCAGAGAATGATCACAAGGCGAATGAAGCTGAAGTTGAGGAGGTTTCTGTCGCTGATAACCCCTCTTCAGAATACACGCTCAATATCAGCGTCCACCGCTTTCGTGCATTTGCAGGTTCATTGGCAATGGCTGTGGCTGTTGTAGGTGCCATGCTGCCATTTGCACGTGATGGAATCCAAGTGGACTCTTTCCAAGCGGACGAAATGGACGCTGGTAGACAAAAGAAAATGCTCGACAAGTACAACTCCATCTCTGGAGGTCTGACTGCGCTGCTGACAAAACCATTGGATCTGTTTCTGATCATGGTCGTGACTGTTTCCTTCTTGTGCATCGAGACCAAATGCATTGTTCAACATGAGAATCAACGCAAATACCTTGTGATGGGAGTCATTGGAGTCGCAAGTGGTTCCCGGACCAATTCATCCCCGGATCATCTCGTCTGACCTCGCAGTGGAGAATTTATACGACGCCACACAGCAACTAGATGAAGACGGATTGTTGACAACTACAAAGAACACAAGTTTTCGCGAGAGTACACCAGGAAACAGCGTTCTCAACACAATTTTCCGCAATTTGTTCATCGCGACGGAGGAAGTTCCGATGTGGTGAGAGCAGTCTGATGATTATCAGTATCCGTTCAAGTATGTTTTCGCCAGCTACGGCTTTGCTCCTCGGACGTGCCATCAACACGCACTCTCGAAGGCACTAGAACCTACGGCATCTGTAAAAATGTCGATGAATGGTGCTGAATCTGACCTTCCACGAGACGAAGACCTGCCTATGAACCAGTCTGTCGCCGCGAACCTGGCGGTTTATGCCGTGTTCGTGAGCAACAGCTTTTTCGGTTGGTGGGGAGTTGAGGATGAAGCATGGAATAGTAAAACGTCTGTGGATACGACAAGTGTGCTGGCCATGGCGGATCACTTTAACCTGACTACCCGATCTTCGGCAAATGCTACTTTTTTAAGTGGTGTTCACGAGTTTATTGTTGACTATTTCAGCAAAGCTGAGACTGCCAGCGTCGCGGACGAACTTGCGAGTATCGAGTTTTCACATCTTAACGTATCTGACACGGTGGAGTTTGATGCACTGACGATCGAGATCCCCACACACAAATATGGTGAACAGGAAGACAGTTCGTCGAGCTCCAACCCGTTTTATCAGTCTTTACCGGAATATTTGTGCAATGCTGAGGCGTGCCTAGTGCCTGATGCAATGGAATATACGGAAGCTGGAGCAACGACTACGATCTTCCCACGTGTCCAAGCTCTCGCAATTTGTTTGAATAAAGCTGGAGGTGAAGATTTGGTCGTCGATTTTACCTATTACGAGCCGAATCAAGTGTTACAGTCTTGCAAGGAGCGCTCCAACACGTCTATGATTATCGTTAGCGTTGGCAAGCGCATCGAAGGTGACTCATTTGAAGCTGATACACTCGTGTCGGATGCAGCTAGTCAAGTCATTAATGCTCGTATGGTTTATTCGCTCACGGTTGGACGTCTCTCATGGACCGTGGAAAACTTAAATGATACGTATGGTGCCGAGTGTGGCAGCGCGAACGGCTGTCAAGGAATCCGCTTTCCCCTAGAAAAGGCAGCGAGTTCGTCCACCAATGATCATTTGCTTGTCAGCACTAGCAACATTTCAGTGAACATGCTCAGTCCGATCAACATAAATAGGAATTGGTTCTCGGTAGGAACGTCGCAATGGAAGATACTGGCATCTACAGCGGAGGAAACACGCGGGGCTGCGTTGACAACCGAGTTCAGACCTGCACTCATTGTTCTACCACGTAACTTTAAAATCGCTGATACTTCATTGACGAAGCACACGAACACAACTGGATTCGAATCTTGCGAAATATTCATTGACAAGCATCTAAACCACATTGAGAAGAACCATTTGTACATCGAGCAAACTCTTCAGCTGGCGTACACCGCAGGACTCTACTTTATTTTCCAAAACGCCGTGGTGCTCAAACAACTCCCGTCTAATGTCAGTGTTGCCTCAGCCAAGTCATCGCTGGCATTTTTGGGAAATATCCAAGATATGTACGTCCAAGCTTCCATCCCACCGACAAGTATGTTACTTGCAGTTATAGGCTCTGTCCTGGTGGTAATCGGTGGTATCATCATTGCAGTATTTGGGGAGCATGGTGAACGATCATTGATCGAGCACGGCACTGTGGGTACAGCAGCTGAAGCAATTTCAAACCAGGAGGGAACTTGTCCTGGTTTGAAATTGCTTCAGCTGCTGGAGGAACTTGTCCTCCGTTCATGTTACGTTTGCAACTCCGTGACAGCTCCACGGGAGATTTGGCAACGACGGAATTGAATTCACTGCGAGTTGAAAAGGTGCTTCTTGTCCACAAGACGGATGAAACTCAACACTTTGTTGTTGGTGGGCAGTCCGAACACCCGATCGCGATGGCCACCCCAAGTTTCTCAGTTCTGGAACCGCAAGCTATGTTATGATCATAGTAACTTCAGCTGTAGCAAGTGAAAACAGGGTACGGTCTCAGGAACAACATTTGGTGTGTCAGATATCATGCAGATAGTGGTTTTCTTCTTCATTTAACTTGACATGTACCCAAATTCTACTCGCTATCGATGGGTAACCTCTGAGTATCTTTGAGGACAGCGTCATTCTTCGTTTTTCTGCGTAGTGACACAACGATGTCCGATACGGCAGAAACCCAGACCGAGTCAAGCCAAGTGGAGGATGATTCCAAGTGTGGGAAGTTAACGCCTCAATTTACTCTCAACATTGGCGTTCATCGCCTTCGAGTTGTTGCTGGGTCGTTTGTGGCGGCGGGTGTCCTTATCGGTGCAATGCTGCCATTTGCACGTGATGGAATGCACGTGGCCACGTTTCAATCCAACGAAATGGACGATGCAGGACAAAAGCGACTGCTGGACAAATACAACTCCATCTCTGGTAGTCTCACTGTGTTGCTGATGAAACCATTAGATGTGTTCCTGAGCATGATGGTGGCTGTTGTCTTCCTGTGCGTTGCGACAAAATACAGCGTTTACCACGAAAATCAGCGCAGATATCTCGCCACGGGAGTGATTGGACTGATGGGCTACCTGATGAACACCGGGTTTAGTGCTCTTAACATGCAAGTGATTTCAGGGAAAACTCGACCGAGAATTTTACCCGCCGATCTTGCAGTTGAGAATACCGACGTAGGCGATAACACGCAGGCTTTGGATGATAATGGTTTGTTGACAACGACATGGAACCCGAAATTTCGGGAAGA
The DNA here is from genome assembly GCA_032158285.1 of Phytophthora sansomeana. Taxonomy (NCBI): domain Eukaryota; phylum Oomycota; class Peronosporomycetes; order Peronosporales; family Peronosporaceae; genus Phytophthora; species Phytophthora sansomeana. The sequence goes on from JAPDHH010000252.1 coordinate 510,274, forward strand.
TACTCCCGGAAACAGCGTTTACAACACAATCATGCGCAATTTGTTCACTGCGACGGAGGAGGTGCCGAATTGGTGCAATCACAGTGACGCGTATCGATATCCTTACAAAAATTTAATCCCCAGCTACGGCTTTCCATCACGATCGTGGCAACATTTAGCGCTTTCCAAAGCGGTGGAACCAACGGCGTCGCTACGGATGTCTATGAAGGCAAAATCAAGCGATTTACCAAGTGACGAAGACCTTCCAATGGACATTTCCATTGCCACCAACCTGGTGGTGTATTCCAGTTTAGTTAGCAATAGCTTTCTTGGGTGGTGGAGTGTCTATGATGAAGCGTGGAGTCCCTGGTCTCCAAACTATCGAGCACTAAATGGCTCCGGTTCCTATGACATGGCAGAGTACTTTAACTTGACAAGGCGCTCATCTGAAAACGCTACGTTTGTGAGTGATGTCCACCAGCTTATTGTGGACTATTACAACAAAGCCGAAAATGCTAGTACCGATGACGAGCTGGCAAAGATGGAGTTTTCACATTTTGACTTGTCTGGTACGGTGGTGTTTGACGCGTTGACAGTGGAGATTCCAACACAAAAGTTTCACGATGATAGTACCAACATTTCGGATTCCGATCCGTACTTCACAACACTGGATGAATATGAATGCAACCGAGATGCTTGTCTTGTCAAGGGCGCGAAAGAATTTAATGCAGACGGAACTGAAACAACGATCTATCCACGTGTCCAGGCCCTTGCTATTTGTTTAAACGACGCAGGAGGAGAAAACTTGGTCGTGAACTTCGATTATTACCAGCCAAACCAAGTGCTTCAAGCGTGCGACCACCGATCAAACAGCTCGATGATTATCGTCAGCATTGGTAAACACGTTCAAGGCGATTCGTTCGAAGATCATTTTTTAACGCGACCAAATACTCGACTTCTCAATGCTCGGATGGTGTATTCACTCACTGTGGGGCGTCTTTCGTGTGCCTCAGACAATTTGGCAGAAACATATAATGCCACGTGTGACGCCGCTGGAACTGGATGCCGCGGGATTGAGTTTCCACTAGAGAAGGCAAACCATTCTCCCACCAGTGATCGCTTGCTAGTCAGCGACGATAGCATCCCACTGAATTTGTTAAGCCCCATCAACATGAACGTGAACTGGTTCTCTGTGGGGGCTACGAAGTGGAAAATACTGGCCTCGGTGCTTGAGGAGACCAGAGGAGGTGCACTAGAAACGGAAACCACGATTGAACCTATCGCCTTGCCTCGCAATTTCAAGACAGTCAACTCAACTCTCCCCACCTATATGCAAAATTTGTACTGCGAGCTCATTGTCAACAATCGAATCAACCACATCGAGAAAAATCACCTGTACATCGAGCACTCACTCCAACCAGCGTACACGGCAGGACTCTACTTCATCTTCCAAAATGCTGTGGTGCTTAAGCGCCTTCCATTAAACGCTACCGATTATCCTGACAAACCCTCGCTGGAATTCTCTGGGAATATCAAAGAGATGCATGTACAAGCATCGATCCCCACGATAAGTATGTTGCTCGCAATATACGGATGCACCATCATGATTCTTGGCGGCATCGTCATCGCTTTGCTCGGAAAACAAGGCGAGACGTCTTTGCTCGAGCATGGTACTGCGGACACGGCAGCAGAAGCAATCGCGAATCGAGACAAATTCCCTCCGTGTATGTTGCGTTTGCAACTGCGCGACTGCAGCACCGGCGAGCTGGTTGACGTGCCCGTGGATTCCCTTTGCGTGGAAAATGTGATTCTTGTCGACATGGGCGACAAATCCAAACAATTTGTTGTTGTTGGCAGCCGCTTTTCGAGTCCCGGGCTCGACCAAGTCAAGCCATATGCAACCAAAGATGCCGTGGAGGGTGAAAGCGATGACGATGCACAGATTCACATTTCGCAATTGTAAGGTCAGACCTGGTGTGCTCACTACATGTAGTTAGTTCGCGACATACTACGTAGTTAACGCTCAGCTCATGTCGTTTTAACCTGGCGCATTCTTTTTCATTTAAATTTTGTGGCAAAATACTACTAGTATGTCATCGGCAGGAATTATTCAGCGAAATTGTGCGGTATTTTCATCGAGACATCCAAACTGCACTTGTCGAACGAATCCAAATGATTATCATTGAAATGATTACGACGCATAATGATTACCAGGATCTGCAACAGCTAGTCCGTCTGTAACCCGCAGTTCCGCGCGCAGCTACAGATACGAGAGCCACTTTTCATCTTCGGCTTCCGCCTCGAAACAGCCTGTCGTCGCCAGTCCAGCGTACCATTTCGCAGCCGTACGCGCCGTGCGGTTCAAATACGTCGACGGAACCGAGTAGACCTCCTTGTCGCCGATGTTGTCCGGGAAATCGACGTAGTAGAGGCCGTAGCGAGGAGCGTACGAGCCCCACTCGTAATTATCCACTAGGCTCCAGGCGGTGTACCCGATAATGGGGATATTCTCCTCGTAGATGGCATGGTGCACCATTTCCAAGTGCGTGCGGTAGTACCAAAGCTGGTCCTGGTTATCGATGGTCTCGTTGCCGCACCATCCGTTCTCCGTCAACAGCATGTCCGCACTAGTGTCGTAAGCGTTTGCCCAACGGATGTAAGCCATGTAACTTGGTGGAAACCCAGAGTGATCCGTGCAACTGGTGGGGTTGGCAAGACTACCAGACCCGATGACAGAGTCGGGGTGAACTTGAGTATTGTCAACACCCATATCCGCGAAGTATCCGTCGGCGAGGCTTGAGCAGTTTGTTTCCGAGTGCTGTGAATCGCAGAATGTGATCAGGTTCGAGTAGTAATGGTTGATCATGATGAGGTCGTACGAGCCCTTCACAAGTGCAGACTCTTCATCAGTAAAGTTTGGTAGGCGACTTCCAACTCGCTCACGCATCATGGGCGGGTAGTCTCCGGTGGCTAGTGGAGCGAGGAACCAACCTGAGTTGAACTGGTTAAAGCGCTCGGCGGCTTCAACATCTGCATCATTGGTATCGTTGTACGGGATGCCGAATCCAGAGAGAACCAAACCAATACGAGCGTCGCTCAGGACAGTTCCTTGATCTTGGAGACTTCGGAAGAGAGAAACCATTTTAGCGTGGGCAACCAACAAGTTGTGAGCTGCTTCGTACTCGTCCCTGTCCGTTCCGGCGAAGATGTAGAAGATGTACATGTACGAGAGCGGTTCGTTGACCGTCGACCAGAACTTGACTTTTTGACCAAACTCCGTGAAAATCAGCTCGGCGTAGTCCTTGAAGTGGTCGATGATCGTCGTGTTCAGGAAGTCTCCGGCCGAGTACAATTCCAGCGGCATATCCCAATGGAACAGCGTGAGTAAAGGCTCAATGCCATGAGCGACAAGGTCGTCCACTAGCGAGTGGTAGAAAGCAAGTCCTTCAGGGTTTGGCTGCATGCGCTGGAGCGTGTTGTTCCAGGTCATTGCACGTGACCACGAAATGGAGAAGCGCAGAGATCCGTAGCCATCGCTCTGCATGGTGTCGATATCATCTTTGTAGCGGTGAAAGAAGTCGTCGGCGACGTTGGCACAGCTTGGAAACGAGTCCGTACCGCAAATTTCGTCCCAAACGCTCGGCGTACGGCCCGTTTCGTTCACAGCACCCTCCACTTGGTACGAAGCTGTAGCAGACCCGAAGAGGAAGTTGGGTGGGAAGCACTTGGTCGTAGAGGTAGCACCGCCGTTAGATCCCGAACTCTGGGCTGTGCTACCCGAAGAGGTGGAAGAGCTTACTCTCGAGTCGGTTGCAGTGGCATCGCCGCAAGTTTCACCAGCAGTGGCAACTGCAGCGCACCAACACAGCGCTGCACCAATTGCTTGAAACCCGAATCGGGTCATTGTTGATCTCGCCGAGGTGCAGGAAGAAGTTTTGAGGCAGGCGGTTGTAGTCGAAGGCAAATTGAGAAGTGACCTCTTCAGCGGTGTCTTGGTTACGGCAGCACTGCTAAACATCTCACCAGTAAAGTTTACGCTGTTAGTCGTTCGTGACCACTTCAAGCGAACTTCTTGGAGCGTGGTTGAAGTGTGTGAACCAACGCAAGCTTACGCACTTTGCTGATTACGGTGAAGGTACTTGCAGTTGAACAAGCCCCGACTCAGTTGGCTGACTAAGCAAGACGTGACTCCGTCGAGTTTGATTTCTCCCCGCTCCTGCGGAAAAAGCGTCACGACATGCAGTACAGTACCAGCTTTGGTGGCGTTTCTTGGTGATTAGTCCCAGTAAGAAACCAATGCGCAGGTCCTTAACTCCATGCCAAACACCTCTTCTGCTATAGATGCCGTTGTCTGGTGGTTGAAGCTCAAATTTTTGCACAACCACAGATTTTGGCTACATTTCTGCTCGACTAGCGTTTTTCTGCTTGGACCCAACACCGGTACACTGTACCCATTTATGCTGGACGTACGCAAAGTTCAGTTTCCATCCACAAGATGACCCCAACAGTTCTGCTGCTATGCGCGACGTTGGCAGCGGTTGCCATGACCCCCGCGTCGGCCATCGGCCCTTCAAGACGAGACCGAGGACCTCTTTTCACCACTTCAAAGGTGGTGCGCACGCTGGACGCTCAGAGCTTCGACGCGATGCTCAACGACTCGCAAACCGTTTGGCTCGTGGACTTTTACTCGCCCTGGTGTCCCCACTGCCGTCAATTCGGCCCCCAATGGGAAGAAGTGGCCAAAGTTTACTCTCAAGTAAGTACGATTCAATTGGGGGCAGTGGATTGTACGAAACAGAACGAGGTGTGTGACCAAGAGGGTGTTCATTCGTACCCTGGAGTCAAGATGTACCATGTGACGGAAGAAGCGATTACGATGCCCCATGGAGGATACGAGTACGCTAGACAAGTGGCGAAATGGATTGAGGAGACTTTGAAGGAGAATGGCATGCAGTCCGGTGTGGATATTGATGAAGTGTACCCTCCTCGGAATGCTGCAGTGCGTGAGGACCTCAAGAAGAAAGAGTTTAAGTTCGGAGACCCCGTGGAGCCGACACATGACGATCGATCGGTGGATACTCAGCTGAAGAGACTGAGAGATGCAGGAGCCACAGCGTTACTGACGTTTGAAGACGGATTTTTCATGGGCACGGCTGTGCTGGAGGGAGAGCGGTATGATGCTGCGGTTACGTGGGTGCAGACACTGGCGGACGCCTTTCCGATGAAAGAAAATCGGGCGGCGTTTGCAATGTTGGTGGGTGAAATAAAGCAACAGGAGAGGTGGAAACAGGCAGATTGGAATGAATTGCTGACGAAGTGGAAGGCATCGGCGAATGCCATGAGCTACCCAACGAATTTATTTGTTAACAAGGACGAGTTGACCTTGTGCACGACGTTTACTTGCGGGCTTTGGACACTATTCCATAGCATTACAGTGAGTGACGTGAAGGATCATTCGACTTTGATGCGGAGGAGACCAAGCGAGGTCATGGCTGCGATTCGTCTCGTTGTCAAGTATTTCTTTGGATGCGAGGAGTGCAGACGCCATTTCCTGAAAGCGAACCCTGAGAGTATGATTAAGAAGCTGGCGCTCAGAGATGACGATGGTCCTCACGCTGTTGCGTTTTGGATCTGGACGATGCACAATACTGTGAACAAAGTGCTCGGCAAGCCGATGTGGCCGACAAAACAGTCCTGCCCGAATTGCTACGCTGCGAACGACCAGCCGCTGTCCTTAGATCCAGCGCATCTCGACGAAAGACGACATCGTCGCGTACGTCAGAAGCGTATACAAGGTTGAGGACAAGCTCAAGCTACAGCAGCGTGCTGGGTTGAGTGCTACATCGATGAGCAGCTTCTCTTTGATGACCGCCGTCATTTTCTTCATCACGCTGGCTGTCTTGCTCCAGCAGTTCAAACACCGTTTTGTCAATGTCAAAGCATTGAAAACTCGCGACCACATCGCATAGTGCTCGCATGAAATTTAATGCATGAGAAGGATATCAATCCGAGATGCTCGCACCTCAAGTGCAAGAGCTTGGTACCGAGTTTCTTTCAAATGTATTGTTGTCGCTGGAGTAATTTGATTGAGTAACGCCAAGCTGCCTGCATTTGCCACAAATGATATTGCAAGTTTCGTCCAGTAACTCATAACGGAGAAGGGCCATAGGTTCAAGTCGACGACATTATTTGAGACCTTCGCTGCTAACCACATTGTACTGCAGGTACCAAGTACGAACGACTCGTTCGTTATTTGTGTACAGAACAGTTAAGCACAAACCTTTCGGATGCAAATAATGATCAAGTTGTGCCTAGGAGTCCTAGGCTAGGACAAGCACGCACTGGGTACACTTGCCAGTATTGGCGTTTCATGGAGAAGATCCGTAGTAACGGAGCTGGATATTGTTTTTGAGTTCTCGTCGAGGTGAGTGGCGCGGGCTTCGTTTTGTCAGAGCCTTCATTTTGGTTTTGACAGGGATTGTGGTGCCGATAACATTCACACTGTTCATTTTGCAAACGAGCACGATGCCGGACACGGAAGAATCACAGACCGACACAGATGTGACGACCGCAGAGTTCGCACCTTCGTTCTATTCGATCGGCGTTGGCGTTCATCGATTTCGCGCGGTCATCGGCACACTGCTCGTTGCCTGCTTAATTATTGTCGCGATGACGGTGCCGTTGGCGCTTGACTCCGATGGAGTGAAGGTTCACACTTTCGATTACAAAGACGTGAATGACAAGGAGCAAAAGAAGATGCTGGACAAGTACAACACAATCTCCGGTGCGCTGGCCGCTTTCGTCATGAAGCCCTTGAACATGTTTTTGGAGATGGTGATTGCAGTTGCTTTTATCTGCATCGCGACAGGATACAGCGTTCATCACGAACGTCGACGCAGATATATTGTATTGGTTGTGATCGGCGTCGTGGGCTACATGGTGAATATTGGCTTCAGTGCGCTAAATATGCAAGTGATTCCTGGTAAAGTTCATTCCAAGATCAACTCCTCCGATTTACTTTTTCAGAATGACTACAAGGACGACCAGCCTTTGGATGAGAACAAGTTTGTGACTACGACGTGGGATCCAAGCTTTCGTGAAGATGCATCTGGGAATAGTGTTCAGAATACCATTTTGCGCAATTTGTTTTTTCCGATTGAAGAAGTTCCGACATGGTGTAAACGAAATGCTTTAGATCTAGCTTTGAAGCCATATGGACCCTCGCTTGGTAGTGGTTTTACTCGACATGGTTTCCCGACTCGGTCTTGGCAAGGAAAGGCACTCCAGCAGGCTGTCGAGCCCAACACTTTGACAATTAAAATGAGCAGTGATGAGGCCAGTCTCGCATCAGATGATAGTCTTCCAATGAACAAGTCCATAGCCACCAATTTGGTCGTATACGCCATGCTAGTGAGCAACAACATGCTCGGTTGGTGGAAACCAGAAGATGATGTATGGGGTTATGAGTCCGACAATGTTTACAATTTAAATTGGACGGGGCGGCACGGCATGGCAGAGTATTTAAACCTGACCACGAGCACGTCGCCCAACGACACATTCATAGGAACGGCCCACAACGTTATTGTCGACTACTACAACAAGACAAGCACTGCTAACACAACCGATGAGCTGTCCAAGATCGAATTCTCACACGTGGCCCTGTCCGACACAATCACGTTTGATGCATTGACAATCGAAATCCCGACCAACCATTTTCGGAGGCGGAACAATGCTAATTTGACCATCAGCCCGTTTGACTTTCCGCTTTTTGGTTTATTTTGTAATACCGAGTCGTGCGTCATACCACCTGAAATGCTGAGAGGCATTACTGGTGTAGAACCGATGCCCACAATATATCCACGAGTTCAGGCTCTTGCCATTTCTGTTAACGCTGCTGACGATGATGAGGTGATTGTGGACTTCAACTACGGCAACGCGACCGATTACTTACAGTCATGCGACCAGAAATCCAACTCGTCAATGATCGTCGTCAGTGTTGGTAAACGAATCGAAGGTGACTGGTTTGGAGGTGTTACACAGGAGGTGAGAGAACAGATTGTTGACGACGCACGCACCAAGTATGGCTCTAACTTTTCAGATATCGTGAACAAGTTTTTATCTGGTCGAATAACTATTGTAGAAGCTACTGATGAATTGGTGAAAGTGCTTCCAACCGAAATACTGGTAAGTGAAGATGAAGCTTTAGAGCTATTCTCCATGCTTTGGGGTGGCCAAATCACCAACGCTCGCGTCGTGTATTCTCTTACCGTGGGCCGCCTTTCTTGGAGAGCAGAGGACCTGTCCACGACGTACGAAGCTGACTGTGCTGTTCGCGATTGCTCTGGTCTTCGATTTCCTCTTGAGAGCACGAATAGTTCGTCACCAGATGAGATTTTGTTTGTCAGTGCCAAAAACATTCCGACGGAACAGCTCACTCCGATCAACCTAAACGCTTTACTATAACGTGAGTGCGTCCGACTGGAAAATTCTGGTGTCGGCTTTCGAGGAGGCCCGAGAACCAACCGTTATAAACAAAACTCCGCTTGTTGTCATCCCACGAAACTTTCAACGTCAAGACTCGAGCTTTAAGGGTCATATGATCAAGCAAGGTGAGAGTGCGTGCGGCGCATTTGTCGATAAGTATCTAAATCACATCGAGAAAAATCACCTTTACATGGAGCACGCTCCAACCCGCGTACACGGCTGGACTTTACTTTCTGCTACAAAGCGGCGTAGTACATGTACACGAAGGAGGTCATCCAAACAAGAATCTAAAGTTTGACGGAGACATACAAGAAATGGATGTTCGCGCGTCCATCCCAACCATAAGTTTGGTAATCGCGCTCGTCGGGTGTGTTTTCATGATTCTTGGCAGTCTTATCGTCGCTGTGCTGGGGAGACAAACCGAATCAGTGATACTCAAACACGTCTCACCGCATACGGCAGCGGAAGCGATTATAAACGAGGAAAAGTTTCCTCATCGCATGCTACGCCTGCAGTTGAGAGATACGTCTACGGGTGAGTTGCAAGACGTTCCATTGAACCAGCTCCGGATCCAGAACATGGTACTCGTGAATGGGGCCGACACTTCCCAGCAGTTCGTTGTCGGTGTGGACGAATTTTTCATCGTGGAGACGCCCAGGACTCCAGAACATTCGTAGCTTGAAATGGAGGATGGTGGTGCGTGCATCGAAATACCTGCCAGTCCGTAGTTCAACGCATGAATTGATCTTTCAAATACGTAATGCTAGATAAGAGATTTAATAACAGAATTCAACAACTTCCTACAACGCACTGTAAACGATGTCTGTCGTTGTGGTGCTTCAGTGCTGCGTCTTGTTCATTTCCTCGTGGTCTCAAAAAGAAAAATGCTCCAAAACCAGCAACCTCCTGATCTATTCGTACTTGTTCAACTCATCTCAACTCACTTTGACACATTGTGATAAACTATATCCATTACACGTCGAATGTGAACGCCTCAGGTCGTTCGTCAAGGTTTCAATGGCGACCACAACAAAAGCACTTCAACGTGTGTAGCCATACTAAAAACATGGCTACATTTGTGTTGCGCGAATGTATCCACGCAGTCGAGGAAGCAGCGATGACCTTAATGAAGGCGTCTCTAGCTCTGCTCGTGTCATGGACGTCGCTCCTGCTGTCCATTGCCTCCGCCTTCTCGCTCCTGCGACACGACACGAGTCCGCTCTTCACCAAGTCGTTCCAAGTGCACTCGCTCACGTCCCAGACGTACGGAAACATGCTGCAAGACGCAGACACGGTCTGGCTCGTCGACTATTATGCTCCGTGGTGTCCGCACTGCCGCCACTTCGCTCCGGAATGGGAAAAAGTCGCCAACTTCTACACAAAATCGGACAACGTCAAAGTGGGGGCTGTGGACTGCACCAAGCACAGTGAAATCTGCAACAACGAGAACATTTTCGGGTATCCAGGCGTGAAGATTCATCATGTGCCTGCAGATGCAGAGAAGGCTTTGACGATGCCCAGAGGAGCGAGGAACAGTAAAGGAGTGGTTACGTGGGCTGAGAGGCTCATGGAGGAGCACGGCATCAAGTCTGGGGTGAGTACGGAGGACATTGCCGCCCAACTGAAGGTTCTACGGGATGAGGGCGTCGCTGCAGCTGATGGGGACGACAACCCCGTGGAGAGTGATCAGTCGCTGCAGATGAAGTACAAACGCCTGCATGATGCAGGGATCGCAGCGATGTCGACGTTCCAGAACGGGTTCTTTATGGGCTCGAATGTGCTGGAAGGGGAGAGGTACGAGGTGGCGTTGATGTGGGTGGAAGCGCTGGCAGCGGCGTTCCCGTTGGAGAAGAACCGTGAGGTGCTGAGGATGTTGGTGGAGTCGATGAGGACAAGTAACCATTGGAATCATGCGGACTGGAAGGTGCTGATGAGTAAGTGGAAAGAGGTGGCGAGTGATAAGACGTTTCCAGTGAACTTGTTCGCGTCTAGTGAAGACAAGAGTTGGGCGTATTGCAAGACGTACACATGCGGCTTGTGGACACTGTTCCATAGCATCACGGTGAGCGAGGTGAAGGAATCGCCGACGGCGGAACCTTGGAAGCCCAGCAGGATCATGGCAGCTATCAGGCTTTACGTGAAAAACTTTTTTGGTTGTGAGGAGTGCCGAGAGCATTTCATGCTGTCGAACCCGGAGAGCATCATCGACGAGCTCGCTGCAAGCGATAGCAAAGGGCCTCACGCTGTGGTAATGTGGATATGGAAGATGCACAACACGGTGAATAAGGTGCTCAAGAAGGACCTGTGGCCATCGAATAGAGAGTGCCCGATCTGCTATGTGGAAAACGGCGAGCCAATATCGCTGGACCCTGTGCGGCTTCATGAAGACGAGATCGTGGCGTATGTCACCAGCGCGTACAGTCACGACGAGGAGGATATTTACGCCATGAATGCGGCGCACCACGGTACGCTTGTTGCACTTTGGTCATCGATGGGCTTTAGCACCATAGCGATGGTGGTTGGGTTCTTTGCGCTGCTGGCTTTCGCGTACAAGACGAGGAGACACCGCACTCCGAACCGGAAGATACTCTTGACGCGAGACCACACCGCATAGATGTCAACGCTGGAAGAAATACAAGCATTCCTGTTAGATTGCGACTTTGGCTGGGACATTCCGGTGCTGCAACGCGTATTTCACGCCTTGTTGGCGTGTGCCTGACCTCGATTGCGTCATTGCAAAGTACTGGACATGTATCATCCATGTAAGCAGGCCTCCTCAAATATGCGAGTCCTGTGTTTTCCCATATTGAAGCCTAATATGATCATTTCGAGAAATAAAATATGGGAATATGGGATCAAGCAGCTTCTGTGTATTCTTATGGGTACTAATTTGGCTGTGAGCTCCCCTATATTCGTAAAATTGCATTATATGCATCACAACTTCGAGGTTGAGACATAGCTCTCTACGGACGGTTGCAATGCTCAAGAGGGCTCGCGAAACCCCACATAATTGTTTGACTGACTATATGTAAGGTCAATTCAGGTTAGTTCAGCTGTCCTCCATGGATGCTGGAAATCTCACGCAATGAATGTACTCTACATGTACGACAGAGCAAAGGGATTTGTTTAAAACGAGTTTTGTTTAACGAGTTACGGACTTTCGTTTTTTCTAACCAAGTAAAATGTGCTTTACAAACGGGATTTTCAGACTCAACGTTTCTCTATTGTACGTTCGTTTTATTTGTACGAGAATCTGGTGAACAACATGCTCATGGCGAGTTATATTCTGAGCAGCTTTTGGAAAACGAGGTCGGCTTCAGTAGAATGTGTCTGCGGCAAATAGTGAAGCCCATAGTGAGGAGCCTGTGGTCGAATAGTACTCTTGCAACGCGATAGCAATGCTAACTACTGTATCAAAGAGCAATATATAGCATTACATGTGCGGAAATTGAACGCGAATAACGTTTCTTTTGTGGGCAGCCAGAGCCCTCACTTTGTGCTGTGATGAAAACCTTCTTGCATAAGCGTCCGGCAGCCAATCAACCCTAAAACAACCGAAAATTGGTTTGAGAAAGAGGTTTCCGGTATGCGCTTTTTCAAAACTTAAATACGGGAAATATGACAATATGCTTGCAAAATTGCATATTTGAGGAGGCCTGATCATAAGACTAGCATTTCATTAATCTTGTGTGGAGACGTGCATGCTGCTGTAGGAAGCCGATTCATCTGGCTACTCGCTGTTCGAGCGCACGACACCATGCGCATTTTTGTGCAAGTTTCTTAATCTCCGGCAGCCCCGCCAGAAACTTCCTCCTCGTCAGTCGACGCCACAAGTTCAATCGCATTGCTACCTGCCAGTGGTCAACCAACTCGTGGATTAGGCAGAAACCCAAGTACTATTCACCTTGCTGCTGACGTACGTCCACTATCGTGCATCTCCGTTAAAGTGCGAATTACACGCTTCCAGCGCTAGATACGCACTCGCTCGGCTTCAAGGACACGCTCAGTATCGAAAAGGTCGGAAGCTCCACGCGTCATAACCTAAAAGAGATTAAACTGTCATGAAGACGCTGGTGCTGCTCGCAGCGGCGATGGCCACGTCCATGACAAGCGCCCGTCAAGCGCGCGACAACAGTCCGCTCTTCACGACGGAGCAGTGCCAAGTGCGCACGCTGGACAGTCAGAGCCACGCCGCCATGCTGCAAGACACGAACGCCGTGTGGCTCGTGGACTACTACGCGCCCTGGTGCCCGCACTGCCGTCAATTCGCCCCCGCATGGGAGAAGGCGGCGTCTTTTTACGCCGACAAGGCCAACGTCAACATCGCAGCGGTGGACTGCACGCAGAACAGCCAAGTGTGCAACAAGGAAGGCATCCTGGGATACCCCACGATCAAGCTGTACCATGTGCCTCCTGAGGGCCAGGAGCCTATCAAAATGCCCCCAAAGAGTCGCAGGAACACCAACACGGTGATCGCCTGGGTCGAGGAGCAGATGGAGGCGCACGGCATGAAGACGAGCGCTGACACGGAAGATATCGACGCTCACATTGACAAGATCAACGATGACTGCGAGATGGGCAATAGCAAGAAGACAGTGGCTGCTGTGAAGACTAGTGAACTGGTACTGGACGACCGAAGCACCGAGATGAAGTTCAAGAGGCTCCATGATGCAGGAATCGCAGCCGTGTCGACCTTTGAGAACGGGTTTTATGTCGGCACGACGGTGCTGGAAGGAGAGAGATACGACGCCGCGGTGGCGTGGGTGGAGGCGCTGGCAAAGTCTTTCCCGATGGCAGGGAACCGTGCTGCGCTTGCGACGCTTGCGGGGGCTATTAAGAAGCAGAACCGGTGGGAGCAGAATGATTGGAACAAACTGCTGACGGAGTGGAAGAAGAATGCGACTGAGACGAGTTTCCCCACGACGTTGTTTGAGTCGAGCGAGAAGAAGAACTGGGCCTTCTGCTCCACGTACACTTGCGGTGTTTGGACACTGTTCCACACGCTTAGTGTGAGCGAGGTCAAGACCGGAACGGCGTTAAAGCCCAGCGAGATCATGGCTGCAATCCGGCTGTTTGTCAAGTACTTTTTCAGCTGCGAGGAGTGTCAAAAACACTTCATGATGGCCAACCCGGAGAGCTTGCTGGAGAAACTGGCTGAGAGCGATGCCGAGGGCCCTCGTGCCGTCGCCATCTGGATCTGGAAGATGCACAACAAGGTCAACAAGGTGCTCAAGTACAGTCAATGGCCGTCTCTCGAGAGCTGCCCGAAGTGCTATGTAAACGACGGCGAGCCTTTGGATTTGAACTCTGCGCGGCTGCACGAAGAGGATATCCTCACCTACTTGACGAACGTCTTCGGCCACAAGGACACCGATCTCTTTTTCCTGGACGCTGCCTCCAGTGGTGCGTGGCCGGCTGCGCTGTCCTTGATGCAGCGTAACAGCTCCATCACCATGGCATCTGTGGCTGTACTCCTCATGCTGCCGTTCTTGCTGCGTTCCAAGAAGGCCCCCAAGACTGAGAAGACCGACTAAGCCTATCCATATGCATGGAAGTACTCGCCTTCGCTGCCTCAATACAGCCACGGCAAAACTCCATGCGCGTAAATAAAATAAAAACATCACAACCACTTCAACAACAACTTGAACGCGACTAGCTAACAAATATGCTGTATCCAAGTTTTCACACGTCATTCGCTAGTTTCATATTCGTCATTCAGCAAAATTCTACGTAGCGCACACGTCTCCAACCTTCAATTATGGCAGCGCGTCACGCCGAGAAGAAGCTGGTGGTGGCTGCGGCTAAGAACGGACTGTCCATCCCATGCGACTTGGACGCCACCAGCTTCCTCCTGGCGCATCCTCGAGGCGCGTACACTGCCGCTCGCACAGTGCAGCAGACCAAGATCTTTGACTACGAGGCGCATATCCGTCGTCTCGGTGTGCTTTTCTCTTAAATATTATAAAAAGTAGAGGATTAATTTATGTGGGAGGTGGCTGACTGTATCTGGTGATAAATTACATGACAGTGGAGTCGACAATCGCCATGCAGACGGAGAAAGAACTCGTCCCAAGTGCAGTGGAGAAGGAGCTGAGACCCAGGACGGAGGCGACGTTGAACGCGGCGATGCAGGCTTTCAAGATGCAGTACGAGGTGCAGAAGGACCAGGAGTACAAGATCAATGTACTGGTGTGCCCCACCGAAGGGGGCGCTGTTGAAGGACAAGTGCTGGGAGACACCGACATCTTCTGCCATGTTGGACTGCTCCCCCCGCTACGCTCCGAGATGGTGAAGCTGGAAGTGGCAGGTCTGCCACGACATAATGCCGCAGCCAAAGATTCGGCCTGGGTGAGAGAACGCAAAGCCATTTATGACAAGATGGCCCCGGACATGGAGGAGGTGATTCTCATGGATCCGGCCACGCGACACCTGCTGGAAGGCTCACAGACCAACTTCTATGCCATTCAAGATGGAGCAGTGTATACGGCGGAGGATGGGATTTTGAAGGGAACGGTGCGGTCGCTCGTACTTGAGGTCTGTGAGGAAAACGGCATTCCAGTCAAGCTCTCGCCTCCCTCGCTGAATGACGTGGATAAGTGGCAAGGGTGCTTCATATCAAGCACCTCGAGGTTGGTGCTTGGAGCAAGATCGTTGGAATATGAACACCCGGATACGAAGAGTGTGATGACGCGAACGTTCCCGCCACACCCAATTTTGGACCAAATTACGACCGCTGTTCGTAACTCCGTGATTGGCAAAAGCACGGAAGTGTTCAAGTGATTTCATCTTGCGTTGAAGGCGCATCATCGTTAGCAATCTCTGTTACGATGATCTCGTCGCGCTCATCCGATGGATTTTCAGATCCAGCATCGATCGTAGAAATGAAGGTACCATCTTTCATGGTAAGTTCGTTGGCTTGTTGTGCCTGCTCATCTTGTAGTCCCCATGCCTGTACAACGAGATGTGAACGCTCTCTTCGCTGTCGCAGAATCCCCTGTCGTTTTATCTCGCGTTTCAATTGACTCTGAGCGTCAGCTTCAGCTTTAGCTCGTCGTAAATCGTCAAACCATTGTGTCACTTTTCTCGGTACGGACATTCCTGTCAGCAGCTTCCACCGCACGAGAGGCCAGTGATAAAACCTTTCCAAGACGCGTGCTCGGTATCCCCCACCAGCTACAAGCCAGTTGTTCATTGTGGTGGTTGTAGTTGGCCGGTCATTCAACATCGCAAAAGTGCAACTCAAGCGCATCCAGTCGGTGTCATCAAGCACCGATGCCGATACGACATTTTGAGTTTGCTGTCGATGAATTGCAGCGACGACAGCTCGGCGCTTGGACGTCAATTCCGATGGTTTGTGTGTTTGGCGTTTTCGCATCATGAGATAAGCATCTTTTGCAAGGACGTACTCGCGTCGCTGAAAGTATCGATCTCCAACTTCTCGCCATGTCTCGGGAGCTTTGATCCACTCCTGCCACGTATTGTAAACGTGATGGAAGGATCCTTTCAAGCTTTTGCGGTACGCATCCTCGTATGCTGCAGCGCAAAGTCCTCGACTGGACTTGCCCTCCCACTCCATGATTCGAGCAGCAAGAAAGACAATTTCTACTGGTTCCCAGCCGAAAGGTGCGCCATCCATAGTGTGCAATATGTACTCACGACTCTGCCGGAACATTTTTAGCGAAATCATCACTATACCGGCGCGGAAGATCACCTGCGTCAGTCGAGCATACCGAGGAAAACACATAATGATACCACCGAGAATTTCAGCTGCATGGCGATAGTCGCCATTGAGTTCGAGAGCGAAGGCAATTTCTTGTAGAAACGATGGACTGCTGAGAAATACGAGATGTGTGCTTGCCTGCTGGAAGAAGAACAACGACTTGCTGAGATATTCCCATTGCGCGCTGACCTCAAACTGCCTCAGAAAGCATCGTCCGAGTTGCCGGAGCAAAGCTGGTGGAACATCCAAGTATGACGAAGATACAGAAGTGTTTTCAAATCGAGAATACTGCATGCTGTGAACAGCCTCCAGAAGACAAGCGCACGCAGCTTCGTATTGCCCGTTTTGCATAAGTGTAAAACCTTTTCGAGAAGCCTCCGTTCCCCACGAGCGACCAAGAAAGTGGGCAGCCACCCGCTTCCACCGATCTCGCGTTATTTGCTTTGTGCTACCTGGCCCGTTTTTCGGTGGCTCAAGCGTAGGATTCCGTCGGCTATAGATCCGTGCCATGATGGGATCCTCCTCGAAAAACTCGTGATAAAAGAACTTCCGTGGCTTCCTCTTCTTTCGAGGTACCTGGTCTTCGGTGAGTGTATGCTCGATTGGCAAATGTGTTTCGACGGCGTCGTAGTCCAGATCCAGAGGAGGTGGTGCTTTGAAACACTCCACGAGCTCCAACAAAACTTCGACGTTTATCCTCAAAAACGTTGGATAGGCAATTACCATGTGACGCAATGCTGCGGCTTCTTGTGAAGTCCATAACAATTTTTCCAGCCTAGAGCCTTCTTCCTCCCAGTCCTGCCGCCCCATGGTGACGACGTCTTCCCTCATCATGCGCATGTTGCGCTTTTCACGGATACGTTTTTCTTGAAGACGAGTCTCAATTGCACCAAGACTTTGAGCTCTGCGGTCTTCCTCTTCCATGTTTTCCCGTTCACGCTTCTCAAGAATTCGATCGAGTTGCAGCTGAGCTTGCTGAAGACGATGTTGCCGGGTTTCCTCATCGTACATCAATTTGCGATTCCTCGCTTCTTGCAGGCGGTCCTTTTGTTTGTTGGCCACTTGGTCGGCCATTTGCTGCATTTGTTGAAGAGTTCGTTTGTACTCTTCAGCTTGACGCAGACTCTTTCGATTCTCCTGTTCACGGTCATCTTCAATTTGCATTAACGAGGTTTCGTTGCTCTCACGACGACGTTCAATGTCTCGAAGCCGTTTACGTTCGCGGCAAAGCTTGAAGTATTGCTCCTTGCGCTCCTTTTCTTCGACAGCCCTACTTAGAGCGTCTTCGTCACGCATCCAATTGTTTTCACGACGTTGCCGCTCCTCCAAAGCCTTTTGAGCCTCCATCTTGGCAAATTGCATTGGATCTAGCGAGTACTTCATCCTCTCTTTCTCACGTTTCACTTCCCATTGTTCTGCAATTGTATTTTTCTTCCGAGCAAAGTGCCATCGACGACAACTCTTGTCTGCATCTTCCATTAGCATTCGTTCGTTCTGCTCTCGAGTCACCTCTTCATGCTTTTGCTTTCTTAAAGCTTCCTTCAGTCGTTCATTTTCTCTGAGCTTTGCAGCCTCGGCGTCTTGCTCATTTTCAATTCTCCATCGAATCTCTTCTTCTTCCCTTTCTCGTCTCCACATACGTTCTTGTGCTTCTGCTTTCGCTGCTTTAGACAAACTTGCCCAACGTGCTTTTTCTTCTTCATGAGCTAGCAAACGTTGATGCTCGAGTTTGGCTTTCTTGTCGGCATCAGCACGTACAATTGCTTCCATCTCTCGAAGTTGTTCCTGTGCTTGCTCTTGCAAAAACTTTTCTCGTTTTGATACTTCCATGAGCCGGTCTCGTGCTTCGAGTTCTCGACGTTGAGACTCAGCCACTACGTAGCGCGTTTGATACTCTTCCACTAGCATCAATGCGTTCTCTTCCTGTTCTCGACGTTGACGCTTTAGGCTTTGCCGTATCCGCATATCCTCTTCTAATGTCTTCAGAGCACGAATGAATTCTCGTGTCTCGAGATCAGCGCGGTGCATTATTTCACGTTCGCGAGCCTCAGAAAGCCTCTCATTAGTTCGTGCAAGTTCTTTTCTCGTGACTGCTTCGTGAGCTTCACGCTTCTGATCACGTCGAACCAGCTTCGCCTCCAAGAATCGCTCCTTTGCAGCTTGCAATTCCTGTTCACGTTTTGCGACTAGTTGCCGCAGTTCGTGGACAGCATGAAAAAGTTGTCGACGCGTAGCTTCAATCGGACGGGCAGCATTGCGAGCTGCAATTGCTGCATATTTTGGCGCTCTTTGCTGCCCTCGAGATACGTCGACAGCTACGTGTGTCTCCGTGACAAGAATCAACATCGTATTTAACTTTGCAGCAAGAGCTCGATCTCCACGCGCAATTTCGTGGAGGCGATGAAGGTTCCCTGTTGGTGAAATTGAAGCGAGCAGCATTCGTAACTGCGTTTGAAGCTCACGTTTGACTGTTTTGCGTGTTGCGCGACCTCGCCAAGCTGCTTGAAGTCTTGCTGCATGCATCACCGTCAGCTCCAGCAAATGTTCTCGTCGACGCAGCCACTTGCGTACACAACTTCGAATCGTTCGAGCAGCTTCCCATTGTGCGTACAACGCCTCCAAGTTACGACGTCGCCGAGCCCATCGCTGACTACGAAAACGAAATACGCGCTGGATATGAATCGCGAATGGAGCGAGAGTTTCAAGACGCTGCTGCTCTTGTGCATGCCAAACCACGTATTCTTGCCAAACCTTCCAGCGCGATCGAAGTCGCCGACGTGCATACAGTTTAAACAGCGGTGTAAACTTGTGCAGACTGGCAAGACTTGAGGCACGAATTTCTGCAAGTAGAGCATGAACTTTTGTGTCTTCTTGGAAAGCTTCAAGACGAGTTTTGTACTGTTCACGAGCGAGAGAGTGAAATGTTGTGTCCAGTGGGGTAGGATCAATTCGTCCTTTAGGTTGGTCCTCCATCTTCGATAGAAGCTCTGGAAGAGGAAGTTTTGGTGGACTTGGACATGGCATCCGAAATTCTTGACGTGGAGCTACAGAAGTTCGAGGAGGAGGAACTGCAACTGGTGCGATAATTTCTTGGGCAATAACACTTGCAATAGCTCCTCGATTGCGAATAGTAGCTCGCATACTCTGCTCCGTTCGACGTAACTTTAAGTAGTTGATAGGTTCTGGTGCCAAGTCCATCGGTCGGAGTTTCTTCACTGGTCCTGTTTCAATCGCAATTTTCTTGGTTGGACTTGTCGCTTTGACTTGTCCTTGGTTCGCTTCCCGTTGTAACTCATTCTGCTGACGATTCTTTAGAAGCTGCAATTGACGGATCGACTGCATCTCTCCTGGTCGAATTTGCCATTCCACTTCTGCCATAGGAGGTCGTTCAACACCGTTGTTATCAGTCCATTGGTCGATGTCGTGGTCCTCTTGGACTGAAACACCATGATGCAACGCAAAGGGTTTGCCTTCATCTTGTGCTGCTATGCGGAATTGCATGACACAGTTGAAAATGACTCAGCAGTCTAAGGCCCGTGCATCGATACTGAACCAATTGATCGCCGACTGAAGCACGTTTCAAATGGGCTGGAACGCACACTTTGGCTTGAAACGCACTTTCAAACTATTTTTTCTTGGACTTGGATAATACAAACTGGTGCTGTTGCGAGATAACTTGTCTGTAGAGAAAGTTGGAGGTGTGGTGCTGTGAGGTGAAGTGGCAATGACTTCGGGGAGTCCGCAGGGTCCAGATGAACCAAGTGATGAAGAAGAAGAAGCTCTGGAAGATGTTGAAAATGATGAAGAGGATAATGAAGTTGAAGAAGATGGAGAAGGTGAAGACGATGACGAAGGTGGAGACAACAAAGAAGAAGAACTTGGTGAAGACGGAGAAGATGAAGAAAATGAAAACCAGAACCGCACTAAGAAGAAAAAGAAGACGTCAAAAACTCCAACCAGCTCGATCAAAGTGTTGGCAGGTGGTGCTGCATCTTACGTGATACCACCAAGTCGTCCGAAGCCTCAACGACCTGTAGACAGTGAAGATGGAGTGAGAATCACTCAACAGAAGCAACTTGGTCGTGCGTGGGTTGAAGGACCTCGAATTGATCTGGTACACATGAGTTACGTCCAGGAAGACTTTGAGCGTCGACAAGAAGCCGTAGCAAACATCCGAGAGCGGATGACTCTCAAGTCACGACCAGGGTATCAACTTCGCGTACGCATGCGATGGAATTGCCACACTCTCACCCGAATGATTCTGCGTCGGCATTTCCTGTGGTTGCCTTGTGTTATCAGTTCACTTCCCGAAGCTGTGTGGGATGGAGATATCCTTCAGGTTCATATGCACTTGTTGCAGCGAGCCGATGTGAACATGCGCGACCTCGAGACAGGACAATTGGCTCTCAACATCGCTATTCAGCAGCAGCACGAGCCCATTGCTCGTCTTTTGATTGATCGTGGCGCAGATGTAAACCAACAGGATGATGTTTCACTGCTGGCACCAGTCCACAACGCTATCATCATGGGCAACAAAGCTCTGTTCCGACGTCTACTCAAAGCTGGGGCCGACATTGAGCTGGCAGACCGAGAAGGGTTTACACCACTGCATTGGGCTTCTGTGCGTGGATATCTGGAGATGGTCGCTCAGCTAGTTGAGATTTCTGGCGCTGATGTGAATCGTCAGGATGCTATGGGCTGGACACCAATGCACATAGCTTGCTTCAAAGGTTACCCGGACCTGGTAGAGTATCTGCTGGTTGAGCGACACGCTCGCACCGATGTGGAAGACTGCTACGGCTTCACTCCGATGATGTTTGCTCGTATCGCTGAAAACATGGACGTCGTCAGGCGTCTAGACGATTTCATTGTTCAGCAGGAGACAAAGCGACTCCGAAAGCTTGCGGCGGCTGGACAGCAGACGAACAAGAAGACTAAGAAGAAGAAGTTGTCTTCTCCAAAGCGGCTGTTCTTATCGACCAAGAACTGAGCGAATCTAGTTAAAAGTCTTGGTTGCTTGGTTGGTCTCGAAGGATAACGCGGCGGCGTCCAGGAGGAGGCAGATACTCAATCTCATCTCGGTACCGATTCCGATCCCAGCGAAGCACCCGCTCTACAGGCACAATTCGAGCAGTCATTGCTCCGACTTGTGCAAGAATTTGCTTCGACGCTGGTGTCTCCGCCACATCGAAAGCTGTGAGGCCATACATGTTTTTGTGATTCACGTCGGCGCCTCCATCCTCTGGATCACGACGCAATAACAACCGAAGAACGGTTTTCAGGGTTGCAAGTCGCTCGGGCGTCTCCGGTGTTGCTAGTACCAGAGCTGCAATCGCCACCGAGTTGTTCCCATCTTCATCGAAGCAGTCGGCTTCAAGACGGCTCTGCAGCACCAAAAACTCCATCACACTGGGCTGAGCACTCGTGATCGCCCACAACAGCAAACTACCAGGTCGGCAACGTTTCGGTACGTCATTTAGAGGCGAAGCACACGACAGCAGCAGCTTCAAGATGTCCAAATGACCAGCAGCACAAGCGTAATGCAGCGGAGTAGCCTCTGCAGCATCGAGCATGAGACTATAGCGGAAGTTGGTCGTACGTGGCGCGGTGCTCTCCAGCGTCGACTCCGCCTCTGGCAAGTTGGGATTGTCCGGAAGCTTCGCGAGTGGCGAGGCCCCATGACGCAGCAGCAATTGCACTGCACCAATCTGCTTGTGAAGAACTGCCGTGTGCAGCAGCGTCTCTCCAAAGGCATTGCACGTTCTGGTGAGCGGGTGACTTGAGGCTTCGTCTCCTCCACTTGCCAAAGCCTTTTGCAGCGACTTGACATCCCCCAGCTCAATCGCTCGTTGCAATGGCAATAGCCCACCACTTGTATGTGCATCAGGCAGTCGTCCGTCTCTCGATCTTCGACTTAGAAACACGCGATCTCCAGCTCCCAAGAAGCTCTGCACAAGACACAAGTGACAATGAATCAATAGCCAGACACCTCATAGTCAGTCATTCACGTACGTACATCCACCGTTCGAGTGGCTCCTTGACGCCGCTTCTGGTCCGCTGCAAAGGCTCTGGCAGTGAGTGAATTGCCGTTCACGTGGCGCAGTCGCTCGCTCTCGAGCCTCGCAGCTCGCGCCTCCTGCTCTGGCGTGGCGTCTTCGCTCCAGTCCATGCAGCTGGTCTCAAGGGACGCCCCTTTGCAAGTGGAAAAGGAAACTGGCCATTGGATTTCGAGTACAAATATCAAAAAGCTACTGTCTATTGAGTTATCGGCGCGTGGACTTCCCTTGAGCCACAAGACGAGGCTGGGCGACATATTAGATCCATCATAAAGCACCTCGAGGGGAGGGATGACACGTCGACGGCAAAGCGAGCAGCAGCCTCTCGCCTACGCGCTGCCGCCCACCAGAATGTTGTTGATGGGGATGTGCACGAGCTTGACAAAGAATCCGATAAAGCCCATCATGAGGAAGCCCACGGACGTGGCGCCGGCGATACGCGCGAACTCTGAATTAGGAAAGTGTCAAATTTAGAACGTGGGAAAATAGAAATTAGACGCGAATAAGAACGCACCTTTCCGGTCGGGCTTGTTGCACTTCTTGATGAGGTGGAGGCTGTTCTTGAAGAACTGGTTCAGGGGCTGGAACACGAGCGCGTTGACGTCCGACATGGCGAAAGGAGCAGCGAGTGAGCGGTCGAGGGAAAACGGGGGAATGACGAGGGCAGGAGGCCACGCGGCGTTGCCGGATCGCGAGCGCCCTCTTTTCAGCCAATAGAAAGACGAGAGTGAGATCGCGACGTTGCATTGGTCGAAAAGCGTAGCTAATGCCACGTGTGGCAAAGCGCCTGGCTATGTGGATGGTGTGGTGGACATTACTGTACCGTTCCAGAGGTACCATTCGTGCGTTTGAATTTGTTGCAGTTGCCACTAGCGATTCCAAGTCAAGACATGAAGCGGCGACTGAGCGAGACGACGGACGTGAAGCCCGAGGCGGACGACAGCAGCAGCGACCTGCAGCAGACCGTGGCGAGTCTCGTGGCGCAGCAGGTGGCCAGCGTCCTCTTGGCGCCTCTGAGCGGCAGTCGCGGCTTCGGGCGCGTGGCCTTCGAGTCCCAAGAGCAGCAGAACGTCAACGCGTTCCTGCACCAGAAGCTGGGAAAGGACAGTTTGGCCAGGAGACCCGGGCCTGGCGGGCGCAAACTCACGTACATCGAAAGCTGCAAGGCCATCGAATTGGCCAATCGCGCCTTCGGATTCAATGGCTGGTCGTGTCACATCGTCGAGTGCAAAGAGGAATTCGTACGTGCGCGTGCGGAATGAAAAGTGTATGAAGTGCGGAATAAGAATTTTTTTGACAATATCTGTGTGCAGAAAGAGAAAAAGGGCGACCGATGGAGCATCGCCTACAGCGCCTTGGTGCGCATTGAGCTCAAGGACGGCACGAGTCACGAGGACGTGGGCTTCGGGTCGTCGGACGGCCAGCGCGACCTTGGCGCGGCTCTGGAGCAGGCCAAGAAGGCGAGCATTTCGGACGCCAGGAAGCGGGCGCTGAGGCTCTTTGGAGAGTATTTGGGCAACTCGTGTTACGACAGGGAACATATCAAGGAGGTCAACTCGAACAAACCCATGGCACCGCTGGCGGCGGCGCCCAATGTGATTCTACCGGGGCAAATGCAGCAAGTTCAAGGGAACGGGCTTGCTGCAAGGCCACCACAACCTGCAGCTCCAATGGGACAACCGCAGCAGAATCAGGTTCGACCTCAGCAACAGCAACAGCAACAGCAACAGCAACGGTCCATGCAACCACAGCAGCAAGTTCCAAATCAGCAACGGCAGCAAATGCCTCCTCCGGCCCAGCCCGTACAGCAGCAACGTCAGCAAATGCCTCCTCCGGCCCAGCCCATACAGCAGCAACGTCAGCAAGGACAACCACCGCAAAATCAACAGATGCACCAGCAGCAGCAACAACAACAACAACCGACAACCCTTCAGCAGCAGCATGGTCAACCGCAGCGACAGCAACAGCAGCAACAACAGTCGCCACATCAGTCCGTTCAGCAGCAGAATCGTCAACCCCAGCAGCAGCAGCAACAACAGACAACACACCAACTCGTTCAGCAACAGCAGCAGCAATGGAAACCACCTCAAGTCCCGCGCAACCCAGCAGCTAGCACCTCTTCCATGCAGCAACAACAGGCTCAGACCTATTCGGGAACTAGTGCGATCACCTCTCGAAGTTCACCTATGCAAGCTCCAACGACGAGCACGACAAATGGTGTCTCCAGTGCTTCAAACTCTCCTTCGACTAGTCCGTTCCGCCCACAGCCGCAGCGTTGGGTCTCGTCAAACGCCCCACCCCCGCCGCGTTTGATGGTCTCCAACTATCCGTCAACGATCGTGAAAGCAGAGCACCCTGGGGCGGTGCAAGGTCGGCCGAATGCTCAGTACAACATGGAGGATCTGAGCCTCTCGCAATTCGATTATGATCCTAACATGGAAAACAGCAATCCAGCAAAAAGAGTGCGCTCGTGATCGACTCTGGACCATACGTCGAATGAAAAGTGGGGCGCCATCGAACATTGAGTTTTGAAGACGCAAATGAATTGATTAATGGTGAAGCAGGTTTGAGTGGATCCTATGGAACGATGCCGTTTGTGATCTTCTGGAACTGGTCGTAGCGCTTAGTCCACTTGTTCTTGTAGCTCGTGCGAATCATCTTGACAACCGCCTTGACTGTCTTTTCGGTGGAGTAATGAAGCAGGAATCGGCTCCGCAGCTTTTGCAGATCTCGAGACACGTCACGTCCTTGAAAGCATGGGAATGTCGAGTTGTGCATCATTATTTCGACGAGCGCAACAACTTTCTCGGCTTGGCGTTGAGCTGCTATCAGACCCAGTGCCACGAGCTGCACGAACTCGCCGAACAGTGGAGATGAAACCCCACCAAGCACCACAACCATCTCTTTCGTAAGCTTGAAAGGAGCCGTCTCGAAGCTCCAGTTCCCACCTGGTGCGATGCCAAGCATGAAGCCGAAGTCGATGTGCACGAGGTGGCCTTCTGTATCAAGCAGAATATTTCCGTTGTGCCTGTCTTTTATCTGAAGCAAGTAGCAAACCACCGAGTAGGCCGCAAGGCTGTGCAAGAAGTTCCGCTGGGCCTTTTTGAAGGCATCACCAGCACCATAGGTGCTCTCGAAGTGTGCACGTAAACCCGCGTAACTATTGTTTTTCTTGAGTGCATCCAGTGATTGGGCGTCTGTGATTGTCTCGAGAAGTCCGCTTGTCCGGCCCGTGGAGACAATGCGATATGGTCGCAACCATAACGGTAGTCCGCAGTCACGGAAAATGGTCTGGAATGTCGTGATGAGCTGCATCGCAAAAACCTCCTGTCGGATATCGTCATTGCTCTTGGATATCTGTTCACAAACAGGAAAGGTCAGTTCACAGTGGGCAAGAACACGTAAAATGAACTGTACGCACCAGTGATATGACGTTCCATCCAGGTAAGTGCCCGTATGGTGACGACGCTCGAATGCGCTCTTTCTTAGCTTCCCAACCCTCTCCGAAGACTTCGCTGGCACTTAGTAGCTTGGACAGGCCCACTTCGTAAGCTGTCTTGGAATACCCCCGGATGAGATTTAATTGTTGTGAGCTCGCCCCACTCATTTCAGATATCGAGTCCATGGAGCCGTCAACTGACCGAGGCGTTGATGGCGGAGAGCTCACAGCACCTTCGAGACTTGGAAGAGTGAAAGCAGGTGGGTCACTGGTTCGGAGACTACTCACTGCTTCACTATCGTCGTTGCCAATTTCAACGTCGTCATCCTCATCCTCATCGGGAGCTGATGGGTTCTCGACACATATGAGCTGTCCATTGATCGCAAACTTCTTGATAAGACTGGCAACTTCCGCTTCTTGTGTTGTCAGAGAGGAGTCAGACGAAGCCCCGCTAGGAAACCCGGGAGGCCCTTTTAGTTCAGTGGAAAGTCTACGTTGGCCTGCAGAATTGACTTGGTCCTCGATCACCTCGAAACACAGCAGACACGGTGCACGACTGTGCGTTGAAAATACCGTTCCTTCTTCCGTAAGCACACGAGTGATTCGGCAGAAAGGGTCGGATACTCGCCCGAGTGGCACATATGCCATGTCTGGGATAGTCAATTCCTCAAGTTCCCCCGGGAGAAGTTTTTTCCGGTTCTGCGGTGGATCTACTGCACGCATTCGCTCTGAGATGTCGGAGAGCGCTTTAACAAAGTCACGCTGCTCGTGGAAGTACTTGTATCGCTTCTGGCGCTCCTTCTCCATCCACTGTAGGAGCAACGCGGGCTGCTTCGGACAATTTTCGTTGCTAATGTTGCCTTCAGGTTTCATGAGAGGCGGAGGCACGCAATTTGTTCCGTAGTAAGCTGACAAAGGGCTTTCTGCCGGTCGTGGAAGCCCTTCCTTGTCGTCAACACTCCGTTGGTTGTGAGCTGTCATTTGCTCGAGCTTTTCTTTCATGTAAGGGATATCCATGAGCTGTCGGGTAACGTCGTCAGCAGTCTGGGTAGTAGGCAGCTCAAACTGCTGATTGACGACCTTCGCCTCGATGGACATGAGCAACTTGGCACACAAGTTGTAAGTCTTCGGATCGTTATCAGCTATCTTAGCTTCCAGTAGCCAAAAGAGTTGCAGGGCGAGGTGGATGCAGTTTCCCAAGTGTTCCACGTAGGACTTTGCCCGGCAAATCGAGAGCAGCAAATGCACCAACTTGTCAGTCGCGGCCGACTCCGTGTTGACAGTCAGGTGGACAATCTGCTGGATGTAAAACTCCACGTCATCGACATTTTGTTCTGCATACGAGGCGAGGCGATCGAGCACTAGTTCGGTTGCCACTGTGTTGGTCCTGTGCTTGTGTAACAAAGTCACAGCAATGTGTGCGTCGAAGCCGTCCGCCGAAAGGATCGACTGGAAAAATGCTTTTTCATTTTCACCGCTGGTCAGATAAATGGTGGACATTGCGTGCAGCCAGCGCTCCTTCTCGATGTGGGTATCCGCTTCTGCAACGACCAGCTTGGACTTTTGGGAGCTAATCACAAGGGTGTTGTCGTAACTTCCCGGCGCGCCACTACCAAGAAGCGCCACTCGAACACTCGCTTCAAGCTCTATGGCATCCTTCACACCTACCACGGTAATCTGCTTCTTGGGAGTAGTGCCAGGCGATGCAGAATCACTCGGTTTGTTCTTGAATACCAGCATGGTTTGACCCAGCAGAATACAATAGCGCCGACGACGAACACGCTTTCGAAATACCAGATACCCTTCCATCTTCCTTTCACTACGCTCAACGTCGCACGCGGCATCAGATTTCTCGGCTCCAACGCCAGCATCGCCCAAGGGTTTCCCGGTTTGATTCAAGTCGTCATCGCCGGTTGTATTCGCCTCAACTCCGCTGTGCTCTTCCTCCTTATCGAGTTTCCTCGCGGAAGATCTTGGAGATCCAAACGAAAATGCTCTCATGCTTATTACTCCGGCCGACTCCTAAGCACTTCAAAGGCTTGAGCAAGGAGACAGTTCAATCTGTAGGCAGGCACAAATGATTAGTGGTCAAACAGCTCAGGAGATTTGTGCTTGTTCTGCTTGGGGAAGTTCGCCTATACATAGTTCTTCAGCCACAGACAAGATCGATGGAAGAGATCTATAACAAGAAACAAAACGAGTAAAACTGCTCACACATTGGACGCCACCTTCATCTGAAAGCGCGCAATTAGGCTTCGCTGGTCAGATCCGCAAACAAGTCGCCGTAGAATTCGCCAGGAAGCTTCGGTCGCATGTGCTTTTCAACGAACGATGAGATCACCTTGCTGCGGTTCGCTTCCGCGCCCACGGGTGAAGACGAAACTGCGCCAATGTCATGCTGGTAGCGGTGAAAGGATCGTGACAGAATTGCAGCGTTGATGGCAGTTTGACGCACTAAAGGTGCCAGCCAAGCTCCATTGACGACCATGCCATCCAGCAACGGACCCAGCACACGGCTAGTGTACACATCCGCTTCGTCCACATAAGCGTCCTCTTCGTTTGCAATTACATCGCGCTGGTTAAACAGTGGTGACGACTCGTGACTCACGTGCACACAGTAGAGATCGTTGCCCAACGGGTCGATAATGAGCACGACACCCGAAGTAGGCATAGGAAGCTTGTATGCAGTATCCCATAGAACGCTTCCCGGACGGTACGTCTGCTGGCACTCATTCCAAACGATAAGTACGTTGGCGTGCTGGAATAGCGTTCTAGCATTCGCCCCTTCGGTGTCCTCGGCA
The DNA here is from genome assembly GCA_032158285.1 of Phytophthora sansomeana. NCBI lineage: Eukaryota > Oomycota > Peronosporomycetes > Peronosporales > Peronosporaceae > Phytophthora > Phytophthora sansomeana. Next base: position 538,753 of record JAPDHH010000252.1, read on the forward strand.
TCGCTGTCACTGTCGCTGTCACTGTCTTCCTCGCCTTCGACAAGCATCGTGGGTACGTAAATGCACGCTTCGTGGCTGTAGTGTGAATAATAGAGCATCCGGCCGTTCACCAGACCGGCATCGAAACCTGAGTACCCTGCATGGTCGTGGCCATGAACTTGTTCGCCAATGGACGAAAGGAAGAGCTGGTAATCCTTTGAAAGCTCGACGTAGCCAGCGCGGACATCAGTAGACGTAGCCAAATGAATCTGGTCGTAGCCGCCACGAGAAGTCCCAGTGAAAGCATAAGCAACAGAAATATCAAACGTCTCGCGCTCTGGCATCTTGTCCAGTGTCTCTAGATCACGTAGGAAGTCTGTTGTTACCGTCGCATCCATGGCAAATACAGACCCCCAGTTGCGCACAGATAGGAAACCCAGTTCGCTCATCATACGCCGAGACACCTCCCAGGTCTGGAGCGCTGGGTCCTTCTCTGGAGGCGTCGGCTTGTGACACTTTACCCCACGCGCAGTACCCTTCGGCTCTAGTGCAAGCATATCCTCATTGCTTTGTGACACAAGCAAACTCATGAACACCGCGTCTTGAGTGCCCCGAGCGTCATCACGACCAGCCTGCGCTTTGCGCTCAATGGTACTCATTCCAGTGTTGCCTTCACCAGACAAAATCTTCCTAGGGTCAGCTTCTGAGTCTGCTCCTCCAGGCGCTGCAGAACGCCAGCTCGTCATTGGTGTCTTAGCATGAGTGTCACGGATAGCAGCAAGGAGTGGATCCTCCAGGCTAGTCTCCTCATCACTTTCGCTATCGTCGTCGTCATCGCTGTCCTCGTGAGTGTTTGCATCAGAGTCAAAGTCACTAACTCTCCGAACGTAAGTATCTTCTGAAAAGTTTTCGAAGTCCGCAATACTCTTCGGGCGGGGTCCGTCGCGGTGTCGAGGCTTGGAGCGCCAGACATAGCGGCCTGTAGAGTCTCGCATGATTAGAATTGCTTCGCCTGTTTGGGCCGCATTTGCAGGCTTCTCAATTACTGTCAAAATCGAGTTCTTGTTCACCGAGAAGAAGCGGCAATGACGGTAGATGTCTGTAGAATCCGGAAGGTCACAAAACTGTGAAAGCACAGACTACAACACAGGAAGCATTAGTATCTTAACCACAATGCCACCCACCACTCTTCGGTTGAACTCACCGTTTCAGTTAGACCTGACGAGTGCGTACCAATGGAACCAGCATTGCTTGTGTGGGACACATGGTGCTTCATCAGCATGTTCACCAGCTTCTGAGCAGCCTCGCGAACCGCCATATTAGTGGCATTGGGGGACAAAGACTGGAACCGCTCGTTGCCGTCCACGATCGTAGTGATGATCTTTGCAATGACCTGCTGCTTGCTCAAAAGCAGGGGCGCTGCAACTATCCATTCAATGATGCAGTTGTACGCAGCTGCCATGAGGCTGTCCAGATAAAACGGTGCCGTTCTGGAACGAAGAATCGGTGCACTGTTGCTGATAAAGTCACAACATGCGTTCACCAGGTGGACAACGGAATTTGCGTGATGGAAGAAAACTTCCTCACATACCAGCGAAAGGTGGCGCAGGCACTCAAATGCGGTGAACATCACCGGCGGCTTATACTTTTGGGATTTGCCGATGATGGAGCAAATCAGCAAAATAGTAAAAGGCACCTGTGAATTGCGACTGGATGCTAGGCCGTTCGTCCAAAAAGCAGCTTCCTGCTGGATGGCCACCGTCATGATCCACATCATCATTTGCTGGTTCGTGGGGTCGTTCTCGGTTTTAATCGCTGTCATTAGGAGAGCCACAACGTTGGAGCTGGTATACTTAGGTAAAGTTGAATACAACCCAGGAATGTCAGCCATCGCAGGAGCCACAATCTCTTGTTCGGCCTCCTTAATCAAATTGCGCGGAACGTGAGCGTGAATCGTAAGGAGTGAGCTGCAAGCCTCGATGCTCGCACGTCTCAGCAGCACGATAGGAATCCCACCAATGTGCTGGTCGTCCTGAACAAAAAATGAATCTCCTCCACGCCGGCCGTCGGCCTTTGAAGTTGAAGCAGATGGGGCATCTTTACGTTCCGCCGCACGGAATACACGCTCGATAGCCTTGTGGAACGGCCCTGCAACAACACCAGCACCGCGTAGAGTGTGGTTCCCATACAAGCCGAACACGTTCGACCAATTATACACAGCCGACGCTGCAATCCGTTCATCGTCATCAAGCAGTGCATTCTGAAGAGCCATCAAACTGCGGACACTGTAAGCCCAGTTAACGCGTTTGGAGCGACCATTTGAGTAATGGCACATGAGTTTGCCGAGGCAGCGCAATGCTTCACTGCGCCCTGCAGCAAACCGCGGCTTCCGAGTTAGGCAAGCGTCAAAGAGCCACGGTCCCAACAATCTCAAGATGGTGTTAACATCAGGCGGAGCTCGAGGCTGCTCCGTAGTCGTCGGTGGGGTTGCTGAGGACAGGTCGTCAGCCCCATCGGCGTCACCATTCTGCACGCCTTGGAACATGGGACTATTGCGGTTCGGCGTTTGATTAAGCGCGCCCAGCACGTGCTCCCACTGAACACGAGGTAATTTCTGAATACGGGCAAATTCGTCTGCCAGTCGGCTCACTCCCTTAATTGCAGCGAGATACACATCGGGATCGAAAATCGCGGAAGGGTGGCCGATCACACGTAGAAGACGGTACCAGGCGTAGGCAAGCATTGAGCTTTCCAACTCGAACTTGGAGGGCTGTCGGTTGTCTGCCCAGATAATCTCTACTTCTTTCGAAGCGTCCCGGTCGTGAAGTTGGCGCATAAGACTGCGTGAAAGTCCCAGCGTGACTGCATTCCACTGCTCGATAACCAGCGTGCGGTGAATCCACCGCCGACAAAACTTCTGCAACAGACTCCACAGCTCTCCACGCGGTCCGCACTGGGGCAAGGACCTCAGATACACTTCAAACAGCACCCTCACGAGCTGTCCACACAATTGGTTGCCTAACTGATTGCGTAAATTGTGCAGCAGTCCATCCGCAGCTCCAAGAATCAGTCGGATCAGCCGGTCCCACGTCGAGCTCGAAAGCTGCGCGCCTCGGTGCTTCACGAGCGCATCAAAAGTGTCTAAAACCCTGCGATTAAATGCAAAATAAAAATGTCAGTAATTCACCATCAACCAAAAGAAAAAAAAAAACACACACACACACAACCTACTTGGTGCACAACGCTACATGTGTAGCCATGTTGCTCTCGACGCTCCCACTGGGGACGCCATTGCTCGAGCGTTCTTCAAAGAGCAGCGTCATCTGGCCCAGCATGTCCTGAATGAACGTCTGCTCCACCTTCTGCATGCACGAAGGTCTCTGGTCTTTGCCTCCTTTGCCATCTTTAGCCGCCAGAGACTCGTCGTCCACCCCCAACCAGCGCTGGTAGATGCCCAGCGAGCCGGAAATGACGTCCGAGTCCTCCATGGGCAACGCGAACGAGTGGCCCAGCACTTCCATGGCCCAGCGGATGTGGTGGCCGCTTGGGAGGACGCTCAGAATGTCCACATTGTCCTCTGTGAGGTAGTTGACCACCATGGAGCACATGCCTCGTTGACATTTGTCCGAGAATTTCTAAACGAAATGAATTAGAAATATTTAGTAAGAAATAAGATGAGGGGGGAGATCAGGAAGGGGGGTGCACACCTTGAGGACGTACGTGTCCGGTGACTGCGGCACCAGCTCGCACTTGGAGATCCACTGCAGGAACATGACGCCGGTCTAGAGAGCGCCCGCCGTCCTGCGGGAAGAGGGGGTGCTTCGCAGTGTCGTTCGGAATATTACAGTCGTATCGTTTATGGCATAACGCAGGGGTATGCTATTTCAAGGTCTGTATAAGACTATTAAATCCATTGGATACGACGCCTTATATCAGTTTATTCGTTTACAGAGGTGCTAGAATTTGGGAAACGCGTCGGGTCGGTACTCATTTCAACATTAGGGCTAGGTGAAATACCCTCGCCGGATCGGATCATTACACCCGAAGTTACCGGTACTTACTGTAATAGTTCCGCGGCTGTCGATGTCGCAATTCCAGCCTCCGTCGCCTGCGTTCATGCGGGGGATGGCGTCTCGCAACGAGGACTCGGCCACGCCGCCCCCGTCCCGTCGGCGGAGGGACCGCGGCGGCCTCATGAAGCTCAAGAAAGGCGGCGAGGACGGCCGCAAGAGCCTGTTGGAGACCATTTTCTCCAAGAAGAAGAGCCCCAGCACGTCCCCGACCACGAACCGCCGGCCGCCGACCCCGAACCCTGCGGCGGTGGCCCGCGGCGTCGAGATCTTGCACTCGATCTTCCCCAAATGGGAGTCGGAGACGCTGCAGGTTGTGCTGGAAGCCAATGGGTTTATTATGGAGGACACGATTGCGGCGGTGCTGAATATGGAGCAGGCAGAAGATGCAGAGGAGAAGGAGAAAGGGGTGAAGGATGTGGACCGCACCAGTTGGCCCGTGAAAAACCCACTGCCTGACGACTTTTTGAGGGTGAGTGGAGGGTTTTTTATTGGGACTTTGGAGAATTGGAGACTGATGGGTGGGTCTTTTTGATTTGTTTGTAGCTGCCTGATGACGATGAGACGGTGAAATACGCACAGTCGGAGGAGGGACTTGCTGAAGAGGAGGAGTGCGATGAGAGTGAGAAAGAGGAGTGTGAGGAGAAGGAGACGGTGGACTCGGAGGATATTCGTTCGGATAGATCGAATAGCACTCTGGCAGAGGACGACGGTACCCTGTACGGGAAGGAGTTTGACGATGACAGCGCCTCGACGGATGAAGTGATCACTCCGGTGCTGGACGACGCAGCGATACACGCGAACCAGAAGATCGTGGCTGACTCGATGAACCAGAAATTCCTCCCAGCGGAGCTACGCAACGAGCGCTCGAGCATTTTTGATATTGCGCACATTGATGTGATCAAGAAGAGTAAACTGGACCTGTCCGAGGCGGAGAAGCGTATTCGACACCGTGAACCGCATCTCGTCTTCGAACTGTTGTCGAAGGCTAGTGAAATCTACCGCAGCGGTGTCATCTCGAGTCAAGAGCTCGACTATCTGCGTTCCATGATCTTATCGAGGATCCAACCAACAAAAATGGTGCGTGTATGTGGTTTTGTGACCCACTGTGTATTGCAACTAACGGCTTATTGCGATTTGCCTCGTCAGTTGATGGATATGACGATGAACATGAATGGCATGATTTCAGATCACGAGTGGCACCTCCTTATTTTGAAAGCAAAAGGCAAGTTGTTTTTCTTATAAGTTAGATAGATAATGAGGGACGTGAACTAACATTCGTTTTCCTAGGAATTCGGCATGCGCTGTGCATTCGTATCTTTCCGCGAAGAAAGCAAGCCGGCTCGGAATAGTAGCCACATGGTGCGTGCTGCCATACTCGCTTTGCTTGCCTTGTCATGCTCAGTGAGCTGATAATCTTCACTGTTACCTTTTACAGGAGTATATTGTGCGTGTTGTTGATGTGGAAAGTGGTGTTGTATGGTTTACGCGGAAGCGCTTCCGAGAGTTGCACAAGCTCCATCGAAAAGTACGCAAATGCTATGCTGATTGTTGAAACTATGTTGTTATTCATGCTTACTGACTCTCGTGTTTGTGTAGTTGAGCCGTTTATCTGGACAAGTTAATGAGTGTGTATTTCCAACTCGCCGTGGGCATGGTCGAAACTCGCCAAACCAGCTTGCATACGACCGCGCACCTGTATTGGAAAACTTTTTGCGGACTACTGCGGCGCTTGTAGCCCCTTCGCCCCTTACGTTTCTGCATGGCGTCGCTCTCAAGCAGCTGCAACAGTTTTTGGAAGTTCCACACGTGGGGATTCTGGAGCGCAATCGTACCCAGCCTATCTCGCGTGAGCTTCGCGTGTTTGTGTATCACACCGTGAATGATCTTACGTCTCCCGAGGGAAAGGCTTGTCAAAAGTTCCTCGCTAAAATGAAGCAGAACGGCTTTAACTCAGGGAAGAATGTGCTGGATGAAATTGGCGATATTTTGGACGGCGTGCAAGAGTACATGCTCGAGCATCGATTTGAGGAGATGGAGCTTATCGTTCAGCGCTTGATGAAACAAATTCTTGCTGGCAATGCTAGTAACTCGGCGCTGGGCCGCCACAGCTCGTTCGTGAGCCTGATGACGACCGACGCCGTAAGCAATCAGGACAAACTACAGCAGCTTCTGTCAGATGCAATTCGACACGAGCTGGAGGACCGCATCTGCGTGCCATTAATGTACGACTTGACACAGTATTTGCGGCGGCATGTGCAGCACGAAGAGCGTCAATTCCGCCAGCGTGTGTTCCAGTTGAAGGGCAAACCACAAAGCTACTTCGGCATCCCGATCGATAAGATCTCGCTGAGCAGTTGGCGTTCCGTGGTGGATGTCATCAAAGAGATTGATGGTGCGTTCCTTCCGTTAGACAAGATGCGTAAGCTGGTAGCTACCGCGCACCAAATCCACGCGCTGTACAAGGCAGAGCGTACGATGTACCTGAACGAGTCGCCACACCACCGCCGTCGCAACTCCACACCAATGGCAAGTGCTTTGTGGCCACCGCGTTCGTCTCCTTCGCCGGCCATGAATCGGATGTTGTCTCCTACAAGCAGCGGCTCGGGCAGATCATCGCGAGGGATGACCGTCGGTGACGAGTCAGAAGCACCCGTTGAGATCGCAGGTGACGAGCAGGACAAGTCGACTGACGAAGACGCGGCTGAAGACGAGTCATCAGCAGGTGACGCGGCCGCCAAGACGCATCAGGAGGACGACGTGCTCAGCGGAGACGACTTCCTGCCCATTTTTATTTATGTGATCGTGCACAGCGAGCTGGAGGCGCCAATCCTGACTCAAGTGTTGCTGAACCGCCTGTGCGACCCGGAGAAGCGGCGGAGCGAGTCGGGCTACTACCTCGCAACCTTCGAGGCCGCGTTGCACCACATTCTGTCGCTCGAACTGCCTGGTGCCCGCGCTGATGGTTTGTAGTGATGTCTAGTGCTTGTAATGTTCAGCCGATCGTAACCAGCTAATTAATTTCAACGAGTTTAATCATTAAAACCGGATGTTTTATCGCTTTAATTCCACCGTTTAAGGGGGGAAGAAGCCAATAGTGAAGCAGCGTCACTTCGCGAAGACAGCGGCGGCAACGTCGAGCTCCAGAGCGAGAGCGACAGCGCTGCACCGCACCGGACACAACAAGAGAGGGCCGGGCCACGCTCCGACACACCGTGCGGGTCCTGCAGAGCGCGCTATCTTCGGCGGCAGCGTCCTATTGCCAGCCCCGTAACGTCGCGGCGGTCTCTGCAGCTTTGGCATGTTCGGCATGGACCCCGTGCTCTCTGGCTCGCTGTGCTTCTTGGTGCTGGCCATCGCCATGTACCTCAAGTTTATCCGCGAGCAGCCGTGGGGAGACGAGGAGCTGTCGGACCACAAGAGCAGCCCCGTGGATGGAGACGACACGATGCCATTTCTCCATCCTGCGTCCCCCGCAGGACGTCAACAGCAGAAACGAGGGGCAGGACAGGGACGGCAGCAGGTGAAGCTCAAGCAGCAGACGCCCAGGCAGGCGCAGCAGACGCCGCAACCTCATCACGGGTACGCAGGATTCCAGCAGAGTCGACAGACGGCGTCCTCCGCTGTCGTGGCGGCCGGCGTCGACCCTGGAGCAGCTCCAGGAGCCAACTACTTGCCCAAGAAGCAGCCGATGCGACGCAGGACGCACAGCGCCACGGCCACGTCGGGGACGTCCCCCAGTAACAAGGTGAAGAGCGGAGCGGTGGCTGCTGCCGACGGAGAACTGGGAGGACCCATATTGGACCAATTGCCCACCACGATCTACGAAGGAGCCAATTACGACCAGTTTAGACAGCAAAGACAACCGCAGGACTCCGGACGGAACCAACACCGCATCACGTTCGACGACTACGATGAAGAAATGGGCTTTTTGTCGCCACCTCGGCATGCGGATGTTGCGAATGATTCTTTGGAGAGTGTGTCCTTTGAAGCCGAGAATGACGGGTTTTACGATCTGGAGAACCATCTCCCGGAAGACCATTTGCTCAATATTGCAGATACGCCAGAGCGTGGGCGAAACCCGCTGCGTATTGGCGAACAATATCGCGGTGGAGCGCTGCTGGAAGCACCGGAGATGGCAGAGGTCTCCCCTGATGCGAAGACGCTGAAGACGAACATTGAGCGTCAGTTCGTGCGGGACGTTGCGCCGCCCGCGCAGATGCAGCTTGAGGTTGCACGAAAGGCGCGCATCCCGCTGTTCCTGCATTCGCCGATGTATGTCAAGACTTCAGCGACACCACTGGTGGACGAGGTCGATGCAGAGTTTGCGGCAGAGTTTGGAGCTGAAGAGGTTCAAGCAGGAGAGGTGGGTGGAAATGGTGAAGCAGTACAGTCCTTCCCCCGCTGCAGGTCCAGCAGGCGCAGGTGGCGGAACTGGGGACAATGAAGCTGGAAACCACCCGAGGAGGAGAAGGCCCAAGTTGTCGAAGGCAAAGAATGATAGTTTGCACGTGGACTTTAAGGAGTTGCAAATTGAGGAGATGATCGGTCAGGGTGCATTCGGAACGGTGCACCGTGCGAAATGGCGCGGGACTGCAGTGGCTGTCAAAATTCTCGTGTGTCAGTATCTAACGGCGGACATCCTGGAAGAATTTGAAGCTGAAGTGCAGATCATGAGCATTTTAAGGTATGGACGAGTTCGTTCTAGGCTCATTATTCCCGTGTAGATGAATTTGGGGGCTAACTTGTCTGTACGTCTGTATTTGATGACACTATAGGCACCCGAATATCTGTCTGCTGATGGGTGCGTGTTTGGAGCCGCCAACACGTTGTCTTGTGATTGAGTACTTGCCACGTGGTTCGCTCTGGAACGTGCTTCGTCAAGACGTCGTCATCGACATGGGCAAGCAATATGGGTACGACAACTGCCACTTTTTGCTTGATGAAGACTATCACTGCCGTTTACTCGCCGTTTACTCACCACTTTCTTATTTACAGATTCGCACGCGACACAGCGCTAGGTATGAACTACTTGCACTCATTCCAGCCCCCGATCTTACATCGCGACTTGAAGAGCCCCAACTTGTTGATTGACTCGTCATACGCGTTGAAGATCTCCGATTTCGGGTTGGCGCGCGTTCGTGCGCACTTCCAGACCATGACGGGCAACTGTGGAACCACGCAGTGGATGGCTCCCGAGGTTCTGGCCGCTGAGAAGTACACAGAGAAGGCCGATGTGTTTTCGTACGGTGTCGTGATCTGGGAAACAGTCACACGGCAGTGTCCATACGAAGGTCTCACGCAGATCCAGGCGGCACTCGGGGTACTGAACAACAATTTGCGGCCGACAGTTCCCGAAAACTGTCCACCTCTTTTCAAGAAGCTCATGACGTTATGCTGGGTAAGTTCTCCTGAGAAGCGACCAAGCTTCGAGACTGTGCTGGAGATCCTGAACAGCTCCACCGACGGCTCGTTACCTCCGCAGCTGGAGCGCAAACCCAGCAACTCACAAATGCGGTAACTTGGCAGTGTTTGTACGAAAAAGAGAGGGCCAAGGCGTAGTTAGAATCAATACAGGGCGTGCAAGCGGAGCACGCAAAAAATGTCACCAATCAATACAGCAAAAAGCAACTACAGACACCGCCCACAAACTGAAAAGGGTGGACCTTCTAAGTTCTCACAGGATATAAAGCATGTACCGAATATAGAATATCGCAATTCAAAAGTACAACACTTCTCTTCAAATTGAGCCCGGTTTCATCCATGTTCCGGATGTCACGCAACGCGTAATGACGCGTGATATCCTGCATCGCCATCCTCCCTTCTCGAATAACGTCAACGTCCACAGAACCTGCCTCGCCATGCATGGTTCGAAAGCGAAGGCCATGCCGCTTCATGATTCATCTATGAATCATGAAGCGCGACATCCACCCGTCAGATAGCTTGAGAGGGGGAGGGTTCTCTATGCTCGCCAGAATTCGCTGAGCCTTCCTCGTCATGAGGCGACGAGAGAGACATACATGGGCACTCTGACACCCCAGCACTAAGTCGCCAAGCTGGGTCTCAAGCTCCGGGCAGCGTACGCGAGATGTCCGTCCTTTGCCGGTGATAGCAGTTTGAAGCTTGGCCTTGATAGTGGCTGCGTCCCGCAGGACTCTGAAGATAGTAGCATCGGCTGGTGGATGCGAGAGCTTAAACGTATGTAGCGCCCAGCGCGCCAACTCGGACAGCGTCAAAGAGGGACAGCGATTGTGTTCTTCAATGACCCCACATTTCTGCTTGATAGTTAGCCAGAGTCCGTTTGTACACTTCGCCATGTGATGTTGTTGGTGCTCCAAGACGTGAACTGATGCAATTGGCGGGGGATTCGAAATGGCTCTCCCTACGTTCACCAATCTTTTGACAGAAGAAGGGTAAACGTGCAACTTTAGGGCAACTTTCAAGCAACTTTGATCCCCTTCACGCAACTTAAATTCACAATCCAGGAGCTAAATCCCTTCAGGTGAAGAATGAAAATGGTGGGGCCTAGGCTAACGAACGAAGCATTGGCTTCACACCCTGCTGCTAAATGCACTTGGTCTATTTAAAATCCCGATACCGTAGTGCTAGCATTGTAGAGCTGCAGCCCTCGCGTGATCTCGCCAGGCAAAGTTTCGTATTTAGCCCATTTTATGTCCGTATTGGTGAACGTAGCCACTTTCATTCGAAATTCAAACCTTTAGTGTGGACCACACACGTGTGGGCTGCATCTTCCTGCTGAATACGCAAAACCTGATACAACCGATTTTGCAAGGGTATAAGCAGGATGTAGTTTTCAGTTTGTGGGCGGTGTCTGTAACACTCCGTCAATTGTCCACATGGACGTTTTAATGGACACCGACATGTCGCAGCATCACCGGTATCACCCTCGATATACCGGTATTACCTATCTCTTCATCGGTTTTCAAAGTGCGTCACTTGCCGATCTTCCTTCAAAGTCTCAAGAGCTCCTCTCCTCATCTCCTTCATGGCTCCCTCCCCTGACACGACGCTGGGCCTCCTGGGCACGGGCAAGATCGGCTCGGCCGTCTTCTCCGGCTTCTGCAGCGACAACGGCTGGCAGCCCAAGCACGCGTTCGTGTCTGCGCGCACCAAGGCCAAGGCGGAGGCGCTCGTGGCCAAGTTCCCGACCCGCGTGAGCATCGTGGCGTCCAATCAGGAGATCGTGGACAAGAGCGACGTGGTTTTCATTGGCCTGCTGCCGAATGTGGCGCGGGAAGAGCTGCCCAAGCTCTCGTTCGCTGGCAAGAAGGTGGTGTCCATGATGGCCACGATCCCGTACGACGAACTGCTGCAGCTGCTTAAGTTGCCCAAGGAGAGCGTCGTGCGCTCAGTGCCGTTGCCTGCTGCTGCGAAGCGTGCAGGCCCCATTTTGGCCTATCCGGACAATGCATTTGCTCGTGACTTGTTCGCACAGGTCGGCACGCCCGTCATGGTGGAGCAGGAAGCGGAGATCACCAAGCTGGTAGGAACAGTTGAGGTTTTATGCAGGTTCAGTGGTGGAGACTGACTTTTGGTGCTATGGTAGACGGGTATCACGGCGCTCATCTCCTACTTCTACGCTACGTGCGACACGACGCAGAAGTGGTGTGTGAACAACGGCGTCGGTACGTGGTTAAAGAGTGCTTGGTGCTGTTGTGGAGTGCAAAAGCTGATGATTTTATGTGGAATTGATTTTCTGTAGGTGACCAGGCATCTCGCGACTACGTTGCGTCCTTCTTCCACGCACTGGCGTCGGCTGGTGTTGAGTCGACTGAGGGCTTTGGCGAGATGGCTGACGAGGCTGCCACCTCTGGAGGTCTGAACGAGCAGGTGCACCGCGCGCTGCAGGGCAACGGAGGCTACGAGCTCGTGGCAGACCAGCTGGACGCCATCTTCAAGCGCCTGTCCGGCACCGACCCGGCCCCGCGCCACTAAGTGGAGGCTGTTATCCGCGTGAACTCCAGTTGAAGACAACATACTGAGGTCTAAACCAAAAGAAATGCTGCTATTGCGTTAAGTGTGGAGGCGTCCAAGCTTTTTCAAGCTTTTCTACAGTTGGTGCCTTCCTCATACACGCATCCGTACAGCTGCTGTTTGCTCAATTGCCATTAGATAGCTGCGTCTCCTTCACTTTCGCTGGCGTCTTGAATGAGTCGGACAGCACGCCCGTCTTCTGCATCAGCCATAGCATTTTGCCAGCGTCGCTCGAACCAGGTATCCGCTTCCACTCCACCTTGTGCACCTCTCCAGTGGCGGATCGGCAGAGCGTAGCTTGCACAGGCTTAAGCTTGCTGACATCAACAGCTTGCAACAGGCAATTGATAGCCAAGCTGCCGTCAGTAGCAAAGTACGGCTCCAGGAAGACCGAGCCCACCGCGCGCGAGTCTGAAACACGGCCTTCGCCGATGCAGCTGCCATCCCACTCACCGGTGACAACAAGGCCGACACTCGTGCGATCCAAATTCATAGAGCTTTGCTTGAGGCCGAATGACGCCGCATCGCGATGCAGCGCCAGTGCCACCTGAGAGCACACAGTCGTCTCTACAAATTCACGCAGGCCCTCCACGCCCGATACCTCGCGTTGCGAAGCGATCCCGGTCTGAAGAAGAATCCGCGCTCCAGAAATCAGCACCTCCGTTGAAAAGTTCTTGCCGATGCAAAGATCAAAAGCCGATAGCGTCGAGTCATAGGCGCACGTTTTCCACCGCGGACTTACGTACACACCACGCACGGAGTCACAAATTGGTTGCAGTAAGCCATCATCTAGGACACGACCTGAGGCCGACACTTGGAGCTTCTGGAAGGCAAGCACCGAAGATACCTCATCCAGGTACAAAGCCACTTCGTTTTTGAGCAGAGTATGCGCCAAGACAGACAACACAGTCGCCAGCGTTCCCAGCGTCTTATCATGCTTATCCATCTCGCTTGCGGGTCCCATACCAGCAGCACCACCCGCACCTGCGCCAGAGTTGGCAGAGCTCAATCCACCCCCAGAAGCTGTTGATACCTCTGAGCCTGTGTATAGCAGTGCTCGCGAAATATCCTTTCGGCCGTGGCGGGTCCGAATCTCTTGTTGTAGCAGCAGCAAAGTATATCGGCAAGTTTGCGTCAAGAAAGCTTCGTCACTGTCCGCGGGTGTCGAATAGGAAATTGATGCTGCGCGTCGTGGTTTAACGGGACTGCTGGTCGGCGCTTGTGGTTCTTCCATCTTCACATCTGTGGGCTCTACTTCCTGTACATGGGTTGCCGCGTCCGATTGCGCATCTGCTGGCACTTTACTCTCCTCCGAGGTTGCGTCATTGTTCTTGGACATACTGTTGACGTCTATAAGCTTGATTGCCAAGTGGTACCTCTCATTTACACGGAGCTGAATTTCGTCATCGAGCACCTGAAGAACCGAAATATTTGTGTCTGCAGCTGGGCTGTCTTCCTTGCCGTGCTTCTTGACAACATAATTGCTGATGTTGTACGCTGTGTCTGTCCATTTCGATGTATTTTGAAGCGCTTCTTTCATCAGCGTGTAAAAGAGTTCCTCGCAGAAGACTGAAAACTGAACAGCCTTGAGAGCCGATACGTTGCGTTCCTCCAGGATTTTCACGTCCTCGGGCGTATCCTCTAGTTCATCCATTTCTGCCTTCGTCCTGAAATATCATCAAAGGTATAAATCGAATCGGTCAATAATTCCACTTGACAGACAAGTTGGGGGTAAAACACTAATCGTACATGTGAATAAGAGATGGTGACGGCAAGGTATAATTTCCTTCCTTCCCAGTATCCCTTGCTTCTAGTTTCAACTATTCTCACACAAAAATCAACGTCAGCAACGAAAGTACACACGGGTGCCGCAATATATCTTGCCTACCTGAATCGTGCGAGCCAAAAATCTTCTGGGGTCTTGACACGAACGAGGCCCTTCTCCGTGCGACTCAACTATTACCAGAACAATATAGCCGTAGCAGCATAAGAAACACTTTTCAAAGCGTTTTCCAGTCCGTGGCTCTAACTTACCTCCGCATAGGCGAGATCAGCAATTGATCGGGTCTGAGGTACGAAAAAGGACCCCGCTATTTGAGCACACAACAAACCGTCAGTAAACGCATTAAAAGTAAAGGTTCTTGCTAAAACTCACCACTGCCGTAGCTGCAATCAACTGCCAAAGGTTCACCAGCGCGGAACGGCTTCGGGATATTTCCATGAATGGGTGCGCAGATCTTCCACTTGCGTAGCATCTGCGTGATACCCTCGAAAAAGACGCTCTCCTTCTCCACCGTCTTGGCCAACGCTTCAACGCCGTTCAGCAAGATCGTGCTGCTCTCCTTCACCTGCGCACTCTTGGACTCCACCAAATGCTCCAGCTCCTCTCTCTTAGGCGCCGTGTTCTCTCGAATGCAGCGCATTTCCTCTAGAAAGTCTCGACGGCGAATCAGATCAATGGAATTGATCAGTTGGTGCAGCTCTGCAACTGCCGCCTGCAGCTCCGCCACCATGGGACGATAGTGGATCCTCGGGTCAATGACGTCCTCCTCCTCTTCCTCCATGTCCTGCACCGTTTCCTCCAGTTTCTCCACAGCTTCAGCAGTCTCCATGGGCTCGTCCTGCTGCTCTATCTTGACTCCATTGGCCTCTTCATCGTCTGCATCCTCTTCCTTCTCCGTCTTCTGCTTTTTCTTCTTCCGCTCCGTCCGCACACGCTCCAACTCTTGGATCGAGTGCAGGAACAGCTGCGCCTCGGTGAAATCCCTAGCAATAGTGGAAATAACACAATAACACATTAGATTTACACTAGAAACTACGAAATTGCACACGAATTAAAGCCGTTATTTACTGCTGGAGGATCTCCTTGCCCTGGTCCGTCACCATCTCCACCGTCTCATAGTCCGCCGGGTAGAGCGTCACGCCCACGGCCTCCGAGTCCTTCTCCTCCATCGTGTATCGGTCTGTATGCAACACTCGCTCCCGTTGTCTGTGGCCTGTAGCACGTAGAGCCTCCTGACGTCCTCTTCGGACGCTTTTTTGGCGAATGGGGTGGCCAATACTCCCCCGAAACACCCACTTTTGACTTTGAGCACACCCACTTTTGAACGATATGTCAGTATTCTACTTTAGTGATAGGTGGGTGAAACTGCAACTTGACCCTGTTGAAGTGGTCTCCGATATCTCTCTCGCTGATACTTTTTGCTAGCAGGACTAGCTTCACCTTATTTCTCATTAAAAAAAATAACCACCGTCCACCTTGAATACTACGACACTATTCACGCTTTGCGACAACTACACACGCACGCGGTCCTTCTCGCCGGCAGTCGACTGGAGTGAGATAACCGCGTCTGGTGCAGAGAGGGCCACGCTCACCGCTGCGACCGCGCACCTCATGCGAAGTTATACTCTCGCTTGGCACACTCGATGGCTCCCTTGACCATGTTGATGGCGCGTACGCGGTCCTGGCGCAACACGCTGAAGGAGATCAGACCGACGAGCTGGCCCTTCTTGTCCACGGCAGCACCTCCGCTGAAGCCGTTGTCCAGCTGCGCTGCCGTTCGGAGCATCGCCTTGTCCACTTCTTCGCCTTCGTACACTTGCGAGTCTGTACCGGAACAGATTGCATGGTGCACCGTGATGGTGTTGTGGCCACTGCTAGGGTAGCCGAACATCCACATTTCGTCACCTGGCTCCACGTTGTTTGAGTTTCCAATCCGTACGGCCGGGAGCTTTCCAATCGTTTCTCGAGACGTTCCCTCCAGCTTTGTCACCGTCCAGTTGCGCGCGATCATGCGGTCCGTCACGTCGCCAATGTACAATCCACTTGGCGGGTCGGAGATCACTTCGCAATCCAACCGCAGCAATGCGTAATCCAGATCCTCGTTACAGCACTCCGGGATCACACGCGCGTGATACTTCCAGAGTGGTGGCAACGACGTAGACTCGGTGGGCGCAACCAGGATCATATACTCGTCGCTGTAAATGCAGTCAAACTGCTCGCCCTGGAGGCAATGCCGAGCCGTGGCAATCAGACCATCTTCATGGATGATAATGCCAGATCCAACATTGCAGAGCTCTCCTTCGTTGGTCAAGATCGCAATTCGAACAGCCGACTGTTGTACACGACGGACCAATCCAGCGCGGAAATGCTTCATCTCGGCGCGTTTTTGCTTGAACCGGGCTACTGGTGTAATGGGCGTGGACTCCATAGACGGTCGCTCGTCATCGTCGTCCTCGTTAAAGTCGGCCAGACATGCTGCTGCGTTCAGTAGCTTCATTCGAGGTCCGAACGGGATGCCAAGATCCCGCAAATGGCCTGCATTCATTAAACACAGAGATTCAATGTCGATCTCCTCTGCCTCGAACAGCGCCGCGTACTTGCTCAGCTTGAGCGAGGCTAGCAGACTGGACATAACCAAGAAGCTCTTCTTCTTCTCAGCTGCCTTTCGAGCCGACCAGCGGATGGCAAACTTGTTGTACCACGACAAGTTCTCGAATCCAATGCCATGCACGTCTCGCTGGAAGGCGACGAGCGATTCTCGCTGCGGGCTGCTCTCGTCGTCTCCAAACTCCTTGATGTAGAGCGGTCGCCACGTGATGTCCAGCAGCGCTCTCTTGTACCAGAATCTGCACGTCATGGAGGCCAGACACAGGTCCACGTGGTTCAAGTAGCTGAGCATGTGCGTGAAGACGCCACGGGGCACCCAGGCCTTGGAATGCACGAACGCGTTCATGGGCGGCTTGCTGCCGGACAGCACCTTGGGGAAGCACGTCTCGCACAGCCTCGACTTGTGCGTGTGGCCTGTCAGCGCCGCCTTGTACCTGGAACACTTGGCGCAGAACAAGTAGCCGCACCTCCTGCAGCGGTGCGAGCGGCGCAGCAGCGAGAACTTCTCGCGGCACAAGTTGCACGAGTTGGAGGCGTGTTGCGGCGCCCAGCGGTCGCCTCCGCCGTACGAAGACGCCGCCGAGGACGTGGTCGAGAAGGCGGAGGACGCGGAGGATGCCGACGAGTAGCGACTCACGCGGCTCATCTCGTCGAAGCCCGTGGCGGCGCTGAGCGTGGACACTTGGCTCAGATTCATCTGTCGGGAGCGCTCCGTGGCCGGGAAGCGGCTCCCAGTGCTGCTCACGACCTGCCGCGAGCGCGCCGAGAGGTTGAGGTTGGCGTAGAGCGCGTTGGAGCGCGCCGAGAGCGGGAACTGGCGCTTGTCCTCGTCCATTACGCGACTGCGAAGTGCGCGCAGGAGGCGGCGGTCACTGGTCGACTCGGGCTTGGAGCTCTCTCCCTCCTCCTCTTGTGATTGTGACGGGCGAGCGCAGCGACGCGACTTTCAGCCAATGGGAGGCGAGTGCGTTTGAAACGGGGAACTGACTCGCGCGAAAAGGAGCTGCAACTGCTGCGAGGCTCGAAGCCAAGTGCTGGCGGCGCTGACTTCCTTTGGGCCGTTAGAAGCTGCAATGCTTGAAGGTGTGAGGGCTCTGCGATTGGGGCACGAGACGGGAGTGCCAGGCGTAACGTTGAGTGTGCAGTAGGAGACTTTTGGTGACTTGCTGGCAGAGGACGACGCGAAAGACTCGCGAGCTGGTCAACGGCGAGGTGGTCAACCGTTCGTGAACGGTGTTACACCAGCTGCAGCAATTACGAGGTCCGTAATCGTGTGATTGCCTCGCAGCGTGAAAATTCACCCACTCCGAGCGCTGTGTCGTGCGAAGGCTGTTGGGATCGCCAGAAGCAACATCCAGATCGAGTCTCTCTTGATCCCTTGCAACTACTGAATTACTAAAGCACTCGAGCCGCTTACCGCGGTGAGATGTGGTTTGCTGCTGTGGCATCCGATGCCGAATCCGAAATGTAGCCATCTTCGTGAAGATCAACGTCACATCGCCTGCCACGTTGCAGCTAGCACACCATCCCGCTTTCCACTTCAATTTCGCTTTTTGTTTCTTGTTGTTTCGATCTTACACTAACGCGAACGGCATCTATCCTAACGAAGCGCGCGCAGCAGGCGGGATCTCTCTCCTTCGAGTCGCCTTGGCTGCCGCCGCCATCTTCTTTTTTGCATCTCTCTCCTCTCGCCCTCTGTTTCTCTCGGTGTCTAGCTGTATGACGTCAGTTGTATTAGGGGGGACCCGCGTCATGGAACTTGGCCGTCGTCGCCGTCGTCAGCAGCTTGAGCTTCGGTCGGACATGTGCTTAGACCACGGACGGCTTGCACTTTTGCTTGTGGGCGGCCTTCCAGTCCTGCTTCTGGCACTCGGCGCCGCAGTATCGCACGGTCTTGCAGCGCGAGCACACGAGCGTGGATGGCGCCTTGCACACGCGGCAGCGCAGAGCGGCGTCGCGCTTCTCGATCAGCTCCTTGTCAAAGCTAGAGAAAGATAATAAGATACAATATCAGCAACAAGCAGCAGCACCACAGCAGTGCAATGATGAGAGCACTCACCTGAGTTTCTTCATGTCCCGCCAGGTCTCCATGGGCTCAGCGCTAGACTGCGTGTGGTACATGTCCTTGAACCCCTTGAGCGTCAGGCCCTTGTTCTCGTCGCACTGGAAGTACGTCTGGATCTCCTTGATCTCCTCGTCCGAGAAGGGCTTGCCGTCGTTGCAGATCTTGCTAAAGTCCTTGAGCTTGTCCAGCGTCAGACTCTTGTCCGTGGGCTTCTCCAGGAACGAGATGAAGAGCCGCGTGAGCACCGCCTCGAAGTCGCGCGTGAGGTTTCCGTCCTTGCCGATGAGCAGCGCGCGCACCTCGTTCTCCGAGATGCCGTCCTCCAGCTGGGTCTTCTTGGGGGCCATGGTGGTCTGTTGTGATGGGTGGGGGGCGGAAGGCTTTTGTCTTGGTGGCGTCTCCTGGGGGCGGTGACCAAACTCGAAATGCTCGGGTGCGTCGAGCGGACGGGTGCCGCGTAACTGCTACCTCTCCGATGAAATATCCCTCTCTGAACCGATCCGCCAATCCACGGATTTCTAGCCAGAATCGGTTGCCGTAAGGTCGGACTGACCTGGGAGACTCGATGCCTCGCGCTGATTGGCTGAATCTCCGCGATCGTCGGACGCAAAAAAAGGGCGCGACGCGAACCCTGCCGCAAGATGCCGCGTGGCCGCACATGTCGTCACTACGAGAGACTTGATGTTGGCTCGCGTTGGATGCACAGCACAGTAGCAACATGTCGACGTACGTCGTGCTTCTCGAGAGCGTGACGTCGTGACACTAAGGCTGCAGTTCAATAGCAAAAGCTCTGAGCTCTTCGCCACAAACTATTGCAGCTCACCTCTCCCTTGAAGATGCTAACGTTGGTGTTCGTATCTACAAGGGCAACATTGATCGCCATTAAATTCCTGCAATTGCGACTCTCACCGATAGTAAACCACTGCAATGACACATTCAGCACAACTACATAAGCTGCTCAAACAGATCCAATGGTGCAGCCAGCTGGGTCAGACATGTTGAAATTGGTCACTCTCATTGATCAAGCAGGCGCAATGTCGATGCTGCTTTCCAAGTCTCACGACGCATCTTGCATGCTTCAGCCGAGCACCCAGCACGGTTGCTTGTCCGATAGAACATAGAGCAGATCGTCGCCCGTAATGACTTCGAACGGCTGCGGGTTCACGTACACGTAGCCGAACGGGACGCTGCGTTCATCTTCAGGCACTTCGACTCGAGCCTTGGAGTCGGTATCATTGACAGCATTCATGTACGGGTGGCAGCGATAAAGTCCGATTACTAGGATGTCATCAGATGACAGCAAGTAGTGAAAAACATACTCGAACGACCGCCCCACAAAGTCCAGTGGCACCTCGACGGCGAACAAGGAGCTACGCTGGAGCTCTGGCTTCGACGTATCGCCACGCAAAGCAGCCCACGCATCACTTGCACGAGATGTGAACATGAATTCCCCCAGGATATTCTTGATTCGGCCATTGAAAAACTGGTTGATGAGGAGGCTGTCGCACAGCGACGTGCTGTAAGTTAGTCCAGACGTGAACGCTGGCGAGAGAAAGAAGTTCCGCGAGAATGTTTCCGAAGAGGAGAACATTGTCAGCTCATTGTCACCGTCAGAACCAGGGAACCAACCATTGGCCAACAAGTTCTGGGCCATGAAATGCACACTGGCACGATTCCCCACCTCCGTAATAACACACGGCGCCTTCTTCACTCCAATGAAGCTTGTGATAAACTTGTGAAGGGCAACGGATTCCTAAGCATGAACAACCATCAAGACAGAAATTTTATCTAGGATCTAGTAGTGAAGGCATCAACCAAAACGCGACGTACCGCATCCTGGATGAGCTCCGAGTCGTTGTCCGATTTCGCAGTGGACGTTCCTAAGATCAAAATACGATACGCTTCCAAGACACCAGCTCGATTCAGCGTTTTGTGACGGTACTGATCGCCAACCACAAAGTGCACGTCGGGGTAGTGGCTGAAACCATCGTAGGCATCATCATCAGGAAGCTTTGCTGTCAGAATTACAACTGGGTGGTACCGCTTTAAGGCTCGAACGCGTAAGGGTCTGATAAGATGTTCCAAATCGTTCGCGAAAGTAGATTCCGTGGTGACACAAACCACGATAGGAGCCACCGCAAAACCGAGATCATGGACGTCATCGACAACTGCGTCTTCAACGGATTTCGAGGATTTCTTAGTGTGAGAGGTCTCACTCTTTTCTTCGCCCTCGGTCTCCTTCTCGGGTTCAGGAGTATCAAATTGCCAGTGTTCAAAGCGTGCTTGGTGTCGTTTAAGAGAGTCGTGACCATCACTTTTACTGCTTTCGCTGCGAACGAGCGATGAAGGGGATGAAACTTGCAGTTCTCGCCAGGCAAGGGGCATCGAAGCATTTGGGGACATTTCGGTCAACGCACTGGCATCGGCTTGAGTCTGTGCAATCACATACGCAGTCTCACCACCGACACACTTGTAGGTGTCACCTGGGTTCAAAACCACCTTGCCTCGAGGGCCATCGGCGACAGCAAATACGATAATCCCATTGCAGTGTGAGTAAGCGAGCGAGGCTAACTCGGAGAAGGTCTTGCCAGCAACGACAGACGCTGGTGGTAGCTCCACTACGTAAACCTCGTGGCTTGCTCCCAGCAAATATCTGTCAACCCATGAGCCCTCGCCGTTATCAATTGCTTTAGATCGGTTCGTCCGCTTGGCATCACTTCCCAGACCTTCATCATTGTCGTCGTCAAAACTTGAAGTCGACGTCAAACTGTACATGAATGTCGAGAAACCGGGACAAATGCAGTTTTGGCCAAGCAAGGAAAGTGCTACCTCTGACAGACAGAGGACATTCTGAACGCCCATATCGCGAACGAGCTGGCAGTGGACGGATCGGTGAAGCTGTGCGAAAATGTGCGCTTTGGGGGCTTGGCGTTTAGCCGCCAGAACGCGCATCAAGGTGCGATGGTCACAGGCCGAGAAATCTTCATCACCCACACGGTCCGTCAACATGAAGATCGCATCTGCAGAGTCACATGCCGCACGCTTCGCATCATCGATATCAAGAAGTGATCCTTGGATGAACCAAACGCGCTTCGCAAAGAACGGGTCAAGAAGCAGCGCCTTAAGTGACGTTGCTGGCGGGTCTTCACTGAGAACAATAACGTGGACTCCGACAAAGTCGTGGTCGTTGTGGAAAATCTCGTGGAAAAAGTGGCTGATCCGAGTTGCAGTGAGGTCTCCGCAGAGCACGACATGGCGGTTATTGGACGAAGGCTTGTAGCTAGCTTGCTCGTAGGCTGAAACCGAGTTGCTCAGATCCATCACGTTTGAAATCTGGTATGGAATAACCAGGATAAAAATGCAGACGAGTACGCCCACAAACACCTTCGAGAGTGCGTTCTCCGAAGGGGGCTTATCGATCGTCACAAATGTCATGACAGAATTGAAGAACGAGTTGAAGAATGTCCACTCCCCCAGATTCTTCACAGAGAGAGTACCGTCCATTGTCTCTGCGATCTGGATAACTCCAGCAGCGCCAAGCAAGATGCACGTAATTTGCAGGTAGCACAAGAAAGCGAATTGACGCACCGGGGTCAAGTAAGCGTGACATCGACTCAGCACAGCCCTGCCCGTCATATAGCACAAGGCAAACCGCACAGGGTAGACGAAGCGCCACCACGACTCGCCATACCAAAAAGTGCTGCACAAACAACAAGTGAGCGTGTCATACAACGGTCATCACTATCTCTTGAAAATATGTGTGTACTTACTGGTAGCGTGTAAAGAAGGAAGCAGGAAGCACAGGCAGAATAACCGCAAGATAGGTGAGTGTCGTCAGTGACAGCAGATACTCCCGACGTCGGTTGGCAGCGAGATAAACGCCTCGGAAGGCGAAGTCAACAGCGAACAAAGTGGCACAAAGTACTTCAACCACCCAGATCGAGTGTGGCATCTACAATTCACCAGAAAACAATCACATCTCATGAGAATACAATAAAAAAACACGTATGTTGACAGAATGAACGTACACTGTTGGCAGGAATGTACGTGTTGGTGATGTACGTGGCCGCGAAGACCACAGACAGGAGCGCCATGAAGGCGTCGATGGCAGCGCCTAAGTTGCCATTGTCCAGGTTCCTATCGTTATTTCCATAAAGAATCAGATTTTCTCGAACGAAGAGATGCACTATTCTACATCTCCAGCCCTAGGACGGAGCTACGGACCGACTAATGCGCTCGATGTCGCGTGCATTGCCGAACACATTGAGAAGATTCGCGTCTGAGTCGGCTTTGGCGCTTGCGGCGGCGGTCTGAGGAGCAACATTAATGGTCAGTGGTCGAGAGTTAAGATAGAAGCTGCAGCTGGAGTCGGAGACCTCGGCGACGCTGCCGTAGCGCGAGGCATCGGGTTGACGGAGCGGCTGGCGCTCCATTACGGTGGAAATCAGACTGACAAGCATACATGTACCCACGCGGTACTTAAGGGGGACTTTGTATTGCTACTCCAGAAAGCTACTTCTGAAGTTGAAGTTGACATTGGGAACTCCTTCTCCTTTCTTCACTTCCGAGACAGGGATGGCAGGTCGCCCAACGCGGGAGGGGAAACGGCCGTCAAAGTATAAACCTGAAGATTGGCGACAGGGAGACGAAAGAAGGCGAAGAAGCGAGCGACGATGGATCTGTCATCGGCGATATCGTACACGGACGCTGCCCCTCAGGTACTACACGTTGTGTAGTGTAATGAACCAAGGAATGCCTCACATGGTCATATGCTTTGATCTGTAGTTGGCGGAAACGCTATCGCACGTCAATATTACTGAACACGATCCAGCGATCATCCTGAATTGGGATCTTGAGGCATTGCAAGAGTTTGTAACGAGGGCAATCGTCATTGATGGTGCTCCTAATCCACCCGCGAGGCCAAGATGGCTCCGGACATTCCCTCAACCGTAGCCTCGCTTACGGATGACATTGTGACGTTTCTTGCGCAAGTCGCGGGCGGTCGATTCGGGATAATTATGCTGGCCCCGAACAATATGGCTCAAAACAACAATGTCTGGACGCGGATCAGAGATCTCGAACACGAACCATTCATGCAAGCAAGTTTTGCTGCAGCGCCACCAGACCAACGCCTTGCTCGGACTGGCTATTTGTTGGACAATCGTCGAGTGCTGCAACCACTCGACGGAGCACTTGTTGCCCCAGTACCGCCATTACGTCAGATATTCGCATGATTTCTCAATTCTATCGTCGCTTAAGATCAAGAGTTTCCTCCGAACGTTCATTCGAGGGTAAGTGACAGTATAAGTGTTTTAACATCACGCACTTTTGACTTTAAGATTATGTAAATGGGACTGCGCTAAACACTGGTGAGTTAAATCAGCGGTCAGTATGCTACATCGTCCGCTCTTCCTTCGCATATAAGAGCATCTAGAGTACTCCTAAAGACCCTCAGAGACAGCGATGATGTACTATATTGCACTTGACTAGCAAAAAAGTCGGAAGTAAGCGAATAAAACTGAAGTTTGGAAAATGTAGCCATTTGAAAGGTCTCAGATCAAGCTCGACGGAACTGACGTTGCAGTCCGGATAGTTTGGCGTCGGACCAGGGTGTGCCGGCATCGGCCTCTGGCTGTGGCAGCTTTGGGATATCAAATTTGACGCGCGCGCCATTGCCCACAGCCCACGCATCCTCCACGACCGCTGCAACGACTGGCGAGAGTCCGTTGTTAGAGGTTTTAGGGGTTGCCAGTCGGGAGTCCGAGCTGCTTGTTCCTAGCGGCGCCTTCTTGGAGAATCGTGGCACAGATACTGGCGATGCCCAGTCTGGCAAAGATGCGAGGGCTCCAGAATCGCTGGCCATTTGCCACTTCATGCGCAACGACCGTAACTCGGCAGAAAGCTGCTTGTTCTCCTTGCGAGCCGCAGCACGCGTCCAGTCCAATTTGTTGCGCACGTCGATGAATTTCTCGTCCATGAGACGCAGTTGGTCCTCCAGGATTCGAGCGCCTTGCTCCAGCTCAGCCACTTGTGCGTCCTGGGCGGTGTGCTTGCGAATTGCGGTAGCCAACTTGTCCTTCGTTTCGAGTAACTCCTTGTCTAGGCGACGCTGCGCCTCTACTGCACGCGTCTTAGCTGCGGCTTCGTGCTTCAGATGGACCATGAGCTTTTCGACGTGCTCCGACAAAGCCGCCACTTTCTCTCCTAGTTCCTTGTTTGCCACCTCGCTTTTCGCTCGCAGTTCCTTCTCCACACGCTCACGGCCGACCATTTCTACCACCTTCTCACGCATGTTTTGTAAATCGCGAAGTCCCGCTTGAGCAGTATCTAAATCGCTTTCGAGCCGCTCCGTACGCTCCATCAGCCGCTTGTTCCGGCTTCGTAGCACACGCATTTCGCGTTCTAGTCGCCCAGCACCACCGAGGCCAAGCGCATCCAGAGCCGAGAAGTTGTCAACATTTGGCAAGTGACAAGATGACTGTTCTGATCCGTCTTGTGCTTCGTCAGTTGCTGAGTCAAACGATGAAGAAGATCCCGGCCGACCTCCAGCAAGCTGCCACTCATGCTCTTGTGCTTTCAATCGCAACCGTACCAGTTCCTCAAGCTTTACATGCTGGTAAAGCCCATCATCAACGCTTGCATCTTGACTCCCAATTGTAGGATCAAGACCAATTCCACGAAGGAGAACTCGTCGCACACTGCTCACTTCTTCTCGGAGTTGTGCCAGTTCTGTTTTAGCCTTGTCGAGTTGATTAGCCGCACGAAGATGTTTCTCCCCTTGCTGAACAAGCTGCTCCGACTTCATGAACACTTCTTGCTGCAGGTTTCGAATCCTAGCAGCATAGTCGTTCCCAGGTCCTGTGAGTGACAGCAGCGCAACTTCATCTTCCAGCGTTTTCACGCGA
The DNA here is from genome assembly GCA_032158285.1 of Phytophthora sansomeana. Lineage (NCBI taxonomy): Eukaryota > Oomycota > Peronosporomycetes > Peronosporales > Peronosporaceae > Phytophthora > Phytophthora sansomeana. The sequence continues at coordinate 564,157 of JAPDHH010000252.1, forward strand.
TCGTTGGCCTCATTCAGTTTTTCTTGCTTCTCTTGAACCTGTTGCTCAGCTCGACGTAGCAGCGCATTCTGGTTAACCACTCGCATATCTTCGTCCGCAGCAACTGCCTTCAGTTGACTCTCTAAGCTTGAAATCTGTTCTTGTAATTCCTCTATCTTGCTCGATCTACTTTCCAGCTCTTGGTGCTTTGCAGCAATTTCTTCTTCGTGAGACTTTCGCACATCTTCATGAGATCTTCGCATGTTTTCCTGAGCTTGTTGTAGCTGATCATACTGCACTCGAAGTGTGTCGTACTCGGCGCTAAGTTGTGCAAAGCGATCATCACGCTCGTCTAACTGCCTCTGAAGTTCTGCTTCTTGCTGCTCATGAGATACATCGGAGACACGAAGGCGCTCTAACTCCGCGAGGTCGTCCACCATCTGCGCTGTGCAGGTCCGGACGCTCTCTTCGAGCTGAGCTATCTGCTCCTCCAGCTCTCCCTTCTCAGCTGCGAATTGCTCCTCCGCATACCTCCTGGTCTCTTCAATTTGCTCTTCAGCATACCGTTTGGCCTCATCCAAGGCTGCATAGCTTTCTCGCCATTGGCCGTTCTCTTCGGTAATGGCCTCAATAGTTTGTGTAAGTTCCGCCGTTCTCAGTCGCTCCTGTTCTACAGCAGCTTGCATCTGCGCCTTCTCATTTGCATGTTCTCGATAGAGCTCATCATTGGCTCGCCGAAGCTCAGCGATTTCCTGATCTGGTGTCTTGGCTGCCATGAATGGGAAAAGCTACTTGGCAAACGTCGCTACAACCACAAGTGAAAACACCATCTAGAAACACAAAATCACTCCAGCGAAAAATAGATCGATGGCAAAGAAACTATTTTCTTGTGTTCTGCTTTCCGTACGCACCTCAGACTTTGTCTATGTTGCTGTTGTTGATGAAGCAGATATCCCATTAAGAGTTTCCAATTGCAGATCAATATCGTGCCACTTTTCGTTCATCTTTGAATCTCCATCAGTTTGCAATGCTGCGTTCAACTCTTGAAGAATTTCACGCACCTACATTCACACGGGAGATCATCATTAGTATTTGTTGAAAAATAAAATGCAGGCTTGCCATTCTGTGAACTTACGTAGCCCAGATGAGCAAAAATGTCCCCTCTTTCAGCTGTCGGTTTTGTTGTCGCGGAAGCGTTCAAGTTCTGATAGCAGTTCGCTGGTCTTGGCGTACAAGAGCTCTCGAAACTCCACATAGTTGATCCCAGTGTTGGCGAGCATGACTACTTGGCACTGGTCTACAAACTCACGTCCGACCAGGCCGATCTCTTTCAGGTCGGCCAGTTCATGCTCAACCGCTGCGTACTCCCGCTTAAAGAACCCCCACAATTCACGGACATTGTACCCGTTGAACCAGTTGTGGTTGATTGAGATTGTGTCCTCCAGGTTCTTAACCTGGTGGTACCATCCGCTGGGAACGAATATCGCATCACCCGTTTCTTGAATGACGTGCACTGGGTTCGCTTCGTGGAAATGTGGGTACTTTTCTCGGTCGACATCGCCAACTGTCACGTCAGGTAAAACGAACCGACCAAAGCAGTCCTTCAGCTTTGCCTCCTGCTCAGGAACGAAAGCATACGCCGTTAAACACTGCATCGAGAAGTGCTACCACGCTCCACCGACACATACATCATCCGGGTGATAGAATACCCACTCCTTGCGACCGCAAACATTCACAGACCAGCTGAAAGCAAGCGAAACTATGAGAGAGCTGATAAAGAACAGACCTGCTCGTACAGAGCATACCTGTACGAACGGAACACGTCCTGATGAAGTGGTGTCCAGCTTCCAGCAGGACCTAAGTACACAAACAGTTAGCATCAATCGTACTTCGAAGTACGTTGTATACTTCTGAAGTAAAAGGCTTTAAATGCTTACCAAGATACACGAAGCGATAATCGCTTTCGCTCTGTTCTTTGTGGTCCCACCACCTACTCGATAGCAGCAATATAATTTGTTAGTCAATCACGCAGTGATCAAACATCCGCCAACTCCGTACCAGTTCAGCCAGTCATCTTTGAAAAAGGGCGGTGTTCTGCAATCATACGTCAGCTCCCAATCAACCACTAAGCCAAAGCACCCCTCCAACGTACTCGTAAATATCGTGTCCGAAAGCGTGCACAAAGTGCCAGTCCTTAAGGTATTTCTTGCCAGCCGTGCCGCTCTCAACTAGCGTCAAGTACTCGTCTACACCACATCCATCTTCACCGTCACATCCTCCTACCACGAATTGCCAACCCCCAAACAAGCTTTGTCCTCACCGAGTCGCATGGTCCATCGCTCCTCTGCGCCATACTCCGCCACATCTCCACTCGCCACCTGATCCATCAAATTGCAGCATACAATCACTCAGTAGACCACTAGAATGACGCCAAACAGAGCCAACAGTTGCAGTTTCTCCATACCGGCGCCTCTGCTGCTCCGTATTTTTCCTTCAGATGCGCAAAATTGATCTTCTTGCCATCGCGCCACTGCGCCGCCTTGGGGAGCCACGTGTCCGTCACGTTACGCAGCAGCACGGGGCGGTTGGGCGCCATGTAGCGCCTGCAAAAGGCCTCGTAGCTCAGCGTGCGCGCGTCCTCCACGTCCATGAGCTTCGGCCATCAATTCGCATCACGCGCATGTCTCTTGTCCCTCGACTCAGAAATGTAGCCATGTCGGAAATCTGAGGCGTCGTTTCGCTTCAACTAGTCGACGAAAAGCTTTCGGTCCAGAGCCGGGCCCACACGTACGTCAGCAAACCGCTTCGGTAACACCCCAGTCGACAGTCAAACTACGAGTTGTTTCCTGCTCACTCTCGAACTCGCCCAGTCGCTTTCACTTCGCCAGTCGCGAGCGAGCGAAACCCCTTGGCTTCTCATGGCAGCAACCGACTCGTCTCTGCCCAGCAACTCGAACGGCGGAGGGGACACTGTCATCGCACAGTATCTCGCGACCAAAGTGGCGTGGTGGGCCACGTACCCGCGCATTTTGATCGTCACGGCCTCGACGCTCAGCACGTACAACCCGGAGACGTTCCAGTGCACCAACCAATGGGAAATCGCCGACATCGAGACCGTCGAGGTCTCCAGCACGCACAACCAGGTAAAATATACAGCAGAAAAAGAGGTTGCAACACTGTAGACTCAATTGGATTTGTGCATTGATATGTTGCAGTTTGTGCTTCGGCTCGAGAAGTCGGGCTTCCGGTCGCCCAAGTTGAAGTTCGCGTGCTTTGCTCGCGGCCACTTGCTGTCGCTGCTGGCTCGGCTGCGTCGACAAGCGCAGGGGAAGGCGCTCTTGTATCGTCTTGTGAGTGCGCGACGGCTGCATTTCCGGTGCATCGAGCAGTTCGCCAACGCCTCGCACAAGCTGCTGTTCCTGCAGGTGACCGTGTCCAGTATCGTCTTCTTGGACGAATGCGGTCGACGAGTGCAGATTTTGCCCTTCTTGTACTTGCGAAAAGTGGCATTTTCATCTGCGCATAACGACGGGATGGTCTTGTCGACGGCGTTTCATGAAAGGTTCTTCCTGTGTGGAGAGAGACACGAATGTCTGAACGAGATCGTGGCGGCGGCGAAGGAAGCGGGCGTGGAGCTGTACAAGAAGTCGAGTCCCATTACGGCACTGCAACTTCGACTGCAGAACACGCAGGTCCTGGATCGTCCTTCAGTCATTCGGTTTGATGTGAAGAAGGCGAGAAATACGTCAGGGAATGGCGACGGTGCTCCCGAAAGCGAAGGTAGTGACGGTATGAAGAAGGCGTTCAAGAAGATACAGCTGATTCTGCAGGGCGACGCGGTCGTGGAGATGCATCGCTCCATGCGCACAGTGATTGCACGTCCGTACAGCGCGTTGATGGCAATTGTTCGCCCAGACTGGGACCCGAGGACGCTCGTGCTGGAATTTAAACAGGAAGATACATTGGTTCTAGACGTGGATGGCCGAGATCAGCTTGTGGCACTGCTGCTTTTGGTGTGCCGCGAAGCAGGCCAGCACAATGTCATGCTGATTTCGTCTGGGCTAAACTATTGCCGGTTTTACCATCCTCATGAAGCGGACACGGCGGCAAAGGATGCTGGCAATATTGCAGGCGCGTCGATGGAGACCTTCTTGCTCAGAAGAATTGTGCAGACGAGTGTTCGCCCCGAAGACGCGAATAGTGGAAGAGGCCGCGGCAGTAGTGTTTGGTCTCCACGAAGACGACGCGGTGGAAGTGTATCAACACCGAGAGCGTCTCAGGGAAATAATGACACGCCTCGATCGGATGATTCTGACTCAAATGGCCGTGGCGGATGGTTCCAGCGACGAATCAATAAGGACAAGCGAACAGCGGAGCCTCTCTACGAAACGCGTAACTCCATCGATTCGGGCTTGTCCATGAATGAGAGTGTCAGTATCGCTATTGCTATGGAAGAGCTCAACGCGAACCTTCCACTGGACGAGCTCGCCCGCAGCGGTCCAGGGCAAGTGGAAGTGGTCAACAAGGCCATGGAGCTCGTTTTCAATCATCTCGTGACACTAGTAGCGGCATTACGGCGATATGGAGATACGATGAGCTCAGAGCTCATTACCACTCTGCAGACACTTGTGCGCTTGTATCACCACCAAGACGCATGCTTCACTGATGACAAGGTGCGATTTCTTGCTCGAGGGCTCATCTGCTTGGCATAGCTTCACTAACAAACGTATTTGGTGTGACAGATTCCCCAAGTATTTGACGCTGTGCACGAGCTCATTCTCCAGCAGGACTTGCTCACCTGCTACTGGTGCCTCAGGCTGCTGCAATGCTTTTTGGGTGTCCGGACACCAAACATTGCCGCGGATTCCAACGCAGCGGGTGACCAACGTGCCAAGATGATCCAGCATTTTGTTCACAACGGGACGCTTCAACACGCCATCGTTGACCTTATTCCAGCCTCATTTGCTCTATCAAACGGCTCATCTTTCATGGCAAAGTCCTCCATCATCGGAACAGCCTTTTGGACCGCTGATCCGGATGCTGCACGGAGTCCACCTTCTAGTCTTTCGTCATCCCAGTCCTCAATTTTGTGCACAAAGGAGGCTCAGGTGCAGAACGAAATCAATGTGGTATTCTACGAGACTCTGCTCACTTTGCACCACTTGCTGGTGTACTTGAGAAGTGCTGCGAAGATCCAGCGAGCTACGCGTGACAGACAAAATTACATTGCGGCAAGCAATCGCCAAATCCATTACAAGCACCCCGACATGTCCAGCGACGTACCAGCCGAAAAACAAACGGATGCTCTTGCTGGTAAATTGCTGGAGAAATACCGTTTCCTCATGGAATCAATCGTGGATGTCCGTCTTGTACGCATGGCTGAAACGTCCGTCGCACTCGTAAAATTTGTGCTAAACCATTTCGCAACCAAGACGAGTGCTAGTCAGCTTCAGCTGGCACCGTGTGATAACCAGCTATCGCACATTAGTGATGGGGACTTTTATGATACTCGAAAGAGGCGGCTGGGTGAGCTTGGTTCGTTCCTTGATGACTATCGTGCAATCACTGAAAGTAGAGCGGAAATCCAGTCATTACTCTTTGGTTCCGAGAGAACAATTGAGCTGCCCCTCAACGCTTTAAGCTGTGCAACTGGGAGTGATTTCACGAATGCTGCTATGGAGAGGCTACTCAATCCAGGCACCACCAATCGTGTGGGAACGGTGATGTCAAATGGGTCGATGAGACTTGAGTACCTTGACCCAAGCGAGCCACCTAGTTCAATTCGTGAAGAGGATACCTACATGGCGCCACCGAAACAGGAGCTCAACAAGAAATCATTAAATCCTCAGCAGGAGCAATTGAAACCTCACCAACGGCAAGTGGAGACCCACAAGAAACCACCGGGAAATTATGTAATCTCGAAGCATTTGGAGAAGTCAAGTACGTACAATAGTCTTGCCGCTGGAAAGAGCAACCAAGTGTATCAACCATCACTGCAATCATCTGTCGAGCGATTAGTCGGTAGAACGAGCCCTGTGCGTTCAATTCGCAGCGACATCGGTGCGAATTTGTTCAATAGTGATGATGAAGATGACACAGTCGGCCCGCTTCTCTATAGTGATCACGTATCGGCAGCAGCGCGGTCACCACGAGCTATACGCAAGGCGTTCCAGGCGTCAGCAGGGGCGCGCAGGACCGCAAATGAATGTGATGCTTGCATTGGGTGCAACGATGTTTGCACCAGCGAGCGGTGCTTCTTCTGTGCCGAGAAAGAGTATCAGCTGAAAGTAGCTTTTGCTGGTTCTTCTATTGCTGCTGGACCAACTGTGCGCCAAGTTTCGTGGCAACATCGCATACCATCGTCCGTTGAAAGCTCATTCAACGTCGAACGCGAGTACTCGTCGTGCGAGATGCGACGACACCAAACTCAGCGGTCTTGCTGGATTCGGGTGGACGATAGTGTTTTCGATGTGACCGATTTGCTTGGTGTTCATCCAGGAGGAGCTCAAGTACTTCTTGAGGCTGCACAGCATGGAGGGGACTGTGGCCCCATCTTAAAGACGCACCCACCTGCGGCACGAGAAATGCTGATGCAGTATCGTCTTGGCCGCTACTACGAGTGCAACAAGTCTTGAGTCTCCCAGTGTTTTTGACTTCGACTGATCCATCACGAATTCTGCGGTACTAAGGCAAATTAATGCATCATAGTTTTGAATTGCAGCTTTGTCCTATTGTCAAGCAGCTCTGTGTAGTGGAGTCATATCATTTGCTTATCTTGAGCTTCTCCAGTGAACGTAGTATCGTCTTGGTCATGATAGACGTCAGTTGAGAAGCAATTGCTTCAAGGCTCTCCACATGTCCAGTACATTGCTGTGGATACTTAGATATGAGCGTGAACACGACTGTCGAAAATTTTAGTGATCCTCGAAGCTGCTCTCCTTCGGGCTGCTCCAAAGCAGACTCACAAGCTCCAATGAACCTTTCCAATGTCAGTGAAGATAGCGCTGGCTTCGTGTTGAGGATGTTCTGAAACACCAACAGGGCCGACTCGTTTGCAAGCAAATGTTGCTTCGAGTTGTTTTCTTCACTTGCTGTCACTGATGAAAGGCTTTTTTGAATGAATCCATCGAGCTGATCCGCAGGGACTGTGTCGGGACTACGCAGGATTCGAGTAATTGCTTCTGCTTGAGCTGGACCAAAAGAGCGATCAGTGTCAGGATTGAAGCCACCAACGAGCAGTGGTAGTAGCAGTGAGTCAACAAGTGCGCTAGTATAGCTAGAACCAAAGCGTAGCGCCGTTTGCAGCAACACACGCGAAATCACCGACTCTGCTGCACGGATCCTGGGTAGCACGCTAGTCTCGAGGAAGATCGATGCATATCGAGAGCTCCAGTTGGAATCCACAAGTGCACTGTTCAATAAGCAGGCAAAAAGTTTGCTGTTAGCATGTGCGTGGAGACATAGCACTTCCACACACTGCAAACCTTGTGATTTGAAGAAGTACTTCATCACTGGCAGCATCCATACGCAGCATTTGGCACAGGCATTGAAAACTCCGCTCGTTCGCTGCATAAGTCGTGTGAACGTCGTTGACGACTTCAGCCAGAATGCCGAACACTCGTGTAGCAAGATCGTCCACTGCTACTCTAGCGTCAGCATGAGAAAGATGAGCAAGCTGCTTCGCCAGCGTCGCAGCACGGTTTTCTATCTGCGTGAGTTAACCGACAAAAGTCAGGACGACAACATAGCAAACTCCCGATGAATGTTTTCCACAAACCTCTTTGCTAAGCGGTGGGCGCTCTTGTGACTTGGTAGCTGGAAGTGTCTGCGACCCTGCCTTAATTCTTGGATCCTGTTCAGTCTCATCCATCTCGTCCATCGAGTATCGGTCCTGTAGTGCCTCCACTCTAGGACGCTTGGTCAACGAAGACGTCTTATGAACCTTCCTGCTTCCAGCAACATACCCTGAAGAGAGCGTCGTATGCAGCCCCATAGCGTCATCTACTTCTTGCGACGGGAACTTGACTCGATTCAGCGTCAGTCGCCGTATCCGCCGTCGGAAAGCAGCGTCTGCCGTCGTCTCCTCCCTCTGCTCCTCCTCTCCACTCAGTACCATCTTCGCAAGAAACAGACACACGCCATCGCTCTCCCGACGTCGAGGCCGCACCGCCACTTCAAGGAAAGTTCGCGCCAAATCCACCGCGTCCTCTTTCCTCGGAGACGCACCACTCGCCAACGCGCTCCAAATCTCACGCTGCACCTTCAGAGGCAACTGCTCCAAGCGGACGCCAAAGTCTGCAACACTTGGAGCGTCTCCTTCGTCTAGCAGGACGATCACCCGGAGCTCCTGCAAAACATCAGGGGCCTTCTGACGATGATCTGCTTACGATAACACACAGGTGGATGAGATACAATGCCCAACGCAGTGGCTACCGTGTTCTACGTGCCTTGTAAGTAGTCGCGAACGCCAGTGGCGCCTTTGGCTTGAGCTGCGAACGCGAGGGATTGCGTCTGGTCCATTGAGTTGTGCTTTGTTAGGTATCGACCAGATGTGAGGCGAAAAAGTTTCTATGAAGTTGGTTAGGTTTACTATTGTGTCCACCAGACTGTCCATCTACCTACAAAAAGTCCACTACATCACTACAGCTCTCACTTCGGCGTCCGACGAAGCTCATCGAAAAGGGACGGGAAGCCTGTGCTGTGCTTGGAGGCAAAGCGAATGTTTGGCCGGATCGACAACTCGGAAGTGTCGTTCGTTGGGCTCCCACTCGTTGAGGTTTGGCCGGACGAGCCTGGCGACAAAGCTGAACATGGAGATGGCAACGTACCTGTAGCCTTTGCCGGCTGGTTGCTAGTGACATTCTTTGAAGCGCTAGCAGCATGAGGCGATGGCTTGCGAATAATGCGTCGTAGCTCGTGTCTAAGCGGGCATGCGGCTCCCTTGGGACAGTATCCCTCGGCAAAGGGTTCGCAAAGCGCTGCCGTCGCGCTCACCTTCACGTGGCGATACCTGCAGTTATCCCGCGTGCAAGCTCCGCGAAGAAACATTTTGCAGTCCGGAACTTTGTTCTGCAGATTTGATGCGAGAAAGCATACACACCACAAACAAGTTATAGCACCAAGTCAGCAACACAAACCATCGCAAGCCTCGTCGTTGAAGCGCACATGGGGCTTCAACGCGAGTGAGAAAAAGCGTCAGTCTTTCTCCACCTCATCGTGTTGGTGCGACAGCAAGCACTTGGGGTCGTTGCACTCGTTTTTCAAGAACTTTCGGCACATTGCCACTCGCCGACTGTCGTGAATGAATCTGCAAGCATCCTTGTTCTTGCAGAAACCTAATACTCCGCGATCAAACACAATTTAGCGGTAGCATCCACCAGGTTAGCTGCGGTTTGTAGCGATTGGAGCTGCAGGTGAATGAATACTTGCCGAAACTGTTGTAGAACGAGCAATACACCGTACGGACTTTTACCGCTTTTTTCGACGCATGACGTTTGTTTCGTGCGCGCTGGACAGTAGCTTTTGCTCGGACAAGTCTAGAGTATCAGAAAACGCACACCCAGACAGATCAATGAGTCAGCATACCAAACCGAAACCACAACGGCAGGTCGAATCGTTGTCGAAACTTACGCGGCGCGGGCAGCTCCACTCTTGGTCGTCAGGCTAGGTCTATAGGTAACACTTGCCTTGTGCTCCTCTGTCGAACAGCGCTTCAACACCTTCCCACCGTTGGCAACGACGTATTTAATCCCGCCAATATGGACAGCATCTACTCACGGCGCATTATGTCAGCGAACCACGCAGATACTACAAACAGTAGTAACACACCACCCCTCCTCACCATTAGATCGGGAAACTGGCATCGGCACTGGAGACGTAGCAGCTGCAGTAGGCACCATATTCTTCTTCACTCCCGCTCGGACGAGACTGAAGCCGCCGTTAGCTTTCGCGTACTCGCCGTCCTCCAGTCTCAGCACCTGCAGCTGCCTACTCTTGCTCTTATTCGCCACTTTCACCTACCCCATACACCATTTAACCAATCAATGACCATCACTCTCCTCCAGCCCAAACTGCAGCCACTCACCGGCCGCTTCCACGTCTTGTGCTTCCCCTTGGCGACAGTGGGCGGCGTCGCGCTCCTCGTCGCAGCTTCCACCGGCGAATTGGCTGCGTCTTCCCGTCTCCACACTTTGTTGGCGCTCGCGTGGGTCCGAGTTGCAGCTGGAGAGAAGCGATTCCACGAGCGATTCACGGGCGTCGGCGGCCTCCGCGACTGGTACGGAGCGTACGGCGGCCGCGCGTACGCGTGTCCTGAAGCTGCAGACGTCGCGCCGCTCCCTGCGTGGCGTTTGGCCTCCAGCAGGTTCTTCATGGCCTGAATCTTGGCACGCAACGTCGCCTCCTCCATCGTCTTGGCGCCTCGGCAGCGAATTCTCAACTGCCAGTTCAAAATTCTCATGCGGCATACTGAAACCAAGTGACGTGAAGAACGTACAGTGGAATGCTGTGTTAAGTGCGAGTTAATCGAACGCCAACGTGGCCGTTCTTACTATCGCGATCATGACGGACCGCACGAGCGACTTCGTAGGCATCACGGTGCTGTTCGACACGGGGCGCGCGCGGCCGCAGACGCACCGGCCGCTGTCGAGGGACGCGCGCCTGGCGCAGCAGATCTCGGACCAGCTGCGCCAGCAGGAGCTGTGTCTGCGCGAGCTGCAGGAGCTCGTGGGCAGGAAGAGCATCATCGGCGACGACCCGAGCGCGCAGATCGCGACGCTCACGGACGTTCTCAAGAAGGAGCTGGGCGCCGTGGAGCGCAACATTCAGATGTTCCAGCAGACTGTGAATGCGCAGAGAGGCCGCCACCAGCAGCACCACCAGGCGCACTTCACCATCGTCTGCTCGTCGCTCAAGTCGCGCTGTGCCAAGAGCGTCAAGGCGTTCCATGTGAGTGTTTTGTGTACTGTTGAGTGGCAATACTTATCACTGATGGTGGGGCTTAATTGCAGCAAGCGCTCCAGCAACACACGGCGGCGATCCGTGAACGCAGCTCCAGACGTAGCAAATTCTCACACGGAGGAGGCAACCCCATGGTGCATATCAACGCGCCGCTGTTCGCACGCACAGGATCTGGTGTGAATGGACACCAAGTAGTGCCTACGAACAATGGAGCGGCTGCGGCCCCGTTCCGGCCTCCTCAGCCTAGACAATCTGCCGCCGGGAGTGGATTCCAGGCTCCGCCTGTGCCGACGCCAACTAAGCCAGGTGCATGGAAGATACTACTGCTTGGATTATAACGTATCTGACGCGTATGCATTGTGTTTTTGGCTGTTGGCACCCCAGGTGCTGCACCGGCGTTGAGTCCACCTGCGCCAGGGGCGGGACTGCGTCGCCGAGCCAATCTAGGGGCTAGTCCGTTTATGCAGCAGCGCACAACACCACCGGGAAGTGGGGTGGGTATGCAACAGCAGCAGTATCGTCCTCGTGAAGACGCTCAGACGAGATATAATAATGCGGCGCAGGTGGAGAGTACTATTGTAGAGGTGCGTTAGCAAGTTGTGCTAGCTGGTAACAGTATCTTACCGACATCTCGATTTGCTTTCGCAGATCACAGGCATGTACACGCGGATGGCGACAATGGTTGCTGAGCAAGGAGAAATCATTTCGCGCATCGACGACGACATGGATATTGCGTGCGTGGCTGCATAATGCTTTCCTATATGATTATAAATTGCGTGCTAACTGATGCTCGCTATCTTGCTAGGCAAACAAACGTGGAGGCTGCGCACGGCGAACTGCTAAAACTGTTCAACATGGTGCAAGGAAACCGGTCGCTGATCCTCAAGATCTTCCTCGTGCTGATCCTCGTCATCTTCCTCTTCGTCGTCGTGTTTTAGCCCAACAAGTCGGTGGCATTTGCTAATCACTCAATACAATAGAAACCCCTTGCGACCACCGAAAGTCTAAAGATAGCCAACCAGCGCATCTCCTATTTTTGGCTCGCTGACCGAAGTGTGTAGCCATTCGTCGAGCAGCAGTCGCAGGACATGGCGCTCAAGCCGCCCAAGAGCCTCACGTTGGACCTGGAGGCGCCGCCCATGCCGGAAGACACCGAGCTGGAGCTGCCCACGGGGGACTTGGACGACCGCGCAGGCTTCTGGATCACGTACTGCGCCTTCTCCTTCAGTGGAGCGGGCTCCATCGCCATGTGGTCGTGCATCACGCTCTGTCTCACCTTCTTCGACGCCAAATACCCGGAAGATCGCGTGGGCTTCGTCTTCCCAGTCGTCAACATGTCGACGTTGCTGGTCATTAGTCTGTACATGGTCATGGCAGGGCGGCAGTTGTGTCTGGACGCGAGGATGCACGGCTCACTGGCCAGTTACGCGGCGTTCGTGCTGCTGCTACCGCTGGTCAATGTGGCGGCAATGCCACATGACGTGGGCTACCCATTGACGCTGCTGGCACTCATGGGCTCAACCGTCTCGTCGTCCATTATGCAGTCGAGCATGTACGGACTGGGTGGCGTCTTCGGCCCCGCGTTCATTCAGGCAATTGAAGGCGGCAAAGGGTTTGGCGCGATCCTACTGTTCGCAGTGAGACTCGCGCTCAAGTGGTATCTGGAAGACGATGACGCCGATGACGTGCAGCAGAATTACTACGCCAAGTTGTCCATGGGCGTGTTTTTCGGTGTTGCGCTGCTCATTGTGGCAACCACGTGGGTGCTCTATTGGGCGCTGCTGCGGACAAAGTTCGCGCAGCCATTGCTGACGGAGTACGCGTTGGTGCAGCATGAAACGCCGCTGACTCCGCCGGCGATGTCGCCGCTGTCCAGCCCAATCAGCCCACTGCGGCGCTCGAATGCGTTCTTTAGTCACGATGGAGTGAACGAGCGGAGTCCGTTGCTGGCGAACAGCATGAACACAAGCAACGGAGGCACCCCGAACAATCAGGACGATGATGCGGACGATGAAGAAGACGCATTCGAGATCGAAGAGGAGCTGGAGGAACACGCTGCTGCCGCCACGGTCATGAACGTGCTCCACACGGCCCTCAAACCCTTCTTCTCGCTCTTCTTCTCCTACTTTGTGTGTCTGTCCTGCTTCCCCGGCATCATTTCGGTCATTCCATCCGTGACGCTGGGGTTGGGAGGCTGGTTCCCGATTGTTTTGGTGGGGTGCTACAACCTGGGCGACCTCGTGGGGAAGAACTTGCCCGTGTACGCCATGTACTTCGACGCATCGACGCTGCATCTGCCGTGGCCATTCCAGCTCTCGTTCCTCCCGTTTTTCATGGCGGCACTCGTGAATCCTTTCGACGATGTCACCATTATCGTGGCGGTGCTGTTACTGGGACTCACCACGGGTTACGTGGCCACGTCAAGTATCATCCTGGCACCTAGCATGTGCTCCGAGTACCAGAAAGAGGTAGCAGGCATGGTTGGCGGTCTCAGTTCCATCATTGGGCTGTGCGCCGGTTCCTACAACGGCTTAGCGCTGGAGGCCATCGTTCAATTCTGGATGGGAGACATCCCGCAGAAATGAAAAGCGACTTTCTGGCTGGCACCATCGGTAGGGAATACTTAGTAGATAAAAAATGAAGCTTTATCATGCTCGCCTTCATTGTGCAGTGACAGCTCCAAAATACATCATATCCTCGTTCATTATTGTGTTCACAGTCCCCGAGGAATCTCGAAATAGGGCCATAGCTGTATTAGCCCCGCTTGGTGATTGCAGGTACAAATGGAAGACCCACAACAGCGCCCACCGTCAGCGAACCCATCCTCTGCATTAGAAAGCCTGGATGTGTCAACCATTGTGCCTGAAAGCATTCTCAGCTCCGAGGAGATCCAGTTGCTGAAGCACAAATTTGCGTTATGCAACACCACCGACAGCAAGAAAGTCCGAGCACGGTTAGCAAGATTGCCAGCAGCTCGTGCTTGTAAACTCTTTCGCGAAGACTATCCATCGCTATCGGAGTGGGAAATCCAAGCCGTGTTCGACAAGTATGACGTTGACGGAGACGGTCATTTGTCCTTCATGGAATATCTGCAAACGCGTGCGTACTACCGAATGCTCCTTGAAGAAAGTACTCAAATGGAACTCCTGCGCATCTTCTCGATCCTAGACACGGACGCAGATGGTCTCCTTCTAGCAGACGATGTGCTACATCGTATCGAGCAAACTGGTCTGCACGGAGTTAGCATGCTCAAGCAGGTCATCACGCAGGCAGCCGAGGCCACGAAAGTTGGCGTCCACAGCCATGGATATTATCATCGCGAAGGAGAGATCTCTTTTGACCACTTTTCAGTGACGATACGGGATGTGAATCGAAAGATGGAGCAGGGGATCGCTACGAAGACGCTTCGTATGATAAATTTGCAACGGGAACGGGAACAGCAACAGCATCAAGTTCTGCGACTACAAAAACCCACGTCGGTACCCGATAACAATACAGAGGCGCTTCGAATAGAAATTGACGTCCTCGCCCGTGAAATTCACCGGATGAAAAAGGAGCTTATCACCGATGCCAATAACGCTCTTGGGGAAGCGTGTGAACGACTCATGGCCACTTATGAGAACGAGCAGCACGTTTACGAATGCCTCAGCAACTTCATCAAGTATTGCAACCTCCGCGACGCCACACTCTTTCGCTACAACCTCGAGCGTGAAGGGAAAAGAGTCCATATCCTCAACTCGATGCTGCTTGCACCACCGGAAAATCTACGGGTACGATCGTGCTTTCTTGTTATTGCCCATTTCCACGTTTTGACTTCAATCTGCATCATTCCCATAGCAATCCACAGAGTATCAAACAATGATGGACTTGTCACTCAACCACGAGCCATCCACAACGTCACAGTCCGTGGTGCCACATCATACAACCGACGTAATCCTGGAATCATTATTGATGAACCCAACACTACGAAAGCAGTTTGCCTACTACGCAATGACAGGCAATGTCACGAATCTGGTCTGGATTACCCGCACCAACTTCATCAAGTTTGTAAAGGATTGCAAACTTGATCTGCTTCCATCTCCAGTCTTGAAAGATGTAGACATCACCAATATATTTGCAGCTGCCACTGGTACGACGAAGTCGATGGGCTTTGCTCAATTACTATCGGCCTGTATCCTGATATTTCAGCGCTCTCGTCAATCTCCGGTACGTTCCCCATGTCATCACTAGTTCACATAGAACCGTTGTAGCATCAGCGTTGACATTTGTATTGCTTTTTGACGTCTATAGTGCCCCATGACACACAGTGAGGTGCAAAATATGATAGAGACACACGTGATCGCTCGAGCAAAGGCCATCCATGTGCAACAGCTAGCCCCCGACATATCTCAAAACCATGTCATGAAGCTACTCAAGGAGCACATTTGGCAGCTCAAGCAGATATTTTCACATTTCGGGATTCAAAGCCTTACAGAGGTAAGGTTTCTTGCAAGTACAACTGCGTGCAAAACGTCACAGTCACACCACTGTTTTTGCAGGTAGACAACAAAGTTCGGCTTGATATGAAAGAATTTCTCACCTTCGCGCGAGCATTTAGTGAGTACTGCATCCTGCTCACGTCTTCGTGCTGCTTGAACTCACTGTTTATTCCTACAGATATTGTTCGCTCTCCACCGGATCGTGATGGTGAACCATACACACCGCCAACTGAGCCTACCAACGCATCCATAGCTCCAATCAGTCTCGCCGACCTTATCCGAGAGTATTACGCGGCCAAGCTGGACATCAGTGTCGCTAATTCAGAACGACGCGAAGCTGCAGATCTTAACTTTCGCGAATTCCTACGGTGTATCCAGCGAATTGCTTTAGCCATGCATGTTCGCAATCCAACCAAGCATGATGCAGCGCGAGCCAACGGCGTGACGACCACAATATTTGAGGCAACCAAGGACGACAGTTCTAGGTCTCCCGAGAAAGTGTGTACCCCGCGTACTCCGCGATACCAGCGGCGAGGAAACTTGCTGGCTACTTCTCCAACCAAGAACTGCAAAATCACCAGTACCTCCGTCATATCGCGTTTACTTCAAACATCGAGAGCGATCGTGATGTGTCAACTACCACTGGGCAATCAGGCGCCACAAGTAGAGAATAAAGCGTCTATTCGCCTCGATGAGAACTCGACAACTGGAACATCCCCTTCAAGCGCAATAAAGGACGTAACTCCGTTAAATCCATCCCGACCAGCATGTCCGCTTAAACCCCACCGACGGCCTATAACATCAGGCGGATCACCGCGCATCCGAGTTATTCACCAGCCCTCCAGCTATCACTAATACACAAGTTGATGAACGATATCTAGCACCGTGTATCACTCGGTGTCAAAGCCAAAGGCAGCTCTAAGTTTGATGCGAGAATTTGCTGAAATAAATTCGTCTGGAAACGGGGTAGTAGCACAGCGAGCAAGTGGCGATATGGAAGTCGTGTCCGAGCATTGTAGTGCTGCAGGGTCCCACACTTTCAAGAATAATAACAAATTTCCCAACATTTGTGTCACTTGCAACTGCGATCGGGGTTTATCGGATGCCATAACTGCACACAGCAAACACAGGTTATATATCGACTTCGCCCAACAATATAACAGAACTCCACGCACCAGACTTGACGAGAGAATCGAAGAAGGCTACACCTGGAAGCACTGATGCGTCGCAGGAAGTCAAGCCCATGTTTCGCCATGCAACACCAATAGCTCGCTCTGTCTGGAATGGACAATATATTGCGTGAGTCCAGCACAACAATCACTTTTTTGGTTCGGCGAGTTCATTCGCGTTACCTGTCCGAGGTCCAAAAGCGTACGGACTAGAGAGCAAATTTCCCTCAAGCGATAATACATATCCAGTCCAACCTGGATCAGAGCCGGGTAAGTCACGCCGTGGCGGATCATCAGGTCTGCTAGCTGCAGTGAGTCAGCTAACACGTGGTAGTGCAAGAATTGGTAAAGCTTGCCGGGATCCCCTACAGCAATACAATACTCCGCCAGCGCTACATAACTAGCAACAACAGTTATATCCTCGGCAAAGCATACATAACATAAATGGCATAAACACTCACGTGATGTCTTCGACCGGCACCTTGCTTTCTCGTAAATTCTTGATATACTCGACTATGTAGACGCTCAAATCACAGTTCTTAGCGACCTGAAGCAAAAGCATTTACGTTATCGTTATTTCGTGGTGTAATGATACGAAGCCTAGGAACTTACATTGGAATCTTGGAGTATGTTGCTCCAAACATGGCGGTAGAAGTCAGTCTGCTGAATGAGAAGGAAGCCTCTCGCATTGCGTGCAGGTTGGGCTGCTTTCATGCGCTCTGAGGGGCTTTCGACTGCAACCTGTCCTTGTTTGGTAGCATTTTCTGAGTGCTCAGTAGTATCAATGTCGTCCAAGAGTTCGCTTCCTGCTGCGTTCTGCGCGATATGTATATCCAGTTAAGAACACAGGTATTCAATACAAACTCACCAAGCGCAGTACCTTGTTTCGCCGTTCACTGCCATACACCGTTTGAACAGTAACCAGCAGTTGCACAATTGTAGACAGTAAAGCTTGTTGTTCCACGATGCGGCTTCGCACTAGCTTCAAAACCAATAACTTCGCCTGCTTGTGGTCCCCCCTACGCAAAAGAAACGAAAGAATCTCGCGATGATGCTCACAAGTTTTGCAGACTTCAGCCAGATTCACCTGCAGTTTTCGAATTTCAACATGGTCGCGTCCATTAGCCGAAAATGATCGTTGAACAAGGTTGGGGGCGTGAAAGCGCCAGCGCGTAAGGCTTGGGATAATCTCGTCAGGCTGGGAACTCTCCGTTTTCTCCAAACTTGCGGCTGACATTGCGCGTTGTAGCCGCCGTGTCGACCTCCTTCGCGCTAGATGTGATGCGGGTGACATTTTATATGACGAAGAAGACAGAGGCGCATCATCAATGTACGTGTGCACGTCCAAGTCGTCTACGCTCAGTGCGCGACGCATACGAAGCGAAGGCTGAGGCGAGCTCCACAGCGATTCATTAAATTGGCGCTGGTCATTCTCATCACCGATAACCTCCACGACGTCAGCCTCACACTTGTCGAGCGTGTCTCCCGCCGCTTGTACAGGCGCTGACTCAGTTGAGGAGAATGTAATTTCAGGAGGAGGATGACCTGGTGGCCGAGCCGAGATCGGCAACGGCGCTGAGAACGGATCACTGACATTCCCATCACACTTTATATCGAAAAACAGGCTGACGTTGAAATCAAGACTATGGCACACGAGCAAATTGTCCACGGCCGAGTACTCCAGCGCCGTCCCAGGCGGCAGCATGAGGTTTAGCGAGCGCACACACGTGACCTTGGTCCTCCCAACCAGGTACAACAACAACTTTGTCGAGCGTGCATCATTATACACTGCATACATGTCCCCATACAAGCCCACGAGATGCAGATCTTGCTTCGCCACCGACGTCGAGAAGACCAGTTTCGATAATTTCTCCGCATTCGCGCCGTGCAACAGGAACGGCACGATCTCGTTGGCCCTCGAGCCCGCGCTCACGAGCAGCACCCCATGGGATGCTGCATACCAGAACTCGTGGACGTACAGCCCCACAGTGCGGTGTAAAGCGCAGCTTCGACGCTTGGAAGACACACGATGGTGTTCCAGACCCAGTTTCGTGACTAGGAAAAGGTCCTGCGAGCTGCTGGACTTGACCGAGTGCGTGTTCCAGATGACGCCCCCGTGCAGGATCCGGTTGCCGGCCTTGGACCTGCACAGAACCCAATAGGAAGCGCGTGACGAGCGGTGGATCACCTGCACTTCGATGTCGCTGCGCTGGATGGCGAGGAACTGACGGTCCACCGACAGCTGCAGCAGCACGATGGGCGTCTGGTCGTATTTCCAGTGGTCGTCACCTGTCTCTGGATCTGTGAAGTCGTAGAGCGGCGCCACATTAGTCGCAGAGGAGACGACGGATGTCGAGGCCTCCACGGGGTCCAGCGACGTGTCCAGCGGCAGCTGCTGCAGTCGGCGCGTGGCCGGAGACAAGAGCAACACGCTCTGGTGCGTGGCGTCGTACCACGAGTGGCGACTGTCGCCCACGTAGTCGGCGCCGCCACGCGCACTCAGGTACAAGTGGCCGTCGCTCATGGTTCAACCTGCGAACTGCTGGATCCGTACTTTTTAGGAGAGAAAAGGTGCGTACTTAGTAGCTAGGCACTAAACTGAAGTTCGAGGCTTCAGTGACCAGTTTAGATTTTGGCGCGGGATGGCGGCGGTCGAGGCGACTGGTGCGAGCGCCGCCGACGGCTGGAGCGGCATGTTGACGGACGCCGTGGCCAAGTGCGGGCGAGACAGCGACCGCAGACTCTTCAGTACGTGGCGGCGGTTTATTCGCGGTAGAAGGCGGCGGAGGAGGCTCTAACTGACTGTGATTGGCTGGATTGGTGGCATGTAGTGTACGGAATCAGCTCGAGTCGCTGCCCCAAGTGCCAGGCGAGACTCAAGGGCGGAAGTAACACGTGTGGGAGCTGCCAGTACACGCACAAGACGCCACGTACGTTGATTGCAGCCAGGACGGACTGGTGGAGTGGGAGTTAACGGTCTGCTTTGTTGAAGGTAAATGCATGCGATGCAGTCAGAGGAACGACCCCGTCATGTGGTGTGCAGAATGCGACGCCTACTTCTGCGCGAACTGCCACAAGAAGCCGCACGTGCTTATGCTGGGGAGTTCCAAACCCCACCACTGCTTTGTTATCGATGGCGCTAGTGGGAAACATTTTGTAGATTCAGCGTGGTCGGACGAGTTTACCGCGATGGTGCAGGCGACGTATCGACTGCGTCTTCGTGACAAGATGCTGGCTGATGAAGAAGCGGCGAAGGCGCCAGCTACGACGTCTACACCTCAACAACCGGCAGAGTCAACTGATGGGGATCCAAAGCCATCCGCGTCTATCTCATCGTTATCGACACAATCACTACCGTCTGTGGAAGCATCAGATTCTAATGGTCCTCGGCTAACACCAATCCCGACTTCTGTGAAAGGTTCTGGTTCAGCTGCAGCTCCGTCTGCTTCGTCATCAACTACGCTGCCTACTGAACGTCCATCTTCAGGTACAAGTCCACACGCACAGGAACAGTCTCGAAAGCGGCAATTACCACCACCAGCTGATACAGGCGACAGAGCCCAAAAGTCAATACGGTCAAAGGATACTTCGCGTACAGACGGAGCTGCCGATACAACACCGAGCGACGGCATGAGTCTTTACGAACGTGTCAAGGCGTTGCACGATAGCCGAACTAAATCGAAGCCACTACATGCGCGGTCTCCGAAAATGAGTCTGGACCAGCTTTTGTCGCAACGTAAGGAAGAGCAGCCCGACCAAAAACATGGAGGACCGCGAGAAACCGATCGTGTATTGCAGCAACAGCGAGGACAGCAACGAGTTCAAGATGAAGAGCAGGCTGAGCGGCTTAAAAAGGAGCAGAAGAAGCTGGAGGAAGAGCGAACACAGCGCTTGCGTAATGAACAACGAAGGATGGGGCTCGAACGAGCCGAGCGGCTAAGATTGGAACAGCAAAAGCAAGAAGAACACCGACAAGACGAGCTTCGACGAAAAGCGGAGCATCAGCGGCAGGAGGAGATTCGGCGGCAGGAAGAACTCAGGCGTCAGGAAGAACTAAGACAACGGGAGGAACTGAGGCGACAAGAAGAACGTCGACAGGAACTGAGACGGCAGGAGGAACTGAGACGACAAAACGAACAGAGACAACAAGAGGAGCGGAAGAAACATGAGCAACAGCGTTTAATCGATGCACGTTTGCTGCATGAACAGTTTTTGCGGAAGCAGGAAGAAGCACGGCGACTCCAGCAGCAATCAGAAGCACGGGTGTTTATGCAGGAAGGAAACCGATTTATTGGCCAAGCGCAGCATGTATTGCATACTCAACCAGGGTACGCAGTTTCGTCGATGGCCCCGCCAACAATTTCTGCGCCAATGCAGCCGACTTCTGCTGGAGTCGGGATTACGCGGATTTCATCCCCAGTAACCAGCGTTTCCCCGCATGGGCAGCACTTCCAAGCAGTTTCGAATGGTTTTGTAGCTGCAGCTGCGGAGCATGGAGCCCAAGTCTATCAAAGCCATCCCCACATGATGGAATCTAGGTTTGAGACCGTACAGGAGCACGATGGGAATCACCATATCATCGTGAGAGACCCGAACGTTCAACGCCAACAAACTGAACAGCAGCATCAAGCAGAGTTTTCAGATGCCATGGTACCACACCGAGGGGCTGGAGCAGGACCAGGATCAGCCTTTAGCCCTCGGACGAGTGGCGAAGATGATGAATTGCGTGCGATCTGGGTAAGCGACTACGACAATGTCAATGCGCTGATCACGCAGCTGGACACGGAGATCTCGAAGAGGACGGAGGAAGGGCATACGTTTGTGCACAGATCCAACAATATCACGATTCCGGAGCAGCTGAAGCTGCAGATCAATAACCTTCGCGCTCAGCGAGAACAAGCCCTGACGAAAAGGTTCCAGTCGGTGGTTCGCGTGCTGATCTTCTCGGAGGCGGTGCGTACGTTCGCGCAACAGAACGAGCACACCAATATCTGGAGTGACGTGCCAGAGGTGCTGAAGGCATCGCACAAGAAGTGCGCGGAGCTGGCCGCTGACATCCGCGAGTTCGAGCGACAAGCGCAGAAGCTGCGAGAAGGAATTGACGAAGCCGTGTCAAGCGGAGACCCCGCGCAGATGCAGAACGTGGCGCAGCTGGGCGCTCTCATCGCCGACTTGGAGCGCAGGATCGGCGTCTCGAAAGCCGAGCGGGACAAGCAGTTCACCTTCATGTTCCAGTTCAGCGACAAACTCCGAAACATGGTGCGCGCCGAGTGGGCGACACCAGGAAGAAATTACCACGAGAAGCAGCTAAGTCGAGGCTCGAGCTAATCATAACATGCAGACACTACATCTCGACTTCCTCGAAATCATTTCATGTCAAAGAAGACCTGACACGACCTTAACTTCGATAGATTCTTGTCTGTGCGAAACATGTCCACAGCGATTGATCAAACGACAACGGAATCACTACTACGCACCAAGACTGCTACGATCCCGTATCCGTTCTGTCTCCCCTAACTGATTTAAACTTAGCTAAACAGAGTATTTCTTGCAAAAAGGGTGATGTTGAAAAACATCAGGGGATTGAAACCAAGCAGCATCAAAAGAAGCTACTTGGCGTTGTGGAGGCGATCAAGTCGAGCTCAAACCGCACTCACAAACGGTGGACGACGCGTCGTACGCATGGCGAAACGCGCTTAGTAGTCCTGCGAGGCCGAGGCCTTGCCCTTCTTGCCAGCCGAGGCAGACTTCTTGGGCAGCAGCACCGAGTGGATGTTGGGCATGACACCGCCCGAAGCGATGGTCACGTCGCCCAGCAGCTTGTTCAGCTCCTCGTCGTTGCGGACAGCCATCTGGATGTGGCGCGGGATGATACGCGTCTTCTTGTGGTCGCGGGCGGCGTTGCCTGCAAGCTCGAGGATTTCAGCGCACAGGTACTCGAGGACGGCGGCCATGTAGACCGGGGCGCCGCTGCCCGTACGCTGGGCGTAGCGGCCTTTGCGCAGGTAACGAGCGACACGACCGACGGGGAACTGCAGGCCAGCCTTGGCCGAGCGCGTCGAGCTCTTGCCGGTCTTCTTGCCACGGCCTCCAGTAGCGGCTTTTCCCTTTCCAGACATGATAACTTGAGGTGGTGGTGGTGGTTGGTGGTCGACTTTGAAGCAAATTCGAAAATGACGATGACCCAGCCGGCCGATCGAGGCCGAGAAGCTTTCCCGCCAAAGCTAGATTTAAATGATTGCGTCTTTTCACTTGGGCTCGCTTAACGAGGTCTGATTGGCGGAACCGATTTTGCGTTCTGTGATTGGCGGGATTATTGGTTAGTGTGGCGCACGCGTGATGGTGTTCACCACACTGTTTCGTATAAACGCCTACAGCCACAGTCTGCGCAGTACAAAGAATGCAGGCGGGCTACACGACCTATCGGGGTAGGAAAGCGCTCATTGGTGAGGCTAGTGCCCAACCTCCTTGCCGGACGATCGTGGTTCTTGTTTACAGCGGCGTAGTAAGAGGCAAAGGCTTCCATGGAGCTGAAGTAATCTTCATTGATCTCCACAGTGTCCATCTTGCGCGTTTGCTTAAGCTGTTTCAGTAGGCCCAATTTCTCCTCAACCTCAAACCCCTTCATAGATCTGGTGAATTGAGAAGACACTGTGCAAGCTCTGCATTTCCCTTAAAGCTCATGAAGCCGTTCCTCTGGGCCTACCCGGTAGCCCAAAAGGTAGCAGCTTCTATCCGGCAAAGTCTCAAACACGAGCGCTGCCGACTTAAAGCCACGGATACGAGCCGAGTTGATCTGCGTGTTGGGGATGCTGATGTTGAAATTCTCGGTCAAATTGGCACGCCACACGACGCGAACGTTCTGAGGTTTCCTTGATCCGATAGCAAGTTCTAAGCGCCGGTGAGCCTCGTGTACACTTGTTCATGCTGGATCAACGTTAGCTTCTTCTCCTTGATGATTGCCCCTCGAAGTTTGAGTTCATGATAGAGCTTAGTGGTCTCGTATTATCGGAATACTGCTTAGATGGTAGGAAACAACCTGGGACTGGTCTTCACCAGATTCGTTAATACTAACTCGGAGCGGCAACTTGGTCATGACGTGCAGGGCCTGCGTACTGTCAAGCAGTTTCGACGTGGCAATGCGGGTTTGGATGCATTGGATATCTTGTGCGAGGACCACAAAAGTCGCAAGTTGGTGACCCACGGTCTCCGTTAATGCACTTGGTGTCCTCGACTGAGTTGATGAATTTCGCGGTTCAGCCAAGTCACCGCCTCGGGGCGGCGCGGATTCCGTCACCATGGTTTGCTACTTGTTCACCGATCATCAATTATCTTGCTGTTTTGAGAAGCCTCTTGAATGCCTCACAACCGACAGCATGATCAAGAGCGTAGGAACCAATGGTGAGGAATACCACAAAGCCAAATGAGTTCACGTTCATCTCTTTTACTAGGTGGACGGGAGCCCCGAGTAGTTGTCGCTACAGACCGCAGCGTCAACTATTCGACCGGTACGCCTTCTGAGCTGCCTCGTACGCGTTATCGAGCGATGTGGTGCTGTAAGCTTCACCTTCGTAGGCCAGCGATTTGGATGCAGTTGTCGAAGGACAACGGCCGATCAGGTTGGCGATAGCTTCGAGGAACACGTTGCTGCCACTGCACACACTTTGCTGGTAGCCGGAGCTCATGCTGCCGCCCATCGGCGGGCTCATACTGGCCCATGTTGTGCTGGAAACGAAGCTGCACGACGCGTTCGCAAGTGCACCGGTCACTATGAGACCACCCATGGAGTGCGAGACCACGATCGTGTCTGCAACCACACGCGATGTTGTGCTGCTTGTCGAGCTGACCGAGAGCGCGAAATCGCACACCTTTTCCTGCTGTGTAGCGTCTGTGCAAGCGTAGTCGACGGTGTTCAGGACAGCGTAGCTGAAGGATGAGCAACATGGGGCGTGGTCTTCAATATCACCCCAGTAGTCGGAAGTAGTCTGCAGAGTTGTGTATTCTGTAGTTGAGCCCATGCCGCGGTAGAAGGTGTTGAGATACACGAGGATGAAGAAATGGTGATATCAGTTGAGCTTTCTGCGGATGTCGCTAGAAATGGTATCCCCCGTCAGCAATGCCAAAGTCGTGGCCGTGACAGCAGTAGGTGTGACCACTGCTTCACAAGCTGCGGCGGCAGCTTCATCTAGCGCTGGGGCTGAAATCTCGACCGGGTCATCGAGGTATTCAACGCCGGTGTCCAAGTCGCTTCCGAATATGGTAAGCCCGGAAGCACCCGACGCACAGAGTGCGAAGTCTGCTCCTCCAAACGAAACCTTGAACAGATCGCCGCTTGAATACTTGATGGTTTCGTCGCTGGCGGAGACGGATGCAATCGCGGTAGCCTCGTTGAGCGTGCCAACAATGTCATTTAGCGGTGGAATTGTACCCGCGTCAAGGCACCTAGCAATCTCAGAAACGCTTCCTTCGTCAACAGGAGAAGTCACGTAGTAGGCCACGCCATCCACAAGCAGAAATTTGTAGTCCGTGCCACTGTTGATGAATGCAGCGCAGCCGTCGTAGAGCAGGCTTGCTTGATCATAGGTCTCCGTTTACAAAACAAACGCGTACATGTATACGACGCGAAAGTTGTCGCGGGTAGCGTAGTGCGGTTCCAACTCGAGTTGTTGGCGGACGTTGGCCGTGACTTTCGCAATGCGTTTGGCTAGTATGGTAAGCTGGAAGCGGCTTGACACAGCGAACATTACATTGCAGTACATGTAGAGCTTTCTGTCGGGCTAACAATGTCGGCCAACATTTTGTCAAACGCTGATGCATCGACAACGTGGCTTCGGGTCAGGTATCTTTCCGTCACGACAGTAGCACCGACGACCACCAAAACTGCACCAAACGTGACGTTATCCGTTGCGGGGCGTCTCGGGGGATATCGGAGACCATGACAAGTTGCTCTGCCTGCCCAATTGCCCGGCGATAGTGTTCCACGTCAAACTCGGGTCTAATCTCTGTTGTTGACCACTTCAACATACAGCAGACACTTGAGCCTCCTGGTGGCTAAACCCACGAATGCTATGCACGTGATGCGAGTTCGAGCCCCGCTGAGCGGGACTTTTCCATGATACGAAATGATCAGCATTCTCAAAACCAATATTTCATTCAAACAAATTCAGAATCAACATCAACAACCTTCAGATTAGCATAGTCATGTGTGTAGCAAACCAGGAATAACCAGTTAATCAACTCAATTTCCTTCCTTCAACGTACAGCAGACACAGCTTGAACGGGTCCGAGTTATGCAAATTTCTGATTGCCGAGAACGACCCCGCGTGTTGGGAAGCGTACTGTATACAGGGTTTCCTAAAAATATATTGTAATAGCAATAATTGCCATATTTTACCATACCATTATGTATTTCAGGCTGACAAGACTCCCATTCAATAACTTATTTCGGTGCTTTCAATCCGGACAATAACTTATTTCGTCATTTTGAAATCGAATATTTACCAATCAGCACCCTATTCTAGTACGTTTTAGCCAATCACAGAGCGTTCATTTGTTGCCGTCTGGAGTTACTCCACAACCAACCGTTCATTCTGCTGCCCCGAGCAGTCTGCCAGGCTCACTTCTAGATTTCATCTTCAGCATGGACACTCTTCTCTCCCCAACGCGCTCGCCAGCATCTCGCTACACCAGGAAGCAGATCTGCGACGTGTTTTTCAAGCCAATCCTCGACGAGAATGGCGACTGTGTGGGCTACTACCGCTACCGCTGCGGCTTGCAGCGAAAGCAGGATGCCAAACGTGGCTATACGAACCTGATCAACCACATTTACAGTCAGCACCCTGATTATGAAGCTACTCTTGACAGTTTCCAAGGCAGCAACAACGGCACGCTCTTTTCGTTCGTCGACAAAAAGAGCGCCAACATTTTTGGATGTCTAGAGTGGGTTGTGTGTGCTAACTTGCCGCTTTCGTTCTGCGAGAACAGCCTGACGCGACGCTACACGTCTCTCGAGCCGATATGTGACGACACGCTCGTTCGCTACATGACAGCTGTCTGCCAGGAAGTGCTGCGCGCGATCAGTGATTTTCTCCCTGACACATTTGGTATCGTCTTTGACGGGTGGTCTTTCAAAAGCGAGCACTACGTGGGGGGTCTTTGCAGCTTTCGGACATGATGGCAAGCAGGAGACTGTGCTGTTGGCGATGGCGCCTCTATTAGACAAGGAAGCCTGCAACAGTGACCCCCACCACGATGCTGACGCGCATATTGCGTTCCTCAAGACCATTTTGAAGCCAGTGAAGCGGCACATTGAATGTGTCCGCTTCCTGGTCGGCGACAACTGCTCCGTCAACGGCAGCGTCGCGTCCAAGCTGGGGGTCCCGTTGGTCGGATGTGCCAGCCATCGACTGAATCTCGCTATGACTCAGTATCTGGACGAGTATGCAGACATTCTGGACAAGATTAACGAGCTGATGAAGTTCCTGCGTGGCCTCAATCAATCGGCAAAGCTGAGGTAAGCAGTATCTGAGTTTTATTCCACATCGGAATTTTATTCTAAACGTTAGTTTATATGGTCCACTTAGGCAACGAACGTCACTCCGACCAGTTATTCGGCAAGCGACTCGATGGTCGTCCACGTTCTCCATGGTGGAGCGCTACTTCAAGCTCAAGCCTTTCCTGGACTCTGCCGACGACTATTTGGCAGCGTACATGCCATCACCACTGGAAGAGAGGCGCCTGTGCGCAGCGCTGGACGACCTGAAGGACTTTGAGTCGGTAAGCAAGAAGCTTCAAGAGGAAGACTTAACGCTGGCTGATGTTCGTGCTTTGTTTGACAGCCTCATGGAAAAAAAACCATCTCTAGGAAGCTATCTGGCTCTCCCAAGGCGCCCATCGTCAAGTTCGCGGTCTTCGAGATGGCCTGCGTGCAAGTCCTGAATGGAGAGGCTCGTCTTTTGACGCGAAACTCCGCCGAAGCTCTGGCCCCGTTTGCAACTCCAGCCAGAATCCAACCGCAGCCTGCGGCAACCAAGGCGAAGAAGAAGCTGAGTTTTGCTGAGCAAGCACTCAAAAAGAGGAAGGTGGCTGCGCAACAGCATCCGAGGTAAGAGATTTTTATACTGTGGTTTTGTCAATGTGACCAATTCTTTTTGCTTTATGTACAGATACGAGTTGGTGCAGTACATTCCATCAACGTCTAATATTGCTGAGCGTTTTTTTTAGCCAAGCTGGAATCGTGCTGTCTTCTCTACGGCAAGCCATGGCGCCGGCCCAGCTCGAAAACATTTTATTCCTCAAGATGAATCGCCGGTTTTGGAACGTGGCGACGGTGCGAACGGCGGGTAGGCAGATGTGAGTTTGGTGGCATGCACAATGTATTTCCGCTAGATCGAGGATGCAATAATGTATTTCTTGTCCTCTCTTGCCTGCTCACCATTATTTATTGGCTCTCCCTACGTTCACCAATTCGCACTTAAGAATGCTGTTCAAGCAACTTTCGGGCAACTTTATAGCAACTTTGTTCAAAATCGATCCCCTTTGAGCAACTTGTTCTCACAATACTAGAGCTAAATCTCTTCAGCGAAAAAATGAGAATGGCGGAGCGTGGCCTAGCGTGAAATATATTAGCTTCACACTTGGCAACTGGATGCACTGGGTTGATTCGGATAGTATGGCTTAAGTCTTGCAGCGCTGCCAGGGTCGCTTGATCTCGCCTTAAGAATTTTTGTATTTTTGTCCTTTTTATGTGCGAATTGGTGAACGTAGGCACTTCCTTATTTATTTCATTAGTTGTCTACCATTTAATTGCAATACTATTCTAGGAAACCCTGACTGTATAACCTTCGGCGACAAGACCTCCGGCTGCAGTCTACAGACCTTGGAACCGCGTGGACTAGCGGTCTCAACACTACCTGTATGGTGTGCGGTTCCTCCTGAAACTTCGTGGGGGTTCACCTTGATGCTGCCGCTTGATAGTTATCGCTGCAACAGCTCTGGGTAGGCGTCATAGCAAATGGCGGCACATTGGCGAGCAGTGCGTGTTCTGAATGAAGCCACCGCCATTTCAAGCGCGACGGTGGAAGGTAAGAAGATCACGTGTCCGAGCGGAGACTTGTTCAAAGTCCTCCTTGGGGACGCCACCTTCGTGCTTCGTGCGTCCGAGTCGGTGGGGTTCGTTGTGTACGGAACCGACCTGGACATCAAAGTGAAGTACCTAGAGAGTCGGGTACCAATGACGGCTCCCAAGCTGAGCGACGATAAGAAGCGCTCGTGCGAAGTGCCACTGACACCGTCCCGCGTGACACCTACAACACTAGCGCTATTGACAGGAGAGTTTGTAGTGAATACTCGAAGCCTTGCTCACTATGTGGGTCATTACGTTAGCTATGAACGATGAACACCCTCATAGATTTATGACGATTATATATTGTGTTTTCATTGCTAGCTGTACGCAGACAACTAACTACTTCTTGAGCAGTAAAAGCAAGATGGCAGCACAGTTTACAGCAGAAACTCGAACCATTTCACCGGTTTCTGTGAGTTCACAATCAGTGCGTCTCCGTGGCGGAAGGTCGTGTCCGCGTGATTGAGGCCTGTCAAGTAGAAGGCATCGTCATAGGTATTGCCGAACTTGGAATGCCCGAACCTGCGAGCTTGTACACTAATTGATCCGTCAACACCTTGGATAATGTCTTGGGTCTCGTTGGGACGCTTCACGAAGAGCTTGACAGTAGCGGTCTGAAGCTGCAGCTAGGCAAATGAATCCATGAGCGACTCCAACAGCTTGTAGGCGTTATCGATACGCTCAACATACTCGCCGATGATCCAAAGCGGAGACTCCTTCGCCTCGTGCTCATCCAGTGCGTACAGGTTCTCGCAGAGGGTGGCAATGATGTTCTCGTACTGGCTCGGGTACTTACGGAATATATTCTTAATCACAATGATCGCCTCCTGCACGATGTACAGTAGTTCCAGCAGCACGTTAATGCACTTCTCAACACCGCGGTCGAGCTACACTGCGCAGTGGCGAATAGCGCGCGTACGAACTCCACACTTCACCCCGTAGAGTACATTGTGAACTGAAGCACCTGCTCAATGTTGCGCTCCAAGACTAGTCGAATAAGTTGCTCGAGCTTCTCCATCTAGACCGGGTGGTTGTACTTGCAGGAAAAAACATGATCTCGTTCGCCAAGATTGCCGGGACGCGTACTGGATCACGGGGTCTGCCGACAGCAGCGTCGCGAGCGGTGGGGCTATCTTCCGCGGCGGTACGATACCTTGTCCAAACTTCATAATCACCTTAGAGGGCCTCCTGGTGGTCCAGTGGGCTAAACCCACGAATGCTATGCACGTGATGCGAGTTCGAGTCCCGATGAGCGGGACTTTTCCATGATACGAAATGATCAGCATTCTCAAAACCAATATCTCATTCAAACAAATTCATAATCAACATCAACAACCTTCAGATTAGCATAGTCACGTGTGTAGCAAACCAGGAATAACCAGTTAATCAACTCAATTTCCTTCCTTCCTTCATAATCACCTTACCGCCGAGCTGAGCTGGCGTGCTGCAGTCTCGGCGTGACGTGCTCAATGATGCCATCAGTTTCTCTACAGTCTGCGGACATGTAACCGGCCAGCGCAAATTGATGACGTAAGCACTAATACCCCAAGTCCATATTGTACTCAGTAGCGTCGGAGACGCCCCAACGACGTCTTCGTGTTTGTGTTCTCAATGTCAAGCTGGAATCTCAGTGAAAAACGTGCAAGTGGAGTTGTTGGTCATCAAGAAGAGGCCTTCTTTCAAAGAAGTGGTAAAACTGAAGCGGTCGAGGGTCTGGCGATTTGAACGATGGTAACGACTTCGTAGTTAGCCTTACCAAAGCTGTAGCGATTGTCAACCGCACACGACTCATTCTGACTCATATTTTACTACAACAATAGTACTTCGCAAAATAGTACTTTTGGATGAAAGAATATTATCACTTTCGCAAGAACTGCTTTCTGATTGGCTAGGGTCTTTTTTGGACAGAAAAGGGTCCAATTCGAGCAAGTCTCAATTGCATTGCGCCCTAGAAGTACTAAAAGTCGCCACATTGTGGTTCCGCCAATCAGACCTCGCCAAGCGAGCCCAAGGGAAAAGACGCAATCATTTCAGGCCAACTTTTGGCGCCAAAGCCGTGACGGCCTTGCCACCCCAGAAGCTCATACTGAAATTCACCACGCACTGCCTCAAGTCGCCAAGAAGCTCAAGCTAGTAAACATGTCTGGAAAGGGAAAAGCCGCTACTGGAGGCCGTGGCAAGAAGGGAAAGGGCAGCACGCGTTCGTCCAAGGCTGGTCTGCAGTTCCCCGTGGGTCGTGTGGCCCGATACCTCAAGAAGGGCCGCTACGCCCAGCGTGTCGGCGGTGGCGCTCCCGTGTACATGGCCGCCGTCCTCGAGTACCTGTGCGCTGAAATCCTCGAGCTTGCTGGCAACGCCGCCCGCGACCACAAGAAGACGCGTATCATCCCGCGCCACATCCAGATGGCTGTCCGCAACGACGAGGAGCTGAACAAGCTGCTGGGCGACGTGACCATCGCTTCGGGCGGTGTCATGCCCAACATCCACTCGGTGCTGCTGCCCAAGAAGTCTGCCTCGGCTGGCAAGAAGGGCAAGGCCTCGGCCTCGCAGGACTACTAAGCGCGCATGCTCGCTAAGCAGGAACGGTGGGATCGTGAGCGAGTCGGTGGCCAACGTAGCTGCTGGTACGTCTAGCGTGAACTAACCTCGCGTCTGCTGAAATGATGCTTTACCTCTCTGCAGTCGGTAGCATTGCTGCTGGCTGCACTCAATCTCTGATGTTTTTTAACATCACCCTTTCCAAAAGAAGTTACAGTAGCGGTAAATTGTGCTTTCAGTGTACATTAACTAGCGGTGCATTTGGTCGTTTTGGTAGGGACGCATAAGGACTGGTGTTGTGTTGTCACATGTCGCGCCAAAAGCTTTGTTGATCGTGGTGCTTTTTGGAGGTGGTTTATGTGTTAAACGGTTGGCGTACTGCTGAATCTGAGGTACAGGTAATTGCAACAAGGACGGCGGAATAAGTTAGCATGGGTGCCTGTTCTCACATTTCTTGACCGTCGTCGGACGCCTTTTGAGCGGCGAAATTCGACTTATTACCACTTACTTTTGATGCCACGGTTTGAGCGGTGCCACAAAACGGAATGGGACCTTCCGATCCGGTACGAAACCGTGCTCGTCCTCGTCTTCATCGAACTTGAGAATCACGTATGGAGCGCCCTGCAATACCACAATCAGAAAAGGGCGTTAGTCGCAGAGCAGCAAAAGCTTATGGACTGCACATATTACCCTTGGATTCGGCACGCGGATGGTGCTCCGGAAGAAGCTGGTCGTGTTGGGGTACATCGCCATAACTCGCTCATTCACAGCGTAGTGGATCCACTCTCCTTCGGGCAGTGAGTCTCCCGGCAGTTCTACCACTTGCTGCCACGGCACAATGTAGTGTCTCCTGGGCGCATCATCTTCTTCGTCATCGTCGCCGGAGTCAACGTCCTCCACCTCGTACGTGTTCGACTCGGCGTTGAACGCCACGACCCGCGCCATGATCCACAGCTCGTGGCTGCGTGCCACTTTAGCTGCAACGTGGCAACCTACGGCCAGAATGTCTTCTTTGCTTGGCATAATATTCACGTAGCTGTCACTTTCCACGGGAGCTGCAGTTACCGACGAAGCTTTCGGTCGTGCATATGTGCGGCTGTACACGTTGGCTTCTTCCTGCGCCTCCGCCTCCTTCTGTTTGGTCGCCCCGATGCCAATCTCCCCGCGACTGTAGTCTCTCTCGACGCGTTCGATGCAATGATTCAGTTGGCGTCGTTGCTTGGCCAACAGACGACAGGCCAGAGCGAGCCAATGCTGCAGCTGGCGAGCCCACTTCTTCTTGCTCTGCTCGTCGCCCTCTCTGCTTCCAGACCGCAGCAGCTTCTCACGCAGCACGTTGATCTTGTTAGCAATCACGTCCATGCCATTGTCGAGAAGCTGCGTCGTCACGAACGCGTCCAGCGCATCTTGCGACGCGGGTGCACGCCTCCGGGCTGCCATTTCAAGGCAGATACAGGATGTACCTACCGTCATATTGGTACTGTACTCAATTGTGTGTACCACACCATTTGATGTATACGTACCTTACAAACAATTGAAGCTGTAAATCGCGACGAGCATGGTCTTCCGCCTGGAGGAGTCCATCGCTGCCGTCTGCGCGCCTTCACCAGGCCCCACGGCGGACCTGCGCGTCTGCCAGGCCGTGTTCGAGTCCAGACGCTACCTCGTCTACGCTGCCGAGTCGCTTCTCGTGGTTCTCGTGGAGGCTCCTGCCGTCTCCAACTCTTCGGCCCGCGATCAGGCCAAACGCGCGTCCAGATTCGAGCTGTGGCAGGTCTGGAACGCTCAGGATCCGGTCAAATGCGTGCGCTTCAACTCCAGTAAGAAGGCGGCGCGTGGGGCGTTGGCTCTTTGTATTGAAGAAGGCCGCGGTGTGCTGCTGATGCCTGCGAGTGCAACCTCCAGCAGAGCGGCGGCCGTGGCAGAGGCCTCTAGAGCCTCGACAATGGACGGCGCAGGGATAGGTGCTACTTCTATACCTGCTGGCAGCGATCTAATACCTAGATCGGACTACGTGAAGGCTCATTTACACCTGCATCTGCCTAGATGGGCGGAATCTGTGAGGTGGAAGTGCGATGACAGACTGCTGAATCATTTAGAGTGGGTGGAGAGTGGCGACGACTTGTTCTTGCTTGGTGTTGGAGAGAAACTCACCATTTGGAAGCTTGTAGATGATTCGGTGCAGGTTTATTTGCAACGCACTGTGACATTGTCGGGCGGCGGAGTGCTCGGAGCCGAGCCTCCGTTGCCGGTTGTGCCTGTGTGTCATTTCGATGTGGCTCCAAGTGGCCGGTACGCTGCAACGGCAGCAAAACATGACCGAATTGTTAAGTTGTGGAATTTGGGAGAGCTGTCGCCGCATGAAGGTACGCCAATGTCTTTGTTTCTCTCGCATACCCGCGCGTTGGTGTCTATGGCGTGGTCCAAGGAAGCAAATATTTACAGCGCAAGATCGCCAATCGCATCGACGGCGGGAGGCTGTGAGATGCTGTTTACTCTGGATCGGGCAGGAAACATATCTATCTGGAGAGAAGTTGTTGCTCCATTACGGTCGTTCGTGCTATGGAAGCAGTTCGCTGCTGTGGACTTGTGCTGCTCATCGCTCTGCGAGAAAGAGATCAAGTTAGAAGGCCGTATTCGACTATTTGGTCTGGTGAACCATTATTGGGCTCGAAGGGCCCAAAAGGCAGCGTCGTCGATAAATGAGGCGCTTCTAAGTGAAAGTACCGTCATGGATGCATTGTGTCTATTTCATTATGGATACGGCTCGCTAAACGAAGCGCGTAGTAACGAATTGGTTAGTCAGCGCATGGACAGCATCGGTCAAATGAATGCTAAACTTCTTGGGGATCGCAGTGGTGCCGTAGCAGATACCCACGTTGGGGAAACATTTATTTACGGGAATGTAGCACTCAAGAAGACTTTTGCGGTACATTTATTGTATGGCGTGCTCAGCACTGGCGAATTCTGCATTTTTCGCGGGGAGTCTACTCCGTTCTCGGTACGTGAAGCTTGCTTTCTGTATACCCGAGCAATACTTATCTGGTTGTACTTCGGACTGAGAACAGGGAGTTTCTCCACGGTTGTCTCTCCTTCTTATTTTCAGCGACCTGCGTGAACTGCTAGCTGACGCACATGTGTACAGCGTCAGCTCGTCTGACTATCAAGGTATGACCTATAGAAACGTCTTGCTGTACTTGTATGATTCTACCAAGCTAATCCACCGAATACGTGTGCTAAAGATCAAGAAAGCGGAACTGCGAGCTTCTTCGTTGAAATTCTACTTCAACAAGCAACAGCCGAAAGCTACTTGTACTGTGCAAGACTGAAGCTTCAAGTCGAAAGCTCCTCCGTAGGAGGTCGCGGAGGCTTAATTTGCTACAGTGTGCAAGACTGTGATGTTGCAGCAGTATGCAAAAGTATGATGAGTGCGAAGAAGGAAGGCAATATTCGCTCTACATCCCTCTCAGTTGCAAATATGGTTACAAGGCGTTCGCCCCATTCACAGACTGGTACAATATTAACGATGAAGATTGGTACGACTAATATGGGTGGACGACTAAACATTTTCCGGGCGAGTGGATCTCTGCGCAGGCTCGAAGTTGCATTTCACTCGAGAATTTCTACAGCTACCGGGCCTGTCACACACACGACTTTGTATGAAGAGCGTGGCGTATTTTACCTGTTCGTCGGAGGCAAGTTGCATGTTGCAATTGCTACTCCTTGTGAAGTACGCCAAATTGATGACGCATCAGAGGAATCGCTAGCATCCCGTATCCCTACTCCAGATTATAGTACCACCCTGGATTCGATGGGTTTATCAACATGCTATATGGACGAAAGTGATTGTACTGACGAGTTGGAGGAGTTAATTACTGTGCAGATCCCCGATTCCGTGAAGATCGAGTGGTCGAACAGCTCTTCAATCTTTAAACGAACAACTACTGAAGTTCCTACGAAGGATTATAGCATGGTCATTGGTCTGCACAAGGGTGGCAAGAAGCTGAGTGTGTGGGTATTTTCGTTTGAGCCAATGCAAACGGAGTCGATCGATGGGTCTGTCCAACTGTTTCGGAAAACTATTGTAAATCTTCCTGGAGAAAGGCTGCTGGGTATTACTTGTGTACCGCTGCTTGATATTTTTGAGGTGACATTTGCTAGCTATGATACTGATTCTCGATTGACACTATGGACATTTTCGGACCTCGACGATTTGCTGGAGGTAAAACCTACCCATCGTGTTGATGTCGCTGCTTTAATGCAAACAGCGTCCCGGGCTCAAAGATCGCATATGGAGTTCCACCTAACCGAAGAGCGATTTATATTCAAGAATTTTAGCTTCAGCTCTAGCGGGCGAGTGGCTATTTTGTTTGGAGGTGACATGCTGACTGAAACCAGCGCAGCTGAAGGTGACGATCAGATATGCTTCTTACCCGCAGTGGAAAGCTCGCTTGAAGGAGTTGTCGTTGTTCCGCACAAACAATTTGGCCAGGTGGTGTCCTTGGAATGGACCCCGCCAGTAACACCCGAGAGAGATTGCGAGCTGCTTTTCTTATCAACAACGACGATTGGTATGCTAAAGTTTGATTGTTCATTG